>CM046459.1:18357763-18980263 GCA_025506415.1 Flaveria robusta | reverse complement strand
AACAAACAAAGAAAATAAATAAAATTTTTGGATTTTATTTTTTTTTATTTTTTTATTTGAAACTTAGACAAATACTAAATCAAAAACCAATCAAATCAAATAACACTAAGATCACTAGCTCCCCGACAATGACGTCATTTTGATGACCTGTCGTTGGGGTCATGCAAAAATGTAATTAACCTAGATAGCTAGGGTAAGTCAGGTATCATATTCAACTGAAGCATGTGGTTAGTGTTTTATGATTCTTTTAATTATTTAACTAAGTTATTTAACTAAAACTAAACTATTATCTCTTAACTGTAAATATTTTATTTTTAAATGATTAACAAGTTAACTAGGAAAACAAATTTCAAATAATAAAAATTAATTAGAAAGACAATTACAAGAAAAAGTAACCCAGTTCGGGATCGAGGTTTGGTTTTCGGTATTTTGTTAGTATAAATTGATGGAAAATCCTTAATAGATATTCTATGTGTGCAATAATTAAATGATATAGATAACCAAGGCTTAATGGGTTTTAGTACACAATACCAATTCAATTAGTAATCAAAACTTTACAACCACATAATTCGCGTGAGATTATATGACATTCAAATAAAGGTTAACCAAAACAATTGTTTAAATAATCAAAACAAAAGTTAAACTTATAAAAGAGCTTAACAGGTTCTAAAGCTTGATCCCAACATAAGTTAAACACAAACAAAAACCTAATCACACAATACCTATTACCCGAAGTAGATTACGAAAAGATTAGCCGCTCATCGTTCTTGAATGCTATTTAAAACCGTTTTTGATTTGCATAATGGATGATTGTATGTTGTTGGAGAGAGATGGAATGGTGAAACAATGACCTAGAAACTTCTAATATTCATCAAAAGTCGCCCTAGGTCGAATGGAGTGGAAGTGGTGGCTGAGAATTAACAAAATCACGGATTTATAGGTGTTTTACGTCGGCCCTTGCGTAGCTTATGCTGGGGCATATTATGTTTGCTGATGGAACTAGCTGGCACTACAGTAGGCTACGCGAAACCCCTTTCTGTTGTACTTTATATCTTCGTTTCTCGACCTGTCCAACTGCTTTCTTTATCGTGTAAGCATCCAACTTGATCATTTTACCTACAAAAATTATTTCAACTCTTAGTTATCTTATTCAAAATAGTTAAATACATAAAAACAAGTAATCGCACCTAAGATTTAACAAATAAACATTAAAAACACCATCCAAACACACTCACATCAACAAATTACTTCAAAAACCAAAATAAAGCATGATACCATCCACAGATCCTTTGCCTCTCCTTCATATAAAAAAGGATGCTGAGGATTGCTATATGGAGCTCGTTATTTTCTGAACACTATAACAAGAAATATAGTTTGATCAAATTTATTAAGTTAATATATAGGTGGAACATAGAATTCACAAAAATTTATTTGCAATTAAACTAAAGAACTTTATTGGAGCCATTTCTGCTAGAGGCTAATGCAACTGAAATACCAGCTTACTTAGTAGATTTAAATTTATTATAATTGTATTAAAATTATCATAATTGTTTTTAGAATACATTAAACTAAATCAAATTAAAGTATTTATCATAACAACACTTTAAATCTATGACAAACAAAAGAATCACCAAAAAAGAAATAATTAACATCAAACATATACAACCAATTTGCGAACTATAACTAGTAAATTAACTGTTTTAAAAAAAAAAATAAAATCATCTTACTTATTTAAAATATAATTGGATCTTAATTAGCAAGTAATGCTACAGTTCATCCATGTTTAGTGAGCCATTGGTTACTAAGATCATATATTATTAAGTTGAAGGCAATAAAAATGGAAAGATGCAAATGACGACATGTGATTTCACATGGGTGAAGAGGAGGAATTGGATCGGCATGTGGGGAAATGGAATTGGATTAAGTAAAGTATCCACTTGGCTACTTCGTACATCTATCCTGTCCTTTCTATTCCACTCTAGATCTGTATTTAGTAATTCATATTTCATATCATATTCTTACTAGTAATAAAAAATCACAACTATATGCATACATATATATTATATTATTAACAATAGTTCTCATAGTAATCACATCACATAATATGTATAATACAACGATCAGTTATATAACACTTGAGCCTAGAACAACATGCATGTCGACCAATAATTACAGTACTGTCATAAAATGATAAAACATGATTATTGATTGACACATATATGGTAATTACCTATGGAATCTACCAAAAGCCAAAAACAAAACTTAATTCCTTAGGGTCTTGGGGAAAGTAAAGTAAAGGTCGTCACTGATGAATTGGTCGTAAATTAGTGTTAGTAATTATCACGCCCAGCTCCTTTGTAAATTAACTAAAGATAAAATTCACACGTTCAGACTTTTTAGGAGAGATTACATCTCAGTTTTGGAAGAAGATCGAATTCATATGGACATCCTCATTGCAAGAGTTGGATTACAAATATCGACCAACCCTGAACCCTTGTTTGTTTTATGTTTTCAAATGCATTATATCATTTTTGCTTGTATAGGTCTTGAGACATGTATACCATTTAAGTATTAAAATGACAAGATCAGATCTAGATACTAGCTAGTGTATTCTTTTGCAAATTAAGGGCTAGAAAGTAGCTAGGCATGGATGTATAAGGAAAACAAGCAGGTTTAATTTAAGTAGCTAAGATATGCAAATTAAAGATGATGAAGATATATATGCATGATTAAGCGTAGCAATTTTATTATGTTAATAATCAAGGCCGGCCATGCATGCGTAATAAGTAGCTATAGCTAGCAGGAACGTACATCAATATCATATGAAATTAACAGATCGAGTACTGTTGATGATCGATCTGTATAGTAGCTTGATATACATATATATATGAAAAGCTAGCTAGCTAGGCGGGAGTAAATTAACATCATATCAAAAAGAGCTGACTGATCAAGATGATATTGGAGATGAGTGAAATTAATCATCTCATGGACAGTACAAGGGAAGGTGGTGAGAAAGAGTGGTTGGAGGCGGCATGGTGATGAGGAGAGGAACAGTGGTTAAGCAACTCCGGTTGTGGTTGTGGTTGTGGTTGTGGTTGTTGGTCTTGCTCGTATAAGAAGAATGACGATGTTGAAGACGAAGATTTGAGAGTAGGACGCTTCTTGTTGTCTGACTGCATCATCCTTAAGATGTTCTCAAAAACAAGGACGTCACATGGGATCTTGAGGATGCCCTCTTGCTGGAATCCAAACTCTTCTTCTGCGTCTCGTAAGAGGACGCTGAAAGCTTGATGTGCCAAGTAGTCTGTGGGGATTACAAACTTTTTCATCGCATCTTCATCTCTGCCTACCCAAACAGCCAGGTATCCCTTTTTCACCACATCTTCCTGACCCAGCTGAGAGCTGCTGCTGCTGCTGCTGCTGCTGATATCTGAAAAGGATAGAGTTTTCTTCAGGAACTTGTTGAGTCCTTTAGAGCTGCTTGTCTTGTTGTTGGTGATTGGAGCAGCCACATTATCATTAATGCTGCTGCTGCTGCTGCTGCTGTTGTTCTTGGTGGCGGTAGCAGCCTTCTTCCACTTCTTAAGCATCTGCTGAAGCCTAACAATGTCTCTGATTTTGTTAGACTTCTTTGGTGTTGGTGGTAGTACTGGTGCAGCATGAACATGAGAAGAATCACCCATATTATCAATCACTAGCAAGTATGTAATTATCCAAGTAAGATTGAGAGAGAGAGAGAGAGGCCTGATCCAGATGATACGTATATGTATGCTTTATGTACCAAACGGGGAGATCGATATGATGTGGTTGCGATGTAGCTAGGTGCCCATGCCTAGCTATTTATACTAGTAACTATGTACGCTTATAAGTTGTTTCAGAAATATTAATTAATTTATTAGTAATTTGTTGATAAATAAAACTATAAGCAAAATCAATTAAATAGCTCTGTTATAATAATATATAGTGTACGTACGTATTCGATCTTAATTGAGTATTATATTCATAAGGGGAATGATTAGAGTTGAAGATGGAGGGTTCAATCATGGATGCATTGATTGGCTAATCAGTGGTGGTGAAATTCAACTGCCCTCACATCCATCTATACATCATATTTTGACATTTTTATTATAAAATGTATGTATGTATGTATGTGGAATGGAAAATGAAGCAATATGATTCATGGGCTGGTAAGTTTTCTTTATTAAGAAGCAATTAACTGGCTGGCTGGCTGTCAGGCTCTGCACACAAACACATGCTTGGTCAATTGACGATATGAGCTACTCCGTATATAACGTACAACTAATTAATGCTATAATTATAACTTAAACACCACACTAGACCTAAAGTTTAAATTATATACATTTTCAAATTTTTACGTATTCATTTGTATCGCATGTGAAGGGATTGATGATGTTTGTTATAAGGCAGAAACGTGCAAGTTTCTACAGTAGCTACTTAATTAACTACAGCAAGGCTAAAATTTTAACCAAGCCGATCCTAGCATACATACATATACATAGAGTTTTTTCCCAAAAGGGTGTATTTACAAAACTTATTTACCAAACAAGTGTAGTTTGAAAAATATTTACCAAAATGGTGTTTTAGTTATAAAATCTATGCGAAATCTCACTTGTTTGTCTCTCACTCTTTATTTTATTGTATAACTCCAATTCATTAAATAATGATTAATTTAAATATTGGATTATTTGATATTTGAATTTTGAGAAAACAACTTTTTTAATTTATGATTGACGGAAAGTTTTAAAAATATATAAAAAGCTAGGTATTCTATTGTTTCTTCTTATTTTTAGCCCACCCAAATTTAACCCTTTCAAGAAATATAAATACATATGTATAATATACACATGCATACAGATTTATTAATTTTTATTAAATGTATTATTTATTCTTATAATCTTATTGTCTTTAAAAATTTAAAGTTTTGCTTATAATTGGTCTTATACATTTTTTTTAGATTTTAGCAATTAGATGCTTTTGTTATGATTTAGTGACAAAAAGCTTTATTTTTTTTATAAATATAACTAGTTAACTTATTAATCGATTTATAATGATTGAAAGCTCTGAGTTAATAACCATATTCTTATTTATTTCAAAATATAAAAAAAACAAAAGAATTAAATATTCAATTAGTACGTATAGAACTTCAAACGAGCAAATCAAGTCTTATTAAGTTGAGCTCAAGAACTACTCATTTACAAATTGAGTTGAGTCAGCTGGGCTTATTTATCGTAACGAGATAAAATTCTACGTGTAGACAAAAATGAAAACAAAAATTATAAACAAATGTTATATCTTTAAGACTAAAATAAAAAATAAAACAAGAAGTGAATTCTGAACCATAGGCTTATTAAAACTTTCAAAAATGTATCTAACTAAAATATAATAAATTTATATGTCTGTACGTATGCATTTGTATTTTTTATATGAATTGGAAAAATTAAAATCAAACAAAAAGTTAAGCTTTAAACGCAAACATTATTCAAATTTTAGAACAATGCACTTTAATAAAAATAATAAGTTTGTCTGTTTAGACATATGTATTTATATTTTTTGGAAGGGGTTAAAATTTGAATGAGCTCAATTTTTTAACATATACAATATTTAAATGTGAAAGAACGAGAATTTAAGCTATTCACGGTAAAGAAACGATTGATTATTTAGTTTCTTTTGTATTTTATAAATTTCAGTCAATAATCTAACATTACATTTAATCATCATATAATAAATTAAAGCTATCCAATTATATGAGGAGTGAGAAACAAACAAGAGTGATTTTACATAGATTTTATAACTAAAACACTATTTTGACAAATATTTTTCAAACTACACCTATTTGGTAAATAAGTTTTGTAAGTACATCATTTTGGAAAAAAGCTCCATATACATATCTATTTATAGTATATAATAAAAGAGTAACTATAATGTCACATGTCACTCTTCTATTACTTCTCAAAAAAATTTCCCGCCTAAACAATTATATTATTTTAGTTAAGTTTTTTATTTTAAGAAATTACATTAATAATTGATTTTGTTTTTAATTTAATTTTTTTTATATTATCAACTAAATTGTGTAATCATATGTTTTTTTTTGAATTGTACATACTTTTATAGTCAAATAAGATTTAATTAAAAAAAAGTTTAAAAAAATATTTATTGATATATTTATATATTTTGGGTTAATTTCAATTGTATGTTATATTATCCAAAAAAGTATTTGAGTATATATAACTTAAAAATAAAACTTTTTATTTTTTATTGTTTTATGTAATACGTAATTTAATCATACGGCATATTTATACATTTATGAATCATATAGTTTTTATATTTTCAACCCGTGTATTACACGGGTATCTAACCTAGTATCATATATGCATGATATATCTTGCCTATTATATTAAGCTAGGAAGTGGTGGTTTAATTAATGGTCAACACAAGTTGCTGCTTGATAATATGCACAAGAGCATTTAATAATGATGGGTCAGGTTTAACTTTCAAGGAATGCATGTGGCCTCCAATTTTATTATTATACGACGCACTGCAGCTGCAGTAATTAATTAACTCTAATTCACCTTGCTTTCAACCCCCACACTGGTGTCGGTGGTTCCTATTAGTTACAACTTGCAACAGTTGTTTTTAACCTGTATCTACTATTGCTACATCCTAGAATTAACTATTAATCATAACCTAGCAGTAGTCTAGTAGTGGTCTAGGCGGGTTCTTTTTAGTGCTAAGGTAAAGCCCTAGCTTGGGGCCTCTGAATCTCAAGAGGCACAAGAATTTTTTATGATGAAAATCAATTTTCTTTACGGATTAAGGTTATCATCAGAGAAGTTTAGCATATATGAATAACCCATATTTAGTTGTTTCAACAGGAATATCAAACTAATTATGTTTATATGGTTCTTAACTTCATAAATCCTAAGCACATGCAATTCATCTACATGAATTTGATCCATTCTCCAACATTAATCATAATGACATCTACTTCTTGTTTCTTTAAGTAATTGGTAATCTAGTTTAATCAATCAAGCCTTTCAATAGCCTAGTGACAATATATAGTTTAATGATTTTCGTTTAACAAATCAAGTTGCTTTCAACATCGAACACTAAATTCAAGTTGTTCGACAACCCTACTTAACCTAGCTATCTAAATTAAATATGATACATAAATTACATCTTATTTGGTTAGTACTTTGACACCAATCGAATTTTGAAGCCGTTGCTAGGATATTGGAGCGTTTGATGACTAAATAACTGATTCAATTTAGTTATTTTTAACTATTCTTGTTTTGTTTCTTGTATTTCCCTCATTACGTTGCGTGTGTTCCAAAGTATGCATGTAACAGGATTGCCTCCATACTTGTTTCGCCTTAAAAATACTTTGAGTTGCACATAAGATGGTATAGTGTCATTGTTTGGCGAGACATATTCTAACACCCTAGATTTTTAAAGACGACGATGATGATGGTATAATAATAATAATAATAATAATAATAATAATAATAATAATAATAATAATAATAATAACAATAATAATATCATAATAACAACAACAACAACAATAATAATAATAATATAATAATCATAACAGTAATCATAATAGTAGTAATAGTGATAGTGAGTGATAATAATACTAATAGTAATAGTGATAGTAAATAATAATAACTAAGGATGATGCCCTGACGCGCGTTGCGCGTCTTTAAAACAGACAAAAACGAACCAAGGCTCAGATAAACGCATATTGTTTTTACCATCATAGCCTTTTTTTAACCGAACCTGAGTTTGTTGTAAATAATAGACATAAGTGAACATGATTATTGACCTCAAATTAATGTTTGGTTTACAAAAAAAAATGAAGTTTTTGGCTCAGATCTGGGTTTTCGGTTACCATGGCTGCAACACAGGTTGCAAGTGCTACACTTGCCGTCACCGAGTATGCCACGCCAATCAACCACTCAGCCAGAGTCATCATAGCAATAACCAAGAAACCCACGGGTCTCAGATGACGGGTTGCCATCATCATCGACTTATAAACACCGACACTGAGTATGCCACGACAATCGTCCACCATGCCAGAGTCATCATAGCAGTAACCAAGAATCCCACGGGTCTCAGATGACAGGTTGCCATCATCATCGACTTATAAACACTGACGAACACCACCATAAGTCGGGTCATGGGAAGGGGAAAACCAACCGACCGCCGCTCGATTTGGGCAAACAAACCCCAACAAACACCATGCAAACACTGAGGCGGCCGGGCCCTAAACAAGCACCGGTCACACACCGCGGCACGAACCCTAACCACGGCCGCGCACACACTGCGGGCACCGTACAACCATCATCCACAGAGGCTAAATGGAGGCCGGTTCGCACACCGACATCCCCTACGACGGCCGACAGCGGCGGAGGCGGCAGCAGCTCTCCTCTCCCTCCACAACAACCGAAAACCCCTCTCGCATAAGAGGTAGAAGAAGGGCCCGGACGGTCGGAGTTCGTCGGGCCGACGGCGGCGGAGGCGGCATTTCTTCGCTCAAAAACCCTGCAACGGCCGACGACGGCGAAGGCCGCAGCGGCTCCCCTCTCTCTCCACAACAACCCAAAACGCCTCTCGCATAGGAGGTAGAAGAAGAGGCCGGACCGTCGGAGTTCGTCTCCGCCAAACAGAAACCACCTAAGGCGCATGCAGAAGCACCGGTGGCGTTGCCGCCGCCACCGGCAACAACAGCCAAACACAAACACAAATATCGGGCACCAGCAACACAATAACCCTTATAAGCTTTTCAACTTGGGGGAGGGGGTAAAATGAAAACCCCTCAAAAACTTGGTGGCCAAATCATCAACAAACAAAAACAAACTACTGATGGCCTTGCGAATTTCATATATAGGGTAATAATAATAATAATAATAAAAATAATGTAATAATAATAATAATAATAATAATAATAATAATAATAATAATAATTATAATAATAATAATAATAATAATAATAATAATAGTGATAATAACAGTAACAATAACAGTAACACTTAAAATAACAGTAACAATAACAGTAATAGTAACACTAACAGTAACAGTAGTGGTAACGGTAAGAGTAACAGTAATAGTAATAGTAACTTAAACAGTAACGGTAACGGTAACCGTAATAGTAACAGGTAATAGTAGTGATAGCAATAGCAGTAATAGTAACGATGGCGATGGCGATAGCTAGCAATGGCAATGGCAATGGCAATGGCATTGACAATGACAATGGCAATGGCAATAACAATAGCAATAGCAAAGCAGTAGCAGTAGTATTAGCAGTAGCAGTAGCAATAATAATAAAGTGTGTATCCTTCTTTGTCTCTTCTCTCCTTGGTCGAGCAACAGCAACAAGCAGCTCTTTTGAAGTTGTGTTTGAGCAAGGGTTTAGTGGTGTTTTGGGTGTGAAAATTTAGCTTGATGTAGAGGGCATAACAAGTGTCTTTGGGGAGAGGTTTCATCATTAGATGCTAAGGCATCTTGGAACATATATAACTTGTTATGGTTAAGGCTTTCTTGGGTAGTTGGGGTTGTAGTATCTCGAGCCACATGACTAGCAGGCCCAATCTCTTTTTGTATTTAGTTCCTGCCCTCTTTGACCATATTGATGCGAGGTTTATGGTACCCTTTTATCCCTTGGTCCCTAGCCATATTACATATGACCAATTTCGTAAACTTGCAAAGAATACAAATTATATGTATATTTATGAACCATAACCAAACCATGACATTTGAGAACTTTGCCCCAACCCGCCTGCGAGTAACAAATTGGACAATATGTTATCATTTGGACAAAAGGACCGATGGTTAGCACGACTAATCATAATAGGGGGTGTCAAAACCCAATAATATTATTTAATATTTCCATAGCAAAACGATAGCTAATTTTTATTTTCTGAGGAAGGGGACTTTTTCGGGCATGCAAACAATAACTCATGAACACATAAAGGTCGAGTACTGTCTTTTAAAAATCGCATAAATATGAACATGTATGTTTTTCCCCAATTGAAATCATAAAACTTTAAAATGGGGCAGTGAAAACTCACCTTGAGGGTCGAATGTGTGGTTCGAGATTTCTTGATTCAAGATAGGGTGATGCTAAGCTAGAGTGATTCCTACACACACACACGTAGGTTTATTGATAAGTTTGGTAAGTCGTAGTGTAAGTCGTTTCTAGGTTAAGTATTTAAGTTTGTTGTTAATTTTGTTTGGTGACTTGGCAATTTAAAGGTTGTTTAGGATATTATTAACATGCATACTTATTATAGTTTCTAACATTAACAATCATTTATTCAATTACGACCTAGATCATTAACTAATAACTTCAACTTTTACGTACCTGCTCGTGGTGTGAATTAAGGCACTTAAATAGATTGAAATAATTCATCGGAATAATATAATGACTAAAAAGATCTCCTATGTAGATGTAAATATGAAACCAGGCTCTAACCATACCCTAAAACCCTTTTTAAAATCATTTTTCCAACTAAGTTCACTACAACATCATTATGGATAGCTGATTGTATCTTGATCATTTGGGGGTCCAAATCTAAACGTTAGCAAGCGTGCTTATATGTGTTAGAAAGATAAGACATTAATGTAATATTTGACACAAAAATAAAGTTTTAAGTATTTAAAAGATTATGAGCGTGCAAAGTCGGATCAAACATTCGGTTAGAAATCAACTTTTGACACTTCATTTTGTTTTGGGATGTCAAAACTTCATAAAAAATCACAAGACTAGTTGGGTTAGAAAGCTAACTTCTTAAAAACAACTTTAGGCTCAAGAAAACCAATATTTGGTTTAGTTTTGACCAAGATACAACCTTATAAATTCAGGGTGTAAGATTATGTTAGGTTACTATCTACACTAAGCTTTCAGCTTTGTCACCATGTTTAGATTTCGGTTTTGACTAGAAGTGAGCAATATACTTGTTAGAACACAAAAGCTAAGTGTGAAGTTTACATATTTCATGTTTCAAATCATGGTTTAGGTGTAGTTTTTAGAGTGTTTAAACTTCTACAACATAAATGTAACTAAAACCCTATTTTGATCTAGTTTACATGGTAGTTCTAGATTTGACTTCCAATATGTTATGGGGCCTTATTAATGAATGATACAACATGTAACATGATTAGTTTAATTATTTTTTAAGTTCACACTGAGTGGTAGACGTAAGTGCGAGAATAATGCGTTGTAATTAGTTGAAAACTTGTGCTTCTTTGTCTCTTCCTTCCTTGGTCAAGCAGCAACAACAAGTATACTTGGTCAGACGAAGTTTGGGGCCATTTCAAAATAGGTTTATCTTTAGTAGATGCAACATGCGTTTAATTATTCTCAAAAGTCATTTTCAAAACAGGTTCATCTTTAGTAGATGCAACATGCATTTATTTATTCTCAAAAGTTATTTTCAAAACAGGTTTATTTTTAGTAGATGCAACATTTGTTTAATTACTTGTTTTGTTTGATAAATGATAAACACCACTTACATTCTTCGTCCCAAACGAATGTAACAACCGACAACCAAAAAAATCATAAGAATGAATAAGGTAATTTTTTAAAAATAATAATCATTAACAATAAGATAATAAAATATACTTTTCACATAATTTGTTCGAAAAAACAATGACATAAATTATCATAATTCGAACAGATTGCTGACAATCTAAAATATGTAAATTCAGATATATTATACATATTTAACCATATATTACATATGTGTAGTTTCATGAATTAAATTTTACCTTGTAGCTCAACATAAATGAATTGCAAAGACAGATGAATAGAATCGTTAAAAGTTGAAGCAATATCACAAGATGAACTTGATTGTGCATTCTAATCCACCAAATTATACTCTTCAACTTGACTAATATCAAATTCTACCACAACAAAATTAATTTTGTAGATTTCGATAGCAATGTTTGCAATATTAGATGTAAAACTCTCACAAGAAGTAATCTCTAATCAATTTAATATAAAACACAAACAAACTGTTAAATATCAGTAAAAATGCCAACTAATACGGAAGAAAATGTCATGATAAATACCTTTAATAATCATGATGAAGGATTGAAATTAGATTTCCCATAACATCGATTAATGGTTACAAACAAAATATATGTAATCGATCAGCAAAAATTGGAAGGATTGTGCGTATTTGAGAAAAGTATCAATTTAAAAAAAAGAAGATTACAGTGATTGTAAAATTTTGAAGAAGAATATGGTTTAACCATTCGAGATGATAAAATAAAAACTAGCCCCTTAAATTAAAGAGCTGTCTAGATTTTTTTTTTTTTTTTTTTTACACATGCATACATAGTTTAGGACCTGTGTTTCAAACGATTCAATTAAACTATTAATTAATAGTTAGTAATTAATATTTAAAAACTAACTTTTTTTAAGATAAGATATAATTCAAATCACGTATAATCAACTATCTTAAGTAATAAATAAAGTAATAACAATACTTGTAATAATTAATGTTAGAGATTTAAATAAAACAAGATAAAAGAATCAAGGGGACTAAAATGATGCTGAGTAATTGAATCGAACAGCAGCGACCCGACCCGACCCATTAGCGGCGACAAAAAGGGTTTGGCTTCTTCTAGAATTAGAATTAGAATTAGAATTAGGGTTTGAGTTTCAGCGATTGGATTTGGATCTGAGAGGAGAATGGCGATGAGGAACTTTTTCAACGAGATCAGGGGAATGAAAGTGAAAGACGTGCCGAAGCACGTGAAGCCGATGGTAACGACAAACAACGCCAAGAATTTCATCCAGAGAGCTTTGGATAACTATCACGCCAAATACATTCAGACCGATTCGATCGTGCCTCTCTATCATGTTTGCTTCGGTGGCATGATCTTCTCCTACCTCGTCGCCCTTCCTGAGGAGCGCCGCCACCTCGAACACCAGCAACATGCCAAAGACCATTGACTTGCCGGTGCGCACACTACACCTTTTCTTATTTGCTTTTATCTTGAACGAGAATGTTGCTTGTTCATCCTTTTCCTTGCGTATATTTGGATCTGACTGAATCGGTCGGATTTATGTTCTGTTCATCGTAATCTGAGTGTCGTTGTTGATCAAAGTATACAGCTTTTGGTTTGCATCTGCTCACACACACGCCCCCAGATTTATCTTTCTGTGCATTAGGATAGTGTAGATTTTATTATCTGGATACTGTATATTCATGCCTTGTTACTAATTCAAGCCTCTTGCATTGGATGGCTGATAGAAAATTTTAAACTAATTCTTGCAGATGCCTATATAGCTCATTAAACAAATTCTTTAGTTTTTAGTTCATAATTGTCCTCTTTAAAGTGCCATGGCACTCATCTAGATTGGAGGAGCAAAGGTGTGCTTCTTCTTGCAGACCTACTTCTGTCTCCTAGTCTCATGCAGTTGTTTACTTGATCTAGGTAAACATGATTACTAGATAACTGTCTACGGATTATGGACTTACCACAATCTCACTAAGCATAATTTGACAACTCTGCGTGTTAATTTTCTATTAGCTAATGTTGGGAGGCCCTCTCTTTTATCGAGCAAACTAGAACAATTTTAGGTTCTGTTACAATCTTTTGTAGACTGTATAGGTGTCATGAAACATTTGATAGAATAGTAAGGGTGCCCTATACATTCCTAGAGTTATATAGTGGTTTGTAGGATGTTTTAGGAATTGTAAATAATATTTTATAGGTGTTCCGGTAGGCGTGTGCTATATCTTATATTCTTATTGTGCACGCCATATGTGGCGTGTGCTATATCTTATTGTGCACGCCATAGGAATTGGATAATCTTTTTGCTGGTTTTGGTTTTGCATTTGTTTGTACGCTCATATATATAAATACACCCTAACATCCTTAAATTTTTGGACTATCAAGTCTCTCAATTCCTTTATCATATACATGTATATCTCACCCATGAACTCATATCTACACTTGTATCCTTTTCTAATGAGTAAAATTAGTAGGCTTTATCATTTTTTTATTTGGATAGTTAGGTTTTACTTTTGAGTAGCATTTTTTGTTTTTTAAATATATACTTCAACTGTTTAAGCAACATAAATAAAGAACATTAAAATGCACGGATACATTTTCTTCCTAGTCCTTTTGGGATTGGGATCTAGCCAACACTTCCCATTTTTAAGCCTCTTGCTCTAACCTTTTTTTTTTCTCTTGATTTCTCCTAAGGATGCATTGCGTCTCTTTTTTCGTCTCACACAGATCATAACCTTTCTTCCAATCACATAATCCGTACGATGGGTAATCATTCAGTCTTTAACTTGAATCATGTTCTTCCTCTTCTCTTGTTCACATGGAATTGAGTTGCACGAGTCGTCTCGTCTTTTGTTGGCCTTTAACCAACCACAAATCACATGGGCTTGGAAATTAAGTTTGTTAGCGGTAGCATAGGATGGTTTAGTAGAAGTCAATTGGGAGTGACCCAAGAGGTTTAGTAATATTATCATCATAGTTGTCAACGATGTGAGGCACACTCAAGGCGCAACAGCTTCGCCTGTCAACTAGGCGCAATGCGCAAGGCGCAAAAAGGAAGCGCGCTCGAGAAAAAGCGCACTTTTTACAAGTAATAAAAGATACCAAATAGGCTTAGAAAAATTAAATAACATAGACTCTCATAAAAATTTAATAGCCTAATATAATAAAAAAATTCAAATATTAAAACTTGGATACTTTTTTCTTCTGCATATTGTGCATACTGTTCTGTCCCATCATACCTTTTTATAGACAAAAATATTTGATTTTTCAGTCAATTTTACAAACACACAATCACAAACCATCCCTCACCTACCCCCTCTTTCTCTTCCAACCCTAACTACACTCCTTTGATATGAAGATTTCTATCATTTCTTAATGTACAAACACAAACTGCAACTTCTTCAAAGAAAGAACGAAGAAAGTATGTTTTTGGCCAGAATTTGTAGAAGAGTGGCCGGAATCTGGCCGGAATCATCGCCGAACCTTTGCCTGAGCGTGGGGCTGCAAACGAACCGAAGTCCTTTTTCGTGTTCGTTCGTTAAGAAATAAACTTGTTCATGAACTGTTCACGAACACTTACCGAACGAGATTCTTTGTTCATGTTCGTTCATTAAGAAAATGAACATGTTCATGAACTGTTCACGAACACTTATCGAACGCAAACGAACACAAACACAAACAAACGAACACAAACAACTGTTCATGAACATGACGAACACAAAGAAGCTCATGAACACAAACGAATACAAATGATTATAGATTTATCATTTTTATTACAAACATTACACAAAATCAATAAAAAATAATAAGTTCTTAACATAAATATCAAAAAATACTTGATATAATAGTCATAAAAATAACTGACACATAAATAAAGATTTAAGAATATAAACGAACACATTATCGAACGTTCACGAACGAACATTAACGAACATTAACGAACACATTATCGAACGTTCATGAACATAAATGAACGAACGTGGCTTGTGTTCATGTTCGTTTGTTAACTAAACGAACAAAATTTTCTTGTTCATGTTCGTTCATTTACTAAACGAACGAACATAAACGAACTTCCCGTCGAACGGTTCACAAACTGTTCGCTGAACGTTCAGTTTGTTTGCAGCCCTACCTGAGCTCTTAGATGGTTGCAAGGCGGTAAACCCTCGTTGTGCCTCGGCAAGCGCTTCCCTCGTTTTTGACAACACAAATTATGATTTAGATTGACACTTGGTTGATCTAGCAAAAGTTTTCTGAGAGCTCATCATTTGATGTAGTAGAAAACTTGTGGCACACTTTGTCTGTGACTAGTTAAAGTCTCGGTGCAACTTTGATATATGCCATGCAAGGTAGATGACGTGGCATAACACTTTCTGTTAATCTAAGCTATAAACTTGTTGGGTTAATCTTGATTTGATTTGTCGGTTTATTTTTTGTGGGTTGAAATTTAGGAGCAAGGCAGGTTATTATTTTAGTAGTTTGATTTGATTTGCTTAATTGATTGAGTCTGTTTTGATTTGATAGAGTTTCCTAATAAGTAGATCAGGGTTTACTTGTTTTCTTGGTGAAGCTTTTAGTGTATATAGAAGGGTCTAGGGGTCATTGTAAGGTGTGAGTTTTGGTTTAATAATATTACAAGTAAAAAGTCGTGGAGTTCCACAAAAATCACTAGTGTTTCTGTGTTTTTTTTTTCAAAGTTCTGGGCCAACAATTGGTTGTTGGGTATCACAATCAGAGTAGGCTCCAGTGCAATCAAACATAGAGAATCACAAAACAAAAAAGAAATAGACACGAGAGAATTATAATGGTTCGGTCTAGGTGACCTACGTCTACTCTGTAACTAGGGTTCACATTATTATTGTGCTCGAGAATACAAATACATCATGGGTCTATTTATAATGCTAGATTTGGGTTGGTAATTAAGGCAACACTTAGGCTCCAAGATAACAAAAAAACATAATAGCCTAGGGCTGGCTGCCCTGCTATTTTTGTCACCAAAACAGGCCCGAGCCTATCCTGGCATGACCAAAGCCTTCATAACCCAACATTGGTATAAGAGGTTAGTGAATCTCATACGGGGATCAAGAACATCAGCAACAAGTCGGCATCAAAGAACAACAACAATAGTAAGTCTACATCAAAGAACAAACCAACAACCAATACTCACCCAATCATGACCTGTGTGGGATGATTGTCAAGAAGGAATAAGTTTTGAAGCTGTGTGGAGCAAAAGAACCAAGAGAACATGTGTGGTGCAGCAAGAAAGAGAAACTTGTGTGGCAAGACAACATCCTGTGTGGATCACGACACCTGTGCGGTAACAACCAAAGAAGATTGAGAATACCTGTGTGGTAGAGGCTAAAAGGGAATGAAGAAATTGATCAACTTGTTTTGGGCTGCATAGTCAAAGAAGAATGGCTGAAGGAGCAAAAATTGTTAGAAAGTAGCAGCAAAACGTGCCATCATAATGCCCAAAGTTGACAGAAACAAACTATTGGAGTTGGTTTGTTATGGTAGAAGCGATCTTGCAAGCCTATGGTTTATGGGAAGCTGTTGACCTGGCCACGAGAGGGCCTGACGAGGCCAAGAAGAATATGATGGCAAGAGCATTTATGTTCTCCCTGAGGATGCACTATTACAAGTGGCAAGATACAAGAATGCAAAGGAAGTGTGACACCTGTGCGGTAACAACCAAAGAAGATCGAGAATACCTGTGTGGTAGAGGCTAAAAGGGAATGAAGAAATTGATCAACTTGTTTTGGGCTGCATAGTCAAAGAAGAATGGCTGAAGGAGCAAAAATTGTTAGAAAGTAGCAGCAAAACGTGCCATCATAATGCCCAAAGTTGACAGAAACAAACTATTGGAGTTGGTTTGTTATGGTAGAAGCGATCTTGCAAGCCTATGGTTTATGGGAAGCTGTTGACCTGGCCACGAGAGGGCCTGACGAGGCCAAGAAGAATATGATGGCAAGAGCATTTATGTTCTCCCTGAGGATGCACTATTACAAGTGGCAAGATACAAGAATGCAAAGGAAGTGTGGAAGGCATTAAAAATCCAATATTTAAGAGCCGAAAGAGTGCAAAAGGTAAGATTATAAACTCTTAAATTCGAGCTTGAGATGTTGAAGATGAAAGAAAGTGAGTCCATTGATGAGTTTTCAGGTAAACTTGGTGGAATTGTTACAAAGTTTAAAAGTCTTGGGTCAATTTAAAAGATGAAGTGGTAGTGAAAAAACGCCTACGCTCAGTTCCAAGGAAGTATTTACAAATTGTGGCATTCATAGAGCAATATTCAGATATAGAAAACATGTCATTTGAAGAAGTTGTTGGAAGATTAAAGGCTTATGAAAAAAGAATCAAAGATCTTGATAAAAAAGATCAAGGCAAGTTGGGGGCTGTTTGGCAATATCTGAATGATTAAGTGCTGAACCAATAAGAGGTCTGAACTATAAAGTGCTGAACCATTAAGAGCTGGTATATCGCTTAACTATTCAAAGGCAAATGTCTGACCAATTCAGATAAGAGGTCTTAACCATTCAGCATTAGACCTTTTAACCATTCAGCATTAGTATAATGCTTAACCATTCAGAGACAAATGTCTGAACCATTCAGACATTTGCTCGCGAAACAAACAGTCTGAACCATTAAATGCTGTTGAACCATTAAGAGGCTGATTAAGAGGCTGCCAAACAGCCCCTTATTGCTGTCCAGAGATGACAAAAAGGAAAGACAAAAGCAAGGTGAGCTCAATTATGATGGGTATGGTCAAGGACGTGGGCTTGGCAAGCGTGATTGTTATAGGGTTCGTGGAAGAGGGAATGGTAGAGAAGAGAACATATGTGGAAGATGTTTTGGGCACGGGAATTTTAGAGACAAAAGTGGATTGAAGTGCTATGAGTCTGGAAAGTATGGACACTTTGCATATGAGTGTTCCAACTGGTATGGAAAAGAGGAGGCCAACTTGGCTCTAGCTCAAGTGGATGATGAACCAACATTGCTTTAAAAAGTTGGGACGCATATCAAGATCAAAGGGGAAAATGTTGGGTTAATCTTGATTTGATTTGTTAGTTTATTTTTGGTGGGTTGAAATTTAGGAGTAAGGCGAGTTATTATTTTATTAGTTTGATTTGATTTGCTTAGTTGATTGATTATGTTTTGATTTTGTTTCTTAATAAGTAGATTAGGGGTTACTTGTTTTCTTGGTGAAGCTTTTAGTATATATTGAAGGGTCTAGGGGTCATTGTATTGGTGTGAGTTTTGGTTTAATAAAATTACAAGTAAAGAGTCGCGGAGTTCCGCAAAGATCACTATTGGCTTTTTGTTTTTTTTTTTCAATTTTCTGGCCAACAAAACCACCAGTAGATAAAGTGATTACAGGATAATCTTAGAACTTATGAAGCACATCAAATGTGAAACAAGCTGTATTTGGATGGTTGCCGCCATGTTGGAGAATGTGTCTGTGCCTTAATCTAAGGATGCATCACTGTTGACCGCGGAGCTCCAACAGGGGTTCAAGTCCACTAGAGATAGGGTAACCACCATAATTAACCCGGCATGAGACATTCTTTGCTTGAACATTCTGTGGGTGGCAAGACAAAATATCATTGCTTCTAACTATGCAGTCAAAGGGTACCCAGCCTACACTTTTAGGCGATGCCTAGGCGCTTCGAACACATACGCAAGGTGACCTTCTTGATCGCTGGTTTTTTGGAAAACTGGACTCCTTTCATGTAGATAGAGAAAATGAGGATATATGAGAATGTTTAGCTATTGCTTTGGCGACAGACTAGGCCAGCGTTAGTCTTTCATGATAGACAGAAACAAGTGGGGTATTGGTCTCATTAAAACTGTAATTTGTCATTTCTAAGGAAATGGCTCTTGTGGCAATGGCTAGGCCCAATATTTTTCTTTGAGAAACAAAGGGGAACTCTGTGGTTAAATATTAAAGGATAATGGATGGGTAGCCCAATTAATTAACTTGGAGTTATTGTCCGCTTTTATTAATTTAGTTTGGTATATATAGTTGTATACTTTTTAAAAAATGATACTCTACATATTATAGTATTGCAACTTTTGTCTTTTACAATACTAGAATTAATGTTTTATTAGTTAAGTATTGTGTTACACGTGCATATTTGAAAATTTTGTGCATAAGTTAGTGTGTGTTTGTCGGGTTTGTTTATTTGGTTTTTTGTTATAATTTTAAAATAGTATTAATTTTTTAATTTTCTATGCCTATCATATATCTTTATTGTTGTGCTTTCTCTTTGTATGTCTTGCAGTTTTTTGGAACCTTGAGTGCACCTTTGACTATCTAGGTTTGTAACTTGTTAATAAGCGTACATAGCACATATTAGGAAAATATTGCGTTGCTTTGGTGTTAAAGGGGACCGAGTTCTCCTTTGCCTTTTTCCCTATTTTATTATTGAATTTTCTGAATTCAGTTTTGAATATTTGGGTAATCTAAAGTCTTGACTACACTCTTATCTTATGCATATGTTGTGGATGATGATTACCCTATCCCTGTTCCTAGCTTTTTATTTGAATTTTGTACGGGGGTTGTAGCTTTAAAAATCAATCATACCCACATCATAATATTGTATGACCATACTTGCTGGCTGACAATTTGTTTTCGCATACTTGTCTTGTTTTTTATCCAGTCATCCGAGTAAATATGGTTTTTTTAATTAGATGAAAATAATCTGTATGTACATTTGATGTAACAGTTGTGATTTGCAGGTTTTGGGAGGGAGCCCGAGCATCAGAATAATGCCATTTGAATTTGGTTTGGCTTTCAGAAGCCACTAAAATAAATCTATTTTCTTTTTTGTTGTATGAACGCATGCTGGACATCACTAAACCTTCCCATTGATTTTTGTTTTCCGTTTTAATATTTATAGTCTCACATGCGTGCACTAAAAATTGTCTAACTAGCAAACAACATAAGGTCTATATAACAAATTAATTTTTAGTACCCTAGAATCATGAAAAATTAAGTTATTAATTCTTCTTTATTGATTATAGGAAAAAATAAATATTAGGTAAAGGGATTTGTTTTTTGGAATCTTGAATGATTTCATGAAGAAACAACCAGATCAATTTAATGTAAAGGTTTTCCATTCTGCATACATTACCGCTTCCAACAAACTCGTATAGAATGAAACTTGAAGTGCATTAAACTGCTTTTAATTAAATACGTGCCCTGCAATTTGATGCTATAAACCTACGACGATGAGAAGTAGAAATTGAAGAAATACCCTTGAGTTGAAAACGTGAAACTTCAGCCTACTAGTTTGGTACACATCATGTAACGATGAGTAATAATCCCTTTTGTTTTATTCATAATGCCTAAACGAGGTTTCAGGATACAACATGGTCTCATTTCTCAGGAGTCTTTTTCAAAATAGGTTTATCTTTAGTAGATGTAATATGCGTTTAATTATTCTCAAAAGTCATTTTCAAAACAGGTTCATCTTTAGTAGATGCAACATGCGTTTAATTATTCTCAAAAGTTATTTTCAAAACAGGTTCATCTTTAGTAGATGCAACATTTGTTTAATTACTTGTTTTGTTTGATAAATGATAAACACCACTTACATTCTTCGTCCCAAAAGAATGTAACAACCGACAACCAAAAAAATCATAAGAATGAATAAGGTAATTTTTTAAAAATAATAATCATTAACAATAAGATAATAAAATATACTTTTCACATAATTTGTTCGAAAAAACAATGACATAAATTATCATAATTCGAACAGATTGCTGACAATCTAAAATATGTAAATTCAGATATATTATACATATTTAACCATATATTACATATGTGTAGTTTCATGAATTAAATTTTACCTTGTAGCTCAACATAAATGAATTGCAAAGACAGATGAATAGAATCGTTAAAAGTTGAAGCAATATCACAAGATGAACTTGATTGTGCATTCTAATCCACCAAATTATACTCTTCAACTTGACTAATATCAAATTCTACCACAACAAAATTAATTTTGTAGATTTCGATAGCAATGTTTGCAATATTAGATGTAAAACTCTCACAAGAAGTAATCTCTAATCAATTTAATATAAAACACAAACAAACTGTTAAATATCAGTAAAAATGCCAACTAATACGGAAGAAAATGTCATGATAAATACCTTTAATAATCATGATGAAGGATTGAAATTAGATTTCCCATAACATCGATTAATGGTTACAAACAAAATATATGTAATCGATCAGCAAAAATTGGAAGGATTGTTTGTATTTGAGAAAAGTATCAATTTAAAAAAAAGAAGATTACAGTGATTGTAAAATTTTGAAGAAGAATATGGTTTAACCATTCGAGATGATAAAATAAAAACTAGCCCCTTAAATTAAAGAGCTGTCTAGATTTTTTTTTTTTTTTTTTTTACACATGCATACATAGTTTAGGACCTGTGTTTCAAACGGTTCAATTAAACTATTAATTAATAGTTAGTAATTAATATTTAAAAACTAACTTTTTTTAAGATAAGATATAATTCAAATCACGTATAATCAATTATCTTAAGTAATAAATAAAGTAATAACAATACTTGTAATAATTAATGTTAGAGATTTAAATAAAACAAGATAAAAGAATCAAGGGGACTAAAATGATGCTGAGTAATTGAATCGAACAGCAGCGACCCGACCCGACCCATTAGCGGCGACAAAAAGGGTTTGGCTTCTTCTAGAATTAGAATTAGAATTAGAATTAGGGTTTGAGTTTCAGCGATTGGATTTGGATCTGAGAGGAGAATGGCGATGAGGAACTTTTTCAACGAGATCAGGGGAATGAAAGTGAAAGACGTGCCGAAGCACGTGAAGCCGATGGTAACGACAAACAACGCCAAGAATTTCATCCAGAGAGCTTTGGATAACTATCACGCCAAATACATTCAGACCGATTCGATCGTGCCTCTCTATCATGTTTGCTTCGGTGGCATGATCTTCTCCTACCTCGTCGCCCTTCCTGAGGAGCGCCGCCACCTCGAACACCAGCAACATGCCAAAGACCATTGACTTGCCGGTGCGCACACTACACCTTTTCTTATTTGCTTTTATCTTGAACGAGAATGTTGCTTGTTCATCCTTTTCCTTGCGTATATTTGGATCTGACTGAATCGGTCGGATTTATGTTCTGTTCATCGTAATCTGAGTGTCGTTGTTGATCAAAGTATACAGCTTTTGGTTTGCATCTGCTCACACACACGCCCCCAGATTTATCTTTCTGTGCATTAGGATAGTGTAGATTTTATTATCTGGATACTGTATATTCATGCCTTGTTACTAATTCAAGCCTCTTGCATTGGATGGCTGATAGAAAATTTTAAACTAATTCTTGCAGATGCCTATATAGCTCATTAAACAAATTCTTTAGTTTTTAGTTCATAATTGTCCTCTTTAAAGTGCCATGGCACTCATCTAGATTGGAGGAGCAAAGGTGTGCTTCTTCTTGCAGACCTACTTCTGTCTCCTAGTCTCATGCAGTTGTTTACTTGATCTAGGTAAACATGATTACTAGATAACTGTCTACGGATTATGGACTTACCACAATCTCACTAAGCATAATTTGACAACTCTGCGTGTTAATTTTCTATTAGCTAATGTTGGGAGGCCCTCTCTTTTATCGAGCAAACTAGAACAATTCTAGGTTCTGTTACTATCTTTTGTAGACTATATAGGTGTCATGAAACATTAGATAGAATAGTAAGGGTGCCCTATACATTCCTAGAGTTATATAGTGGTGTGTAGGATTTTTTAGGAATTGTAAATAATATTTTATAGGTGTTCCGGTAGGCGTGTGCTATATCTTATTGTGCATGCCATATGTGGTGTTGGCCATCCGCAATCGCTGATCATAAATACAAGATGGACTGTTTTGATCTTTATTAAGAGGAGAATTTAAAGTATAAAATTACAGAGGACTAGAAATCAAACAAAAAAAATCCTCTAACTAAATATACATGTTATGCTTGCGTTTGGACGGGTTTACAAGGAAAAGCTGCAAATTAAAGCAAAAGCATGATAAGATTTAACCTTGATGATCTATTCAGTATAATCACACACTTGGATAATCTTTTTGCTGGTTTTGGTTTTGCATCTGTTTGTATGCTCGCATATATATAAATACACCCCAACATCTCTAAAGATTAGTAGGCTTTATCATTTTTTTATTTGGATAGTCAGGTTTTATTTGGACATAGGGTAACCACCGTAATCAGCCCGGCATGAGCTCCAATGGGGGTCAAGTACGTTAAAATGTGAGATGAATCAGATGATTAACTTACAATTCTGTTGATGCACTGTCGAAGGGGGCTGTGAGAAAAGGGTGTACTGGAAGGCTGGGGCTTCTTTGTCTTTTTTGCCATTTTTCATTTAGATTTTCTGAACTGAGTACCTTTAGTTTTGAATACTGTATGATAGCTGTATTCTGAGAGTAAGTTAGATCGAAGGTCTCTTGAGAGTGGACGTTTTGCAATCAGAAAATGATGCATGTTGGCCAGTCAATGTATATGTTGTGGATGATGATTATCCTATCCCTTTTAATTGAATCTTGTACTAGGGGGTAGCTTTAAAGTTCAATATTATGCACAACCACATAGGAGTAGGCTACGGGCGGCTGACAATCCGTTTTGCATACTTGTATCTTGTTTTTATTCAGTCATCTTAGCGAGCTCTACTTATATCTTGCAGGTTTTGGGAGGGAGCATAAGAATCTGCCGTTTGGATTTGGTTTGGTTTGGTTTTCAACAGACGCCAAAATAAATCAATGTCTTTTTTTTTAATTGTATAAGCACATGTTGGATATCATATTTAATCATTAAAACTTCCTGTTGATTTCTTTTCTTTTAGTATTTACTAGTCTTACATACATGTATCAAATTAAATTTTGAATAGATATAGACTTATTTAACTGACAAACAATATAAGATGTGTATAACAAACAAATCTTTAATACCACCGAAAATTAAGTAAATAATATGTATTTTTTTCAGTTATATAACAAGCTTAAGAATTAAAAATTGAACATTTGGTAAAGGGTGTTGGTTGTTGGATCATGAATGATTTCATGAGTCTGACGGAGGAAAAGGGTTTTGAGATGTGGATGTGGATTCTTTCTTATACTATACTTTTAAAGTTGTATAAAACGTTGAATAGGAACTGTTATACTACAAAGGAAAGGATAAATAATTTCCCTTGATAAACCACCAACCCCCCCCCCCCCCCTCTCATTTTATTTAAACAAAGAGGAACAAATGCTCATGTAAAAGCAAGCCTTAGTAAGGATACATATTACTGAAACGAAAAATCTTAGTAGACTTCATATGTTATCGCTTGTCAACTTTTTAGATGGTTTATAAAAGAGTTGATAAAACAATCTTAAAACTTTTAAGCTTTGTTATCATGTTTGAACATATGTACTTTTTAAATGTTTAAAAGTAGTTGGTATACAATAAACTTGCTACTCT
This sequence comes from Flaveria robusta, assembly GCA_025506415.1. NCBI lineage: Eukaryota > Viridiplantae > Streptophyta > Magnoliopsida > Asterales > Asteraceae > Flaveria > Flaveria robusta. The sequence goes on along the minus strand of CM046459.1, from coordinate 18,955,228 downwards.
ATATTTCTAAAATCTTTTTGAGGAACATCTTAAGAGAGAGTCTTTTTGTCATATATTTTAGAGTAAAATGTTATTTTCGTCCCTGATGTTTTGTTGAATTTGTCATTTCAATTCAAAATATTTTTTTTTGCCATTTCAGTCACTGTAGTTTACCAAATGTTATCATTTTCATACACTCTACTAACACCGTTAAAATTTCGTTAAAACTTTGTTAAATATGAGGGTATTTTAGTATTTTTTGAACACTCTAATTATCCAATTAAAACAAATTAATTAATATTCAATTAAAACTAAAAAACACATGAAACGACTAGTGAGACCATACGCTTCGATTTAAAAGCTTCGATTAACTCTAATCCATGTTGTTCGATTGAGGCTTGCCGTGAGATTTTAATTAATCTTCACGTTTTGTTCGAATGTTTATCTTTATTTGATTGAGATCGGTTGTGGGATTGAGGTTTTTGTTGACATGCTTTATTTTATTGAGATCTTTGATTAAGGTCTTTGAACGTGACAATAGCAAACCTCAATAAAACAAAACGTGACAACAGTAGACCTCAATCGAACAATAGTACACGTTCAAACAAAACGTAAAGATTAATTGAAATTTCACAGTAGACATTAATCGAACATGTGTTAGAATTAATCGAAGCGACCGGTCTCACGAGTCGCATCATGTTTTTTTAGTTTTAATTGAATATTAATTGATTAATTTGTTTTAATTGGATAATTAGGGTGTTGAAAAAGACTAAAATACCCTCATATTTAACGGAGTTTTAACAGAGTTTTAACGATTTTAGTGGAGTGGATGGAAATAGCAACATTTAGTAAACTACAGTGACTGAAATGACAAAAAAAAAATTTTTTGGATTGAAATGGCAAATTCAAGAAAACGTCAGGGACGACAATAACATTTTACTCTATATTCTAATTCGTATGACTTGTGTTTTGAATAAAAGAACTTTTATACAACAATGGAAGATTTATACTACTATCGAACTTGTGTAATAGATATATTTATTTACTACTTACAAGGTATTAAGATTATTAAGATATAAAACAAAACGTATGTTGTTTAATATTACTCATATCAAATCTATTGATTATGAGTTACAAATGATATGATGAAAAGAAATCTTATAATTATGTTAGGAATAGAGAATTTGCTTCCATTTAGATTGTTTGAAAACATTGAAAAGAATAAAGAATAAAATATTGAGACGATGCCTAATGTTTTCCATTTGACATTGAATTTGTTCATGTTGTTTGCTTCATTATGCAACATGCTAGAGAAACAAAGAAATGAAAACAAGGGGACGTGCTTTTCTTATTTTTCGGGGTCTTTGTTTTCATTTATTAATCACCAAATGACTACTAATAGCCGCTAATAATAATAATAATAATTAATAATACACATCTCTCTGTTTGTCTCTTTCTGTGGTCCTGGAGTGGTGAGTATATATTGCCCTGGTGTTGTGAAAAATCTTGTAATATTCATAAATTGCGGTGTGGAGTGGTTGGGGACGAAAAGAAATGAAGAAAAGGAAGAGAGTGAGTGCTTTGGAAGTGGAAGAGAAGAAAAAAGGAAGATGGGATATGAATGAATCATGCTAAGGAAGATTGATTAGGTTGGTTGAGATTTGATTGTTCATGTTTCCCTTAGTCGAATATCTCCTTCCTCACCTCACCTCACCTCACCTCACCTCACCTCACCTCACCTCACCTGTTGATGCTACATTTATCTTGATGAAAATGACTAGGGTTTCTTTGATATATCTTTCTTTAATTTGTTTTTGCTAACTCTAAGGCAAATGCAAATCTCGGTTCTGAATCGTATTTAGATGTTGATAATCGTAACCTAAACCTCCCAAATATTCCTAGGATCTACCTTTTCTTTTTCAATTATCGCCCTTCTTTACTTCAATATACACTCTATCAAATCCAAATCATATCATATCTGCAACTTCGTTCACTCTTTTACATACTTACTTTACTAACCATTTTCCTCTTACAGAGACATAATCTATTTAACTCATGAAATTTCAACATAGTCAATCGTACTGTATCACTAGCTTAGCTCTATATAGTCAAAGCAAACCAAAACATCTCTAAAACTAGTCTGTCTACACAAGCCATAAGAACATTGTGTATAGCTAATATGGCCTCCTCTCTTTTAGGCTTACCCTTTGCACCTTCGCCACTTTTCACCACTTAGGCTTAGCTTATTTCATAACTGCAATTTTATGCAACAAGTTATTAGATAATAACATCAACCCCGAATGATATCTGTCAGTGACAAAGGAATTTGACATCTGTAGCTTAGGATTTATTCTTAAATAACTATCCCTTTGCACCATAAGCCTTTTTATTAATCAGCTTATCCTGCTCTTCAGAGGCTTTTTAGGAGGCGCACCATTAGCATGGGTTCCAGGTTCTCATCTCATCAGCTGAGTAATGGGTTTTATGTATCAAGCCGGCCCAAGCAGCCAAAAAAATAGCTCCAACAATGACCTCTTCAGCTATGGTCTATACAGGTGGTGACATCAAAAAATCAGGAGAGCTGGGAAAAATGTTTGATATCAATCTGATGGCTCCAAGGAAAGGAAGCTTGGGCTAATAACCGGTCCTTCAAGAACTGGATCTTTCACAAGTGGGTAGTTGATGATAGTTTTAATGGAATTGTGAGTTGGTTTGTGAAGGTGGTGACATGTGGAAACGTACCTCTGTAGTCAGCCTTCCAAAAGGTTCCGAGATGTGTGTATACATCTACGAGCTTATACGAGTATCGGGGATGGGACTCCAACCCTACACATCATAGGTTCACATGGAACTCAGGTCATCAGAGGTGAGTAGCTCCTTAGGCCTTAGCCCTTAGCCCTTGTGGTTGTGTTTCGTTTAATATGTGATTTGGTTGATGGCAAAGGCATGTGGTGTATTTTTACATATTGGATTTCAATCTGGATTAAAAGCATCGGTAAAGACGGGGTGTGGAGCAAAGGTGACACCGTATGTTGACGAATCTGTGGTGGTTGAAGTTAACCCTTCGAATAAAGACTTGTCCCTAGACTTCATCCGGTGGTTGGCTGAGAGCACCTGTCAAGCAATGATCATCTCATAAGATCGAAAGAAGGGTAAGTTCATGTTCATGTTTATCCTTATGCTCATGCTCATGCTCATGCTCATAAGTGAGTCGGTGATATCTTTCTTTCTTTCTTTCTTTCTTTCTTGTAATAATAATTACTTAATAATCTATGATGAGGATACCAGGTACATTAAGGAAGGAAGCACGGTAAGCGGTATGAGAGTGGTGTAGAGGAATGAGAATCGTCTAATGATATTATCTTTAGAAGAAGCATTCACAACAGGATGCCAATGGACAATGTGTATGATGCTAGGAAACTTGAGGGGATAGTCTTGGGATGTGAAGATGCATCTAAAGTGTATGTACGTCATACCTATGTAGGAAAAGGAAATTGCGTGCTTGAAATTTTCTTTTTCTTTTAATTAATCTTGAAATATATAATTATATGTAGGTGGTATATACTAGGGGTTTTGATGTTGCAGTTGTATGTCATTGTGAATAGGATTTTGATGGAAGGAGATATGTTTGGGGTTGGATTCGGTTGGCAGCTGGTGTTTTGAGATTCAACCATAATAGTTGTTGATTGCTTTCTTTTTGCACCTACCTTTCTCTTGTTGTTGAATTATCCCTTGTCTTGTTATTCACTAGTTTCCGGTCAACAAACTCATTCCCTTTTTCTATTTTTTTAATAATCAAAGGCTTACACAAATTGGTTGATTCAAATGGTCTTTGAAACAAATGATTAGACCTTGAGAAAATGTGTGGCTAAATATGTTATAAATTGATGGATATCGATGGTTGCAAAGATAATCACTCCAAGCTTCTTTAATTTATTTGGCCACATCATTAAATAGCAAAAGGAAAGCCTTATTTCCTTATAGCTACTAGTGAATTAAAAATTTTCTAAAATTTTAATTTTTTGAATGTGTTAAGATTAAGTGAGATCAAAAGTGTTTTTCAAAAAGCCCTAATCCCAATTCATGACATCAACATGTACCTTGAATTGAGATGCAAAGTTTGTATGCACTCATTGCCCCATAAGATATAGTCGGTACAAACACAAGATTCCACATCGTTTTCTACAATTTGTTATCATCAAAGCTATGATTTCATGTTTTGGTTTGTTCATCCAGTCCTATTAATCAATCGATTATGGGTGCTGGAATGGAAACCTTGGTTGGTTGCCGATGGAGAAACAAAGTTTTTATGCTGATGAAACTCTAGTGTTCGTATAATTAATGGTTATGTGAAAGTGATGATGCTAGTAGAACATGATGATATCAGCACACATGGAAGAGTTTGAAAAACATCAGCCTTGTTCATAACTTACTTTTTGTTATTTATATAACTAGGTTTAATCCTTCGCATGAATCAAAATATTAAAACATAGATACTGACACATATCATAAGGGTCGTCATTTCAATGTAAAACTTTAACACATCAAGAAAGGCATAAAATCATGCGTTTGAGTTAAAAAAACAAACAAAAAAAAAAAAAAACTGCAAAGAACAAAATTTATCAGCCAAACTCGAATAAACCCAATTAAGCTTTAATTCTTTCAACATAAAACAACATTTTATTTTTACTTTAAAAAGGTCAACATGATGCTCTTTAAAGACATGTGAAAAAGATACAATTCTTTTAAGACTAAAGGTGTCTTAAATCTCTACTACCTACATTTGAGAAGATGAAATAATTCTGATGGACAAAATGCTTATAACTTCAAAAACAAACGACCGATTTGATCCAAAAATCTTTTAGATTAAACTTTACATATTTGGCAGAATTTGTAGCTAGAAAGGATGGGTGCTACAAGACTTCTATTTCTCCTTATCTTCTTTTTTCCTCCAATCATAATGTTTGCATGTGTTTTTAATGGTGCTGTTCCTCCTAACACACCCCAACTGATGACGAAATCATAGGGCCGATAAAATTATGAAATAATATTAAATGCACATCTCATTAACATTAAATAATCAAACATTGCATTACAATCAAACATAAGTCAATTAAAACATAACAATTGTCTTTTTATTTAACTAGGTCCAAGTTCGTAGATGAAAGCAAGAATGAAGTCCAACTAATCTGTATTTCTTGAGATCATATGAAAAATAACAAGTTAGCTAAAGAATTAGTCGGTGAGTAATAGATATATTACATAAATTAGTTGAAACAATTCCATTCTTATTGTATGCCAAGACTTATAAGGTAACGGTAAAACATTAAAAAAATAAAAATAAAACAATGAAACCTAATCACTAAATTTTATTTTGTTCGTAGACTAAGTCTTATAATTAACACACATGTATAAATTCGGTTTTAATCACCTCTGAATAATCAAATGGGATGAGTTTGTCAAACCAATAGATTTATCATTGTTGCTCTAGTCTGCATAAAGTTATATATTAAACTTGCTTTTATAAAACTAATGACAATTGAAGTTTATAGAAGGAACTAAGTAAGCAAAAGGAAGCGTATTTGTAGGATGCAGTCGACACCCTCCATATAACTATATGAGATGAGATGAATTAACTTTTAGCTATTTTTAGGAAGCAAAAAGTAAATGGAGCTAAGATGGTGGTTGTCCTCTGCTTCCTTCCATATCAGATCGGATCAGATCGATCGATATGATCATCACTCCATACATCAACACAACACAACACAACACAACACAACACAACACAACACAACACAACACTTGACACTAGACTTGCATTCAATTTACTTCTCAGGTACGATCGATGTCTCCAAGTACTGGAAGCAGCCCCTCTTCTCCTCCTCCTCCTGCCGACATCGAAACAGGCGTCTTCGTCATCGAAGACACCTTTGATGATCCTTTCGATATCGCCACAACTAAAAATGCCTCCACTGACACTCTCAGGCGCTGGAGGGTACGTACGTTGCGTAACATCAATTAATTATATGATTATATCTCCACTTGGATCTTCATCTTCAATATATCATCCATCAGATCAGTCTACATTCCCATGCATCTCTTAATTAACCCAACCCTTTCCTTCTTAACTAATGATAAACCAATCGGCTGGCCCGGCCATATGTACATTTAAATGGTTATATGCATGCATCTAACTGACAATGACATACCCTCTCTTATTATACATAGTTAGTTAATTAATCAATTAATTAATGATATATACATACTTGAATTCATACTGTAACCTGTATATAACAAGCTAGGTGGTTCAATCATTAAGAATTAATTAAAGGCATCATATGATCAGTTTACATTAAATGTCCATTTCAGCAAGCTGCCCTCGTGCTTAATGCTTCAAGACGCTTCCGATACACATTAGACTTGAGAAAGAATGAAGATCAAGAAAAAAGGAGAAGGATGATCAGATCACATGCTCAAGTTATAAGGGTAATTAATTGATTAATTCATGTTTTTGTTGATCAGTCTGGCCGGCCGGTTAGTTATATTTTATACCTACCTAGCTTTTTAACGACTCACCACCTTCAATTCAATTCTCTTATGTTATAATTAGGCTGCATTGCTATTCAAATTGGCTGGCCAACGAGCACTTGGTAACTTCAATTCCCTAAGTTAATTAATTAAGATGCATATATATATATAATATATATATATATTAATACAATACAATATTACCTTTACACGTACGTATAATGATACTTTCTTCTATATATATATATATATATATATATATATATATATATATATATATATATATGTATATGTATATATATAGTGCTAGAGACCACGGTCGCTCCTCCATCTCCAAGTGGTGGTTATGGTATTGCACTCGAGCAACTTGTTTCAATGACCAGAGATCATAATATTACTGCTCTTCTTCAATACGGCGGGGCAAGTAATTTATAATATAAACATAATTTTGCCCTTCCTCCATTGCTCGTCTTATTTCTGTAGCTGCATGTATTCCATCTCAGGTGAAAGGTCTATCCGAGATGTTGAAAACCGATCTAGAGCGGGGAGTACCAGGAGATGATAGTGAATTATCAGACCGCAGAATTGCCTTTGGATCCAATACTTATCCTGTGAAAGAAGGACGGAGCTTCTTCGTATATTATTTATTCATTTATTTATTTATTTATATCTTCACTGACTTGCTGCTGCATGCAGTTGATGATGAAAATGTTACGTGCAGAGGTTTATTTTGGATGCCTTGAAGGATTTAACCCTTATCATATTAATAATAGCTGCTGCAGTATCACTTGTGCTAGGAATAAAGACAGAGGCAAGTTTGAACTTTTAATTAATCAATTAGTACAATACATATATATATTATATTTATATATATGTGGTGTTTTAATTATGTAGGGTTTTGAAGAAGGATGGTACGACGGAGGAAGCATTACATTTGCTGTTCTTCTGGTTATATTTGTGACTGGTGAGGCTCCCCCGGCCCAGATATGATACTAAAAATGTAGTTGCTAGCTAGTAAACTCACTCTCATAAGATATGTATATGTGTATGTGTATGTGTTGTGTTTGCACATGGCGTTGATAACAGCAACCAGTGATTATAGGCAGTCCCTGCAGTTTCAGAATCTAAATGCAGAAAAGCGAAATATACAGATAGAGGTTTGTGTGCTTGATTAACTTGCTAGGTGTGAAGGAACTATACACTTTTAGTTGTACGTATTAATCATGTGTTCCTACCAATTAAGCTTTCATTCAATTGAATCAGATAACCAGAGGTGGGAGAAGAGAGAAGATTTCCATATATGACGTAGTTGTTGGTGATGTAATACCTCTTAATATAGGTGATCAGGTAAATTTCAGTTTAAGTTTTCTATTGGTATTGGTGAGTTGGCATTCATATTTATTCATATAAATATATAAATATATCTATCTCATGCATGCAGGTCCCTGCTGATGGTCTCCTTATAAAGGGTCACTCTCTAGCGATTGATGAATCTAGCATGACAGGGGAAAGCAAGATTGTAAGCTGGTTAGACCTCCTTTCTAAAGGAAGTTCATGTATTGAACATGTTTGTTAATTAAGAAAAATATGCATTTATACCAGGTGCACAAGGATCAAAAAGCACCTTTTCTGATGTCCGGCTGCAAGGTAGCAGATGGTGCTGGAACTATGCTGGTAACTAACCCGCCTGCTGCTACAATCCAATAACACCTTTAATTGCTAAACATGAAATATATTAGTGTTAACTTTGGTACATATATATTAATGCTTCTTCGTTCCACGATTAGGTGACTAGTGTGGGAATAAATACGGAATGGGGATTGTTGATGGCAAGCATATCTGAAGATACCGGGGAAGAAACCCCCTTGCAGGTAAGGTTTACAATATATGTGTATGTATGTGTGTGTGTGTGTGTGTATATATATATATATATATATATTTGATTGATTTGGTCTCTCTGAATTCATCATCATATCCCATCGCCATCACGTACTATATATTCACATACAGTACTACTACGTACTCAAGATGGATCCATATATATTCATGAATGATAGGTACGGTTGAATGGTGTTGCGACATTTATAGGTATAGTCGGGCTCTCAGTTGCGTTACTGGTGCTGGCTGTCCTTTTGGCTAGGTAATAACATCTATCCATCTGTAGCTAGGGTCATTCTGATTAATTTCGGAAAACAAACATTAATTATTTAGTGTGATTTATTGTTTAGGTTCTTCACTGGTAACTCAAGAAACCCTGATGGAACCGTCCAGTTTGCCCGTGGAGAGACAAGTGCTAGTGAAGCCATCAATGATGTCATAAAGATTTTCACTGCTGCTGTAATTTTCCATCTCCATCTCCATCTCCATCCATCCTTTGGCCACCTTTCTGTACGTTTACATTATTAACTGATGGATATCGACTTCATTTAATTTTTAGGTCACAATAATAGTCGTTGCAGTTCCTGAAGGGCTTCCATTGGCTGTGACACTCACGTACGTCAGTGTATCATCTGTTACACATATATATGTTCGATCAATTCGTTTTAATTACTGCCTTGTCATTCATCACGTACGTCAGTGTATCATCTGCTACATGTATATATGTACCTACAGGTTGGCATACTCGATGAAGAAGATGATGGCAGACAAGGCCCTGGTAGATAATATTATTGTTGTTTGTTTTATTTTTACCTAGCTAGCCAGAGAAGTTAATTTACAGATAATAAATAAACGTACATTAATTTGAACCTGTAGGTCCGTAGACTCTCAGCTTGTGAAACTATGGGCTCTGCAACTACTATCTGCAGTGATAAAACTGGAACATTAACTCTGAACCAGGTTAATTTGTATATCAACTTATATACTTGTAGTGGCACCGACACCAACTAAATTAACTAACATTAATTATTAATTAACAACAGATGACCGTGGTGGAGGCCTATGTTGGGCAAAAGAAAATTGACCCCCCTGAAGATGGCTTGCAATATCAAACAAATGTTGCCTCTTTGCTAAATGAGGGAATTGCACAGAACACAGCAGGAAGTGTTTTCTCCTCCAAGGTACTCGATCAATTGGCTTCCTACATATGTCAACCACTAGTATTCACCTATTATCGATCACTTTTTTGTTGATACATATATATATATATAGGATGGCGCATGTGTAGAGGTTTCTGGATCTCCAACAGAAAAGGCTATTCTCCAATGGGGTGTCAAGGTCCCCTATATATTTTTTCTATTTCATCATTTTTCATGATTTTATATTGATGATGGAAGTTGCTGACTTTGATCTTTCGCAGATTGGGATGAACTTTGATATTGTCAGATCAGAGTCAGTCCTCCTATATGTCTCTACTTTTAACTCCTCAAAGAAGCGAGGTGGCGTTGCATTACGAGGGGTAATTATCTAGTTGCTAATTTTAGTTTACAACATGTATCCCAAGTTTCACACAACTTACTTTAGCATGTCTTTGTTTATGCATGTTAAATATAAAACGCATGCTTTGGTTGATTTTATGACGGTCTCATAGATCCACAATGCAATGGTACGATCGAGACCGTTGTTTGGTTCTATTCATGATCAATTTCGGCTTTAATTTGGTGGTGTCGGATCTCACCATTCTTTCATGTTGTATTGATATAGCTAGGGTTTCTCACTCAATTTGCAAAGAGAATGGTGAGAAACAAAAATGTGATAGTAAAATATTTTATTTTCTGAAAAACGACCAGGAGACAAAATAGGCTAAAGAACCAAAGGGCAAAATATGAAAGAGGAAAAACAAAAATTCTAAAGAGGGTTAACTGGGATAATGGGCTAACTACTGACCCTGGACTAGTATTATTTACAATATTAACATAGACTATGCTTCAATTCTCACAAATCCAACCTTAGCAATTAGGGTGATACTATATGTGTTATTCTATATCATGTTTAAATATTCATGTTTGTTTTTTATTTTATTTAATTAGCTTTAATATATAGCTCTCAAAACAAAATTAAACTTGTGACGAATGGCAGGCTGACTCTCAAGTTCGCATACATTGGAAGGGAGCAGCTGAAATCATATTGGCTTCATGTAAAGAGTATCTTGATGCAGATGGTTCCTTGCATCCAACTGATAAGGATATGGTAAGTTGTTGTGGTTGACTGGCTTTACTAGCTGCACAATGCAATATATAGAAATAAACATATTCCCTAACCTGTTCCTCATTATAACAAAGTTTTTTTCTTGAATGTGAATGGAGAAAAGAAACTTTACATCTGGAATGTTGTCAACAATTCACTTCTTGTGTTCATGTATGTAATGTATATTAGGTTCACATATGTATATGCATACATACACACACACATATACATACGTGTGAAAAGGATCCCTTTTAGCCACGGAGATTGTTATGACACCCAATAAGATTAGGGGGCTGCTTCAGTAGGACACAGGGAGTACGTATATATTATTTGTTGAAGAAATCTTAATAATACTTGAACATTTAAATTAAACAGGAATATTTTAAGAGAGCTATCGAAGAAATGGCTGCAAGGAGCTTGCGGTGTGTTGCTATTGCATATAGAAACTATGATATAGATGATGTTCCTGTGGATGAAGAGCAGCTGGCAGAATGGAATTTACCTGAAGATGACCTTGTTCTGCTTGCAATTGTGGGTATAAAGGTACTTAAGTCTACTACATTATAAGTACAATCTTTAACTGGAGAAAATGTACACTAATAGCTTTTGTATACTAATACTTATTGTGCGTATTTAAAAGAGAACTTGCTGTCGATCATGTATGTATAGAGTGCATTACAATAAACCTTTAGCATATTCTCAAACTATAACATCTTCTGTTTTTCATTCAGTTCGTCTTCCTTTTTATTTTTCCTTGATATGGAAAGCTACTGAAGAAATATGTGTTCCATGAATTTAAAATGAAAAAATGGCCTAAGTTGATGTCCACATATATCTTGTAGGGTTGTATTTTTGCCATCTTTTTCGTTATGGAAGTCCTTCACATTCATATTGTCACTTGGTTGTAACAAAATTAGAGTTGATTAATGCTACTTTTAGATAACAGACTATTTTCATGTATTCTCTATTCCAGCTTCTCGATTTGCTTTATAGCTAATGTTCTTGTATTACTAATAATAAGTAAATGTCTAAAATGCATGTATGTCCGTGTTTCTTTTTTCTTAGAATTTGATCCCCCCCAAAATAAAGCCAAAAAAACATAAAAATAGAAAAAATAAATCCCTAGTGACATGAAATAACTGGACATTTCACTTTCAGACTCTTAAGGGGTATCTTAGACTTTGTTCTCAAATCAATTAATTTTACTTTGAATCTGATATGTAAAGTAGTAGTGAAATCCATTGTTCATCTAAGAGTATTGTGTTATTACCAATTATTACTTTTTTAAATTTTACCTTGTGCAGGATCCTTGTCGACCAGGTGTAAAAAATGCAGTAAAAATATGTATGGATGCTGGTGTGAAGGTTTCATTTCCCCCTTCTGTTTTAGCATATACGTGTTACTTTAATTGATAAGTTCGTTTTATTCTTCCTATGTGGGTTTGAATAGAGTACAGCTTAAGTCATGATGATATACATTTACATACTTGTAAGTTAAGAGAGTAATTCAAATGTGAGGCTAAGAAGAAGCAAAGAATTTTAGGTAATTGCCTTGATGACTGTACGTTGTGAATGCTCTACTACAAAGCGGCTTATCACCCAAGGGCTTGCAGCATAGCGGTATCATGATGTGTGGTAAAAGTGTTCTTCTCAAGTGGTTAAGAGTCCTAGTCCCATGATGGACATTGGTGTAGATTTAGGAGTAGATTTAGAGTGTGTGTGAGCTAGCTGTTCTAAACAAGAAAAAGAACCAAGCGACTTATATGAAAAATCATTTGCTTTCAACATTGACAAATGTCAATGAATAGGTTCGGATGGTCACTGGGGATAATATTCAAACAGCAAAAGCAATTGCCATGGAGTGTGGAATACTTTCTTCTGGTGAAGATGCAACAGAGCCAATTATCATAGAGGGAAAGACATTTCACGAGTATTCAGAGAAAGAAAGAGAACAAGCTTCGAAGCATATATTGGTAAGGTTCAATATGTTGATAATCTTTTATAAGCTTGAGTAAGTTAAACGCCAGAGCTTTATCAAATATGTGGATGTATAGGTGATGGGAAGGTCTTCCCCTAGTCATAAGTTATTGCTTGTGCAAACGCTTCGTAAGCTTGGGGAAGTTGTTGCTGTAACTGGAGACGGAACAAATGATGCTCCTGCACTTCATGAGGTTTCTGTTCATCTAATATTTTTACCAACAAAATGAAGCTTAAGATTGTAGATTTTGCTATTATACGTGTTTGTTATACCTTCCTTTTGATCCTTATATTTCTTTGTAATTTAGGCTGATATAGGTCTTGCCATGGGCATTCAAGGAACTGAGGTTGCAAAAGAAAGCTCTGATGTCATCATTTTGGATGATAATTTTGCTTCACTAGTAAAGGTATGTGCAAAAGATTTGTGAGTCAGGTTAGATACCCTCTAGCTCTAGTGCAAACCTGTCCTATCTTCTGTTATATGGCAGCATGTTTCCATCAAAAAGAGTACGATGTATAGCATGCCATCGTTAAGGAGATTGCACGATATTTCTAATATTTTATAATACTCATAATATTGGGGAAAAGTTTATTGTGATGTTTCACTTTAGTATTCTATCCACAGCTACAGTGTATAGATGTTTGAACAAAGAACTAGTGTGAATCTCGAGGTACATTCGTCAGTAGGTTCTTTTATTGACAATACATGATGTTTATTGAGGTAAAAAGTAACGTGAGGAGATACCTGCATATGAAGGTGGAAAAGGTCGTTTTGTTCATAAAAATTACTTGATTTGAGTTTGAAAAGAGGCCATGGTTGAAACTGGAATTATTGCTTGTGATTTCTTGGAAAGAATAATTAAGGTTGTTCCCAACATGAAGAAAAGAGGACTTTTTTTACTCAAGTATACTGTTGTTCCTGATAATTTTTACTTTTGGAACCTTTGTTTTAATCATCATTATTATAGGTTGTCCGTTGGGGTCGCTCTGTGTATGCAAATATTCAGAAGTTTATCCAGTTCCAGCTTACGGTTAATGTTGCAGCACTTGTAATAAATGTTGTAGCAGCAGTGTCCTCTGGAGAAGTACCTCTAAATACTGTGCAGGTTTGATGTACCTCCGCATCTCTCTCTCTCTCTCTCTCTCACTATGGAAATATGCCAATAAACCTTCGATTACTAATGAGTTAAATGAGCTATTGACAAATCGCGGTAGAAATTATGACGGCAAATCTGCAACCTATAAGGCAGTAAAATCCAATATAACATTTATACCTTTAATATGGTCATCCATCTTCTCTAAATTACTCATGAACCAAAAGAGGGTGCATTTATATTTTTTTTTTCTTTTTGCAATGATAAGTTCACTATGATAAATGGACTGTTACTTTCTCTTCAACCCTACAAGTGGAGCATTAGTGTAGTTCTCTTGATCGAATGCTAAATGTTAATTTCTAAACTGGCATTTGTGTTGGGTTATTTTTCTCAAACATGGTCTGTATGGTGCAGCTTCTTTGGGTTAATCTCATCATGGACACCCTTGGAGCATTGGCATTGGCAACTGAACCTCCAACGGATCATCTTATGCACAGATCTCCAGTTGGCCGAAGGTTAAGACTAATCCCCATTGCATATGTTAGTCTAAATTCTGGTCCTCTTAAATGTCAGTATGATGCCTCTTTCTTGGTTGTGTGCTTGTTAAATTATTAACTACTATACAATTGACCATCAATAACGCTGCCACCCAAATTTTCATCTTTCTTTGGCAACCGCCCTTGTTCACTAGACAGACATGAAGGACAGTGGTTAGAGTTAAGGCCTTGTACTCTTAATATTTGGATGAATAATTTTCCCTCTTTTATCTTCAGGGAACCTCTAGTGACGAACATCATGTGGAGGAACTTAATAGTGCAGGTTCCTTGTCATGTTTTTTTTTTCGAGTAGCATGTTAATCGTATTTCTACATTACAGTAATCAAAATGCCATCGATTTGGCAGGCACTTTATCAAGTTGCAATTCTCCTTGTCCTGAACTTTCATGGAACGGCCATTCTCAACTTAAAGAATGATGAACGGGGAAATGCTGTGAAGAACACCTTGATATTCAATGCGTTTGTCCTGTGTCAAGTAAGCCCTCTATTCAACTTTCAGATGTAAAAGTAATGCGGAACATGAATATCTTTACCTTCTTTTTGGTTATGATAAAACAAATTATCATATATTAACTTAAACCAGGAAGCAAATTATATTTTGTTGTCATGTATATTAGAATTACAGGCTATAGCGACCGCTATATCGCCCCATGAAGCATACAAACCATCTCCCGCTATTTGTGAATTGCGATTACTTAGCGACTTGAAGCAGTTTTTTTTTTTTTTTTTTTTTTTTTTTTTTTTTTTTTTTTTTTTGTAAATTTGAGATTTAAATAATTACTAATAAGGTGTTTTAGCTATTTTGGTAGTGTTTGCTTAAATTTTCTACTACTTAAACGCTAAACAAGAAATGATCATAGATGCTATATACCGTTATTCGCTATGTAGCATATATGTGATTTGTCGCCATTTATCGTCATCGCTATTGACAACTATGGGAGCGCTCTCTCTCTCTACACACACACACACACACACATAGGGGAGAGTGTATAAGAAAACCAAAATTTACGTGAAAATCAAAAAAAACCACGAAATTCAATGACATAATTTAAAACTTTTTTGTTTTTTTTTAATGTTAAAGAGTATATGAATGTCTATTACATATATGTTGAACATGTGTGCGGGAATGAAGAGTGTAACGTATACGTAATACTATGTTGAATAAAAATTTGATACATGTATGTAACCTATGTGACACGTATATGTAAAAGTATGTTATGGTTTTGATTTGATCCTTATCCCTATCTACACACACACACACACACACACACACACTTATTGAGATGCACTATATTAAGAACCACAAATGTTTAAATAACTACTAAGAACCGCATAAGGCATGTACATAACGCTTCAACAAAAATAGTAAAACTAAAAAAGGACGGTTTGATCCTGTCTTTTCATTATTTCTTTGATTTTATCACCTTTCTTTAAAAAATTTCATATATATATATGAACATTCAATTAAGAACCATAATTCTGTAAAGAACCGTCAATTTTCACATCCTGATTTGACTTACTTGACTCGTTGGAGGTAAATTTCAATTGATGATGGAATCTAGACACCAAAAACTAGACCTGATAGAAGTTGGGCGACAGAGGAGTTGAATAATGGCTCTAAGTTTGTCCCATTTCATAAAAAAAACTAACGCTAGTTAACTCTTAGTTAGTAAAAGATTAGTAAAAGATTATTGGAAGAAAATAAATTTAAAGTTGGAAATGTCTTTAAACATATTCTGAGTTACGATTAATCTTGGCCAATATATGAAAGTTGAGATTATTAAAATCCAATAATCCATTTCAATAATGAATAGTACAAGAGTTAAAATGGTTCTTTTTGGTTTTTTATATATATTTTTGGTTCTCAATTGAATGTGTGTGTGTATATATATAACATGCACACATATGTTTATATATGTGTGAATAATAATCTTACACTTTGATACCTTTTAGATATGATTATTATATAACTAGCTAAGGTTCATGAGAAAACCACACGTTATATGAAAACCATGAAAACAAAAGGGGAGCGTTTATGTAACAACGAGTTACATGTGTAAAACCATGAATTACATATAACTCAATATTTGTCCCGTCATGATCAAAGGGATTCTTTTTAAATATTATTAGACTATATTATTATTAAGGTTAAGTATTGATTATTATTAGGGTTAAGCTCACTCGCCCAGTTTAAATTTTTAGGGTTTTTTATGAACTCTATATATTGTAATCAACCTTTGAATGAATAATCAACTCAGTCTTTACTATCTTACATGGTATTAAAGTAACCCTAGGCTCTCTACACCCTCCGCCGCGCCATCACAAAAATACAAACCCTATCCGTCACCACCAAGTTCAAACCCTAGACGGGGCGGTGTGCGTCGCCACCGCCCTCTCCCACCTTTGTTTTCTATTCGTTTCTTCTCTATTTTCTAGTTTCTGTTGAATAAAGCTTGGTTATCAGTTGAAGATTCAAACCTGTTACCTCTATCCATTCTATTGGTTTGTTCACATCCATTTTTTGGGTTTATTTCTGGATTATGGCTGCTAACTTGGAGCAGTCACTATATTTCCATTTTTCTTTCTTATTATCGGTGTTTTAGCTCACCAAGGACCATGGTCCATGCACACCGATCTTAAGCTATGGATTGATTTGATTTTTTTTCTTTCTATATATCTGCGAATCTTATCTACTGATCTACTGATCCAAGAGACCAATGTCTTATCACGGTCGCCAATCTTGTTTTCTTTTTCCTTTTTATATCTACATATGTCATCTCTCAATCTACGGATACAAGAGACTGCCGCTTGCTAGCCTCGAGACAACGCTACGGACTACGGTCGTCAGTAATCAGATTATCATTCCGGAAATTAAGAACCAAGGAACTATCAAGCGCACTATGAATAGCACAATCAATCAAAATTTGGATGACAACATCAAGCACAATATTAATTTGTTGGCAAAAGTTTGGATATTCAAGTTGATCGAAACATGTTTATCTTATAATTTTTAGTTTTATGTTTTCCTGTATTAGCGTACGGTTACTTCCGCTACGACTACGGGGGAATATAAGACTATATTATTATTAGAGTTAAGTATCTGGGTATCTTTTTCTCCGTTGCACCACCACAAAAACATACAAACCCTAGCTGTCACCACCGAGTTTAAACCCTAGAAACGGCGGTGCGCCGCCACCACCGCCGCCTTGTCCCACCTTTGTTTTTTGTTTCGTTTCTTCTCTAATTTCTACTTTTTGTTGAATAAATCTTTGTTATTGGTTGAAGATTCAAACCTATTATCTAATATACATTCTCTTGGTTTGTTCACATCTATTCTCTTGGTTTATTTCTAGATTATGGTTCCTAACTTGTAGCGGTTACTGTGTTTCCTTTTTTTTTTTTTCTATTTATCGATGTTTTAGCCACACTAAGGACCACGGTCAATGGACACCGATCTCAAGCTACGGTTTGATTAGATTTTTTTTCTTTTTAGATCAACGAATCTTATCTCCTGATCTACCTGACCATAATCACCGGTCTTGCTTTCTTTTCCTTTTTTTTATATCTACATATGCATCTCTTGATTTACGAATCCAAGAGACTGCTGTTTACTAGTGTCAAGACATCACAACGACTATGGTCGTCAGTAATCAGATTATCATTTCAAAAATCAAGAACCATTGAACTATCAAACACACTATGGATAACAAAATCAACCATAATATAAATGACAACATCAAGCATAATATTAATTTGTTGGCAAAATTTTAGATATTCAAGTTGATCAAAGCATATTTACCTTATTATTTTTGGTTTTGTGTTTTCTTTATGTTTTCCAGTCGTAGCGGACAGTCTTAGCGTACACTTACTTCTGCTACAATTGTGAGGGAGTATTAAACTATATTATCATTTAGGTTAATTAGTGATTATCATTAGGGTTAAGCCTATGAGCCATGTCTAAATTTCTAGGGTTTCTTATAAACTATATATATTGTAATCACCATTTGAATGAGTAATAAATTCAGTCTTTACTATCTAAATTTCTAGGGTTTCTAAAACATCACCATTTGAATGAGTAATAAATTCAGTCTTTACTATCATATATATAATTAACTAAAACAATGAGATCAAAATTTACTCAAATACTCTTTAGAGAATTAAAAATTATTTATTTATAAATTTTATGATTAACTAGAAATAGTTTTTATGGTTTTCTCATGATCTCTCGAAACATTGTGGAGGAAAATCATTAATTAGATTATTTTAAGAGAAGTCAAGATGATTCTACTTTGAATCTGATCACTTTAAGAGAAATCTTTACTCTGTTTGTTCCAAGAATAAGTAAGTTTTGCTATATGGAAAAAGTGTACCTAGTTCGATAAACTTTTGTTTGAAAAATAGATCAAATACCCTTGTTATGTAGGTAGGGAAATTTGTAAAGTATAGTTGGTGCTTATAACCATTAGTAGTTATTTAGTTACATTAAAACTAATGACAACAACATCAACATGAAATCCTTCAGTTATTACTAGATAATTGATGACCGCTTACTACTACTCGTATTTGTTGTTGATCACACTTACTATTTATGGATCAAGTTGATGCTTATCTAACTGATGATCAATATTAACTTACTTTGCTAGTGATAGTCAATTGCTCTTAATAAACATACAACTTACCATCAATCATGTAAATCAAGAGTGACCCCTGTCAAAAACATTGCCCTTTGAACCTCCATGGTCTAGGGGGCTTCACCTTTTAGAATGTGTGAGGTTCTTAAGTGTCAGAAGTCATAATAATCTTGAATGATCATGCAATCCGTATTTTCTAACTCGTATCAATGTTCATTTAAATTTCACTTTGGTTATGCAAATCCAACTAAATTAAAATGACCTTGATGACACTAAAAGAACATATAATATTTTCTTAAAAGCACTTAGACATTCTCTACTTAGGTGTTTATGTTTGAATTATTGATTTGAACAGTTTGGATATTCACATCATGTGTTCCATTTCATTAGTTGTGTAGTTTTAAATCTAGTTTGTTTTTTAATTACAGATATTCAACGAGTTTAACGCTCGAAAACCAGAAGAAATCAATGTATTTTCTGGAGTGACTAAAAATCGTATCTTTATGGGAATAGTTGGAACAACCTTTATGCTTCAGGTACGAGTACGACACTTTGTTATTGTGATTTGCAGCAGGAACTACGAATTATAATCCTTTTATGTAACAGGTGATGATTATTCAATTCCTTGGGAAGTTCACATCAACAGTTAGACTTAGTTGGAGTCTATGGGTTATCTCTATATTTATTGGAGTTTTAAGGTTGGTTCTGTTACCGTAATCTGTGTTGTACGAAACATAAAATTGGTAAAATTATTCATGAAAAACTATGAATTCAAGAAATAAGACTAGGTATATTTTAAATAGATTAAAAACTACCATGCTTATTGTTTTTTGATTAATAATAGTTATGATTTTACAGTTGGCCTCTTGCAATGGCGGGAAAGCTTATCCCGGTTCCACATACTCCCTTGGCCAGGGTCTTCAGCAAACCATATCAACGTTGCATTGCTTTTCGTAATTGATAATTGTATTCATTTTTTTCATTTACTTGTAAACTTGTCAAGGTGTTATGTTAGACTCCGCTTTTGCTTGATTAATGCAAGTTATGTTTGTTGGTGATTTTAACGTCATTTTTAGTATAATCGAATTTGCTTAAGACCAAATATGAAATTAGAATAAATGTTAGTAATTAGTAAACACTACAAGAATAAATAGGCTATGGCGACGACATGTCGTCGCGATAGGTCCAGTAGCCATAGAAACCCATGAGTCATCCAATTTTTTAGTGCATTTTCTCTCAAGAGTCTTCCAATTTTTTAGAACAAAGAAACCTCGATAGAAACCCCTAGACCAAGAGGATACAGGGCAATGCCCCTGGAGCCGCTTGAGCTTGCCACTCAACACAAAGAAATTTAGTTTTGACATGTTAGTTATATAGTGGAAGTTGCTTCAAATTTACTTGATTGATGAAAAGTTATGTGAACTGTACTCTAAGGTATGAAGGTTCCTTGTTAGTTATGTATGTATGTTAGTGATGGTGTTGGTTTAGTTATTGATGTTGATGGTTGGTTGTTTAGGCGAGACTAGTGGCTCTTGATAAGATCTTTAGACAGATTATTGGTAGATTTGTTATCATGATATATCACCATGGATATCTTTTGTGACAGCCTAAGATCTTCAAGTATCCTCCTTAACCAGATGGCTTGACAGGTTGCTGTAGTAGTTGATATGTATTCAGCTTTGGTACTAGACAAAGCAATCGTATGCTGCTTCTTCGAGCTCCAGTTCTGCTCCACTTCATAGTAAGAACACATAAGCAAATAAACTTTTTCTATCATCAGCATAGCTTGCCTAATCACTATCACTAAAACCAACCAAAGAAATCTCCTTTCCCTTTTCATACCAAATTTCAAAAACAAGAGTGCCTGCAACATATCTAAGAATTTGTCAGAGCTGCACCAAAATCTATCTTTGAGGGTTGTTGCATGAACCTTAACACTAAACTCACAGCAGAAACTAGATCGGGTTTAGAATGAGTAAGATAAATAAGACCTGCTACTAAGCTTCTGAGTAGTTCATCGTTAGTCTTTTTAGCTCCATCTTCAAGAATTAACTTCTAATTGCAATTCATCGGTGTAGCATCTACTTTGCTATTTTCCATTCTAAACCTACTCAAAAGATTACGAGCACTCTTGACTTTAGGAAAATTCCCTTGTCGATTTGTTTTACCTCCAGCCCGCAAACCCGTATCAGTCATCTCAAAAGCGCCCTTCATACCATCCTAAAATTCTATAATCATAGTCATGCAAGAAGAAGTACAAATAATATCATCTACGTACATACATAAATATATGACATTACCTTGACCTCCTTGTTTTACGTAAAGAGTAGGCTCATTATGACTACGATTATATCCATGATCTAAGAAGTTGTCAATCTTCGAGTACTATGCTCGAGTGGTTTGCTTCAATTTGTACAAGGCCTTCTTTAGTCTATAAACGATATTGTTCTTGCATGGAACCGTGAACCCTTCGGGCTGCTTTACATAAATTTCTTCGAATAAGGCCCCATTGAGAAAGACCGACTTGTATTCAACTGATGCATTTGTTGTAGCACCTTGAAAATTTTGTGCATAAAATAATTTGAATTGAAAGTTCAAGGTTAGAAATGAAAACAACGATACAAGCCTGGTCGCGAACCGTGATGGCGGACCATCATATGATGAATTAAGGTTTTAGGAATCTAGGTTGCATAAGCGAACTGCTATGCTACCCCCATAACAGTCTGCTATGTATTGTCCAAGAAAAATTCTCGTACGTTGACACTTGGCATGCTGATGAGGATCGAAAATGTGACATAGGCTATCATGGAGTGACATGTGTCTGATGAAGAGGCTTGGAATGTGACATGTGTTGCCACGTGTCAAAATCTGATGGCCAAGAAGATCCTCGAGCGCCAGGGTTGTGTCACGGATCGCGACCACCCTACCTAGCAGTCTATGATGGAACCCGCGAGCAGGCTATAAAAGCATGCATTCTACAGATGAATTTTGGCATAATTTCCACGTGCTTATTGCCACTTGTACTCAAATACCCCTATTATACCACTTGTAAGCTAGTATTTTACCTCGTTAATCTTAGGGAAATGTTGCAAAAGTAAATGCTATCAAGGGTTTAGAAGATTATAAGTTGTGACTCTAGCCAACTATTAAGGTGAATAAATTTTTTAAACTTCATTTGCATGCTAGGTTTATGTGCACAGTATTATAAAATGATTTCAAACATATTCATAAAATGTTTGTTTTAAAATATTTACGTTATTGTAAAATCAGTATGGGGCTATGTAAATTTTATTAAGCAAGGATTTAATAGATCATGTCACAGTATACGTATATCAATCAAACATACACACATTAGTGGATGACTAAGTGTCATGCCACAATGCGGCTGAAATTATTTTAACATATATGAAATGGATGAATTCAGTGTATACCAACTACC
Organism: Flaveria robusta; assembly: GCA_025506415.1. Lineage (NCBI taxonomy): Eukaryota > Viridiplantae > Streptophyta > Magnoliopsida > Asterales > Asteraceae > Flaveria > Flaveria robusta. The sequence continues at coordinate 18,932,900 of CM046459.1, read as the reverse complement.
GGTATGGACCCAGACAATAAATGTAACAGCTATAAAACAAGTTGTTTTAATAAATGTTGATATGGAACGAGCTATTTTAATTTTATTAAATAGTCTAGTAACATGATTCACAAACATTATGCAGACGTTTTATTTTCAAAATCATTTTAAAAAAAATGACGTGCTTAAGGGTAGTACTGTGTAAACTACTATTGGATAGGGAAGTCTCGTCGGGGAATGGGTCAACATATGAGTAGTCACAATCACGAGTGGCTTTACCCAATTTTCACTTCCATTTTGCATCTTCAAGAAATACAACATCTCTTTTATTAAAGAATCTTTTGTTTTTAAGATTATAAAGCATGTCGCCATGCCCTTGAGTAGAATGCCCAATCAATATGTTTCTCTCTCATTGATTATCTATTTCTCTTCTAAGCTACAAAGAAAGCAAACCAAAAGCTACATAATTAAAAACTTTCATATTAGCCAAAGAAGGTTTATTACCAGACCATGCATGTAAAGGTGTCTTGTTCACGTGCTTTGGTGGGGTACCTATTGTTGGCCGTAAACATTGACATCAAACAGAGAATCAAACCATTATTTAGTATTTGTATATAGAGGGTTAATTGTGTAAATACTCTAAAGTATAGGGTCATTATTGTGTATGTGTCATTTAGGGTTAAGGTCATAACGGTTAGGGAATAACCGTCGTTATGGGTATAAATACCCTGTACATCGACATTTGAATGTAATGCAATTGTGTGTTTAGTACGTTCCATTCAATTGTATTCCGTATGCGTTTGTATATTCAAGTAGAACAAGAATTGGTATCAGAGCGAAGATCCGAAGACCTGTTAATATCGCCTATGTAGCAGTGAAGAACGAAGCCTGTGTGGTGAAGAAGAACGAAGCCTGTGTGGCAGTGAAGAACGAAGCCTGTGTGGCAGAAAAGAAGAAGCATCAATGGATGAAATTACCAAATTCAAATTCAACCTCGAAAACTTTGGCATATGGAAGGACGAAGAAAAGCAGATAATTTATTTCCCGATAACCATCACATATGAATCTGATCACATGGAAATTCATAACCCCTGGGAAATCTATCAAGAAAGAAATAAAGAAAAGAATGATTCTCTGGATGAAATCGAAACTTCATATCAATTTGAAGGCAGTATCCAAAAATCTGGAAAACAGAGCATTAAACCAAAGAAAAGGAAAAAGAAACAAAAGACTATTTCTTTATCAAGAACCCAAGACCAGAAGCCACAGAACCGAAAGAAAAGTGAAACAAAATTTAAAGTTTTGACAGCGGTGAGAAAAAGAAAGAAAGTCGTTGCAAGAAAAAGGAAGAAACTCTTTTGTTTCTATTGCAAAAAAATGTTTTTTATGAAGGGCTACATTCAATATTTTTATCATATCAACAATACCTGCAAAGAAAGAGTAAAAGTTTTTAGAAGAAAGATGGAAGTTACGGTTGTAATGAACGAAGATTCAGTAATATATGAAGACTACGTGTGGGTGCCAAAAAATATTGAAGTTGAAACAGAGTCAAGAAGAAAAATAGTGGCTATGAAAGACAGTTAATATATATTCTCTACATAAGATTATAGAAGATAGAGATATTCATATCCGGAAGATTTGGATGATATCATGGAAGAAAAGTGAAGTGTCAAAGAGAATTTTATGGTCCCTAATTGCAATCGATTTGGGTTATGACCTAGGTGGCACCGAAACGGGTACGGGAGGTGGGTACGGGGACGGGGAACGGAAAATATAAAAAATTATAGATACGGGTACGGCTAAGGTACGGCCAAAAAAAATATAAAAAAATGATAATATATCAACCAATTTCCAAAATAAACATCAAAGTATTAAACAAATTCTAAAAACAAATTCCTTAGTTAATTAATTATCAATAATCAAATCATTTTCATATCCCGGTTCATCTAGTGTGAGATCAGCAACCTCCAAAAACCCTACATCTTCCATTGAGTCAAAAGCATCTCCACCCACGTCCCACATCTTTACAGCATTATTCGGATTTCTTGACAATAGTCGAAGATTATTGTGAATCTAAACCAAGTCTTGAGCACGACTTGTAGTCAACCTGTTCCTCCTAAGCGAGTGAATAAACGCATAAGTACTCCAATTACGCTCAGCACATGAAGAAGAACTAGGTTGCCCAAGTAATCTAAAAGCCAAAGTCTGAAGGAAAGGAGTTTGGGCACCAAAGTTAGCCCACCAATTTTTAGGTTCCATACTAGCCATCTGTGAAATGCTTGTTAAATCTTCAAAAGGACCACTCTTCATTGAAAACATTGCATATTCATCAAAAACTTTTTTATTCTCATCTTCATTAGGAAACAACCTTTTAAAACATTTAATTCTTTCTTGTGATATTTCACCATCTCTATGTGGAGCAAGTCTTATAGAATTCTCTAGTAACCATTCATCACTATAATATCTACAACATTCAAAAGTAAAAACATAAGTAAGTAATAGAAATAAAGCATATAGTTTAAAATCTTTTACCTTGGATTTAAAAAATGAGCTAAACAATGTAGGGGAGTGTTATTCTTCGCCCATCGAGCCACTAAAATATTATGCACAACATCATAAAAGATACTTAAATCAGATGCCGAACGTTTTTCTTTCTTGTAGATCTCAATCTTCACTTTCACAATCATCGAATCCCACATCTCATAGACCAAGTGTAAACATGGTTTGTCGGTGTCGCAAACTCTTATCATCTCATATATAGGTCCAGTAAAACTAAGAATATATGATACTTTTTCCCACCATTCATCATCCAAAATTTTTTCTTTAACAAAGCTTGCTTTCACAGTGTCATCTTCTCTATAAGATGACCATTCTTCGCTTATGACCATAGCTTGAAGACCCCTTTTGATTAGTTTCAGTCTTTTAAGCATCACAATGATGGAGGCAAAGCGAGTATCCGCAACCGAAAGCAGTCTAAGAGGAGTGAACTTGTTGAAAATCGAGAGTCTCATGTTATGATTCATGATGAAATTTTTTATTGCAAGCGCATCTAAGTGAACTTCTTTTATCCATTTGCACTCTTCATATGTTGTTTCATTTGTTTCCATATTCCTTGGTGAACAAATGTTCTTCAAAGCAAGATTAAGTGTATGAACAACACATGGTGTCCAATAGATGTGAGGAAACTGACTCTCTATAATTTCTCCAGCCGCCTTACAATTAACTGCCTTCAGAAACAAAGGACCATTACCTGAAGTAGCCATGAAATTGATCAGAGGCTTTCTTGTAGGATCACTCCAACCATCACTCACAATAGTCACACTTTTTTCTTTCCATATAGACCTAAGTGGTTCCAATAGCCTATGAACATTATCTTTTTCTTTTTGTAGTAAGGTTGTTCTAAGCTTATTGTAACCAGGAGGGACATAACCATCAAATTTGTTGTTAGCAGCAAACTGAAAAGCCCTTACATAGTGAGGATTTCTTGCAAGATTAAAAGGTAAACCTCCAGTATAAAACATCCTAGCTATTTCTTGATCTAGTTGGTCTTTAATTTCAACACCAAAAGCTCTTTCAATAGGGTTTGAAATACTTTTTCTTTTCTTAAATCCAACACCAGATCAGTTTTTTGAAGGTTTCAGTATACTTGGTGTTGACCTACAACTGCTATCTAGATCTCATGGAAAGCTTATACAAAAGAATTAAAGAAAGTCAAGAAAGACAAGAAAATTCACATTTGAAGTTGGTGAAAGTAGCAGTAACAAAAGGATGCATGGAGAAGACTTGGATGGAGACGTTCATGAAGAACATTGTTGAGAAAGTTATACCAGTTAAGAAGGGAAGGTTCGAAGCAAATCGTGACTATGGATCAAAGGAGTGAATATGATAATTTGATGTCAAGTTTAGGGGGGAAATTGTTGACCGTAAACATTGACATCAAACAGAGAATCAAACCATTATTTAGTATTTGTATATAGAGGGTTAGTTGTGTAAATACTCTAAAGTATAGGGTCATTATTGTGTATGTGTCATTTAGGGTTAAGGTCATAACGGTTAGGGAATAACCGTCGTTATGGGTATAAATACCCCTGTACATCGACATTTGAATGTAATGCAATTGTGTGTTTAGTACGTTCCATTCAATTGTATTCCGTATGTGTTCGTATATTCAAGTAGAACAAGACCTATTAATAGCATAGACAAATATTGTTGCTACTGCCTCAGCCCAAAATGGTTTCCTTCAGAATACTTTGAGTTAAAATCATGATTGTGTGATTCGTTCTCTCTGCAACTCCATTATGCTGTGGTGTATGGAACAGTTAACTCTCTTTTAAGGAACTTTTACATATTTCTCTTCTTAAGACCATAAATTGCATATTTCCCTAAGTTTCTTTTGTTGAATTTGCTGCAGCAATACAAAAAAAAAAAACTGATCGTGAACTCCTTGTTGTATAAGTGCCATCACAAGGGCATCCTTTTTTTTTTTTTTTTTTTTGCCTCCCTATGATCACTAGATCCATCATTGATCATTGTAATACCAAGAAACAAAAACTCTCATAGTTCACGAGATCGTGGTATAGACTTATAGTCTTCATACGAAGGCTCTAGTGTTCATAACCCTCACCTTTGAACATTGGAATAATGAGCCGTAATATTAGGCACTATGGGGACATTTGCCATGGATTAGAAGAGAAAGAAAACAAGACTGGAAGAGAGCTCTATTATTAATACCAAAATGTTAGTATACGAACTAAAGAATGGAAGAGAAAAAAGGAAATATAAATGATGAGCAAGATAAGTGTGCACAAGAACTCTTAAGTATTGATTCAAATGAAAAACATACATCGAACAAAGGCAAACCACCCCAATATCTATACTAATAAATGATTACATGTGGTGACACATGTCATCATCACATCTCATCTCACAAAAACTTTCCCGCCTAAATTTTCTTTAACAAACTACATGTTGCGTTCTTTATTTAGATAAAATAAATGGGAAACTAGAAACTCATAATTCATGTGCATTTTGACTTAACGAGAGAAAAGAAATAAAATATTATTCTTTTTTTTCTCTTCCTTTATCTTCTTTTCTCCTCTTTTCTTTTTTTTTTTTTCTATCCATTTCCTTCTAATTTGAAAGAATTGATTTTAGCCTTTATTTTTTTTATTTTCTCTTCTTAAATAAACTTGGGAACACAAAAATTTTTTCATTTTCCTTTCATTTTTTGTCATTAGAAAAAACTTTAGAACACAACTGTTTTTGTCTTTTCTTTCACTTTCTTTTTTTTTTTTTTTTTTTTCTGTCCTTAAATGAACACGGGAACATAGCGCAAGAGATCCCATGCAAAGAGTTAAAATTATTCTTCATTAAGCGTAAGGAGTCATTGTCTTTTAGATATTATTAATTATAATCAATTAAACGGTTGTAATCACGAGATTTAAGTTTTAAGTAACAAGTGAGGAATAGTTTGTGGTGTTGTGAAAATTCTTGAGAAACAGCATACCTTAGGGTTGGAATGAAAATAATAAATGTCATGCGATTGGTGATTTGTACAAGATCAAAGCTGATGCACAATTAGCGTATAACATAAATAATGTTATGGTATATCATCAATAACATATTATAATACATATGGTGGTGGTGTATGTATTGATTTTTGTGCTCTACAAATCGTATTATTTCCATACCGGCCCATTGTATTTGTGTTCGTGAACTTCGTGCATGTGCATCATTGCAGAGCACTGACTCCATATCGTGAACTTCGTGCATGTGCATGAACAGGAGCAGCCTCAGCTTCATCATCAGATGCTTGATGGTTTTCTGGAGTTGGGGGAGGATAGGGGACGTTATGTTCTTCGATTACTATGAAATCATCATCGTCGTCATCGACATCGTCATCTGTTGGGGCATTTGTTGTTGTGTGCTTTGATTCCTCCTGTTTTACCCGATGGAAGGCTTGCGCGATGGCAGACAGCTTTTGGCGAATTGAAGCATCAGACAGTAGCATGTCTTTATTCTCGTACAAGAATATGAAGAGATAAATGATAAGGGCAGAAGTTGATGATACTCCAGCGATGAGAAAGAGGCCCAAAAAGCTATCCAGCGAGAGCCGACCAGACCTGGAACCAGAATCCGAACCCCCATTTTGCTGGATGCAATCTGCTTTTGGTCCCAACCACGTATCTGAAATATTCTCTAGTTTATTCTCCGTGACCTGTAAAAGTGCTTTTGAAACAAGTGGTAGCAAGGGAGACCCTTTGGGAAATGCCTGTGTAAGCAATTGAATTAATAGTGTTCGTTATTCTATTAGACAGATGAGAGGAGTTTAATTTATAATTAACAAGAATTGGTTGAAAGAGACGGGCGTACTTACAAAGCCAAAGCCTGCTGTTTTGTAAGTTGGGCCAACCATCATGTACTTGTTGCAGTGACGGGCGAGAAATAGGTTCAGATAAGGAAGCTCGTCAAAAAAGGCAGAAACTCCTCCATTCTTACTCCCTTTTGAAAGGGCATCATCATACTCGTCCAAGCTGTCATAAGGTTTTAACTTGCTATCCCCAAAACCCATATCCTTCAACATCTGCAAGACAAAAGAGCCCTCTTTGTAGCCTACATTGTCTCCTTGTCTGATGAGGTCATGGATATCCATCAAGTCCGGTTGAAGCTGCTGTACTGTCAACATGGATGTCAAGCTTGCTGTGTAGCTCGACTGTAGTACTAGAACCACAAATACCCATACGATCACCACAAATCGTGACAAGTTGCTCATCATCTTCTCCTCTGCATGCATCCAACATAACATTCATCTACTCCATAATATATAGGTCAACAAGCAACCTCATCAACTAGGCTAACAGCTACTTACTATGTGCAAAAACAAGGGTTGAAAAAGAGAACCAAAAGATCATCCCAACTTGCTTATATGGACGACCACGGAATTCTTTGTTGACCCGATGCTCTAGAAGCCAAACCACAACTCCAGTATAGATGAAGAAACCACATGTTGTTAACCACAGTTGCTTCTCCAAGGGTCTCATGAATATCCAAGCATTCTTCCTGTCATCCTTTTTTATTGGGACGATCATTGAGACTCCAGACTCTGTATATGGCAATGTAAAGTCAACGTAGTTGGACCTATCCGCCCGGATCGTCACATCTCCAATCACCACATCAAACTTCTGCTTCATTGATTGCCAGAAAGCTATAGTTGAATTATGCCAAAAGAAAAAGAAAAAAACTAAACTAGCTATATGTATATATATATATATATATATATATATATAGTGAAGTGATGATGATGATGTATGTACTATGTACCTTGAGATAAATCTGGTCCACAAGATCCTTGTAGTCTCCTGATGTATTACTTTTTTTAATAGGAAATGGTATGTATTCGTAGGATGGAGGATGCGGTAGAGGTACTTGTCTCATTACTGCCTTAAAAACATCAACACAGAAGCCATTTGGTTCCATCACATTTGTGTTGGGATCAGGCTTGGGCGTTTGAATGAACTCAGGGAACCCAGCTATCTGTGGATATCCAACTTTTAACCTGGTCTCTATTGTAGCCGGGATCTCCCAACCTGAGGGGACGTGGGGGCTGCCACCAGGCCATATGATGTCAGAAATCCTCATGCTCTTTTTACTGCAAGTCCACAAGTAAATGGGCTTATCCTCCTCACCAACTATGTTCACTATTTGGTAACCTGAAGATTTTAACTGTCCACCAACAAGAGAGAAATTACCACTCAACCCTTTGAATTCCGTCTTGCGAATCTGTGAGACTAGTTTTGGCCCGAGTTTGGAAGTTCCAATGGCATCTAGATCTGTTTTAGGTGGAGGCGGCTGCTGCTGGAACTGGAAAGTAGTAGCACTCCCAACTCTCTCCAGTGCCATTGCTAGTGCATAAACGGCATCGTACGACCATAACCCATACACATTAATTGCTTGCCTTGGGTTGTTTCTTTTAAATCTCTCTTTGAATTTTTTCAGGTCCTCGGACAATGAAATGTGGGGTTTTACGCCCACCACACCTTGCATCGCATCTACATCAATAGTATGCAAAAGACTGGTGACAACATCAGTGATGATCCATGCATATCCCTCTTGCATCATTCCTGCTTGTTTTGCTTTCTTGAAAAAAGTAGAGGCCAAATCTGGTAACAGGTGGACCACGAAAACCCGCGTTTGAGTGGTTTTTAAGTTGTGGAGCTGGTCAGAAATGGCATCATCATCGTCATCTGAAGAGATGACGATCTGTTGTTTGATCTGGACACCAACACTTAGCAAGGCCTCGGACAAAGAAGGAATGAAGCCATTGCCGAAATCCCCATGTTGGTAAACAAACACCACCTCCCGCCAACGAAAAGACTGGATGAGTGCTGCTATGGGTTGGGCTTGTGAGGATGAGGTGTGTGATACTCTGATGAAGTAGGGATTCTCCTTGGGGGAGAGAGAAGGGGTGGTAGCCAGAGAGAGTATGGGAACCCTAGCTTTGTTGCCAATGTCCGCTATAAAATCTGCTTGTGAGGATCTTTGGGGTCCGATAATCGCCATTACTTTAACATCTTTTATAAGTTGTATAGCTGCAAAACAAGCCAACCGAGTTAATTAGCTAGCTGGATGGATATTGGATAATGGATATATACATAAATCCTATTCGATGTATCTAGTATAGCTGAAAGCAAAACAATCTGATTCTTGTTATATGAAATTAAAGAAGAGATTTGATAATATGCAGAATTGAAGCACCTGCAGCAGCAGCTTCGAGTCTGTCGGATTTGGAATCACGAAAGTAAGGGATGATTTGGGTTGTGTAGTTGTGTGTTTGATAGAAATCCTGGAGGGCCATTTTAATGCAAAGAGTGCTTATCTTGCCAACGGAAGACTCCATATCAAGAATAACACCTATTCCTATCTCCTTAGTCCCACTGGCTCGGAGAATCAATAAGTTGAGGATGAGGAAGAGCATGACATGCTGCTGATGCTGATGCTGATGCTGATGCTGATGCTGATGCTGATGCTGATGATGTTTGTGCTGCATATTTGGTGATGATGGATCCTCCTCTTGATTCACGTTGTCCGTTGGAATTGGATGCCTGCACCTTTGCACCATCTTCAAATGAAAGAAAATAGAAAATTGAGGCTTTGGTCTTTGGCACATTAAATTAGACACCAGTATATAGTATTATGTGGCCGTTAGAGGCTCAAACTCTACCAAGTTTCCATTCGATCAAGTCTTCTCATTGACTAACTATATAATAAATATAAATATATATATATATATATATATATATATACATATAGTTAGAAGGAAGGAAGGAAGGAAGCAAATATAAAATAATTGGGTGGACTGTGGAATATTATAAGGAGCTGTAGAAGAAAGAAAGAGAATGTGGATTCGATCATTCATTCAAGTGTAAATGTAAATTCCGTGGAAAAGAAAGATAGAACGTTGACTTGGCAAACACGCTTTTTAATTAATTAATTAATTTGACAAGTAAGAATGTAAGATTCACCATTCTTCTTTGATAAAGTCATGGTCAGTGGTTTTTATTATCACCATTCGATCTCATGCTCCATCCGTATTTTTCTTGGAAATTAAGGCTTTGTACGTAATTTTCTTTTTTACAAGAAAGAGTTTGCATCAAGCTATGATTTTATTTTTTTTCCAGTCAAGTGTTTTATTTCATTTCATGTTGGTGTTTACGCCGATCGATAACACCGATTCCTGAATCTTACCCAGAAACGATGGTCTTTGTCTTCTCAAGAATAATATTATAATTATAATAATAATAATAATAATAATAATAATAATAATAATAATAATAATAACAATAACAATAACAATAACAATAATAATTCAGCTTCAAATTTCATAGATTATCTTTAACAGTAGTATATTATTATGTTATATCGTTCATTTTCAACTAATAGCAATAGAAAGTATATATCATTAGTGATCTTAATGTTAGCCAAAAACAGGTAATAAAAGTAACATTATTAGTTAATCAAGTTAAAGTGACAAAAAAGACAGACGTACCTGACTAACTATTACTATTATTATTACTCTCAATCAAGGATATGCATACATATATGGTGTTAAACCGAGTCTTGAAGACACTTGACCACCTCTCTCATTGATGGTCTTCTTGTTGGTTCCCCTTCAATACATCTCAAGGCCACCAACACCACTTTTGTCACATGTGCCCTCACTATCTCATCTTCTTCAACCTCATCTAAAAGCCCTTCATCTACAATCCGATCAATTTCTTGCGCCTCGCTCCATATTGACCTAACCCATGACACGATGTCCATGTTTTCCACCTTCTGTCTGCTTATAAGCTCCAGCAACACAACCCCATAACTATATACATCCTCCTCTCTGTTTTTTGAGCTCCTGAATGCATTTTCTGCATCAAAATACAGTTTCAAAACAAAACAAAACAAACCAAACCATACCAGTATTAATTAATTAAAATACATATAATAAAAAGCAAGCTACCTGAAGCAATGTAAGCTATTGTGCCCATGAGTGTGCTGGTTGTTCGTCCAGCAATAGAGTGATCTAGAAGCTTAACAATGCCATAGTCCGAGATATGAGGCTCCAGGTCACCATCCAAAAGAATATTCATAGGTTTGATATCTCGGTGCACAATAACAGGATCACAGTCAAAATGGAGATATGCCAAACCCTGGGCAGTACCTAAAGCTATCTTGTACCGCACACTCCAACTTAAGCTTAAAGGTGGATTCTTTTCATACAAGACATCATGCAGGCTCCCATTTTCCATATACTTGTACAAAATCAAACCATAATCCTTCTTTATAGATACATCTTCTATCGTCACCAGATTCCTATGCCTCACCTTCCCAACCGTCTCAACTTCTCTCTTCATACTTGTTTGCTGGCCTTTAACTCCTCCAAAAGCAATCTTCTTTACAGCGTAAACCCTATCATGTCCCAAGAAGGCCTTGTACACGGTACCATGGGCCCCCTCCCAATAATATACTTATCATTCGGATTTTCAGTAGCTTCCATTACCTTTATGAGCAAAGATGAACAACACACTTCAGGAAGCATGTCGATTTCCTGTTTTTGTTTCCTGCGACAGATGACCACCAAATAGAGTACTAAGAAGAAAGCCATCACATACAGACACACTCCAACGCTTATCATTACATATTGCTGTTTGTTCAGCCGTTTCTGATTCCTTGATCGATCAACACATGGCTTGAACTTGTTGTTTTCCAAACAGTCCAACCCATAATCAGCACAAAGACCTGTGTTTCCCAGGAAGGACGAGTTGGATATGCTAATAGATTTTAACAAGATTGCTGGTATTGGCCTATGAAATGATTATAAGAAACATTTAAGGTGACCAGCCCATGGGCGTCACTAAACGGTGCTAAAGTCCCATTTAGATTGTTGTGTGAAACATCCAAATGCTCTAGCATTACCATCTTACTAAAATAGGATGGAATGCCACCAATTAGTTTGTTGCTGTTGAGATTTAAACTACTCAGACTATGAAGCTGTACTATCGATGAGGGGATATTTCCACCTAATGAATTCCCACCTAACTGGAGATCTATTAAATCTTGGAGTTGAGATATAAAAGGTGGAATTCCTCCAGAGAAATTATTATCACTTAGAAATAAAGTTGACAATTTAGTCAACTTCCCAAATGTAGTAGGGATCGATCCACTAAGCAAGTTATGATTTGCATCGAATTCCAACAACTTGCTACAATTGCATAGGTGAAATGGCAAAGGACCTTGAAGTTCATTGTAGGAAATGTTCAAAGCTTGAATATGCACAAGATTTCCCAACTCCACAGGTACCTTACCAAAGAGTTTATTCATTGAGAGGTCAATTTCAGTGATATTGGTAAGCTTTCCAAAGCTGGCAGGAATTTCTCCATTAAAAAAATTGCCCCTAAGGTTCATGTATAGCATGTTTCGGTTCTCCATAAACTCCGAAAGGACTCCTGTGAAGTTATTTCGTTGCAAAATTAATCTTGAAAGACTAGAACAGCGTCCCACATCAGGAGGCACACTGCCTTGTAAGTGATTCAAACCCAAAACTAGTCTTTGAAGCTGCTTTCTAAAGCAGAGGTTTGGTGGGATTTCCCCAGTGAATGAGTTATTGGTGAAATCGATTACAGTCAAACTGCTATTGATTCCCAACCCCTGAGGTATGACTCCAGTAAAGCGATTGTTGTACAATGTAATCTCCCTTAACTATTTCAGGTCAGCAAGCTCATTGGGCAGTTCCCCTGAAAGATTATTGTCATATATGTTAAGCTTCTTGAGGCCTTTAATCCTCCAATTTTCCAAAGGGACCTCTCATGTCAAATGATCATCATATGCTTCAAGTATTTGCAATCCAGTTAACATCTGAAACTCATCTAGGATATTGCCCTCCAGTTGGTTAGCTTGGAGTTCAGATCAATCAAGGATTTGCAATTGCCAAGGGCAGGCAGTATTTTCCTAGAAAAACGATTAATAGAAAGGAGAAGAGTTGTGATTGCAGTGAGTTTTCCCAGAGAAGAAGGAATAGAACCACTTAAGTCGCAGTTAACTACAGCAACTTGGGTTAAGCTGGTGCAGTTTCCCAATTCATGAGGGAATGGCAAGCCCTTACAATTATTAGCAAGGCCAAAGGGAATGGCACCCTCTAAATTGTTTTTATGGAGTAGTAAGGTCGTTTGGGGTGGTGGGCAATTCTCCAGTGAGGCGATTGTTAGAAAGTATGAGGGTCTGTAGCCTAGTGCAATTGCGAATGAGGGAGGGGATGGAACCGGAGAAGTGATTGTTGTCCAACTGCAAATCAACTAGGTTGCTTAAGTTGGTTATGCTTGGGGGGATGGGACAGGTGAGGTGATTAGAAGTGAGATAAACAACTTCCAAGTAGGGACTGCAAAAGGGGGGTAGAAGACCATGAAGAGAATTGGCGTAGAGACTCAAGAGTCTAAAATTTGGCAAATGGCACAGGGATGGTGGTATCGCCCCGGTGAGGTGGTTGAAGGAGAAATAAAGTTCCTAAAGACGAGTCAAATTCCCAAAGTGGGTAGGGATGGAACCGGAAAGGTTGTTGGCGTAAAGGATCAAGTGCGTTAGGGAGGTGAGGTTCCCAGAGCAGGTGGTATGGTTTCGGAGAGGATGTTGTAGGAAAGGTCCAAATAGCCTAGGATGGTGCAATTAGCCAGCTGGGAGGGGAGTGAGCCGGATAGATTGTTATAGCTGAGATCAACAGAGCGAAGATGCTTCAGGTCTGCATGCTCGGGGCCTATACGATCGGAAATGAGGAAAGAGGACAAGTTGAGAGCTTGGACGTGATTGGTCTTAGGGTTACAGTGAACTCCAACCCACGAGCAAGGTGTGAGATGTGAAGCATTTCATTTCCACTTCCACTTCCACGTAGAATAGAGGGATGGATGTGTTGATGTCCAGTGCCTCATGAATGATAAAAGGCTCAGCCCCTCAGACTCAGAGCTTATCCCACACACAACATACAATGACAGACCAAACAAAAACAGAAACAAGAGACAATTACTCACTCTTCTTGTTTCCATTGAATGCAGAATGAACCAATGAACCAACGAACCAACGAACAATGTTTGTTTGTGTAAAAAAGATGAATAATTGAAGGAAGCTTAACTGCAGCTCAAACAACAACACACACATACACAGACACAGAGAGAGAGAGAAAAAGAGATGTGTTCGTGTTCGTTTTTGTGTCTGTGTTTGAACGTGGTTTGAAGGTCTATTTTCAATTGTTGGTCCCATCAATGTCAAGGAGGATTTCGCTTGCCACGTGTTGTGCTTGTGTAGCAATAACCTTCTCTAAAATCTTCAAGCCACTCCTCAATGTTAAATATTAAAGGGCCTACCATTCTTTTTAATTATTGCACCATCTCGCTGTACACATATTCTCTTTCACGACATATAAATAAAGTATACTATAATATAATTTCATCTTCATAATTAATAATCTTCATTACAAAATAAAAATAATTATTTTAATCATATAATTTTCATTTCGTAATGATTTTCGTCCGCTCCATTAACCTCATTTATAAATTCCGCTAGAAACCCCCATGAGATTTTAGTCAATTTAATTTGAATAAAAAAAACATTTTTACCTCTCATGTCACTAGATGCTAATCATATCGTTTCCATTTAACAAGTTAATCAGGTTGATTTTCAATAAAACCTGAAAACTTTGTCTCATCCTGTAATGAATATCATATCTCCAAACGAATGATTCTGCTTTGACTATTAAATGTGAATGGATCGACCCGTTCATATGGACGAGCTGTCTCTATTCCCATTGTCCCAAATTCACAACCATCAAAACAGATTTTTGCCTCTTTTCTTTTTTTTCCAGTAACGTATATGTTAAATGGAAATGATAATGTACGTCTTACATATCAAACATGGGACAACTAAAACACATAATGCAACTTAAATGATTTGAAATGGTTATTATTTAAGTAAGCAAATAAACATGACTGTTAAATATCCTAATTCCTATCAAGTGGCAGTGAGTGATGTTTGTTTGGAGTTTCACATCACATCCAGTTAGTTCATACGTGACATAAAAAAAATGTTATTTTTTTAATCGCTCAATGTCTCTTGTTATTACACATGGACCCAAGAAGAATTTGACACAAGCACTAGTCAGCTGGCAAAGTATATCCAAACAGTACGATATAAATCAATAACTTCCTCCCTCCACACGTCAGATTTAAGTTTCGACTCAAAACTTGATTGGGCAGGACAGGACATGACAGGACAGCTTCAGCTTAATTGCATACTTGGACCAAACAAAGCTCGATCAAACTCAAACAAACAAAGCAAGCTCCGCTCATTTGTTGCACACCATTATCCCTGCCATAGGCTAGGGTTATGTTGCTCCTCCTTTTTCTTGCACCTGTACATCTACCAATATCTTCTGATGCCAAAGTATAACCAAAACCATACCATCCACCACAAAATTAAATAAAGAAAACCAGAATAAGTCTGGTGAGGAAGCAAGAGCATCCCTCCATTCTGAACAGAAGCAAGACATCAGTGCAACTTAATCAAAAAAACCAAGGTCAGAATTTCATACCTCCTAAAAGAAAGGTCCGCCTCCCTCCCCATCAAATCCGCAACTTAAAGATGCCAGTAATCATTTAAAATACAAACTGTTCTCACCTTTTGACGCCAATTCAAATTTCTACAAACTTCTAGGAAAATGTATTCCACAGGCAGGGGAATGTATAAATCAAGCCAAAAAGGGTGTTCAGTGAGATATGACCTGAGACTACAAACAATCCTGCCAGAAGGAAGACAAGTAGCACTACTATTAAATGGCATGAAAGATGCTTATACAAAATCAATCTATGTTTATCCCAGCCCAGTAGTGCACAATTTATTTTTTTAGTTAGAATAATGATTCTCTTAACAGTCCAAAACATCAATAAATAATTCCTCGGTGCAAAATAAAACCAATATAGATATTAATAATATCCACTTACAGAACCTAGTACCTCCTCATTGCTATTTTTCAGGACCTTGCACCTACCGAAGCACATTCAAACATTTTCAACTCATGATAATGGGAAATGCATTATTAGTAAAACAAAAGATCTACGGTGCACGTGTGTAACTACATTTGTAGCAAATTTTCACCTTACCTTCCCAACATAACATTAGTACATTACAGTAGACGTATGACTTAACACATTTAAATAATAATACCTGAAACTCAAAGCAGTTTATCCCTTTGATCCTGCTCAAGAGGTTAAAATTTTACCCTGCAAAATTTATCTTAGCAGAATAGATTTCATGATACATGCTCTGATCCCTGAATGTTAGGCTGTGATTGTCAGCTCTAATATAAGCTCCAAAAGAGACCAATTTATGTCCTTGGTTATGATATAGCTATTATTTACCATTTGGCCTTTTTAGAATTTCAGCAGTCTAAACTCATGCATGAGATGCTCACTTTCCAATGACATGAAATGACTCGCATCATTACACTTCCTATATTTCCATTCCATCTTTATTTTTATTTTTATTTTTATTTTTTTGCACACATACGAAAAAAGGGTACTGATATGTCTACAAACTGGATATCATTAAGGTCAACTTAGTTGATATAAAGAGAAAACTAATTGAATAGAGCACAAAAGCAAACAATACTACAAACTGATGCAGCAACACAATTATATCCACCCTGAATAAGTCAACAAAGCATTCTGAAATGATGCTTAATGCAAGTCTTGGGCACACTAGGATAGGACTAGATTATATGCTCACACAAACTCTCTTCAATTACATGCAAGTGATGCTAATGCATTTCTCATGACTTGATGATATAATGGATGCATGCACAGCAGCAATATGCATCCTATGAGTAGCAGTATGTTCTTTTGTCAGAGCATAGAGAACAGAGTACATCCCCTTCCACCTAGTGGTAAGTAATAACTGCCAGTGATCCATTTGACCCATGGTAGCCACTGTCCTTCCTTTTCCCAAATGGATTCTTCGAATATGTTTTCTGATGTTAAAGAAAAGGCATCTGGACAAAGGCAAATCTCAAAGAGATATGCAGATCTAATTAACAGATACAAAGAAAATGAAGGTCTATATACAAACGAAAAGAAAACATGGAAACAAATAAAAGAAACATGGAAACAAATAAAAGAAACACAGAAAGAGACCACAACATATAAGGATATTGTATTCGCATGCCAACAGAGCCAGAACTAGGGATAACAGCACCCTGCAGATTATGGTGCACGTTTGTTGCACTGTTCACATCCTGCAAAAATAAACATAGCAGAAGAATAACTAGAAATATAAAATTATTAAAACAAAAAAAGAGTAATGAAGAGTACACGGTATCTTTGAAATTGAAGCCATAAACTAACAACGAAAAACAAAATCTGACCTCAAACTCAATAAAACAAACAGTGTGCCTTTCCTTGCAAATCTTCATTTTAAAACCAGGGCCTGAAAAGTGCATACAATAAACAAAGAAAACAAGCCAGCGACATACTATTAGTACAAAAACAGGATGCATATCATTCAACACAACAAAGACGCAACAGAATCTTAAAATGAAAACACAATTCTCCACAGGTAACTCCTTGCGAACTGAACACTAAGATCAATTACAAAGAACAAAATAAAAGAAGTTCTGATCTATAACATCACTTTTGTAGAAACATGAAACGCCATCACACACAAAAAAGTAAATGAAACAAATCAATAAATTACAAAGATATATAAAAAGTGACTGAATAGGTACGTGATCACGAAGAGAAACAACTAATAGAGATCTCAATAACATTCCATAATAAATATCCAAAAAAAGACAAGGTTAATAAAAATATGATGAAAGATTGAAATTAGAAATACTGAAATACTGATACCGAAATGAGTAGAAGTATGGACCGAATATCGTACCAATTATTTCGGTTACCGGTACCATTGAAAATACAGAAAAAACTAAACCGAAAGGTAGGGATACCGAAAACCTGAACAAACAAATCCGGCACTGGTACCGATGATGTTCAGTCGGTACCGGTTCGGTACGGTACCGGTACTTGGTAAAAAATGTTCATCCTATGGAATAACTTAAAATATGCACACATGTAACGGAAGAGGAAAAATTGTAGAAAAATCAAAAGAACAAAAGAGATTGTTTTGACCCATAGCTAGTTACATGTTATCATTTATCAACATCAAGAATGCAAGAGAACCAATAATTGCATAAAATTATTACCTGAACAGGCATATAACTGCTAGGAGCAGGTACAGGAGTGGCAGGTAGGGTGGGAAGAGGAGCCATAGGTACTTGGGAAACAGGATAGCCTCCATAAGGGTCGTATGGTGGTGGTGGAGGGGCCATATACCTAATGTAAATTATGAAAGATTAATTGAGACAACAGGCAAGTAGAGAATCAGCTCTAATTGAGACAACAGGCAAGTAGAGAATCAGCTCTAAAAAGAATCCCAATCCACCTACGCAAAGTCTTTATACGAAAAATTAACAAAACTTTGGTACAGATATGAACTAAATAGCCTCCATAAGGGTCGTATGGTGGTGGTGGTGGGGCCATATACCTAATGTAAATTATGAAAGATTAATTGAGACAACAGGCAAGTAGAGTATCAGCTCTAAAAAGAATCCCAATCCACCTACGCAAAATCTTTATACGAAAAATTAACAAAACTTTGGTACAGATATGAACTAACCCATGTGGACCCCAAACAGGTGCGGGTGGAGGATGGAAAGGGGATGGACTTGAGAAACCAGTGTGTGTATAGTCCCCCCCTGTTCGCATACGTTTACTTTGATCAAAAGAATTTGCATCAGCAACTATTCCTGCAGATCAAAAGAACTTTAGTAACTGCCAGCCAGCCATGTTATATGACAAATACATTACCTATAATCCTATACACGTAAAGAACCGAGAAAATTGCTTAATGGTCTAAAGAGAAATAAATAACACTTCAACCACAAGAAACAAAACTCTATACGCCCTGCCGTTCAAAAAAAAAAAAGAAAACTCTATGTCCTTGGCATTAAAAAGTGTGCCTAGGCACGAGGCGACACTTTAGGCGAGGGTGCTCGCTTTAGACTAGGTGAGGCACATGTTGTACAAAAGGGCACAGATGAGGCGCACCTTCCACACGAAAAGAAGATATGAGGCGCCACCTTGAGGCGCAGCCTTGAGGCACACTTTTTGTACAGAGAATGGATTTGTGCATCAGGATGTTGTGCAACAGGATTTTTAGGTTGAACATATAAGTTATTTAAAAATTAGACCATACATAGAGCTTTTATGCCTAAATTTTGGGTAAATGATGCCAAAACATATGAGAAATATAACCGTAACCACGGCCAGTAAATCTCATCGATAGCCAAACCATCGACGAGGTCTAGGGAGGGTGGGATGTAGGCAAACCTTACCTCTACCATAGTGAATAGAGAGGCTACTTTATCTGGCCTAAAAATACAAGCCAAGATACGAAGACAAATCCATACTCTCGCCTAAAAATCCCTAACGTTTATCTGGCATCTCCAAGCACTCTTACTGCTAATGTGTCCTCGAAGAAGCGCAAGTATAAGCAACCTGCCTAACATGCACCTCCAATGTCAGTTTGGATCTCCCTCTGCTCTTCTTCCCTTCCACGATGAGAGATTTCACGACCCTGAGCAGAGTTGTCATTTGTCTCCTCCACACATGCTCGAAACATCTCAATCTCCCCACTCTTATCTCATCTGACATGTGTGTTACCCCTAATCTTTTCGTAAAAACTTCATTTCTATCCAGTCCAACCTTGTTTGCCTACGCATCCACCCCAGCATCCTCATCTCCACTACCTCCAACTTTCTCACTTGTGTCTTCTTGATTAACTAGCAATCAATTCCGTATAGCATAATTGGTCGAACCACAACAAATAGAATTTCTCTTTAATCTCTCTGGAACCTCTTGCCACACAAAATGCTTGTCACCGCTCTCTACTTGCCCCGTGTATGAACGTGGTGAGCTACATCAAAATCAATGTCCTAGTCACATTGTACGAACGCTCCTTGCATATAAAACCACAAAAAAACTATTGTAAAACAAGAGTGAATGACCTATGTAAACCACTGATCACGATTGAATATCAGTGGCATCACAAGCAACATTGGCAGAAATTTACAAGTAAACGAGGGGTTAGATGACGGACTCCTTGACAATAGGTTCTTATAGGGTGGGCTTAGGGGCAAGGAAGCTAGTTAATATGATTCCGATTTGAATTTTGATAACCCAAGGTACTCATTATTAATTATAATTATTATGGAGATCAATCTGACTATTAGATAGGTTTTTTATTCAATGTGTGTTCAATTGTGAATAAACTAGGGGGAAAAGGTTACTTATCCTACAAGTAATAAAGATTAAAATCTATTTAATTATATATAGAACTTTAGGGTTGTAATTATTTTTATGCTTTACTTGGTAGTTGATTTGTATCAGATGAAAGAGTTGGTTCACCTCTCAAAACAAAACCATGAGAGTTAGTCCCTCTCATAAGTTTCAAATATAGACTTTTCTATTGTTCCTTCTAATTACAGTTCTTATTTTCCTATCATCAAGCCTTTTTGTATCACTAGTCCATGAGGGTAGAATTTAGTTAGGTGGTCGGAATGTTAAAACTGTGCTAAGGTTTACTCTAAGGAAAACGAGAACATAGAAGATAAGTAAATGGTAGTTATAGAAGGATAAGACACTGTTCTTACTAGAACAATGCTCTTTAACAGTAAAAAAAACTTTGTTGTTGCTGAAAAACAGGAAAAAGAGTTGTCTGTAGGTTGTAAATTAGAATGTATAGAGTGTGTATCAGATAGTGTGGTCTTAGGTAAGTCAAGGGTGCCAGCACATTGAAAGTAGATGGTTAGAGAAAGAAGATCAAGCAGAAAGCCAGGAACCCCCAACCCTAAGGTAACTGGTGTAATGAAATATACAAGGAGGCAGGCAGGCATTGTAGTGATGCAAATAAAGGAAACTCACCCCGTTTCACAAATAGATTTTTCTTTGCCATCTCTGTGTGGAGGACGGACTTGGATTCCGCATCGAAAACCATATCCTAAACAATGAATGAAGAAGATATGTATGTGAGTGTGCGATGGATAATGAATGAATGAATGAATGTACCTGAAGAGCGTCTCTGGCGGCAATAGCGAAATGGGGTGCGGAGAAAAGAGCAAAGCCCATAGGGACTTCGCCTTTGAAGTTAACCTGGGAGGCCTCGTAGCCGGGCAGCCATCGGAGGAGGTTTTGCAACTCTCTCTCCTTGACGTCCTCCGGCAGACCGGTAATGAAGATGGTCCTGACCTCGTTATCCAATGGCATGGGGGACTGAACCACCACCGGGGGAGAAGGGCCCGGGGCCGGTGCCCACTGGGGATGGTATTGGTGCATTCCGTTACCCGCCATTTAACCTGATCGATCGATGCTCAATGCTCTTTCTCAAACCCTAGCCACCCGCTCGCCGACGGAGGGAGGGACCGAGCTTCGATGTTACAAACTAAAATTAACCCAAAACTTATTACCTACGACTTTTCAAAAACATCTTTTTAAAAAGGATTTAAATCTCTATACTAATAAATAAAAATAACTCCAGACACTTGTTATCATTCTAAGCATCTAAACAATTGATTTTTTCGTTTCTCTCTTCTCTTAATTATGAATGATATAATAGTTATTTATTAATTAACTAGCTTTAGTAAACCCGTGTATTACACGGGTTGAGTAAAAAATATTAAATAGAATTAAAATTTTATTAATTATAAATCGATATTCTAAAACAAGATATGATTAAAATGTTTCTTATAATAAATAAAATAAAATTATTATTAAAAAAAAATTTTAAAAATATCATACTTAAAAATTTTTTCTTATAACTCTCAATAATTATTTTTTGTTTATAAAAATTTTACTTTTTAAAACACCAAATATAAAATATTTTATAATTTTTAAAAAGCTGATGTTCTAAAAGTTTTTTTATTTTATGAATAATTATTTCCTTAGAAATAACATTAGTAAAAATATCTTTTACTTAATTTATTAAAAACTATTTTAATCTTAAAAAATAAATAATATTATTAGTAATTAATGTGATTATTACATAGGAGAGAGAAGCGGGAAAAAATTGTTGAAGAGAAATATGGTGTTGACATGTGTACATCCTAAATACCTTTTTATTAGAGTAGGAAGATAACTATCTATAATTAAAATTTTAAATATATTAACTTCAAATTTTCAAATATGTAATACATGAGTTTATTCAATCCGTATAAAACATAATATTTAATGCATAACTTTTTATATTATTAATCATGTAACAGTAAATTTATTTATCCCGTGTATTACACGGGATTGTAATCTAGTCGTCTTATAAACTAAAATATTATAAAATTAGAATAGAAGTAGTTTTAAAAATTAATAAGTAACATTTTTATTTTTCAAACTTTCTTTTTACCCTGTATATGAAAAGTCAATTTTAAAAATCTTTTTGAATTTACCAAATATTTTTTTGAATTATTAACTTCTCAAAAATTAAAAAGTCAAAAGTTGATGAAAAATAAACAATCCCAGACACCACATTATATACGCTACCTTAACTTTATTTATGTATAAATTCACAGGCCCTTTCATATGCTAACCTCTTTTAACATCAAGTTCTTGTACAAATAGTTTTAAAAATCTGCCATATTAAATTGGTATCATAACGAGTTAAGCAAATTCAAACATAACATATCCTAAGCTAGCTTATGATATGGTATATATATATATATGGCATAAGTACGTCTAGATTAAGTTGGTTATAGTGTAGGTACAAGAAAAATCTCTAGGTACACTAAGAGTAATAATAAAATACATACAAGATGATGAACGTAATACCCAATATTAATGAAATGTAAGAGCAATCTAAGGCAAGATGTACTAGTCAAAGATATCTATGTGCACAAAAAGTATGATGAAAGTACCCCCAATGTAGATTGGTCCCAATATCCCCTAAAATTAAATTAACATTAGATCCACACTAATACACGACATACCAAGGCAAGCAAAAATATACCTGGTATCAATATGTCAAAACACACCTAAGTGTACAGATCTCTCTAAAAGTCTTTAACATTAATCCTATATTTTCACAAACCCCGCATGTACTCGAATAGATGCAACTCTCTCAGATTCTGTCTAATCCTCTCATTCCAAGTCAATTTAGGTATATGAATACGATGAGTATATCTTAATTAGCAACTAGTTTTTCTCACCGCGCTTTGCAGCGGAAGTCCGGTCGGTTTTCCCACACATACAACGCTACTTTAATCGTTATCTGTTAGGTTCATCAGAAACCATAAAATTAAATTTTGGTGACGAAATTCAAAAATGTTAAACTTTAATGGCCAAACCCAAAAAAATAAAACTTAACTATAAATAGACAAATAATTTAGTGGCCAAACTCAACGATTCTAAACTTTAGTGGCCAAAGTCACGTGCTAGCGACTGAAGTCCAATCAATTTTCCCGCATATAACGAAGCATTACTTTAGTCGTTATGTGTCCAGCTCGTCAGAAATTATAAAATCGAAGTTTGACTGAGAAACTCAAAAATACTAAACTTGAGAGGTCAAACTCGAAAAAATAAAACTTCACTATAAAATAGTTTATTGGTCAAACTTTAAGATTTTAAACTTTAGTTGCCAAAGTAAAAAAACCAAACCGGCAGCCAAAATATATAATACTAAATTCTAGTGGCCAAATTCGTAAAAAAAAAAGGTTTTACTGTAAATAGTTTGATGGTCGAACTTAAAAATCTTAAACTTTAGTGGATAAAATCAAATTACCAAAACTCAAGGTTAATAATAAAAATTATTCAAACTAATGTGATTTAAATCTAAAATTTCAAACTAAAACTATTTATTTCCCATGTTAAATAATAATAGAGTAATAACTAATGATGGTTAAAACAATGTTTTCTAGTATTTCACCATCAAAGGAAGGATCAAGAGATTATACGAGCCCCGTTACATCTTAAGTTGATGGAATGTAGCTTAAAGTAACCAATTGTATTGTATTATATTGTATTACACGGTTATAATTTGATGAAAGTTTAAAACTATCCAACTTCAGGTTGAATGTTTAATATTATTGCTATGAAATTCTAAGTGTATTCAGTATCAATTTTAATTCTTATGAAACAGTTTTGAACATCTACAAAAAGGAAAATTTTAGTACCAATATTTGAGGGGTGAAATAAAATACTAACAAAAAATAATTCCATAAAAAAAGTGAGTGTTACACATCATTTAATTGAAGCCCCACCGTATTCATTGATATATTATTTGGTTGATTGCTAGATTCTCGATGTATTCATGGATGATCAAAGGACGGTTAAAGGGTCCAAATGGGGTTAGGAGACTAAAAAGATTATAAAGAACACTAACATGAGACCTCAAGTATCAAAAGATGGTTAAAGTGTTCATTATTGCGAGCATGAGAGGATATAATAATATTAAAACGAGACCAGGAGTCTCAAAGGATAGATAAAGTGTCCAGAAGAGGTTACGAGCCTCGAAGGAATAAAGAACAATAAAACAAAACCACAAGTCGTAAAGGATGGTTAAAAGATTCAACTGAGGTTATAAACCTCATAGGATTAAAAAAACACTAAGCTAGACAAGAGAAGAGAATGATTGACATCAAAATGAGATTAACAATCTCAAAGGAAAGGATAAATGTATAATCAAGGTCATGAGTCTCAAAGAAATTTGATATGTAGAAATTAATATAACGAATTTCAAGGGATATATGTGTGTTTGAATCATTTAAGTGTTGAATTGGAAAGACAAAGATGCGTATGATCAAGGGAATGGAATAGAATCCATAGGTAAATGTGATCCAATAATTGAAACCTGAATATGGTAAATGGTTCCTATGGTTTGATCAGATTGTATGATTGTATGATTGTTCCCCAGATTGTATGATTGTTCCCCAGATTTTGAATTTCAACTATAAGCTTTTTAATAAAGAAAATTACATAAATGGTTCCTATGGTTTGATCAGATTGTATGATTGTTCCCCAGATTTTGAAAATTGCAAAGTTAATCCAAACTTTTGTGTAGTCATTGCAAATTTGGTCCTCAAATTTTACAAAAGTGCAAAGTTAGTCCAAACTTTTATACGAGCGTTGCACTTTTGGTCTCTAAAATTAATTTAAAAGTTAATTCAAATTTTATAAAATGTATAAAAAATAAATTAATTTAGTGATAGAGACCAAACATGCAATGATTATACAAAAGTTTAAACTATCTTTGTAACTTTTAAAGTTCAGAGACTAAACATGCAATTTGGTTAAACTTCTCCATTATGGAATGCAATACAGTGTATATAAAACATCTTGTATCAACCGGACCATTTATACAAATTTCTCTTTTTAATATATAGCAATATACATGTACATATGATGATGATACGGAATGCAACTATAAAGTGATAACTGCAATCTATAATAACATGGGAAATGGAATGCATAAAAACATAAGTTTTATTCTAAATCTATTAGTACCATCATATAAATTAGAAATAGCTGGTTACTATAAGGAAATGTGTTATGTTTGAGAAGGAAGAAGAAAGACATTTGAGAGATTTATAAATTAGCACAAGATATGTTACGAGTACATGAGGACTCACAATCTAGATGTTATAGTTAAAATTGTGCCTCTACCCCCCCACCCCCCCTTCTTTCTTGGTTGTTGGATAGCAACAATGATGAAATGATCATAGCCGTTCGTGCGGAACAAGGATGTGTTGAGACTAACCGATGATTACCAAGGTTAGTAGTAATTGCATGATACAGTGACCTTAGCTTGGAGCGAGGCGTACTCTTTTTGCTAGACAGTGTGCCATGAGTGGCGAAGCCGACAATGTTAATATGGAAAGTTTAGAATTAAAGGAGATGAGTAATTCATACTAATATAGCATGGTGACATGGTTTTTAAACAATGACGATAGTAATAAAAATACCTACCTAACTAACTAACTAACTAACTAACTAACTAGTACTAGTACTGGTAAACAGCCAAGTTGAGGTTGAATTAATTTGATGCATTAGTGAATGGTAGCTTTTCAAAGAAAGAAATGTTTACTACACATTAATCACATCTAGCTGCAATCAATCAGTGTATCATCACCTGCGCATCCTCTCTTTCAAAATCATCATCCCCATGTACCTGCATTCATCATACATTAATCACATCTCCAAGCAATACAAAGTGAAAACACTGACTAGGCTAACCGGTGATTACCTGCCAAGCATCAAAAGAGTAGCCTGGGGATTGGTCCCCGGTGAGACCGTAAAAATAGAGCCATCCACCACACGAAGAGAGTGAACACCCACAACCTTCAAATTGTGATCCACCACTCTCCCCACGACGCACCCTCCGTGGTAATGCCATATCGTGCTGACTGTCCTTCGACAGAACTCACCCATGAGGACGCTATTGGATTGGTCAACGGGCAAGGCAGGACCCACAAACCTGAAGTCTGTGCCAGACCATTCCCAGAACTTGAAATCATCCATGGCCCGACTGCGAAGCAGGTCTCCGATCTTTCTGGTGCCGTTGACACACCTCTCGAGGTCCATGGGGTTACTGAAGTAGTTAAAGCGCACAATGGGGTTGGTCCTGACATCGGTGGAGGCGAGCCGAAGGGTCCCAGAAGAGTGGGGCCCGATAATCTTCTCCATGATGCTGGCAACAGTGAGATACAAGGGAGAGGAGGAAGGGCGGAGGAAGGCGGAGTAGGCAGGGGAAGAGAAAGGGAGGACGTTGGAGGCTGCTTCAAGATAAGCGCCGGAGTTGGTGATGCCCACCACCTGTATCAGAGACTGCTCCAGGGGAACCGGGGAGACGATGGATATCCCGTTGCGAGGGTTGTCGTACATGTAGTTGCCCACGTAGGGGGAGTGCCGTACCACGGGTATCCCCCAAGAAGAAAGGTACGGCCGTGGCCCCACGCCGCTCAGGAGAAGCAGTTGGGGGCTGCCGATGGCCCCCGCGCACAGGATCACCTCCCCGTTAGCCCGTACCATCGCCCGGTGGTACCCGCCCGCCCGATCACGGAACGCCGCCCCGACGGCCGTCTGCCTCGACATCAGAGAATACGAAGGGCCGAACAGAACCCTCTCCACGCTCGCGTAGAGAGCCACCTTGATGTTGGACGCGTTAGCCGTGTTCAGAAGATCAGCGGCGCTGTGTCTGCGCCCGGAGCTGTCGAACGTCGACCCGCCGATCTTGGTGCCCAGGGTGTGGTTCACGCTGTAACCACGATAAGGCTCCACGCCCACTTCCAGCAGCCCATCACGGACAGCAGACTGCCACGTCTGTAACTCTGGCTGGAACACGATGGCTTTCTCCACCCACTCGTAAGAGCGCTGCACGATACGCGAATCCCAATTGATTTCCGATCGCTTGTAGAAATCGTCGTCTGCACGGCTGTAGAATCCGGCGTTAATGGCGCTGCTGCCGCCAAGAACGCGGCCGCGGGCGTTGGGGACGCCGTCCTCTGAAGTGAATGCTTGGGCCGGGGACTCAAATTGATCGTTGTGGGTGAGTGTTGGAAGGAAACCCTCCCGCGTCATCACGTTGGGGTTCGCGAAAGGAAGACCGCCTCTTTCAAGAACCAATACACGGTGGTTTTTCGATAATGTCGCTGCCAGTGGGCAACCGGCGGTGCCGCCGCCTACTATTATGTAGTCGTAAGTGTCCTCCGGCGGAAGTTGCGTTGAATTCACCACGAACTCCATGTAAGCCGGACCTGCAACATAAAGCAAAGAAGAAATTTTTTTGATTAGTTTGATGAGTGATGAAAGAAGATGATTGCAGACAAATCTTGAAGAGAATTACGGTTCTTTAGTTACTTTGTTGATCGGATTGGGCTTGCGTGGTACAAATTAAGGCGATTAGAGCGATCAACGGGAGGAGGTTACTGATTGACGCCATTTTCATGGGATTCTTGAAAGAGAATGACAACTCATAAATTGGGTTTCAGAAAATGGGGTTCGCAATCGACCTCTGTTGATCGGATTATATTTGATCAAAATGAGTGTGACCTTCTTCAGGAGGATGTTTCAGAGGAAGAAGAAGAAGGGGTTGGGAGTTGGAATCAGAGAAAACGGTCAGTAAAAGCTTCTCTGGTTGGAAATTTAGTTGTATTTAAGGCACATAGGCCTTGTCAATTTTGTTGCTGTTAATTTCATTTAGTTATCTTTTTAATCTTTACTTAAAAAGATTAGGGCCAGGTTCACACCTTCGCAACCTATGTGGGTATGGGCGGTGGCTTGATTTGATTTCCTGGTTCACCAGCATATTGTAGAAGCCGCAACCCATGCGTTAAAAGCTTCACATTATACGGGAGATCGGGGAACACTATATCAATCATAAAAAAGCACGTGTTTTTTTTTTTAATTTTTTAATATAATATTTAAATTAAGTATCAATTTTGTTTTTCAATATAATAATAATATTTTTACTTTTCTTATCATGCTTGTAAACAAACTCGTACTAAACAAAAATGTTTTTGCTATTGTAAACTTTATTTTGTAATTTTAGGTTCAATGTTAGTAGTTTTTATTTTTAATTAATGAAATTATATTTCAAATGTTTGCAAGTATAAATTTTTATTAAAAAAATGCTGGAGGGTTTAAGCGGGCTAATAAAAGGAGTGACACAACCCTTGAGCCTTAAGGGTTAATTTTTAACAGTGTTTTCACGCCCGGATCGGACCGGCCGGTTCAACGGGGATTCGGTAAGGCGTGCGGTCTGATCTAGTCTGACTTGTTTAGTGTTGATATGACCGGCCGGTTGGTACCGAGCTACCGATCAAACTGGGAATCTGGAGTGATTGTCGAACCGGAAAGCCAAAGCTTCCCCACTTTCATGCAGATTTCTAGATCTAGACTTGGAATTGTAGTTTCAACGTGATCCTTCAATCAACGAAACCAAACAAGCAGACTTCAATTGCACGTGGCTTCCAACAGTCCAGATCCAGACTTGCGACAACATTTAATGAGAGAACAAAGTGGTTGAAATAGTGAAAGAGAATTCACAAATGACATAAGCTTAAGAGAGTCTAGATGATAATTAGTGGCGAGATTACAAATGAGAAGAAGAACATAAACACTAATCTTGGTGAAGCTGAAGTCGTTGATAACAACATGACTCCTATTTAAACATTATACCCAATTTTCAATGGGTTGGTTATTACTCAAATGCCTAATGCTTATTTAGGACCAATAATCTTTACATCAAACGAGCCTCTATTTCAATCTTTAGGATTTAGTTTAATTGTTTTTATATATTTGTTTTAAATATATAAATATATTATTTATAAAGTTACAGGTTATTAAATCCGGTTTGACTGGTCCGACCAGTCCGACCATTGAACCAGTAAGAACGTCGGTTTGATGTCCAATCCGGTTTTAAAAAAATTGGTTTAAGGTAATACAAAGTTCAAATAATGTGCCATTTTTATTAGAGGGTGTTTAGTAGATGATTGAGAATAAATATCACCTCCACCCTTACGTTTATCACAATTACTATTAACACTTTTAGTAATGTCGGTAGCATATGCCACCAGACACCTTTGATTTCTAGCTTAATTTTTATTTCCTTTAGTTGAAACTAAACAACAATCATATAGTGGCAAAGTGATTAAAGCCCTTGGCTTCCTTGGAACTTGAATGTGTTCGATCCTTGCTTACATTTTCTTTTTCTTCACTATTTTTTTATTTATTTTATTTTCTTTCCATGTATCAACACCTTTGATATGTTGTGTTTACTATGATTCAATTTTCTTTAGGAATTTGCTTAAATAAACGAGTCATCTTTCACGTGACACAAGGGGGCATAATACTCGTTTTTTTACAAAATACATAGAATGCACCACATGTTTATAAAACCTCCGTAAATGACAAAAATCTCATACCTTAATGTCGAAGAGCAATTTGAAGGATCATGTTTGTATGAACTATGACGAAGTAAAAATCTCCAAGAATTTATTACTACAAACCTTAAAACTACTATTGTAAAACTCTAACATACTTGTATAAACAAAGCAAAAGAACATTTGAAGTTAGACAACAATTATTAGTGAGATAATAACAATACAAAATGAAGAGGAATTTAAGTTCATCAAATCGGTGAGGATGAACTTAAGAAGACGTACAAACAATCAAAGATCGAGAGCATTTGCGCGATAGACAGAGAACAAGTGAATAAGATAATGGGCTTGCCCCCTCCTCGATAAACTTCTATCCGATTAAATAGAAAAACATTTAAATTGCTAAGTATCAACTGGGAAAATTACACAAATCAAAAAGAATGAAAAGTAAAAAAACAAAAGGCACATTACAATCTATTAACAAGAAATTCAACATCAACTAAAACGAATGCTGGTTACCTGTACTTTCGCCGATCGTCTCGACAATGATTAAAGCAAAACAAGAGATTGTTATATTGAATACTTAATCGACTTAAGAAACCCTTTCAAATTTATTTTCTATGAAGTAATTATCTCAATAAAATATACTATTATTAATGGAGATGATCACATCGTCCTAACAATACGCGAATCATAATCACGCAAGAATAATGGCAGTTACGCCCTATACCGGACGTAATTACCATCCTACCCTCTCGTTCAATTTTATCAAATTGCCACGTGGCGAGCTATAGTGGCTTCGCACACTTCGCATAAACATTACATTTTGTATCGTAAACTTTTCCTATATATGTGTGTGTGTGTGTGTGTATTAATATTTGTAAACGTACTAAAACTTTATTTTAATAAACAAGTTGGTTCGTGAGACAGCTTCACTTGGCTTGTATATAAACGAGCTGAGTCCAAACTCATATTTTGGACTCGTGAAGATAAACAAGTTGGCCCAGCTCGACTTAATTTTTTCAGCGAGTCGAATTTGAGCCCTCCCTAGCTCTCCGATTTGACGTGTTTACATTCCTATCAAGATCTCCTAGAGTATTTTTAACTTTATAAAAATTTTAAAAATTATTTATTAATAAAAAAAAGTAAAGATAGGATTTCGAACAAAGAGTTGAGATAGACAGATAGTATAATAAAGTTGTTTTGGAAAACCTAAGCAAGAATAATAAAAGTGAGAATTGATTGTAGGAATAATTTATCGAGAATACATGTAATTTAGAAAAAGATATTCGTATTGAGTTTAAAATTAACAAGTAATTATTCGCTCTCTCTTTCTCAGAAAAAGAAATACATGTCGACAGGTTCTAGAGTAGAGGAGGGTCTTCGTCTCTGTGGGCTTAATGCAATTAACCAACATGAAAGTCAGAAACTAATCCTACCAATCAAGACAAGAACAAATTTTATATTTATTTGTCAGGCTGAAGGGTGATATATATATTTATAGTTGTCTTGAATAAAAACATGAAAGCAACATACATAGATTTGACTTTGTTTATAATTTGTGAAAAAGGAGGTTTTCCTAGCTTCGCCCCTGGTGAGGTCAACTAGCACATTTGATGGATCATGTTTCCTAAACTATTCATTTATTAACAAGAAAACCACACAACTATAAATCATATTCAAAAAATTTACTTTCTTTCTTTTTTCTTTTCTCCATGGCTGCTAATGAATGAATACAGAATACATGTTATGTAATTATCTTTATTTATAAAATATATATATATATATATTCTATTCTGTTGTATTGTATTTTATAAAGAATGGAATGGAATTATTTATTATTGGATTAGAAGAAGTTGCCCAGCATCTTTCTTTCTTTGTTTCTTTTTATTTTTTAATGTTGAATGGTCAGTCCACCATCCTCCCCACTTGAAAAAAAAGAAACACATTTGCAATGATTGATTTGATAAATCACCACCACCACCATCATCATAATCATCATCATCTCCTCCTCCTCCACCACCACCACCAATTGAATATACAAACAAAGTAAACGCTTCCATGATCATCAACTCCCATCTTTTATAATAGTATTATTATTATTATAACATAATTATTAATAGTTTTAATATTGGTCTGCGTCAACATCCACTTGGCTCCTAACCTGGCTTCAATGGATCATTCCCTCATCTCCATCAATCTTTCTTCAACTCATCACCCATCTTCTTCTTCTTCTTTATCATCATCTGTCTTCTTCTTCTTCTTGTTTTGTTGCTGCAGCCATCATGCTGCTGCCCCTCTTATTGTTTCCCTCTTCATCCACCAAGCAGCAGCAGCAGCAGCAGCAGCATCATCTGGGTTTTGTTGGCTTCTTGTTGATTATAGTTATAATAATGTTTCCCACTACGGATGCAGATTGTCACCCTGAGGATCGAGATTATTTGTTGTCCTTGGCCAGCAGCTTCCCCAATCTGAATTGGTCCGCTAGCGTGGACTGCTGTTCATGGGATGGAATCGGGTGCGATGATAAAGGTGATCGGGTCGTCCGCTTGTCCCTGCCGGAGAGAGGCCTTCGTGGCGCCCTCCCCAACCCTAACCCTAGCCCCCCTTCTTCTTCTTCTTCTTCTTCTTCTTCTTCTTCTGCTCTTCAAAGCCTATCTTTCCTCAACCTGTCTGGTAATTTCCTCTCTGGTCCCCTCCCCGAGGGACTTTTCAGCAACAACCTCACCACCATTGACTTGAGCTACAACAGGTTCTCTGGATACTTACCCGCCACCTTCCCCCCCACCCTCCAGTCTCTCAACTTCTCCAGCAATCTCTTCACCGGCACACTCCAGCTCCACTCCTGGCTCTCCCCCTCCCTCCGCAGCCTCAATGTCAGCAACAACTCCCTGGTTGGCTCCATCCCCCCCCACATGTGCTCCTCCTCTCCCGCTTTGGCCCTCCTTGATCTCTCCCTCAACGACTTCACCGGAGACATCCCCCCGGGCTTCGGCGCCTGCTCTACCCTCCAGGTTCTGAGCCTGGGTTTCAACAACCTCACCGGCCGGATCCCCCTAGACATCCATCAAGCTCTATCTCTCAACTCCCTATTGCTAGCTGGGAACTCCCTCACGGGGGGAATCCACGACTCCATCACCAACCTCACCAACCTCACCAGTCTTGTCTTGTTCGGCAACAGGCTCTCCGGCCCCATCCCTCGCACCATCGGGAGGCTCTCATTGCTGGAGAAACTGGAGCTTCACATCAACCGCCTCAATGGAACCCTGCCCCCCTCCTTGACCAACTGCACCAGGCTCCGGCTGCTTAACCTCAGGGTCAACTCTTTCGATGGCAGGCTTTCCGATTTTGACTTCTCCAATTTCACTCAGCTCACCATACTTGACCTGGGTGAGAACCAGTTCAGCGGGGAGCTCCCTAAAAGCCTCTTCTCCTGCACATCACTGACCGCCATTCGGCTGGCCACCAACAGGCTGCAGGGGGAGATCTTACCTGACGTCCTTCAGCTGCCCTCTCTCTCCTTCCTCTCGCTTTCCAACAACTCCTTCAACAACATCGTCCAGGCATTCGATATCCTTGGCACCCACGAAAGGCTTACCACTCTTATCCTCTCCAAGAACTTCTTCAACGAAAGCCTACCCGCTTCAGGAGTTTCAGGGTTTCACCATCTTAAGATCATGGGACTCGGTGGCTGCAAGCTGTATGGCCAGGTTCCCACTTGGCTCGTGTCCCTAAAGAACCTAGAAGTGATCGACCTCTCTCAAAATAACATCAATGGCACCATCCCAGGCTGGCTGCAGACGCTTCCAAATCTTTTCTACCTGGATTTATCCAACAACTCTCTCTGGGGGGGTTTCCCTGTAGAGCTTACAAGACTGCCAGCGCTCGCATCGAAGCAAGTTCTGGACCACGTAAACAGCAGCTACTTAGAACTACCGGTGTTTGTTGCACCACAAAACGCTTCCTACCTGCAGTACAATCAGCTAGCCACCCTCCCCCCTGCCTTGTACCTGGCTTCCAATAACCTCAGCGGTGAAATCCCTGTTGAGATTGGCAATATGCAGACCATCGTTGTTCTCGATCTGAGGCACAATAACTTCTCCGGCACCATTCCCACTTCAATTTCAAGCCTCAAAAACCTTGAAAAGCTGGACCTCTCTTATAATCTCTTCTCTGGTGAGATCCCATCGTCCCTTAAAAGCTTACACTTTCTATCTTCTTTCAACGTTGCAAACAACAATCTGAAGGGTGCAATACCAACCGGGGGCCAATTTAACACCTTTCTAAACCAGAGCTATGAAGGCAACCCAGGGTTATGCGGCCCCCCTTTGCAAAAGCCCTGTAGCAATAGTTCAGATCCTTCTGCTTCTCCTTCAGGGCATAAGAAAGGTCCAAACAAGAAAATGATTGTTGGACTGATCCTCGGGATCTGCTTTGGAGTTGGGATCACTCTCACCTGTCTAGCGTTATGGATACTCTCAAAAAGAAGGATCCTCCCTAGAGGTGATCCAGAGGTGTTTCATACGGACAACATGTCCTTCAATTCCACATCAGCAGCAGACGTCCCCAAGGATACAAGTGGAGTCATATTGTTCCTAAACAATGCCAAAGACATCAAGCATCTCACCATAACCGATC
Source organism: Flaveria robusta (assembly GCA_025506415.1). NCBI lineage: Eukaryota > Viridiplantae > Streptophyta > Magnoliopsida > Asterales > Asteraceae > Flaveria > Flaveria robusta. The sequence goes on along the minus strand of CM046459.1, from coordinate 18,898,783 downwards.
TCTTGAAAGCAACTGAGGATTTCAGTCAAGAAAACATCATCGGCTGCGGGGGGTTCGGGTTGGTTTATAAAGCAACATTGCCCAACGGAACAAAACTGGCTGTTAAGAAGCTTTCAGGAGATATGGGCCTCATTGCAAGGGAGTTTAAAGCAGAAGTGGAGGCCTTATCCACAGCTCAGCACAAGAATTTGGTCTCTTTACAAGGTTACTGTGTACATGACGGCTGCCGGCTGCTAATTTACTCGTACATGGAAAACGGAAGCTTGGATTACTGGCTGCATGAGAAGACTGACGGTGCGTCCAGACTCGATTGGCCGACCAGATTGAAGATAGCTCAGGGAGCAAGTTGTGGGCTGGCTTATATGCACCAGGTATGTGAACCGCATATCGTGCATCGCGACATAAAATCCAGCAACATACTTCTTGATGGCCAGTTTGAAGCCTACTTGGCTGATTTCGGATTGTCTAGATTGATTCAACCCTATAATACACATGTCACCACAGAATTGGTGGGTACCCTGGGGTATATCCCACCAGAATACAGCCAGTCGTGGATAGCCACCTTAAAAGGGGACATATATAGTTTTGGGGTTGTGATGCTGGAGCTACTTACAGGAAAGAGGCCAATTGAGGTGTTCAGGCCCAAGGATTCAAGAGAACTGGTTGCGTGGGTGCATCAATTGAGAACAGAAGGGAAACCGTATCAAGTATTTGACCCGATTCTAACGGGCAAGGGCTTTGAAGAAGAGATGTTGCAGGTTCTTGACGTTGCTTGCATGTGTGTGAATGTTCACCCCGTTAAGAGGCCAACGATTGATGAAGTGGTTGATTGGCTCCATAAAGTCGGGTCCAACCCTCGGATACCAAAATAAGGGCAACTGTAAAAACAAATAGCCTTGAAGAAATCACAGTTTTCCTGCATTCAAAAATAGACGTTGTCTGTAATTAGTTGTCTCTGCACAAAATCTCACATAGTTTCTTTTTTTTTTTTCTTTCTTTCTTTTTGTTTGTGGTTAAGCTATATCTAGGTGTATTAATGTATATAGAGACAGATCTCAACCTGATACAATAATGAACTTTTTTCCAGCAACGGCAAGTAAATAGACCATTCATATCTTCTTCAAAAGCATCTTATTCATTCATATATACTTGTTCATAACTTGATAATGCTGCAAGTAGATAATAGCTGAAGTTGTTTGCAAAAGATTTCATTTTTAACTAGTAGAACAGAAACTGTGTATTAAGTAGTCAATATGTAACTTATAGTAATACTTATCAACTAATTGTAAACGGAAAATGGATCTCATCTATCTGTGTTAACATGGAACAAGGCTGGACCAGCAGGGTTGCTAATATGGTTGGTTGGTTATCTTTAAAATTGGTATGGAAAGACTGTTCTCTTCGGTTTCAATCTCAAGGGATAAAATCATTGAGTTGATGGGAAGAAGCAAAGTAATCAATCATCTCCATGCACAAGGAAGGATGTAAATGCGGGCACGTTGCTTCTTGACAAAAGTAGCACACTTTCCATTGCCTTTTCCCATTGTTTTCACAAAAGTAAAGGTGGTCCCTGAGAAGCAAAGGAGAGGGAGGGAGGGAGGGAGGGGGGATGGGAAAGAGTGTTATGAGTCGCCAATATAGCATTCATTGTTTTCCAGAAACGAGGGAGAAGGGTGGAAAATGTGGGCGGAGTAAAAACAACATAACAAGGGAACATGGGATATTGATTGTTGATGATGTCAGCTTATTTATTTGTCTTCACAAACACAAAACACAAAACACAAAACTCCTCCTAAATGCTACCTAAGATATATATATATATATATATATTCATACCCGTGCCACATGCGTGATAGCACCCAGAGCAATCAAAAAATATAAATTTGGATGTCGCGAATGAGTTTGCCAAATCGACATCTGGAGGGGAGAGCAAGATTTGCTAATTCTTTCAGTCCTTTCTGGTTAGGTTCTGAAATTGTTTACCAACACCATATGATCTCTATCTCATTAAATAAAGTCAATGTATGGTCAAGTACTTGAACCAGCCAAACCTGTGATCTCTATCTCATTAAAAAAAATGTATTAATACCAACACCATATCATCTCTTAACGCCTTCCATTTAACTAAGGAGCCACCCACCAAAACTTACTCTATAAGCATCTACTTGCAAAACTCTTACCATTTTTACAAGCAATTACACTTTTCTTGTTGCTATATTCCAAATACTTAAAATCAAGATTGGGTGTCCATGATCATTTATAAATACTTATTAATTAATATTCTCAATGCTACACATGATGTATAAAGTAACAGATACAAGATAAGTTTCACTTGAATTGCTATGGGGGGTGTTTTTATCAATTTTCAACTTGCCATGTCATCTTTTGAACAGTTAGACCAGACTTGCTTCAGCCACCACTTCACCCCTGGCAGCAAGCAACTCATAATCCTGTGTAACATGATGCATGTGATGATGAGAAACAAAAATGTAGGCTTGTTTGTGTTATATGGTGCTTAAACAGCAGCTGCTAAGTTCAGAGAGTTGCTCTAGGTACTTAAAGATTACCTGTACAATAGCTTGGGCACAAAATTTTCCAGACAAAACAGCACCCTCCATTGAAGCCAAATACTTTTGTTTTGTGTAATCACCCGCTAAATAAAATCCTTCTATTGGAGATCTCTGCAAGGGACGGCATGGTTCACAGTCTGGTACCGTTTTATAAACCGACCTGAAACAAAATTATTAATTAATAGTTGTTTCATCAGAATAAACAAATTTCTGCCGAGTAATATTCAGTTTACACATGTCAGCAAATGGTTGAACCAACATGATAGTGTTCACGTGCTAACAACTTGTCAGATGTACTAACCTTGGCGTTTTTACTATGTGGTATTTCAATATTTTTGCTTTGCTCTGATCCACTGCAATTTCATCAGGAAAGAGTCTAGAAAGTTCACTCATTGTGGCATCAATAATATCAGAGTCACTGCGTGCAATCCATTCTTCTGCAGGTGCAAAAACCAATTCCAACATTGATCGGTTCGGATCATAATATTCCTGCATAATAAGAGCGATGTTTTTAACAAGTGCTTGTATCTTCCATCTGTTTTCTTCTGTGAGAATAAGGGTAATGTAACTAATGGTCATGTAGTATACATGTCTATTATCGTACAAGTATTACCTTACATGTTACGGACATGTCAGCATATACACTGAGAAGAGGGCTCCTAGAAAAGATGGGAAAAATGAATAACTTGTTAGTGGTAGTGATAATAAGTTGTGACCTGCTGAAAAGTAAAAGTAAATTTTTTTGTTTGTGAATATAGTTAAAAATTTTGCAAGTAACAAGAGGCGACCTGCTGAAAAGTAGGTGATCATAAGTGTTTTTGAGCTTCCTGTCAAACCTGAAAATTGGGTTAACAATAAAATCAGTGAAAGGGCTGAATTATTATCTTATAATGTTCAGCATTATATTGAAACGATTAATCTAACCATATATGTACGTTTATAACCGGAACACCAACTAATTTTTCCAACTTTTTAAAGTATGGAACCGGTTTCCAATCTTCAGGCAAAAGAAGCTTCAGAATGTCAACTGCTTGATACAAAAAAAGCAAATAAAGCTTGTGGATCCAGCTAGATATATGTGAAGGCTTTAAAGTCAAAAGGTAGTTCAGTCTATATACCTGGAGTAGCGAATACATAAGCATCACCTTTAATGATACTCCCATCACTCAGTAAAAAGTCCTTAACAGTTCCATCTTTGTTTAACTCAATCTTTTGTATTCGTGAATTAAGTCTAACTTGGCCACCTAGTGATTCAATATGGTTGACAGTTGGCATGCAAAGTCTTTCAGGTGGGCTGCCATCTAAAAATGCCATCTTAGAACCATGCTTTTCCTGTTGATTATTTTATACCACTTCAGTAGATGACAATAACTGAAAATATAGTCATGGAAGTTGCAGCGTCTTCAGTCGACAACAATAATGACTCACTTGTTATATACGGAAAACATAAAATGAAGCTAAAGTTTCATGATGTTAGTTTATTTCAAATTCTTTAATTAGTAAGCTTCGAGATGATAATGGGTTCACCTGAAGAAACCGGTTCAGAGCAATGAGAATACATTGCATTGAAAGTTGATCTGGATTTATGAAGTTTAATGCCTTTGACATGGCAATAAAGACCTCTGTAGTAACTCGATCTGGTATGCCCTACAGAAAAGAGAAAGTGCATCAGTTGCTGAATTGTTTTTCATTTATCAAGTATAAACATGCATGAAACAAAAAATATATATATATATATATATATATATATATATATATATATATATATATATTAGTTAAATGATTACATACTTGCTTTCTCATCCAATCTTGAACACTAAGTCCATCTTGAGCCTCGACATAAGCTTGTCCACCCAACATTGCAGGCAAGAGCCCAATTGCAAATTTTACTTTCTCAGGCCATGTCAGCATTTCATTGTTCCTCAAGATAGCCCAAATTCCTGAAACGGAATGCAAAGATAAGATTTCTAGTAATAGCATGAGATACAAGGGCTAGAATGCTGGATAATAGCAAACTTGCCATTTAATGGTGCAGGCAAAACATCTGGGAAGTCAAAGCGACTAAATTCGCCAGGCTTGTTTGGCATTGCAAAGATCATAGAATGCTCCTTCCACTGTAATCTATCATTAATCCCTAGCTCTCCAAACAGGTTCTGTATATTTGGGTAAGCTCCAACTTTCAAGCAAATGACAAAGTTGTTTAATTCTTAAGGGTACTACCAGCTCACATGTTGAACAATAAGAGTAAAAAGGATTATAACTTACAAAATATGTGTAAGCCTGTCTCGTACCAATCTCCATCGTCATCTTTCCAAGCTGCGACCTGTAAGGAAGGATAAACTGTGCTAAGCAAAAACAATAAAAATATAAATACATAAATATGTATCTGAGGTCAACATAAAGATAGAATTTTGAAAACCTTTCCACCAAGAACGTCTCTTGCTTCTAGCAAAATGGGCTTGTGGCCTGCATCAGCCAAATACTTTGCAGTGGATAAACCAGCCAAACCTGCATGTGCAAAAGTTAGTTGGATTGCAATTGTGGTTGTAAGAAAGAAATATATAGGTAATTCATATTCATAATTGTAGTTTTAATTACCTGCACCGGCAATTACAATGTTTAAGGGCTTAGGCGGACGAGGGGCCATTCGGAAGGTTGAAGACAAGTAAGCAGCCTCCAAGAAGTTAGAGGTGTTGTCAAGGTCTGGTCTTGGATAGTCGAGGCAAACCACCTATTTGATTTAACATGAGATTATTGAGGTTTTAGGTTGATGATCATAACGCAATAAGCTTAAACACATGTATGTGAAATAACCTTGAGAGGGCAGACATTCTTCTTGGTGGTGGAAAGAAAAGAAGGGAACTGCAATCGATGGCCCATGGTATGACTGTGTCGAAAGGAGAATACATCTGAGGAGGAAGTGTTAAGGAAATAATCTCTTGAAGTGACCTGCGTGGTTGAAAGATTCATGACTCCGCTTGAGTTAAACAGAGACATCCAAAGATCTGAAGGCCTGCCTGAAAGCAGAAAACGGTAATTAATTAGGACGACATACATACATCATACAGACAGACACATATCCAACTTTTTAAGTCGAAAGTGAACCGGTGTTTGAAGGGCTACCTCTAGTTCTCTCTCTCTCTCTCTCTGTGTCTGTAGATGTGGATTGATTATCGGAGGTGGTTGTGTTTTGTTCAGTTAAGAAGAAAAAGAAGATGAAGATGAATAAAGGTTTTGTTGGTGTTGGTTCGGTTTGGGGATTGATTTTGGCTTCTTTCGTTGGTCGGCCTTTGTTACGAATATACCCTCCCCCTCTTTTAAACTACAATTATGAATATGAATTACCCACTTAATATTTTATTTTTTAAAGGTTACTACGCCCTTTGATGTTTTACCGGTTTTAACTTCAAACACAATATTTATTTTATTTTTTAAAATAAATTAGTTTGATAATAATTTAAAAATATTTATGGATAATAAAAATAAACATTTTATTAACTTCTTTTTTTATAATATATATATATATATATATATATATATATATACATACACACACACATATATATATGTATATATATATATATATATTAAAATTTTTCAAACACACTACAACCTTTACGATTGAAACTCTTACTGATCGTAAAACATACTAATATTATTTTTTATTTGATTTGTTTGCTTCTTCCCTATATACCAAAAACTAGTTTTTATATTGCATTTAATTCCATATTTAGAACGAATTTAAGATTTTAATAATTTAAAAAACCCATCAACATGATTAGTCCTCCTTTTATACCCTTTTTGTATGACACATTTGTGTTCTTAATATCATATCACACTATATGTGTTGCCTAAGATGGTGTTAAACGACGAACGATTTGGCATATTAGGTTGATTGTTTTCAGATAATTCGTGTTAAAGAATATTATATACACTCTTTTTTTCAATCAACCATTTGTGTCCGTTTTTTTAAATTTTTTGCTATTAAGTTATTTTAAGAAATATTATTATTATTATTATTATTATTATTATTATTATTATTATTATATATATATATATATATATATATATATTATATATATATATATATATCAAAGGGAAAGTGTGATGAACGGTGAATATTTTATTAATATTTTAATTTTAATATATAATAACATGGAGAATATTTTATTCATATTTTAAGTTTTATATTATACTATATGTGTGTGTGATGAACGGTGAATATTTTATTAATATTTTAATTTTAATATATAATAACTTGGAGAATATTTTATTCATATTTTAATTTTTATATTATACTATATGTGTGTGTTAGATAAACCTATATAAACAATATTCTATCGTGATTGATCGATCTGTCACGTGACATGCTACAATTGGATAAAAAAATTAATTTTAGTTTTCTAGACAATAGTGTTTGTAGAACGTATCCTATAATATGTCTTTAACATAAAAAACATGGTTTGCTCAGCAGCAGAGAAGCATGTTATAAACGCCAAGCTACGTGGGTTTGAACTTTTGGGTGAGGGTTTTTTGTTCCACGTGTTATCCCTCTCGTAGCAAGGGTTACAAAATCCAGCTAGTACTGTTGCAGTTGTTTGGGAAGTGGTGGTGGTGGTCGTCGTCATTGTTATGGTTGTGGTTGTTATTGTTGTTGTTGTTGTTGCTGTTGCGGTTGTCATGGTGGTTTTGGTGGTGGTCATCGTCGTGTCCTTGTTGCTATCATTTTCATTTTATATGTTTTTTAGTTTTTCAGTTATTAGAATATGTATAATTGCAAGTGCCACACAAATAAAAAATAAAAGTTTGATGATTTTAGTATGCTATATACAAATGTAATACGTGTCAAGTTCATTATACTCTAATTAGTAGCGTATTGGTGACTTTTCATCCAAGACTAGGTCTGATTACGTATTTTATCAAATAAAATAATCACATTAAATTGTAGCAAACTCTTTGGATTATGACAGGACGTTAAGTTTTCTTTAAAACGGTTTGTAATCTACTTTTATTAGCTACATATATCTGTACCTTCTAAAATTTAAACTCTCAAACTCTTGAATAAAAATAAACGAATAGCAAGAAATACCTCATTAAATTTGTAATTTGAGAACTTTGGATTTTCTTATACCTCGAGTTAAACTTGATCACTTAATTGCCTTGTTTATGGTGTTACCTTGTATAAATATTGTTTGCATGTCTACACACGCGCCTATGGCAACACCTATTGGTCTGAATGTGGCTCTGACTCTCACATTGGGATCAAGATGTTCTTTGATCAAAGTTTTTTTACAATTTTATACTGATATATACTTCTAAAAACCAAAATGTGCATTGAAGACAACCAATTTGAGCTGTTGATATGGGTTTTTGGTTTTGGTGTGTTTTGTTTGAACAGTAGCTAAAACATGGGAGCATCATAATCAAGTCATATATTTTAAAGACAGGGTTGGTTGGGGTGAGTTTCATCTTTATAGAAGCTAAAGACCATTACCTCATTCAAATTGCGATTTACTTGCATGATGCTTAGGCATAAATTCCAATAAAACATGGTATAATCAATCAGTAATCAAGACAGAACTTGCTTCAAAACAAATATTAACTAAAATCAAGCCTTTAAAAGCTTTCAAGAAACACCACTCTCTAGCAACCTTATAAAGGCAATGCAAATACAATGGCAGATACAAATATTCACTAGAATCAAGCCTTTAAAAGCTTTCAAGAAACACCATGTATTTAGGAGTGGCACTGAACTTTTAGTAACCCTTGATGACTTTGTTCACTGCATCAAGAAAATTTTTCAGTGCACACACTTCTTATATGAGCTCCTACATCACTACATCAAAAAACCATATTTAATACGAAGTAAATGAAATGTACAAATGAAATGTGCCTGTAGAATTAGAGCAAAGACGAGCCAGAAGTTCAAAACGGATATCCCTTTCGCAGTTGATTGTTCGTGTGTGAATCTTAAATATTTGTGATCTACTTCCCATATCTGGAAGTCCAAACTCCACTTTCCGATCTAGTCTTCCAGGTCAAAACAGTGCTGGATCAAGTGTATGAGCTCTGCAAATAATATTACAAACATAAAAGGCTATAATAAACTAAAAGGAAAATAAATTAATACAAACACAAATATATCGCATAAAAGGCTATAATAAGCTAAAAGGTAAATAAATCAATACAAACACAAATATATTGCATACTTGTTTGTGGCCATCAGAGGAATATTACCATGAGCATCAATCAAATCCATCGAGTTGGTTCACAATTTCAAGCATGGTTCGTTGAACCTCGTAATCTCCACCTACACCATCATCAAACCTTGCACCCCCAATTGCATCAACTTCAACAAATAAAACAATGCATCCCTTCTTCGATCGTGCCATCCGTCAAAAGCACTAAAAATATAGATTTTTTGTCATAAGTCAGGGAAAAACTATTAACTTAAATTATCTTTTAAAACCCGAAATAGCTCGCGAACCATACGTGCCCCCTCCTCAACATACTTCTGAACAAGCTCACTTCCAATAACACATCTAAAACATGCATTGTTTTATTAGCAACTGTCTTGCTAAAAGTTTTTTCCCAGTTCCAGATGGATTATAGCAGAGTATACCTTTTAGGGGTCAATTCCAAGTTTTACAAATTTCTTGGGGCGAAGCATGGGTAGCTCAACAACCAACATCTCACAATTAAGATAATGATTTATGTAAATGATAAGAAAAAAAAGGCAAAAACAAAATTAGTATGGATGTAACACATCTCTCTAAATTTCTTGATTTGTTCTTTACATCCACCAACATCATTATTTGTCACATCTAGTGTTTTCTCAAATTCAATTATGGTTACACTAGCGTCAATCTTAGGTGGCAACTGAATCTGATATTTGTTGCGGTCAACACTGTAAATTAAAAAATAAGGTCGAACAAACTTCAAAGTACAAATAAACAAACGAACATATTGTTCACTTGTGTTGATGTGGCATTAATTATCGTATGAAAACTTACCCAACACGCATGCCTTCCTCAATATCAGTATATGAAACTTTATCTCCCAAACCAACAAAAAACTATAGATTGGTAGAAATAGAATGTAAGATGAATTAGGTCAATAATCATTCTACCTAAAATCATAATACATTTATAAATAAACATTAACTATCCACACCAACATGGAGAACGAAAGAGAGATGGTATAAAATACACACCTTTGCAATTTGCTTAACATTTATAGCATAATTAGTATCTTTAGTGTTTGGATTAATTACTTTGTGCACCTTGCTATATGCTTGCGACAAGAGAAAACTACCATCATTAAGTGAGCAAACGAGGTTTCAAAATGGTTAGTTACAACAATCATTAAAACACTCACACCTGCGAAGGTTGTTCTTCTTGTATCATTTGTTTATCAGAAACAAGATCTCATTGGCTAGGTACAGCTAAACCGATGTTTATTCCTTAGTACCTATCACCGATTAAGAGACAAAATTACAATTGATGAAAAATCTAGGCATCACATTTAAGTATTAACATTTATGTGTAATTTGGGTCTTACTTCAGGTTCTTGTTACATACAAGGCCTTAAAAAATAAAAGTGCAGTATTTTAGAGACTCTCATAGTTTTCAATAAAAATGGATATGTAATTGATACGTTCATGTTTTGTATGTGTTTTAAGTGTTTAAATGTATGCTTTTAACGTTATTTTTCTATCGAGCGTAGTCACTTTGTGTTATGTTTGAATTGCAGGTTTAATGAGCTTAAATGATATATTCAAAGGTTGCACGAAGATTAGATGATACATGGGTGAAAAGAGATGAAAAAAATGAAGAAATTGGTGCAAAATGAGCATACGACGTAACTTACGTCCTAAAGGAAGTAAGCTACGTCCTTTCTAAAAAAGAGCAGTTTTTGGGACGTAAGACAGAGGCTAACCACGTATTTTAGGGGGAGGACGTAAATTACGTCCCTAAGGACGTAACTTACGTCGTTTACTTAATTTTGGTATAATTCTCCGGATTTTGACCATATTTAAAGGGGGTTATCAATTCTAAAAACCCTAATTCGCATTGGGAGCAAAAAGTAACGAACTTTGGCCATTCTTGAGGATTTTTCCACTTCTCCAACTCATTCCAATCCATCAAATCCATGTTCCAATCCGATTTTGTTGCCGAATTCATGAAGATGCAAGGCTAAACTTCTCGTGATCTATCTCGGGTAATCGGTTTCATGTTATTAGGTTTTTGCTAATGTTCAATTTGTGTTGGGATTAAACTTTGGAACCCGTTAAGTTCTTATTTGAGTTTAATTTGTGTCTTGATTATTTAAACGATTGTTTTAGTGAATCTTGATTTGAATGTCATATGATTTTGCGCAAGTTGTATGATTGCAAGGTTTTGGTTGTTAATTCAATTGGTATGGTGTACTAAGACTCGTTAAGTCTTGGTTATCTTTATCACTTAATCATTACACGTATAGAATCCCCATTAAGGATTTCCCACTACGTTGAACAAAGCAATTCCTGAAAACCAAACCTTGATCCTGGGGTGGATTACTCTTTCTCATAATTATCTTCTCAATTAATTTTAATTATTTGCAATTTGTTTTCATAGTTTAATTAGTAATCATTCCAAAATTCATCTTTCACAGCCAAGAGGCAATAGTTAGTAATTATTAATCTAATCCATTTTCTTACAAATCAAAGTACGAGACACCGACCACTAATTCCACGAGGATCGACAACCCTACTTACCCTAACTAGTTAATGTGAATAGGAACACACATTTTACATTTTATTTGGTTGGTACTTCGACACCGATCAATAATGAGATAAACCACCAACTACAATGAGAAGATTTATAGGAAAAGTAGAACTCACCGACAAGGATGGATAGGATCTTGAAAGTGGGAGGTTATATTTTCACAATCAATAAGGAAAATCAAAAGCTAGTAGAAGCAAGACAGGGGTATAAAAAAAAGTAACACTGACAAAGTAGTAAAAGATGGTCAAACCGTTTAGTCATAAGTAACCTTTATCCAAAATCAATAAGAAGATACATAGGTAGAGTAGGATCCCTTTACCAAAATAAGAAGACATCACACACCCCTACTAGTATTTTTGGAAGCATCCCCAAGTATAAATAGGACACGTAACATTCAAGTAAGTCATCCGAAAATTCAAATCACATCCTTTCATTTTCTTAACACACTTCCAAAAACCCAAAACTGATTCTCACGTCAGAGGTAGATCGCAGGGACCCTTCCTTGCGGTGAGCCTAATGGTTTACTTTCTTGTTAACAGATTCCCTCGAACTAGGTCTCGTGTAGTAACGATAATGAAGACTCAAATATCAGATAGCATCAATCCATTAAAGAAAAAGTTATCCATCAAATCTATTATATATGGTCATTATAATGAAAAGTGAGGAATTGCTAGAAAAAACAATGTTCTTTGATATCATAAATCCATTAGGGCGGAATGAAAAACTTGATAAAATGAAAAAAAAGAAGAAGAAAGATGGAGTGAAAAAGTATATAAATAATGAAAGATGAAAGATATACTGACATAAGTCTAGAATAGAGCGATGTTGTCTTCGTCAAGAGGGAGAGAGGGAGGGGGAGGGTTCTTCTCGTCCTTGATCTCGTCTTCTACCTCACTCCGCATCTCTTCTCTTCTCTTCTTGTCTCTACCAACAACTCTCAAACCCATACCTGGCAAAACCATTAACAAAGGCCTTTTTCACTTATAATTTTGTTTGTTTTTCAAAAATATTTCATTTAAGTTACTCTTGTTAGATCATGAAACCATTAAATGGAGTCATCATCGGACTTTTTTGTGTCAAGAAAGAAATGAAGGAGAAGATGCGAGATAAAATGCTAATTATATAAAAAGAAAATACATAAAATTCACGTCACACACATCACCATCGAAAAACAGAAGAAAATTATTTCCCAACTGACACAAAAAGAATTATATAATAAAAGATGTTAAAACTTTTAATGTAAGTAAAACGTGAAAGTTAAGTTACTGAGTTGGAACACTTTTTAAATTTAAATAATCTAATTGAAATATTTTTAAAAGTTAAGTGCTATTTTATAAAGTTATTCTATTTTCATTCCATTTCACAAACAGCTTAAAATATACGTAGCCAGTCACTATTATCAATCAATTCACGAATTTTTGCTGCCTGTATCAACTGTTAGCCTTAACGACTTTAACTTATAGGCTGTATTGAACCTTATGGCTATAAGTAAGTTTTCTGGATTTTTTTTCTTTTTTATTTTTGAATTTAATGAGCCTTATGGCTGTTAGCCCTAATAAGCCTCATCATGTATTAAGTTATATTATTTGTTGGGAGAAAAAGAAATAAATCATAAAATATTAGAAAATATAACATAAATTAATAAGTATATAATATTTTAAATAGTAAAAAATTAAATAAGAAATCTAATTCTAAATAAAAATTTTAAATAAGTAATCTAAAATTTTAAATATAAAATAAAAAAATTTGAAAAATTACTTACGATGACAAAGCTCATTACGGCTCCACCAAAGTGTTTGTAAGACTATAACACATCTTATAAAATGACTCCAAACATTATTTATTTTTATTTATATACAATAAAAGCATGTTTAGTTACTAAAAGTATAGATGATAAATTTATTGTCTTCATTAATATATATAAGTTTAAAGACATCTTAATGCTGTCACTTCCAAATGACTAATTACGTAACTTAGAAATCAAGGGCGGATCTTTGGGGGGGGGGGGGGGGCCTTCCTGGCCCGTAGTGTTAAATTTTAGTCCGGTAGTGTAAACTTTTTGTCAAGTAGTGTAAATTTTTGTATAAATATCAAGTTCGCCCCCTCTAAAAGAAATTGATTTCGCCTCCGCCCCCCTACGAAAAAGTTTAAGTTCCGCCACTTTTAGAAATATGAAAGACTAATTATGTATTTAACTCTAATTAATATAACAAACAAATTGAAAAAAAAATATAACATAATTTTTATACATTATAGGAGATCATCATCATCATCATCTACCCATCATCATCTGTCCTTCCACTCTTGCTGTACGTCCCTCCGATCCACCGTCACAAACACCCACCATATATATATAGAAACTAAACTAAACTAAACATGCTATTTTTTATAAGGAGTTAAATGCGTTTTACGTCCCTGAGGTTTTATATAAATTGTCATTTGAATCCAAAAGTTTAAAAGGTTGCCATTTGTATCCAAAGGTTTCACAAAAATTGCCATTTGAATCCACTTAACTACTTTTAGTTAACGCCGTTAAGTTTTTCCGTTAAGTTTCCTACATTAGAGGTATTTTAGTCAAAACAATTACAAAATAATAAAAATAAGATCTACGTGATAAGTTTTAGGCATTCAGTGTATTTTGGTAATCATCATTGCAATTTTAATTTACGAGAAATGATAGATCAACAGTTATTTTATTTTATCAAGAAATTTATCTCTGGATGTCCTATTAGATAAAATAAAATATAAGTTTAACTAACTAAAAGTGATTCATTTCCAACTTTATAAAACATACAAAACAAAAAAATATATAAATAAACAAACAAGTCAAATAACATAAATTATTTGAATTATAACCATAAAAGACAGATTATCATAAAAGTATAAGAACAATTAATAATATGACATTAACTACCATGAATAATAATCATAAAATATCAATTATCGTAACCATAATTAAACTTTAAATAAAATAAATCTATGTTTAATAAAATGGGCAAAAGTAACACGATTATTAAACCAAAATACATTAACAAGACAAAACAATAAAATAATATTATAAAGTCAAACATAACTGCAATTATCAAAAGAAGCTAAACATATAAAAACCCTCACGTGAGTTGGTGTTTTATTTTCTAATTTTTTTATTAAAATAACTCTCATGTTGGAAACTTAACGAAAAAAGTTAACTGTGTTAGTTAGATGTAGCCAAATGGATTCAAATGACAATTTTAGTAAAACATTTGGATGCAAATGACAATTTTTATGAAACCTTTGGATGCAAATGGAGACCTTTTAAACTTTTGGATTCAAATGACAATTTCTATGAAACCTCAGGGACGTAAAACGCATTTAACTCTTTTATAAGCTATAAGCTATAACATGAAACCCGCCCGGGGTTGAAGGTTTGGGCCCGTGATAAAAGAGGCCGGCCGGAATCCCATTGCCAAAAGATCGAACGTCAGCACCAATAAACCTACCTAGCTCACAAATTGTATATATACACATTTGTAAATGTCGGTGGGTTTTTTATTTTTTATTCTATCAAAATTGTGGTTATATATACATATTTACAAATGTTACAATAAAATGACTTTAGTTGGAGTGGTAAGTGATTGTTTTTTGACTTTTGTGGTCGTGGGTTCGACTCCCACCACCAACAACATTTGTTATTTTATTTTTCTTTTTCTATTTTACCTATATATATTAATATTAATTTCTTACTTTCATATTTTTGTATATGCGTCATTATAAATTCAAGTGTATTTACGTTTGTACGTAATCAGAAATGACTCGGGTCAAACAAAAAATATTTCTGTGACTATTTTAATTTACACTTTAAGACTGTCTACGTTTCAACATCCGTTTACGTTTTGATGTAAATTTTTTTCAGAAATGAGTTAGGTCAAATATAAAATGTGTGTATGCTAATTTTTATGTACGATTTGAGCAGATCTACGTTTCGACATAAGTTTTATTTGGAAATGTGCTTGGTCAAATATAATACGTTATCATTTACTCTACATATTGTCATAGATTTAGTTTGAAAACGAGTTGGAGCGGTTGTAAGTTTATGTTTCGACATAAATTTTGTTTGGAATAGGGTTGGGTCAAATATAATATGTTTTATTCAATGGTATAAAATCAATTTACTCTACGTATAGTATTGACGTAATTCTGATTCAAAACGAGTCGGATTGATTGTATTCTATATTTTATCACGTCGCGTATGATGTCGCGGCAACACGCGACGTGTAAAAAGCCTAGTTCACTCGCATAAACAAATATATTCTAGAAGATCAGACGCAAGAAAAAACCGATAATATATATGATGAAAGCTAGGGATCGATCGAGATAATAATTTAATTTCAAGAGTAAATAATCACTAATCAACATGCAATATATTATATATACATCAACAACCGTAAAAGCAAATGGGTATAACTAACTTAAAGCTAGCCAGCTACCTAATTTTTATTTGCAAGAAATTAAGTTAAATTAACAAATTAACAAGTCAGTCGGTCCCTTTGCTAGCTCACTCGAGAGAGGAATCAACTTTCTGAACACAACGAGAGTAAGCCAGAATATCATCCGGATGAGTAGCAGTAGTAGTACCACCACCATCACCACCACCGTCTTTATTACTAGTGTTATCATCATCCTTATTTCTGCCCATGATGCTTTCTCGTATCACCTCTCTTCCCTTTCCCATCGGATCCTCATCCTTCTTCTTACTATTATTATTATTTACAATATTAATCCTAATTTTCATCATCTCCTGCTGTTCTCTTCTCTCTTTGTTAGCTTCCATATATATGCGTGCATATATTTTTTACAATTACTTCTCACGAGATACTATAATATAATTACGTACGCAGCACAAATCCTATATATCCTATCCTATCCTATCCTCTCTATATATAAGCACTTTCATATTTAAAGAAAGAAAATATATATATATATATATAATAGTATGTATTTTTCTTTTATAATAATAAGTAAATTAAGAGAGAGGTAGCTAGGTAGGTCGATGATGCAAGTCAATTAAAGGACACGTGTATTGATATGATGGACGTGGTAGGAGTGCATGCTGGCCATCTGGGAGCTACTTATCATCCATGATCGGCCGGCCGGTTCCTAATCATACGTAGGCGGTACATGCATGATGATGATCAGATCGATCATATATATAAATAATAAATTAAACAAACGTACAACCCAATTCAAGGAGACAGCTAGCTAGCTAGGTAGCGTACGTGGGTGGTACTGTAAGGTGTTGGTTAGCAATCCGACGATCGAAGATGATAATCATCAGGACCGCCTCTAACGTCATCGTAAGGTGGAGTCGGCCGTTTGCAGCAAAGACTCCTAACCGTGCCGCCGTTCATGGTCTCAAACAGCCACCTACCCATACTCTACAAGATGTCCGTTCACATCATATATACTACTTACATATACATATATATTATTATTATTATTTGTCGATTTGCTTGCTGTATACTTAATTAATTTGTTATTAATTAGTATACGTACTGTATGTGGTTGCAGAGGGAAAGGATTGAAACGGAGATTGAGAAAAATAAAGAAGAAGAAGAAGGACGAAGAAGGAAGGAGGTGGAGTCTCAGCTCAACAAGCCCGATAACGTCGTCACCCAATCACCAGAGTCTCTGTCTACCTCATGAAGAAAAAAGAAACATCTAACTAACATGTGGCCTGGCAGTCCTTAATTCTATTTAATGCCTTGTAAACCGATACATATAATAAAAATAACTAATAATATCCAAGATAACAGTGGCCTATAAATAAGGCGCAGGAATTCATCCATCCGATGCCACCACGCACGTACAAAGAAAGACGGATTATATATAATAGCGGGCATTGGCAAGAAGATGATGATGATGATGATGATGATGATGATGATGATGATGATGATGATTATGATAGCAGGCGGCTTCAATTCGCGGACTCAAGAAGACGGTGACGGTGAAGGAGAAGGAGAAGGAGAAGGAGAAGGAGGGTGGTGGTCCGGTGGATTGTGTGGTGTGCTTGTCGGAAGCATATATGCTTAATTGGGAGAAATTAAGGCAGGTTTGCATTACTAGAAAGGTGCTCACATGGCATGGGTTTCATGTGGACTGCGTGAAAGCATGGTTGGTTAAAAGACAACCCAAACTGCATGCCCGCCCGCTCTGTACGTAGAACCCCTATATATCCTTATGTATATATAGTATGAAAACACCACCTACCTACAACTACAACTTAACCACCTTTACTTTACGAGATCAATCATGAGCGGTTCTCGCTCTCAATTCGAGTCCTGGAGATCGACCCTGCAGGCAACATCTTCTTTTAACCAGCTACTTAACTTAGGTGGTCTGCAATCCAGTCTGTCCGTACGTCTGAGAGTTAATTGCAGTTACTTGCATGTCATCCATCTTCTTCATTTCTACTCCGGCCATGCCAACGGGCCGGAATTAATTAATATTAATTCAAGACGCACATACTACTCGATCTTCAAACCAACCTTCACAACTTTCTTTTTTCCTTTTCTTTTTGCTTTACTTTTTTTTTTTTTTATACTATTCGCTACTCCATCATGTAAAAGCTATACTAGCAACTTAATTTGCTTAAATTAAGATACTCTATATCTTTTTATGTTCATCTTAATTAATTAGGGAAACAACAAAACAAGATTAAATAAATACATCTGTCGTATTACTACGTCATTATCTACGTACCGTAATGCCTAAGGAATTATATTCTTAAAATCTATCCAGTTTAATGCCAAGGTTTAATGTTGGTCTTCTAACTGTTCAAAATCAAACCGTATAATCAAACCCGAGCCATCAAGTTTGGCATAAAAAACTGAAAAAAACTTTATGGTCTCTTTTAAGAAAATGTTAACTCACATCATTCTTTTTTGATTCCATAAAAACACATAATATGCGGATTTCAAATGACACCAATCATTTTATGATCGACGCTATTATTTTTTGAAAAAAAATTAATTATTTCCTCGTTGCGATTTCAGAACAGGTTATATCAGCTTTTTATAAGTCAAAAAGTAATTAAAAAGATATATAAAAATATAAATAAATATTCCTATGTTAGTTAAGTAAAACTTAGAATACTGAAATTAAAAACTCAAACTCCTAGTCAGTTCCTAGTTTCTCTTACCCAATTAAATTAGTTTTACTGGTTGCAAAGATACATATTAAATATTCGTTGATTTATCGTTTATTAAAGTTGACCTTTAGTTCTAATGGCAGCAACTGCAAGTGTTAGAGATATTTTTCTTAAATAAATCATATGAAGACGGATTTGCGTAATCGAATGAATGATAAGTATATGATTAATGCTTGCATTTGCTATATTCAAAAAAGGTTTGTATAAATATCATTTAGTATGTGATGGATTGTTTTTAAAAACATAAAAACTCGTAGGAAACAAATATAAAAGATATATATTTTTTATATTTTATGGGTTTTGTATTTTTTTTAATAGTGACAATCTCATCTCATCTCATCTTACTACTCTAATAAAAGGATAAATAAAAAGACACATGTCATCACTACATTCATCATCATTAAGTTTTTTCCAGCTTTCTCTCCTATTAAATTAGCATATTAATTACTAATATTATTTAATTTTTTTTTTATTAAAATAATTTATAATAAATTAATAAAAAGTTCTTTTTATTAATGTTATTTTTAAAAGAAACAAATGATTATAAAATAAGAATTTTTTTAAAAAAAATCAAACTTAAAAAAAAAAGAAATATTTAAAATTAGTGTTTTTCAAAAAGTAAAATTTTTATAAATAATTATTATTAGGAGCTATAATAAGAAAGTTTTATAAATGCTATTTTTATTAACAAATTTTAATTATATTTAATATTTTATTTATTCAATCTGTGTAATACTCGGGTTTACTAAAGTTAGTGTCTTATATTTTGTGAACCGTCTTAACTTAACCTTTGACCAACCTGGAAAGTTTGACGTCTGGGTTGTTAGAATCCAAGAACCGCAAAATACTGACATCGTAGAAAAAAAATCCTAGTGCTGGCAATAATGTTGTTAGTTGCTACTATATATTTGCAACTTTGATAAAGAAAAAAGAAAGAAATTTAAACACGGGATATGGGAAGAAAATTCGAATAATTTGAACCAATTAACTTAGATAAATGTGCGTATTTATCAAAACACATGATTAATTTGTTGCAAGACATAAAGGTAGTAGTATGGGAACAGTGGAAGGGTGTGTGGGTGTGGGTGTGAAAGCGATCAAGGGTCAAACTTTGAATAAATATGCAATTGGCAATTGGCCTGGGGTTGAAACCAGGCCATACCGTACCCATATTTTGTAATTTACTATATTAATATTATTTATATATGTGTGTGTATTGACCCTTGCCTCAGTCTCTTGTTTATTTTATTAGATTATTTGAAAACAAGCCTAGCTTGTACTGGTTTTACCTGCAGCTACTTGACGATGACGCTTTTGTTGTATAAATCTACATATATATAATGTCCTCCAACACATATATGACATGCATGACTAAGTAAAATAAATAAAACAAGCTAGCTAGCAAGGATAGGATCATCTCTATGGATGTGGCCTTTGTGTTGGGCTTTTGGTTTCTTTGGAGAGGGAGAGGAGAGGCAAGAGCATCATGGTGGGTGGAGAAATATTCCAACAAAACCAAAGAATTAGAGGTTGATGGAGATGTGTACGATTGCATGGTGTGCCTCTGTGAAGTGTCTCCTAGAGATGATCACCAATACAGAACGCTTCCAAACTGCGACCATGGCATCCGATTTCATGCTGACTGCATCGACGCGTGGTTGACAGATCACTCCACCTGTCCCATCTGCAGAAGCCACATTCCTCGCCCCCTCTCTCAACGCCTGCACCTTTTCATCTCTCACCATCTTCTTCAACATCTCATCTCTTACTGTAACACAGCCTTGGATAGAGTAGCTAACTCTATAGGAGATTGTCGTGACTTTTGAACAAATTCCATCAACTTAATTCTCCACCCTACCTACCTCCTTACTTCTACAAAACCAATGTAAATCTAGCTTTATACATGCATTAAACTTAAATTATGATCGATATGATGTACATTATATTTTTTTCAATTTTATTTACTTGCTTATTCATGTAACCACAACGTACATGTAATGTATTCTGCCTGCACTCTATATATATATTCTTAATGATGAATCTTGAATGAGCTTTACCCTTATGACTTTTACTTTACTTTTTTTTGTAAGCTATTTATTTTTTTTTTGCATTCCTAATTAGGTTTTGCCCCTATCTCCAAATAATGTGTTTACAATAAAATGACAGATAAACAAGCAACAAGTTGCGCCGCGACCTATTTTTTAATAGTAAACCCAATTCTACTAAAAAAAAGTTTTGAGATTTAAAAACTGACAAATTGTTACGCACGACCTTTAAGATTTGAGAATATGCACTTTTTTCTTTTTAATTTTCCGAAAGAATAATAAGTATCAAAAAACAAAAACAAAACAGTACGTTATCTCAAAGATTCAAGGCGGGTGAGAAAAATAGATGTGAAGGTTTTGATCATACAAACCTAGCTACCCTTTGTTAAATCACCAAATCAGTTCCACAAATTTGACTTACTTAATTGCAATGAATCCAAGGATGTGCAGGAGCCAACAAGTGTAACAAGGGTGGAAATCGCCGGTGGGAAGTGAAATTAATCGTCAGTTTCATTGCATAGGTGTGTGGAATGCATGGCTGCCACTAGGAGGTGAAAGTCGTTGAGAGACAGCGGCTGGGATGCAGTTTTGTGTTTTGGGATGAAAACGATGATGACGACCTATTGTTTCTGGGTTATTAACCCTAACGGAAGCCTATAGCGATTATTGATCTGTCTTCACCAACAAAAATGAATTTTTTTCTTTTTCCTTGCACAAAAGGTAAAAAAATTAAATTCGTCATGCCATTGCTATAGTGTTTTCACAAAGCACCATCCCGTCATCCTCTATCACTACTTCTTCTCATCATTATAGTGTTTGAATTGTCATAATTTTGAAAAAAAACTATAGATGTGACTTTTCATTGCTATAGCTCAATCTATAAAAGCCTCCATCATCATCGTCGCTACATGTTTTGTCGCAATAGAAGACTTATTTAATTTTCATGGTCTTTAACAAGAAGTTTATCGTCGCTAAACACAATACATGGAGGTTTACGGTTTACCACACATATGTATATAGGTAGGTTTAATTTGTTAAAGCTACAGTAGGGTGATTTTGTTAATAAGATCTTGAAATTAATTTGGGCCGATGGCTTGGAGATGAAACCAGTTTTATTTTGAAAATTATAGTTTTGGAGATTTTGATATCTTGGTTTTTAAGTTATATTCTCTTTTAAGTTTCATTAGTTTAGTATAAATATGTAAGTCATGTATTTTATCAAGTAGAAAAAAGTTTACATTCTAATTGGGATGAACTATGTGACCTTTTAGTGGCCATCTCCTTACTAATTGGAGAACTTGGTCGCTATTAAAACATCTTTACACTCTAATAAATGGGTAACTAGAAATGACACGTATCAACACAACATTCATTTTTATCAAAATTTTTCACTTCTTTCTACTGTTAAATAACTACATTAATTACTAATAATATTATTTATTCTTTTTTAGATCGATAATAGTTTTTTAACAAATTAAGAAACAAATTTTTTTATTAATATAATTATTTCTATAGATTCAAACATTTACAAAAGAAAGTTTCCAAAAATATCAAACTTTTTTTAAAAATACGAAATAATTTAAAATTAGTTTTTTAAAAGGTAAAATTTTTATAAACAAAAATAATTTAAATTGGGAGTTATATTAAGGAAATTTTTAAAAATGATATATTTTTTTTAAAATGGTTTGTTTTGAAACAAAATGTTTAATTTATTTTATAAAAAATACATAAAAAAGTTTAAAAATTGATATTTTTGTTTTATTACTTATATTTATTACTTATACGTAATTTTAATCATATATTATCTTAAAATATTATTTTTAATTAATAAATTCTTAATATATTTAATATCTTATATATTCAAGCAGTGTAATATACGAATTTACTAAAGCTAGTATGCTATATACAGTGAAGGTGACCTAAAAATGTTATCATGTCACTGACCGAGTGACACATAGGCAACGAGTATGGCCATTCACTCGTTCTCACACTTAATAAGAGGTGTAATATTTAGGTGATGGTGACCAAGTATGTAAAAATTATTTAGTCATTGTTATTAGTTATTTTAGAAACTATTTTTTATTCTTTAACATTTTATTTAACAAAAATGAAACATAACATTGATAATAAACATATCAAAGCATTAAAAAGATTAAAAAACGATTAAAAGTTCTTCAAAAAAAAGAAAAACATAAGAAACATATCTTGGCCGTTGTATCTTTTCCCAAATAAGCTTTTGCTCCTTGGCCATTTCAGGATCTTGGCCATAAAGTGGTTGATGTTGGTCCAAAACAGTTCTAATTGATGCTTTCTTAAAGTCCTTTTTCCATATCGACTTAAATGAATTATTTTTGTTAAAGTGGTCAATCTTATTCGTCAACTTATCTAAACTTTGATCATAATCTGGCTAATCAACTCCCCTAAACCTCAATCTCGTCATCAGTGTCATTGAGGTTAGTTTGGGTTTGGGGGTTCGATGTGACGGCTTGCTGATGCGTTGGATTTCGTCGTTTTTGAACTCTTAGGCTGTGTTTGGTTGGAAGGAATGGAATGGAATGGAATGGAAATGAGAAACTAGTATAATTTTCAAGTAAAATTGTGTTTAAGTAAGCAATTAAAAATAAACCCAAGGGAATGTTTCACCTCAAATTCCCTTGGTTGTGGGATTTCAAAATCCTTCCACCTAGAGAGGGAATTTAAAATCCCACAACCAAGGGAATTTGAGGTGAAGCATTCCCTTGGGTTTTACATTTCATTACCCACTCAAACATAATTTAATTGAAAATTATACTAGTTTCTCAATTCCATTCCATTTCATTTCATTCCTTCCAACCAAACGCAGCCTTAGATGTCATGCCTCCAACAACCTGGACCTTCCACTTGGTATTATACTTCATTATCTACCAAGTTTTGACATGAGGAAAAGTCGCACCCGTCTGTTGTATGCTTATTGCGCCTCCTGTTCAATCATGGCATCATTTGCGCCGTTAGATCGGTTATTATTTTTTATGTTGTAGATCCCCTTAAACTTTGACGTTTTATGATTTAGGTCCCTTCAATTTTCCTCAATCATGTCGGTAGTATGGTATTCCCCAGTCTGTTCATTTAAAAAAGAGTAAATTACATTTTTCGTCATTTAAATATCTTGTAAATTTCAAGCATCGTCCTTAAACTAAAAAATAACATAAGTTATTATTTATGTTTAAAATATTTTGCATGTTTTATTTTTTGTATTAAGAGGCGTTAAATTTCTGTTAAGTATTGATGCTCATGAGGGCAAACCTAAATAGGAAAGTACCATCATCATCTTTTATAATCATCATCCGCAATCACCACCATCATCCATCCTCATCATTGTCATACACCACCTCCACCACCACCGTCGCCACCACCCCCACCACCTTCCATCAACTAAAACCTAAGGCATCAGCGTCACTTCTACAACCACCAACTATAAATCACCCTAAACAATAAGATTTAGAAATCTAATGGAGAAACCCATATTTTTCTTTACCCAATACCTTCGACCATCATTTACTAACAGGATAGTAAGAACCGACAAATCTAGTGTAGGGGAGCCAAATCAATATTAAATGTAATCATTTTTCATTTGCAGGATTTCATTTATCTTGCTTGTGAACTTAAGACCATGAAGGATATATGAGGTCTTAAGACCATGAGTTACTAGCTAGGTCTTGTACTTAGTAATATATGATGATATGGCAGGCAGGGGTGAAATCGGAAAGCACCAAGCCTCTCTCTTCACTTCCCTTTTATGTCGTGATTTCTTTCCCCGGCCTTTACATAGTGGATATTTGAGATTTATATTCCCTTCCCTTGCCACATCTACATAATCTCACCAAGACCCTTCGAGTCCAATTGTATCTGTTGTTTATATAATAACTAGTATAGTATCCCGTGTAATACACGTGTTAATAAATAAAATATTAAATAATTTGTAATAAAATTTAAAAATTATAAATAATATTTGTAAATAAGATATGATTGAGTTATATATATATACATATATATATATATATATGTATGTATTTTAAGTAAAAAGCAATAATAATATCATTTTAAAATATCATTTTATAAGATTGTGTTTTTTAATTGTTTTTTAAAACATTCTAGTCTTTTTCTAATTTTATTTAAAAAATAATCGGGTGGTGAAAGTTCAATGTTTAACGGCTTTATTTCCATGTTTTACATGTCAAATTATGAGAAATAGAGTTACTTTTGGGATATTATTGTGTTTGTAGGATAAATGTGAAGAATACGAAGAAGTTGGAAGAAACGGGACCAAAATCGGAGCACGGGAGGTGAAGATATGTAAAAGAGAAGTTCCAAGACAACGGTAACTTAAAACGGGCATAACTTGAGCTAGGAAAAGAGTTACGAGACCCACAACCTATCAACGGAAAGGTCTCGAAACGTTACACAAGAAAATCAACTTTGTGCAGGGGGTGGCGCCACCAACGCCTCCATAGGCGCCACTGACGCCAATGACGTCAGTAAACCTGAAACCTTCTGACCGACGCCTCCCCTGACGCCTCCACTGACGCCAGTTCATAGCCACCAACGCCACTGGTGGCGCTACTGACGCCGATTGTCGCGTTTTGGTGGATTTTAACCTAATTTGAGATGTTTTAAAGGGGGATTAACCCTAATACAAAAATAACCTTTTCACACCTCAATCTTGGACGAAAATTAGGAATCTTTTATCATTCTCAAGCTCTTCCAACATCAAGATCATCAAATCTACAAGATTCATTCAATTGGCTTTGAAGATTCAATGATAAGACAAGGCTAATTCGTTTGTGATTCACTTCGGGGGACGGGTTTGTGCAAGTTACTATTTTTCTTAGTTTGTAACCTAGATTTGGGATTAAATCTTGAACCTCTTAAGTTCTTTTGGATTCAATTTATGATTTGATTATTTAAACGATTTGATTATGCTTAAACCTAATTTTTATATTCTATAACCATGATGACCTTTAATCATTGTGTGATTGATTATTAGAATTAGGGTTACATAATTCAAATTGGTGATTATGTGAATGAAGTCCTTTAAACTTTAATCTATAATTAACACTTAGATCTTATCATGTGTAAGTCACCATTAATGACTTCTCACTAGGTTTCATTAAAGAAAAATTGTAAATTTGCCAAACCTGAATCCTGAAGTGGGTTGTTTTTTCTCCAAGATTGTTAAAAACCTAAACTTTTATTTCATTCATTTAAGTATTTCTCAATTAAATACATAAATCAAATTACTTTTCAATGTTTAATTCTTTTAGTTTAATTGTCACTAGCTCATTCCTGTGATTCCCTGTGAATTCAACACCCTTCTTGCCCTTTACTATTAAGGGTGATTAAGTACTCTTTACTTATTATTTTTGACCGACCATACGACATCGATCAAAAAACCAATCATCTTATAAACTTAGAAAAATGGTATTAAAATACTTCGTATTTAAGAATTTTTTCGTATCTTATACAATTTTAAAGTGTGTTTTTTATTAAAAATCTAGTTTTTTATTTTTATGATATCTATTTTTTTAATTTAGAAATGTTTTAAATAATATAATTACTATATATACTAGTATCATTAATTAGGAGATATAGGCAGGAAAATAAAAATAAAAATACCTAATATGTTGACACGTGTCATGTAAAAACTATTTTTTATTATAGTTAATAGATGTCCCTCCTAGTGATATTGAGGTTCAAGTCTTATCATGATCAGTAGGAAAAATTTAAGACTAGAGGGATGCGTGTGTGTGTTTGTTCAAGAAAAACTTATATATGATTTTAATGTTATTGTATAAAAATTTAACTTTTTTAAACCTCATTCGATTTTTCTATAAGATACACAATTTTGTAAAACAATCCGAACACTTCAATGTAAATTTTAATGAAAACGGAGCTGTTTTTAAAAGAAGTATTTTTTTAATTTTTAATTTTAAGTGTTGAATTTTTTTATTCCGCAAAGTTACCCATTTCTATTAACATTAATTTTTATGGTTAGTATCTTATTTATTACCTAGTAGTTTTAAATTATTATTTTTATTTAGTTACAAAAGCAAGCATAGGGGAGTTTGTTTCTGGTTGATTGGTGTCCAGAGACGAAAATTGGTAGTGACGTGATGCTAACATTACATATAGAGAAAGTGAGTCATAGGAGGCTTCATATTCTTCATCTTAAAGCCATGGGAGTCTAGATTTCTTAAGTAATAAATAAACATCACGTCAGTTTTTTTTTATTTCGTTTAGATTTTCCTAAAATTTCTTCATGTTACATGGTGTTGTTCTAGTTTTTTTTATTTCCTCATATTTTAAAAATTAATTTTTTTTATTAAATTTGTATTTATATTTCATATTTTATTATAAAATTAAATGAAAAATTGAAAGTAAACCTCATTAAATTCAAATAAAAATAATCATAGAATAGTATAATAAAAATAAAATAACAATTACGCGCAACATTGTGTTTTTCCTTGCATTTGCTGTAGAACAACTTCCAATATCTGCTTGAAATATGCCAAGTGGTATTTTAAATGACCAAGTCGGCTTGTTGTTTTTGTTGTTCTACTATTACTTTGCATCGTTGTCCCCCGACAACTCCTCTTCATCCTCCTCTTCTGGCACCGTTATCTATGCACCTGACGGAGGTAGTGTTTCGTCGCTAGAAATTAGATTCTTCATGACGATAGTCTTGAATATTGTTTGAGTATTGTTGTGACATTAGAAAGCATGTGCATTAGTCGTAGTAGGGTGGCGATTGGAATTGCGGATAATATGTCGGGGGTGTCAAATGGGTTTAATTGTTGAGAAGGTGGTTATGAGATTTGAGTTTTTCTACGAGACTTTCATAATTGAATTAGTGTTTTTTTGTTTTGTTTTGTCAACGAGGATGGCGATTTCATATTGTTTAGAAAGAAAATGAAGGACTGAGTGATAATTTTGAAGGTAGATAGCTAGAATAATAGTAATGTGTAAGTGGTATGTATAGTGTTAATTTATTATTTTTTTATTAAAAGTTTCAAAGAGTTTGACAGTCAAAGGTCACCAATGAGATTGAACACCGTGATGGCCGTGGACATGAGTATCATTCAAGTCAAAACGGAGGTATCTTTAATAAATTACATCCGAGATGATCGGTGTATTATGTATGACTTGAATCTATCCGGGTTAGTTAAGTTGCATTTAAGTTATTTAGATCACAACTAATCTTTTTTGTTCTTTTGCTGATTTTAATTTCTTTTAACTTATGTCTTAAGTTTTTGGTTATATGGATTAAGGTCTTAAGCTAGTCTACACTTTTATTATATTGTCTTTGATTTTGATTTTTTATTTTTGGTTTGTTAGGTGTGGCAGTTATTATTGTAACACATAATTTTATACAATCTTCTACTTGTATAATATTAACAAACAAGACTACAACAACAAAAATATTATTTATCACCTTGTTAAGTAAATAAGACTCGATAAGTAATTGTTTATATCATTATAAATATAATTATTTATTATATAAACGAAGGGTTATCACAGAATATATTGGCCGTAGTTCTTTAGCACCTTGCAAGTTATCGTTATGTAGTTGTTTCACAAATTGATTTGGATTCAAATTGCTTAGAATAAAAAAAAATTTATGATTGAAGCGATGTATAGAGAAAACATAAACGTAAGGGAAAGATTATCAACAAGAAAAGATGATTATATATTAACTCTAGAGTTTAAGGATTTAATTTATCTATACCATGTATAAAGTTTGTGAGAGGGATAGTTTAAGATAGTATAAAAATTAATAATAGTTACTTTATTTAATACATAAGTAATAACCACTTTTGAAAGTAAAATAGTACTTATAACATTATTTACAAATAATTTTTTATAATTAGTTACATAATAACCCTACACTTATTAATGCTTACATCAGATTTTACATTATCTACCCATAACCAAAAAATTTGTTTTAATATTTTAGCTATATCTATAATTTACCACATTTAAAAAACTTTTTGAGCCTACAATTGTAACTTGCGTTTTTTTAAGCGTTTTGTTGTAAGGTTTTTGTTAAACCGATCTGTGTTTTATGAGGTACAATAGGGTAATACGTAAATGTACAAATAGTCATATAAAACTCATTTATTTGGTGTTTTAAATTTCAGCTATTATAAATTGTTTCTAGATTGTTAAAAACAAACCGCATCTATCTTCGAGTTCATCTATATAGTTTATATTTACCTTCTAGACCATCTATTTATTAGTCTGTCGAATCAAGAAGAAATACCATATATTCCTGAAAACCACACTCTATAAGATGTAGCGGTGCATGAAGAAAAAATACCAAATGTTCATGGGTTTGCTCTGATGACGAATGGTAGTCGTCCACATAGATGAAATCATTCGGATGTGTGATCCTTTCGGTTAAATTGATCTCATAATAATAAGATTACTCCACCAATGAATAAAATGTGTACCAAATATTTTTTTCTTCAACTATTATGTTTGAAACTTATTTTTGTATATTCGTGTATTACTTTATTGCATCAATGATTTCTTGAATTATTTGATAATTTAAATGATTATTTATTAGTTGTTAGAGGTGTGTAATGCTTATAATGAATATCAATCATGATGATATTACTAATTTAAAAGCTTAGAAAAAACAATTACAAGAATAACAAAATACCAGAAACGTGCGCGGATGTAAAATGTCGTCTCATCGCATTGCGCTCGCCACATCATACGGACAACCTTATAGTATCATAAGATACATACTGAAAATAGAAATGAAAGTTCCCTTTGAAAATATGTGGTGTAAAGAACAAGGACAAATGTGTTTTATTTTGAAAAATACTATATCTAATAAGATGGATACGAAAAAAAAAAAAAAATAGTTGAAACCAACCCACATACGCATAACTTTTATGAAATTAGGTAATGATAACATTTTAAATAAGATTTTACGTTTATTTTGGATACATGTAATTCTCGCTTCGCTGTATGGGAAAAATATTGTTGGAGCGTGCGGGATGTACCTGCTAGTTTAATTTAATTTATATTATAAGATATATAATATAAAAAAGTAAAGTTTCCTTTGGGGAAAAGAATAAGGCGAAAAATACTATCTTAATAAGATGAAAAGAGAAAGACAAAAAAAAAAAAAAAAAAAAAAAAAAAAAAAAAAAAAAAAAAAAAAAAAAACAGTAAATGGAAATGAAAATGTGAATAATAAAAAAGGAGCACCGATGGTCGGTAATGAGAGATACAAATAATTAATCGTATATGATTTTAGAGACATCATTTTGCTCCTAATATACTAGATCTCCCTTCTTTTCGGTCTCCGGTTAACCAAACCAAGTTACATAATGCTCCAACAATCAAATCATTATTATGTTATTTTGATTTATGTTTTTTAATGGTTGCTTTAAAAGTTGAAGGAATGGTGGTGTATTTAGAGGCGGTTTGTTTCAGCCTATTAATGTTTATATATCTGAATTATTCAGCACTTAATGGTTCAGAATGTTTGTTTCATGAGCAGATGTCTGAATAGTTAAGCACTTTTGCCTTAGAATGGTTAAGCATTATACTGAGTCTAAATGGTTAAAAGCTCTTATCTGAATTGATCAGACTCTGAATAGTTAAACAATATACTATCTCTTAATAATTTAGATATTTTACTGGTTCAGCATTTAATGATTCAGAGCTCTTAATGGTTCAGCACTTACCCATTCAAAAGTTGACAAAGAACCCCTTAGTGTCAATGTATGAATATGATAAAAGAAGAGAATAAATAAAAAAAAAAAAATTAAAAAAGCTTGCTCCTAATGGTAAAGTATTTTCTTTCTATGCAAATAGAAATGAGTACATGTAATTTATAGTGTTAAAGGAAAATAATGAAAAAAAGAAGAAGAAGCACATATCTTCATCATCTCTCGATAAAAAGACTAAAAGAGATGAAATAAACATAAAATTAAGAAACGAAACGACAGTATCATCATAAAACAATTAGGACACCTAAATGGTATTCAGGCATAAGGAGAAAATATCCTATTGAGTTGGACAGATTTGAAGTCCCATATGCTATAGGACGGATGAAAAGAAACAAATAAAAGGATTTAATATGAGAAAATTAAAGTAAGAATCAAAATGGCAAATGAAAATAAAGTCAAAGTCAAAATCAAAATCAAAATCAAAATCACACGCAGGGGGGAGGGAGAGAGAGATATGGATAGGAATAGGAATTTGGATGACCTACAAAACTAACAACAACAAACGTATCATATGATAGATGTTATGATGTATCCAGTATGCTTATTCTTATGCTTGCTGACTTGACTCCATTTCGTCGTCTTCTTCTTCTTCTTCCTCCTTAAATTCTGCCTCACATCTTATCTTCTTCCCCAATCCCCCCTCTCTCTAATTTCCCAAAGTCGGTGGGGATTAAAAACTTAATTGTTTAGGTATTCACAACCATAATAATAATACACACTATACAGAAAAGATGAGCGATTACCGTGATTCGCATCTTGCAGAGCGTGCCGGAAAAATCTTGGTGGTCTCAACCGTGATACTGTCCGTCGTTGTGATTGTCGTTTACTTCATCCACCTCTACGCTAAGTGGTTCCTCTACCGCCGAGAAGAGAACCCCAACAGCAGCAGCAGCAGCAGCAGCAGCCGCCGCCGCCGAGGAGAGGACTTTGCAGCGGAGCAGCAGTCCGGCGTCACCGTCCTCCGCCGTGGCCTTGACCCCTCCTTTTTGAAAACCCTACCCGTTATACCCTTCGACCCCAGAGACTTCAAGCAAGGCCTGGAATGCGCCGTTTGCTTATCAGAGCTCGGCGAAGGAGAAAAAGCTCGAATTTTGCCCAATTGTAACCATGGATTTCATGTGGAATGCATTGACATGTGGTTTTATTCGCATTCCACCTGTCCAATCTGTAGAAACCCTGTGTCCGCTGAGTCTCAAGTGTCAGTGGACAACTTATTGGGAATGGGAAGCACTCACACACAACAACAATCATCAGCGGACTCACAGCATCTGCCTACAAATATCTTGTTTTGGGGTGATGAAACTCAAGTTAGCACTTTAACTTCTCAATTGCAAGAAGCCAATAGCTATCATGAAACACCTGTTTCAACTTCTTCATCAACATCACAGACGAATGCAGTAAGACAAGATCTTGTGATTGAGATACCAACACAAAATGACTGTGATTTTGATGAAGATAAAAAATCACCTGTTTCATCACGAATGCGATCATTAAGAAGGATTTTGAGCAGCGGTAGCAGATATATCAACCCCTTTAGCCCTGCCACCAGTAACAGCGACCAAGGATCAGGAGCCAGGGGGGGCTATTTTTGATCAACATTTCATTTATTATGTGCTTGTGCCTGTGGCTCTGCCTTTGCCTTGACAATCAATCATAGGATGTTGGTTCAGTTCTGAGACCGCACCAAAGATTCTATGTTATCTGTCATTGAAGAAAGCTGTTTGCATTGGATATAATATATATGTTTATCTTAGATTAGCAATCATACGTTGGAAGGAAACTGTAACTGGTTCTAGCATCTCTGTTTGAGCGAATCAGCCGCTCTTGCAGAAGAGTGTCATCATGTATGTAAATTCATATTCAAATTGTAACAAAAATACGTGTGTATTGTCAGAATGATAACTTTAGAAACTTCATCACGGCACTTTAAGACTAGCATAGGTGGCTTGTTAGGAGTTGCTTGCAGGAAACCATTACTTTGTGATGGGTGACATCTTTGAAGTTGACTGGTGCTTGCAGTATATATCTCCAAAACTGACCTTACAATTATCTCAATATCACTACAGCAAATTTGATCCTATTCTGACTTTGGTATTACAAAGTAAACTTGCTATTAAACCGCTCAACTCCTCTCTTCTTTCTTTGGTTAAATAAGTCTCAAAATATTTGAGATATACAGGACAGGAGGAGAGTTGTTGGAAAGAAGAAAATCCAATTCCATAAGAAAGAAGCAAGCAAGCAAGCTCAAATGACTTTTGGTGAACAAAAATACAAAACAAGATATGAACTAGTAAACAAGTTTAGCATCATTCATTGTCCAATCCAGAAAAAAAAAATGTTTAGTGCACATACATAAAACCTAAAGACTATATATAATTGTTGCTGTTATGTGCACCGTTCTGCTTTGAGGGCAGCAGTTAATATGAATGGGAATCATAAAACATTACCACAAAATACAAGTATGGAAACATAAAACAGATGGGTACGGCACATTGCCAACAAAAAGCTTGCTTTTCTAGTTGAAAAGGTTCAAGGTCTCCACCATTTAATTTCATAATTTTCTCAAACATACACAATAAAAGAAAGATCCTGTGTTCAAATGCCATACCTGAAGGGAACATAAAAAAATCTCCGCAGTTTTTAAGTACAAAATACACGCTTTATTAAACCAAACAACAGAGTGCAATTTTATAGACGACTGATAACAGCTTCAACCTCTGCCGGGGTGTACAAGTGATAAGTAGGAGCCACCCTTGCAATATCCACATTATTAGGAGTCACCTGAACCCAAAACAAGTTTTTGCTAAGACATGAACTGGTTAACATTTAACAATCAACTCGCATATCAAGCTGATAAATCTACAGTAATTGTCATTAACGACATGCAAACTGATTGTTACATTTCTAAACATCATCACGAAGAATCATGAAAAATGAGATATCTGATGGTTGCTAGCGTGGCTAAAACTGACCTTTTCTTCCATGACTTGTTTCAAGATGGAAAGAGCAATTGTTTCAGCTTCTTTTAAACTCAAGTCCTGAAGATAAAGAAACATAAAATGCAATCACATTCTGCAAAATCTAACAGCAGTGAAAATGAAGATGCTACAAGTAAATAAACACCAACTAAATGACACCTTGTTATATTGCTCCTGCAGAGAGCTGTCAGCACCTTCAGAGCCTGACCCTATGGCTTTTGCATTGCACTGCCAAAAGGTGCCTGATGGATCCGTATAGTATCTGCATATAAAAACTCCTAAAATGTTATCCATACATCCTAATATTCTTTTCTTCTTCATTATTACAAACTGTATAGATTACTAACATGAAGATATAACCCAGAAACTTAGAAAGGATACTGATACTTACAGTCTAGGACCATTTTCATCATGACCTGCAATAAGAAGAGATACCCCAAAAGGTCGAGACTGCAAAAAGTAGAAATTTCAAAGATATTAGTTGACGACCGTCACACGCAGACTGAGTACGGAGTACCATCTGAATAATCACATTTGTATACAAACAGATAGTAAAAAATACATGTGCCTGCACCATAAACTGTAATAGAAAAGGGGGGAAAATAATAAAACTAGCGTCATAGTCATAAGTTGAATTGCTAACCATAGATTCTTCATCTCCTTCACCAAATCGCAGTGCCAGATCACACAAAGCTTGGGTAGTCGACTCAACAGTCATTGGCTCACCATAGGAAAACCTATGATTCTAAACCAAGAAATACAAAATTAATATACATGCAATACTTATTCCAAGTAAATAAAATGGTGAATGATGCTAATGTCACCTGCGTCTCAACCCGTGCATGTTCAACGAGTGTACGGGCATCTGCAATTAATCCACTCATGGCACAGCCAATGTGTTCATCAATTTCCATAATTTTCTCAACACTACTAGGTTCCTGCAGTTAAATATGTGAGTTGTTGAGTACAAGGGTTGCTTTCATAACAGTAAGCTAAATTGTGCAACTATTAAGAGCAAATTCCAACAAAAGTTTCTACCACAGTAAAATAATTAATTCAAAGTTACCTAACTGTTTGTTAACACTTTCTTTGCAACATCATAATACTTAAAAACCATAATAAAAATGAAATCAAAATAAAAAGTTACATGACTTACTGTTTACCAGTTTCCAAAATACCAGAACCTTGAAAAGAACCAGATGGATGGTTACTGCTTTAACCTCGATTTATTCCTATTTATAATTATATGGCATGTCATTTATTTAGTATTGCTCCAGGTTCTAAGCAACTAGAAATACTAACTCATGTCATCAACATCCACAGACCTACATAATTCGATTTATTCCTAGTTATAATTATACGACGTGTCATGAATTTAGTATTGCTCCAGGTCCTGAACAACCAACCACGTGTCATCAATAACCACAAGCCTAGCATAATATAGCAGGAAATGTCCTACTTGGTGTGTGGCTATGATTATTAAAAATTCCATATACAGGAAAATATGAAATCCACATCCGCTTAAAAAAATAATATTTCCTTACAGAGCAAATGAGAATGATAGTTCAGTAGAAAAGCATCAAACAGACAGATGCAAGTATGCCAGAATATAAAATCCATCTGTTCAGTGCACAGTAAAGCAGCTCTGCAGTAAAACCAATTATCAAGTACATGTATCGCACACTGCACACATAATGAGCACGAGAAATGATAACATACAAATAGGGCATATAATTGCAAAGGCACTTGAAAGTTCATCAAATAAGTTAACGTGCGTAGACAACACGTAGCGTTGTAAACAGTTTGAACACCAAAAGTATTAGTGATGCAGTACAAACATCCAACAACCTATGTTGTCAAAAGCCCAAAAGGCGTGCGCCTAGGCCCTCAGGCAAGCCTTGACGCATTGCTTCAAAGCCCCATTTTCAAGGGCTCACATGCATTTTCAGGCTAAGTTCCAGCAAAGATTTTTTAAAAAGGTCTGAAACAATTATGCTAGCCTTAAACAACCCTAGAATCAACCTAAACAAGCCCTCGCTTTTAAGGTGCCTTGTGCCTAGGCGTTGGACTCATCTTTTGCTTCCTTACGTTTTCAAAGTTATGCCAACATCCATGAACAAAGGAGAATATATATTCACCAGTTGCAACAAAGAAGCATAAACTTTCACCACAAATTTTCCTACACAATTGTGCCATATTGATTGATAGTTTATAACAGTAGTGACAATTGGTGAAGCATCTAAAACCATACATACAGGAGAACGAATAACATATCATATACATACCAAGAGTGGGGAGGTAATACGCTTTTCAACAGCAAGAACAACCCTTCCTTGGTCTTCAACCCAATAGCTGTTGAACCCAACTGTAATCATAATGAACGGCCATTAAAACACACACATAACAGGCATTTGATGGTCCTGATAATATAATAAGATTGAAAACAATAAAAAATATAGAAACACACAAAAGGTGGAAAATGTTCACCTTAATGGCCTCAATGGCATATTCAACCTGAAACAGCCGGCCTTCTGGAGAGAAGGTGTTGACACCCCTATCATACTCGGTCCTGCATAAGCATGAACATAAACTTTAAAAAGGCACATAGAAAAGGACCAGTGGGTGGGGATGAGAAGTTGAAAACTAGGTGATTTCTTTGAAATGAAAAAGGTCGACTGATTTCAGGATGGCGCGGGCGATTCGTAATCAAGAGGATACATTTACCTTGTTAGAAACATCTTCGATTGATGAATAGAATAGAACAAAATAGAATAGATCTGTGCAGTTGATTAACGTATATAATTAGGTTCCAGAAGCAAAACCAATGAGATTTGAGGGTTGAAATTGATGGAGTAGAAGAAAAACGAAAGTAAAAGTCGGGAAGCAGTGAATCAAATACGAACCTGTTCTGTTGGAGGGTGATAAATTGTATTGTATTAGCAGCGATCTCCTCTCCTTCTGTTTCCTTTCTCTCTATAAACATAAACTCATAAACCAAACCCTTCTTGCAAAGCAAGCCAACAGAACAGAGAGAGGGTAAAGCGAACCGGGTCGTATCCTAGGGCTTTAGTCGGGTCAAATTCAAAATAACACTCGGGCTGGGCTGGGCTGGGTAGAAAACCTCTGACGTAGTGAAGCCCACCAGATATTAAAGCAGCTCGGTCCACTAAGGGCTCATGGGCCATCATCTAAAATGACTCAAACGCCCCATCAAATTAATACATCTAACAGCTCTTTAAACTTCACTAATAATAATAATAATGCATCTCATGATTCTTATACCTTTATCAAATCTTCAACTTCTTAATCCCGTAGCTTGAAAAAACATGTCATGATGTCATGTTTGTTTTAAATGAGATGCGTCGAAGACGTGCTATAAATATAAATATACGTCAATGTCAATTGTTAAGATACTCACATTGAACATGTTTAATAAACAGGGTTAACAAAATATTCTTGGACTTTATAGAAACCCCAAGTAAGGAAGGAATATAAGGATATATAGCAACAGAAGCGAAGCAATATAAAGTTTTTATAATTATTTGCCTTGTACTTGCTAGAGATGAATCAATGTGATGGGTTATAATCGAGCTCTTTTTTTAAGTTTACTTGCAAGAAATGTTGTTTGTTCCTCCTTATTATCATCAACTTATTTGTTTTGATTTCTGGTTTTCTTACTTTCATCATAATCTTCATATTCGAAGATGCACTTTTGTTACATATTTAAAACTTTTTCTTTACAAAAAGTTAAAAGGGCTGATAAAGAGCTACTATTAGATTCATAAGGATTAGCACATAGATCAAACAAAAACAAAACTACTTACGACTTGATAGTTAATTGCATTTCCATTTATTAAATATTTAGAGAAGTATATATAAAACAATTAAAGTTTTGTAATACAATACTTATTATTTCTTTTTTATAGAAAAAACATGTATGGTTATATTTATTTTTTATACATGCATCAACTTCTCGCATAATGCATGAAGTTCAAAGTGCTCCTCTGTGTACATCGTAGTAGCAAGGTCTTACTCTTATTTTTAAAAGGTTGATGTTTTAAATATGTGATTACTAAAAATAAATTAAAAGTCAGATTTAAAGAAAATTTATAGAGTTTGATCATTGTTTACCAATTTTGTTTTTTTATCGTTGATGTTTGAGTTTGGTTGAATAAAAACCATGTTATCTTATTTTAGAATGATATTGGTATGAATGATATTGGTACGTTAACTTTTTTATTTTAGAGTGTTGCAATATTTTATCCAAGGAAATACATAGTATTCACTTTTGAATGTTTAAATTGAGACTAATTTGAATATAGAGCACTTGGATGATAACATTCCTAAGAGTTAATTACATAAATAGTTCATGTGATTTATTTAAAATATTCTGTGTTGTTTCATGATAAGAAAACACATTATATATTGTTTTAGGTTATATATTGTTTTCCGGTAAAAGATCATGTTTTGTTTTATTTACTGTAAAAAGATTATATAAAACAACGTAAATTTATGTGTTATTTATAGTAAAATAACATAGAATTATTTGTGCTGTATTTCATCAAAACATGCGTCACACAACGCAGTTGTGTGCTGCCTCACGTCAA
This sequence comes from Flaveria robusta, assembly GCA_025506415.1. Classification (NCBI taxonomy): domain Eukaryota; kingdom Viridiplantae; phylum Streptophyta; class Magnoliopsida; order Asterales; family Asteraceae; genus Flaveria; species Flaveria robusta. Next base: position 18,860,850 of record CM046459.1, on the reverse strand, counting down.
ACATCATAGTTCTATGCTGCTTCGCGTCAAACAGCACAGTTCTATGCTGCTTCGTGTCAAACAGCACAGTTCTATGCTGCTTCGCGTCAAATAGCACAATTCTATGCTGATTCGCGTCAAAAAGCACAGTCTGTGCTTCTTCATGTCAAAGAGCATAGTTCTGTGCTGCTTCGCGTCAAACAACATAATTCTATGCTGCTTCGCCTCAAAAAGCACAGTTTGTGCTACTTCGCGTCAAACAGCACAGTTTTGTGTTGTTTTGCGTGGGTTTCGAATAAAAAAATAAATTTAATATTAAACTATCTATGCTCTACGTTGATTTTAAATTAAAATTAGATTTACTTTTGATCAGAATACACAGATGTAGAAGAAGAAATTGATTTTATATTAAAATTGGATTGACTTTTGATTGAATGAAATAAAAAACGTAAAGAATAGATGAATAAAATCAATTAAGATTAGGAACAGATTGAAGAAAATAAAAGAAACTAATTTTGGTGTTTTTTATATGTTGCTGATTGTTAAAGACAATATTAACCTTCTTATTCAATTTAAATTTTGTCATGTGTCAATCATATACTTCACGTTGTTCATTCGCACTATCCACTGCTACTAACGATCTTACTTAATTATGGATAATATGTTTACGTATTCCTTTAGGTGCATTTGCATCGTGGTGTAGCAGTTGATTGGAGATATTTAATATCTACTAATGAAATCTCTAGCTTAAAAGCAATCAATAATCATATTGTATGAAAAAGCTAAACCTTTTTGTTACTTTTGAACATTTACTTCCTTTTTGACGAGAGAAACATTTATGAATTTCATAAATCCAAATTTTGCAGGCACAAGTTGATGCTAACTCACATGCTTTCTCCAAGCAATGACACTTATGGGTCTATTTTTATATACTACCTTACTTACAAGAACTTATTTTCACACTTTTAATTGACTATATTTCTATATTTAAAGCGAAATTAACTTGGTCAAATATAAAACGTTTATGTGTCTATTTTTATATATATTTTACTTTTAATTTTTCACTTTCACCCCCTAAAACCTTTTAAAAACTATGTGAAACGTCACTTAAAGAAAATTTGTTATATTTATATTTTTGTATACGTGTAGGTATAAATTCAAGTTAATCTACGTTTGGACGTAATTGAAAAATGACTTAGGTACTGATATAAATTTGGTTTGAAAACAAGTCGGGTGAATTGTAATTTATATTTTATCATGACGCGTACGATAACAACGCAAGGCGCGGCGGGTACAAATACTAGTTGGTGTTAAAATTTAGTGTGTTAAAGGGAATTAGCGGTGGTAAGTGAAACCCTAGCAGGCAGGGTGGCTGTGAAGTATGATTTAGAGGAATGGAATCATGGTAAAGGCGACGGTTGGAAATGAGGGCGTAGATTGAAGCTACAGACTATGTATAGGAAAGCTCAGCATCCATTCTTGATTCTTCCCCACCCACCCACCCACCCACCAATAGTCAGTCAATAGTCCAATACCATCATCATTAAGGAAATCGCATTCATTCCCTCCCGCCCCCTTTCTATCTTCCAAAACCCTAATACTATCAACCGCTTCAGATAGTGCGACTCACTTCTTCCTTCTGTTATTATGTTCGTTTCTACATTTTCCACACTTGGACCTCACACCTTCAAGGCCTTATCAAAAGGTTTCATCTTTGCTCTTCTTTTAACACTCTATCGCCTTTCATTATCAAAAGCCCTAAAACATAATAACAATAACAACAACCAATTGATTCTTGTTATGTTTTATTCGATAGCTAAAGACCATCACTTCATTAATGATACTTTCACTTCCCACTATTTCTGATTCCTTTTCTTTGTCAAATTGCAGCTGCCCCACTGACCATTGGATCAAAAAAGCTATTTTCTCCTATAGCCTATTATTTGGAGCCCTTGGTTAGTGTGCCATCACTCTAGCTTAGGTGCATTTGTAGTTTCGGGGTGTTTTACTTCATGATTGGAATTAATATGACAGACAAACTTATTGTTGTGCAACACTTAACTCTGCAACACGGGGGACAAAGGGTTAAATGCTTATAGTAATTTTAACTTTGACCACCAATCTATTCCAAAATCAAATGCATCATTAACCTAGCTGTTAATTGTTATAATCATTACTTACTTTAATATAGTCTTTATATAATGATATTGGTTACTAATTCAGTGACAATTAGTGCAGTTTGGCTTTTCACCTGAAATGCCATGATTAGTTTTTAAAGTTATTGCCAGTAAAATGATAGTTCTGAGATGTGGTTCAGAGTTTTTTTGATGAAAATTAGCCTGGTCTTTTCTTCAGTTTACTTGGCTGCCATTTGTTGGTGGCTACTTTAAATTTTACTTATACCTTTTTTTTCAGAGTTGTAAATTATTCTACACTACAACCATCGGAAATTCACAAGAAACTGAAGAAAACCGCAAGTGAGTAGATGTTATCTCAAGAACCCTGATGATGTGTTTCTTGATTTTCTTTCCTGATTGCATGTAGTAAACAATTCTAGTCCATTGGTTATTGAGCATCTAGTTACAATCGCTCTGCAGGATCTCTGTGACATTCTTTGACAAAGATGGAGAGCAGGAAATTAAGGTTCCTGTTGGAATGTCAATGTTAGAAGCTGCCCATGAGAATGACATAGAGCTTGAAGGTTACTTCACTTGATGCACCCAAATTAAATTTAGCAACCTCTATTTAATTCACACTTATGTGGCTTAGCAATTGAAATTTTATTACAGGAGCTTGTGAAGGGTCACTTGCTTGTTCTACATGTCATGTGATTGTCGTGGTATGCTGTTACATTCTTGCGTTAACACTTAAAAAACCAACATACTTTTTCTTTTTGTGAAAAAGTCCCTTAACCAAGGTCCACATATTAAAGTCTGTGGACTTATTAATTATACAAGCAAGTGAAACTGAAGGTTACTTGCATAGTCAGCGTTACATGCACTCCAAATATGTGTTTTTTGTTGCGTGAAAGCATACCGTATGTAGTGACTGTGCAAGTAACTGACATTTACTGTTGATCATGTAGGTTTTGGTATGTCTTAACAAGTTTAGGAATCTTGATATGTCAAGATTCAGTAGTGGGACTTGTTCATGCAAAATGAGAAAGCATGTGTTTTTTAATGGTATTAACCTTTGTTTAAGACTGCGAATAATTTGTTTATATAGAGCAATGATTGCACATGTATGATTGATTGATTTCCACTGGTCAGGATGTGGAACAATATAATAAGCTGGAAGACCCTACAGATGAAGAGAATGATATGCTAGATCTTGCTTTTGGGCTGACCGACACATAAATTTTTACATAGTTTCTTTTTAATATGGCATGGTTCTTTGGTGTCCCCCCAGTCAAGAACATATTACTTGCTGATACCAATTAAGGTGCGTGTTATGTTGTGTAGGTCTCGCCTTGGTTGTCAAGTAATTACAAGACCTGAACTTGATGGTCTTCGTCTTGCCCTTCCTGCTGCTACTAGAAATTTTGCTGTTGATGGATACAAACCAAAACCACACTAAGTATAATTATTCTGGATCAAGAAGAGAACCATTTTTGTAGCATTTGCATTTGAGTGGATGCTTCTAGGCTTGCAAATAATTGATGTCATGCGTTTTACAATTTATGATTGATGTAGTTTATTTGTTATCAGATATGCTGTATCATGTGTGGCTTTTATGGAATTGTATTTTAGCCATTACTTTGTTACAAGGTGCTGAGTTAGTTATTGCTATTAAATATATTGTGGCTTGGTACGGTCATATTAGGATGATAGTGTCGGTAGCATTAGGTGGCTATATGGTTACTGAATTACCTGCTTATGTTAAGAAGGTTTGATAAATAAACTTGTTATAGAATGTAATATTTAACTAAGAAGATTCATTTCAACTGTTTGAAGCCAGCCAACGTAGAAAATCAACATAAAGAGGAACATCATACAAGTTGCTTTGATCTTTGATATATAATCAGTACCTGGCTACACAAACCATCTTCTATGAATGGCATAAATGTAATAGGGATGGGTTCAATAACAATATATTTAGAGCAAGTTCCGTTGAATCACTGATCATGGAGCTGATGAGGAGGGTAAGACTTAAGAGAACGATTTATGGAGTGGAAGAGATAATTATCTCATATCTTGAAAAGTAGTTCAAGTTATTTAATAGCTCCTATCTGAATATCATCCCATACAGAATCTTGGTTTTTCTTTAAATGTAATCCTTGTTTTTCTTAAAGTAGTTCCGATGGAGTAAGATAATCTCAAGCCAGAAGATAAGATCATGCCACACACAAGTCGTGGAAGATTTGATATGCACCTCTCATACCTAGGAATAAACGAACCGAAGACGAAGCAAGAGCATGAGCTTTTTTTTTTAGAACAGCTAATCCATACATCTTTTAATCCTACTAAATTTACACGTTTATTCATCATAGGACTTGAACCCTCAACCACTTAACGAGAGATACCATTCCAACGCATCTTGGTACTGTGAGGCCTCAAACCCTTTAGTAAGAGCAGGCTAGGTGACTGGCCATCGTTGAATAATGACATATCACAAGACAAGACATCTAGAGGTCAACCCTCAAAACCATGACAACGACATAACGAGAAAACATGCTAGGAACTTCTGCCAACTAACATGAACAAAGAGCATTAATTCCGCCTAAAAACCCCTTCACCAAATAGGATAGGACTCGGACTCCCTACATGAGGGAGTCCTAACTCAAATGTTTGACCACATGTTTTATCAAATAGCTATTGCAAATGAGCTCATTAAACCAGTAGTAGTATATGTAGAGCTTCCATCTCAGGTTGGAGGTCCATCTACTTCAGTTTCAAACTCATATACTTCTCATTCTAACTCTATTAGCCTCCCATGGCATCTCTATACTCATAGATTCATGTTTATGTTTATTACATCACTGGCATATACCGGCTTGATTGTTGGAGTGCCTTGGAGCTTACGAGTTTCTTGTGGATGCAGCTCATAGGCTTGAGAAGAAGCGGAATGACATGGCATCACCAGCGAGACGAATCTGAATCGGATGGGTCGCTCTCTTGTATTGCTTCTTCATCCAAGCCTCTAGGTGAGGATTTTATAACAAGTTCATTTCAGTACGTTGTTTTTTTTAGGACACAATGCATAGTTGAATAGATATCATTTCAAACCCAGAAGAAACTTCTAGTAACCTTTTTAACATCTGAGCTCAAATCAAGAGTAATGGTTTTATAGTGACTTGTATCTCATTGCATTAAAAGTTGTACATCTACACAAGAAAGGACCAGTGTTTGGTGTTGTAAAACACCATTCTAAGTAACTAATCCTTGTAAGGGGCAAATAAGATGGATGAATTGTGTCCTCCAAAGCCAAAAGAGTTGGACAGTGCCACCTTTATATTGTATCTTTCCTTTTTTGCACCCACCAGCAGGTTTGTATCCTAATTAAAAAACAATTTCATTTCATTATAGATTCTTTAACACAATCTTTAATCCATGCAAAGGAGATTTGACAAGCATTCAAAATATATGCATTGGAACACCAAAAGATTTGTACAACGTACTATAGAAAGGAGTTGAGTACATACCACACCGGCTTCTGGATTTTCAAGATTGATGTTTGGATGGAGCCATCCCGTTTGTATAGCCTGCATAATGGTGTATATCATTATTAAATCCAGATTTCCTTAATTACTTATAATGTTATAATGATATATTTAACATGTACACACTGAATTATAAGAATCATTAACCTTAACAGTAGCTACTGCTTCAACAGCACCAGCAGCCCCAAGCAGGTGGCCAACCATGGATTTCGTGGAGTTTATCTTCAACTACAAAATTTAACAAAACCAGAATGGAACTCATTCAACCACAATTAAGCCACTGAAGTTTTGAACTGCTTACTAAAAACTGATTATCTATGTATTATGTTTTGATACTAACAAGCAAATTAAATCAACCTTACCTCCGAATTGTCTCCAAAACAGCGAATGATAGCTTCATATTCTTTTAGATCACCAGACGGTGTAGATGTAGCATGAGCATTAATGTAATTTACATCTTCTCTGGCAACCCCAGATTGCGCCAAAGCCTTTTCTATGCACAAAGCTATTCCCGTCCCTAATCATGGTAACCAAAACAAGTTGATTATATGCAAATTCCAAAAAATGAGAAAATAATTTATGAGAAACAAGAAAGTCAAAGAAGTGTTTTCCAGAAAATTTTCATAGAAAGTGAAAAACCCAGTTTTCTACTCTATAACTCCAATTTGGAGACATCTCGACATTCCTATCCAGAATTTTCTTTTAGTTATCAAAACTTTTCTATTTCACCATCACATCAGTCCACCACCATGCTAAATGACCGTTTAGATGTATTATTTTTCTGGTCGTCCCTTGAAAATGCTTTCCAAATTTTTAGTAGTTTTTTTAAAAGTAAGAAAATGTTCTAGAAAGCTGCCCTAAACTTACCATCAGGATGAGGCTCTGTCATGTGATATGCATCACAAGTGAAACTTCCCCCCATGAATTCTGCATAAATCTTTGCACCTCTTGCCTGCCAATCAGTTGCTCATTTGAGTTGCAAAATCCACTAATTCATTAAGGACAATCTATAAATGAATATATGTAGAACTGAGATATACCTTAGCATGTTCTAACTCTTCCAGAAGGAGAACACCAGCACCTTCTCCCATTACAAATCCATCACGGCTCTGCTCAACCAAAATAGCATTACAAAGAAAAAGCAAAAAAAATATGTTTATCTAAAGGAACTACGTATTTTGTAAATCATACCACATCCCAAGGGCGTGACGCTTTGGTTGGATCATCATTCCTCTGTGAAAGAGTATTACAAGCAACAAACCCTCCAAGTCCTAGCGATAAAGTGGTCATTTTAGGAAGACAATTCATGAAGAATGGAGCAATAGTTCCATATATTTTAGAGCAAACTGCAGAATGTACTATTCATGTTTTATAGACATATGAAACCTACTTTGTTTTAGCCATTTTATGCAATATTGTTACCATTGCTTACAAAATTATACAATCTAGATGCCACTCAATGCAACATATGAAGCATTTTTAACCATTTATTGTAAAAAAGTTGCATACTTTGGTAAGAAATGGGAAGGATGTTGCCTTAAATGGTAAAGCAAGTATGTTGTATACATCAGCAAAAAACAAATAGTACGCTGATTTGTCTTGCAATCTGTCCTTTACTTAATACCTATAGGGATGATGGCTGAATCAGAACCACCAGAAAGCATCATATCCTGCAAGTTTTCACCCATTTAGTCGAAACCAAGAGTCTGCAGGTGGATTACAGAGAATGAGACAAGTGAACAATGATGCTTACAGTTTCACCTCTGATAATATGATTAGCTGCATTTAGTATACAATAATTACTTGTAGCACAAGCTGTAGAAATTGAATAATTTGGTCCCATCCAACCCTACATATCACCAAAAAAACAACTAGCATAAGTCCCAAAAATTCATAAAATTTTTTTTGCCACAAACTGATTATTTACCAAATCCATTGCAAGCATAGCAGAACCCATATTTGTTGTTGCAAACGGGACACAAAACGGATTCATCTTCTTGTATGAAACCCTCAATGCTTCAATTGCATCTTGAAATACCTGTTTAAACAATCAGCTTTGTTGAGCACTCAAAATTAAACTTCATAATATTGTATTAAAAGCTAAAAGTTACCTTCATGCCACCAAGTGCAGATCCAATAATGACACCACATTTTGTTATGTCTAATTCTTTCATGACATCTTTCGTAACACCACCATCTTCCAACGCCTTCTTGCCAGCCGTTAGCAAGTAAAGCATAAACTTATCTGCCCGTTTTGAAAGTTTTGGTGCAATCCATCCATCAGCTGAGAAGGACTTAATTTCCCCTGCAATTTTCTGAAAGCAACTCGATGAATAAGACCAAAAGTGTTTGGGACTGAATGTTGAAACTACTTATCTGCTGCTTATAGCTGCTGGATATAAAGTTGTTTGGAATAACCAACTTCAAACAACTTATTCAAAACAAGTTAATTCAGTCATACATTGAATAAGCAAATCCCAAACACTCCCAAAACAGCCTATTGCATGTATCAAAACATAACAAGCGGATAAGCAGTTTTAATAAGCATATATCAGTTCTAACTAATAACAACAACATATTGCAACAGAGGGGGGGAGGGAGGGAGGGATGTATCATGTATGTAATATATTTACCGTAGGAAACTGTTGGCAGTCGAAAGACTCGATCTCACTTATGCCACTAACACCTTCTAGTAGGTTCTCATAGAAGACATCCACAACATCACCGACAGGGGATACGACACCGAGCCCAGTGACTACAACTCTTCGTTTCTTGGTGACGGGTTTCTTCTTTGTTGTTGGTTCCTTTGCAGGCTGCACAGCAATTGCCAGGGCTTTTCCTAAACAATCCATTGTTAGAATCGAAGCTAACATAAAAATTAAAAAAAAAAAAATTTTAATAATAATAATTGACATCAACCAATGACGGTAAAAACATAAAAATTAGATCACGTACAGCCCCAAAGTGAAAACAGCCAGAAAGAATCATAATTGGGGTTGGGGGACGAATTACCGGCTTGTGCAGCTCGTCTCTGAATGCGATTCATGGAGGATCGATATTCATATCCAAAAATAGACAAAGAAGAAGAAGAAGAAGAAGAAGAAGGCAAGATTGTTGATTTGTAAAACTCCTCGCAGGGCTCCAATGAAGTCATTAGGTTCATAATACCCGACCCGTATAATGACGACATCAATCCACCGCCGCCGGAGAAGCTGTTGCGCTCCGTTAATTTCCTTCTGGCAGAACGACTGAGCCTTCTTGAGGAAGAGGGCAGTGCCGCCGCCGCCGCCGACGACGACGGTTTGAGACGGTGGAGGGTGGTGTCGCCGGAGACGGACATGCAGGCGGCCACTAGCCATGTGCAGAGCGGAGACACAGCCGCGGAGGCCACCATCGTAGGAATCAAACCCTGTAAATTCAATACCCAACAAAGATTCTCGATAAAGAAACTACCATTGAAGCAAAAGTGATGATGATCGCTTCAAAAAAAATATAAAATTTGTGGACGGTAGAATGACTATAGCAATAAAGTTGGCATTTTTGGTGGTAAAATCGGCAGAAAATTATCCAAAAAACAAGAATTTTTGAAATGGGTGGCTGCTAAGCTCGATAGTGTAATCTTCCTGATAGAGACTTGGTACTCATCATCAACATAAAACTAAAGATACACCTGAATTAATAATAAAAATTATATTATAATTGTAATTCAACAAAAGAAAACCAATTTCTCTAGATTGATCGCAAAAGAAGATTGAAACTTGATAAAACATACTGGAAACTTGTGAGGGTAGAAGCCACAGACGCACAATTATGAATTATGAATTATGAATTATGAATTATGAAGTACGAATTATGAAGAGTTAGTTGCTTGAAAGAAATCACATTCACAGGGACGAGGAGAAACTTATACCAAATAATTTAATGGTTAAAGAGGCAGACCCAAACCAGATATTCTTCGTATCAACAATCAAATGCCCAAATGCTTCATTGTAATTTTGTACTCTATTATTAGTCTTAAACGAACACTTGTTTGTCTTTTTCAAGAACCTTTTTCTTCGACTAATTAATTCACATTTAATTTTATTTATTTATTTATTATATATAAACGTGTCGGATCTCTTTTTTATAACAATACAATATACATGATGTATCTAGTAATCCAAAATAAAAGTAGGTCATTTTCTTCTATAATTTAATCATGTGTCTAATTCCTCCATCCAACTCAAATTTTAATTATTCTAGGCCACTAATTCGCAAAATCATTTACTTCTGATCTACATCATTTCTTGATTTATTTTATGTCAAGATTTGAAACTGATTTTCTTTAAATAGTCTGTAACTTTTATCATTTAGGTACTAACCAAATGACACTTAAAGTTTAAGTATCTCATCATGACATATAGGTTACATGTTCTTTTTTTCTTTTTTTTTTAAATTGCATGATTGAGTTTTATTAATTTCAAAAAGAAAAAGAAGGTTACATTCATGACAAGACGATTTCATGTAAACTTAAACGTGATTCGCTTGCAGTTATGTGTAATGTGTGTATGTATGTATTAGGGGTTGTTTGGTATATTTTTAACGTCTTTTAATAGTTTATAGTCTTTTAATGATTAAAAGATAACATTATTTGAATGGTTAATAAATAACATATTAAAAGTTACCTTTTAACTATTCATACTTAAGATAGCATTTTAACGTTTCAAAAAGCCCCTTAACGTCTCTAAAACAAAATCAAATCAAGAGTATAGTTTGAATGAATATTTCGTTTATTCAAGTAGTTTGTTTTATTGGGCAAATTTTTAATGATTTTTTTTTTCTAAGATTTTTGCATCATGATTGAATTTTTAAAGATATTATTCATTGAGTTTTCATTTTAAAGACAAAAAGTTTTCACCTAAGCGTTGAATCCACGTTTCTCTTTATTAATCGAAATATCGTTATAATCCGGATATCATAGAAATTGAACAAATATTATATCAAACAAACTAACTATTATTTTTGTTTGCATACGCAAATAAAATTTTGAACAAACTAACTATTATTTTCGTTTGCATATACATCATTACATACGCAACATAAAATTTTAAACAAACTAACCACCTCACCATACCACCCAATTGCGACGCCGATCCACGCAGTACCTGGCCACCACATAAAACTTTTTATTTTGATTAAAAAACTATTTCATTCAAATGCATTAGAAATTTTGTTTTCCTAAAATATTACATGTGAAATTCGGATTAGAAAATAACTTTAATTTTATGCATTTTGAATTAAAAAATTATAACCACCATTAGTTTCTAGTCATAAAAAATAAAAATAAAAAACTCTTGGATTTTGATATCAGTATTGGTCATACACTCATACTCACTTTGGTTCATGAATAATTACACACATCAACATATTTTTGTTGATCAGATTCTGAGTTTTATCCAATTGAGAAATTAGAATGAACCATCGAATTATTTCGATATGAAAATGCATCTTATGACTTTCAGAATAATCCAATGCTTGATTTACAAATTCCCTATAAGATACAACGATAAAGCAAACAAAAAAATATATATAAAAGCTTGATTAACATGATAGGCACAACGATATAGTTTCGAAATTCATCACATGTTTTTCTTTCAACTTCAAGCGTTAAGAGGCATGTATGCCCAAGTATATTGCATATTTTGGTGAGGAAGAAACAATAACATGTGAGTTTAGTGGCAATTCAATGTGTTTGTATTTCAGCCTCATTATTACTATAGTCAACCGAGTGATTGAAAAGATATTATAGAACATTAGGGGTGTCTGGTTGCGCCTTGCGCGGCCTCAATTATCACATTTTGGTTTGTTACTAATGTAATTTTGTTATTTTAGTTACTGCTAAAGTTGCACTAGGCATTCAAGTTTGTGTTATACAAAAGGAGTTTTTTTTTAGAATTCATATTGCATACACGTGAACATTTAATGTTTCTTTATCATCTTCATAGCTTTCACAATTTAGTTTTATAATAGTGCCTGCGCGACAGTCGGCAACCATTGTGGCGGCTAAGACGGCCACGGCCTTCTTGATGCACCAGTTTTGTATACCTTTCCTCTCTTTAAAATCTACTCTAATAAAGCAAAATGTTTTTTACCACATGTTATTTTTCATACTAGTTTTGTCACATGTTATCTTTTTATACTAATTTTATCATATGCTATTTGCATACAAAAGTCAAACATTAATAATAATATTAAATGGTAACTAATGTTATTATTTATTTCATTTTCAAACTATAAAACAATTTTTAATAAAATGAAAACATGTTTCTTTTTTATTTAGAAACGCATTTAAAAAAATAAAAATTTATGAAATATGAATATTTTTATTATAATTTTTTTTAAATACCATTGTTTAACAAAATGAAACGTTTCAAATAGCTCTTTAAATTTAAAACAAAATATTTTTAAATACTAAATTTTAAAAAATATTATTATTATTTTATTACTTAAGCTATTAATAATACGCAATTTCAATTATATTTAATCTTAAATAAATATTTTATATTTTCTAAATATTAATTAACAACTCTTAATTTAATATTAACAACTGTTAATTTAATATTTTTATTTAACACGTGTGTTACATGGGTTTCTAACCTAGTGGTATATATATATATGTATATATATAAGAGAAAATTACATAAATGATCCTGTGGTTTAACCAATTGCATATTTGGTACCCAAACTTTAAAAATTACAATGATAGTTCAAAATTTTTGTGTAATGATTGCATATTTGGTCCCTAGCATTAAATTCATTTAATTTTAAGCATTTCATAAAATTTAAACTAACTTTTAAATTTAATTTTAGGAACCAAAAGTACAACGCCCACATAAAAATTTGGACCGACTTTGTATTTTTGTAAATAACTACACAAAAGTTTGGACTAACTTTGTATTTTTCAAATTCTGGAAACCAATCATGCAATCTGGTCAAATCATAAACACCATTTATGTAATTTTCTGTATATATAAAGAGTAATATATGCTCCGAAGATTAAACATAAAAAACCAAAAAGTTTGGTGGCCAAAATAAAAATAAAATATTTACTGAAATAGAGTAATATCAAAGGTTCACGGTTGATGTCGTAGAACGACTGCTAATGATATTATCCCAAAACGCTAAACGCATGCCGAGGTTTAAATTAAAACATAATACCACTATCTATATCATGGTTCAACTGTGCATAGACCATTAGCCACCAAACAAAATTTTGTGATTGGATCAATGTGAAGAGTTCATGTCAAACTTTAATAAGGATATGATACATTCATGCTTTGATAAAGTTGACGTTTATAGAAGACGTACTTAATTTATCACTCTCGAGAGTATTTATACAAAACCTACATATATTTTATAATTCTTCTTCAAAAATAAGATTTTCGAATTAAAGATTTGGTTAGAAAAAGATTGTTTGATGAGATGGAGAAATTACCAACTAGTCCTTTTAAGAAAGAGAAAAGAAAAGAATGTTTTTTTCTATTTTTTTTTTTAAGGAAATAGGTCTTGTATTTTAAGCAATTAAATATTCTTCGCTAAAACTATTTAACCAAGTATTTTTAATTAGTCCCAAGATAAATGTGTAAACATATGCAACAGATTAAGATACGTGAGTGTGAGAGAGGAAGCTAGGACTTGTAAGTAGGGTCTATGCACAGTCCGATCACGACGGACATCGACCGTCCATATATATCTTGAGTAATTTTTTGATATCTCGATCTCTTCTTATTAAACCGCTTTTGGAGTCGCTTTTTCACATGAGAAAATACATGATCAATATAAACTCGATCTCTTATTGAGCGGTTGCATGCTAAACATATTCAAATCACAAACTCAAGATCAAAGAGCAAACCAAGAGATCGAATAGCAACACATATATGTAGCTGGACTATAATCTTCATTACCCAAACACATGTAAATGTGACCTTTTTATAAATGAGAAGCACATGGTGATCCTTCCCTATTGTAATGAGGTAGCAACGTACTTGTGGTTGTTTTTACCTATTAGAGAGAATATTGTATATTGTGATCTCTAACGCTTAACATCTCTTGGTTGAAGAATAAGGAGTGGAAGTAAGGTGAATTTGTTAACATCTATCAAAACCTCTAATATCCTTACGTTTGTGTATAATGTTTTCAAAATCGGATCGGACGGCAAACCGGTCACCTTACCGGTCGACTTTTAGACTGGATTTAAGAGACGTCATAATTATATATATATATATATATATATACGGGTATTATACATATAGTTATATATATACGTGTATTATACATATAGTTATATATATAATTCAACATAAGTATTTTATAGTTTTATGTAAAACTCAATAATAGTTTTATATCTAACACTCCAATTCATCAAGTGAATCACCACTTAAACCCATTTAAATCCAAGAAATTACAAAAATCAAAATCTAGGCTAATCAGTTTTCGCTTTCCAGTCTGACCATCGAATTGGTCTGTACCAGCCGGTCCCCTGGCTGTAAAACAAATTGGGGTAGATCGTACCAATGACCAATTCGAATCCCGATCCGACCCGAGTCAGAAATCACTCGTGTAGCAATATGTTTCATAAACTCACGTAGAAGTAGATTCGATGCATGCGTAGGGGGTGAAAAGGCCTCTCGTACATCTATGCAAAGCTCACTAGTGATAGATCAAAATTCTTTTGTTTTCATAAATTTTTGATTGAAATGATGATTTAGGGTATAAATCTCACACATGAGTCCCACCGCAAGTATTTAAAGTAAAAATCTTTTTGACTAATTTTAATGTTTTTTGCTTCACTTCTTTAAGATTTTTTTCTTAAATTCTAACAATATACATTACTTTAGATTTATTTGTTTATAACTCAATATTAAATTGGTTTGTTTAGTTGAAATTGATTCATTGTATTAAATAGCCCATTCACTTCCCTCTTGGTGCTTACAACAAGAAAACAATGAACCCAAGAAATATTTTAAACATTTGTACGTGCTTGTTTATGATTATGACTACACGTCTTACTCACCTTTGCTGCTAGAAGTTGTTTTAATTGTCAACGTGCATTAACAGAGATGATTAGCGTACCATGCCGTTGATGAGGTTGGGTGTAATATGTATTACAAGACTTAAATGACCTTAGCCTTAGGTTACTCATATGAAACATTTCTATGAGATAGCAAACTTAAACTAATTATGTTATGACAAGCGTTGCGATAAATGACATGTAATACTAAACTTATGACTTACTCTTAATGGTCCGTGATTAAGCTCTTACATTTTGTTATTTCTTAAAACCACTATATTACTGAAAATTAATTCCAATATAAATTATATTATTCTAGAGAAGAAAGATGTTAATATCATCTTTAACACCGATGTATCATCTTCTCTAAAATTATGATAGTATTGATTTGTTCATGATGATAAATGATTGATTCATTTGTGGTTGATAATGCATTGAAAATAGTGGTACATGTTGATGGCACGTATCTAGGAACTTTTATGACATATTTTGGAAGTGGTTGAACATGTAGTGGGAGTAATGGAATGTGTATGAGGGGTAGACAGTAGACATTTGATACAATAGTGTCGCATCGGTCTCACGTAAAAAATTCAAGGACCCACACAATCAACATGTGATTAATGCATATAATAATTTGAAATATTTGCAAAATCCCTTTAATTGGTGTGCATTTATTCTATTGCTTACTTTCATTTAATTTGGTAAACCTTTATTATATTTTTTCAGAGTTATGGTAAATTCTTCACTCAATTGCTTAGTAAAATTTGTTAGCAACCCCCCAAGCTTAACATGCATTGACGAGTACTTTTTTTTAATATATATTTCAAAACAGGAAAGTACACTTTGACATGACCGTTAGACAAAAAAGCCATTTTTGAGTGTCTACGAGTATCACACGCGCGTTCAAGATTTCTTCTTGCTATCCTTATAGATGAGCTAGGACAACATATGTCACATGTGAAGTATCATGCTATCCTCAAGTATTGCTTCATGATTCCTCCTTTTTACGATTGATGAGATATGTCATGTTTGTCGCAAGGTATGTTCGGACACATTTGGGGAGCATGTAGGGAGATTTTGGGGTTCATGTACTCACAAACATTTTTTTATGACATATTCACACGTGCCGGGATTTTTGTTAATAAAATAGCACCTGTGAATTTCTTGACAAACACATTGAAAAGAAGATTAACACTCAGACCAGCTGACATTTTTGTTTTTGGGTGGATAGAAGGAAAACACCCAAGTGTGAATTTAAGAGTAGTGTTTTCATAGTGGGTCAGGTCGCGTTAAAAATTACGCCATGCAAAGTTAACAAATATGAGAAAATGTATCTTGACAACCAACGCGGGTTTATATCATTTGCATTTGATATTTTTGGTTTTCTTGCTCCTGAGACTATGGCACTACTTAGTCAAGTTCAACGAGCCATGCATAGTAATGTATGACCCCAAGATCTATGAATATAATTTTTAAAAGATTTAGTTTTCTTATCTAAAATGGATTAGCGGCACAACTTATTGTCCTTTTGTAATTTCGATGTTAAAAAAACTCCCAAGTTAGGCATCATGTAATTGCTGCTCGAAATACTTTAAAAAGTCATGCGTAATGCACACTATGTGTGAAAGCAATACGCACCCACTTTTTAAACATCTAATTATCTAAGTGGATGGGAAGCTTTAGCATGATAACATAGATATATGATGAGCATATTTGATTGTTTATTTAATGATATATTTTTAAAAATATATACCAGACTGCTAGACAAACAAAAAACTAATTTTGATTTTGAACTCGATAAATATTTATAAATATATAGCTAGGCAATGATCAGGTCGAGTTCCATAACTAGTGGGTGAACTAGCTCGTTATAACAAGATGTTGAGATTTTTATAAGGCTTAATTTTGACTAGTGCATTAATATTCACTTTGCGATATTTGACAACTTAGATTTGAAAAACTCTATGTTGAAACGTTGATAAAAAAAAGTCCGTCACATTGATAAATTTGGATTTGAAAATTTTCACGTTATAACACATTTTCAGACAATATGAATAAAAATGTTAAGTTTGTAAAGTGCAATGTGTGACTTTTGTAATATCAAAGGTGAACTCTGTCATAATAATTATAATATGGAGTTGATTTTGTATGGGTGATAGAATTTTGTGCTATGATTCATATGCACATTGATATGACTTTGATAATGTATATCATGTTGGTTCCTTGTATAATGAATTACTGATCAAGGATTTGATGATGTATTATTTGTGCATTTAATGCATGATTTTACCCGATTACTATACTATTAAAAAGCAAAATAATGAATAGTGTTGTACAAACCGTTAATGTGTTAGTGTATGATGCATGGACCTGCGTTTATACGTGGCAAAAGCAAGCATCCCTCAATAGAAGTACTAGAGGGAGAGAAAGGAAAGCATGTGACATCCTACATAAATCCCAAATCGATCGTTGACAGAATAGATTCCTAGTTCATAAGTAATGTCTGGTCTCTAATATCATCAACGCGTTTTAGGCGTATTGGTTGTAGATGAGAGAAGAACTCCACAGTTAAGCGTGCTCAGGTGGGAGCAGTCCAAGGATGGGTGACCTCCCTGGAAAGTTTTCACTCGGGCAACCAAAAGCAAATCCGTGAGCTCCTCTTGGGCAAAGCGGACAATATTGGTGGTACGAGGGGCCGGGTGTTACAGAATGGTATCAGTGCCACTCCTGTGCCGTTCCGGATGGTGGGACAACCTCACCGGGGATGGTGAGTGAGTTCTCGGGCTCATCAAGGATGATGAGTCCAAAGGGGGGGTGATTGTGACACCCTACATAAATCCCACATCGGTCGTGGACAGGAGAGATTCGTGGTTCATAAGTAATGTCTGGTCTCTAATATCACCAACGCTTTTTGGGCGTATTAGCTGTGGATGAGAGGAGAACTCCACAGTTAAGCGTGCTCAAGTGGGAGTGATGTGTTGGTGTTAATTATGAGTTTTAGATGTTTAAAACTATGTTTTTAACCTAACTTTGATATCCAATATAATCACTTTATTACGTATTTGAAATATAGGCTAAACGAAGCTTAACGAGCATTATTTGTAAAGGTTACAAATGATAGCAAGACTATGGCTTGAAAGGTGCTGAAAACGAAAAAAAGTTGTGAAAAAATCAGGGAGGCCGTAAGCTACGGCCTAAGGCCGTAAGCTACGGCCCTGTGCTGAGTTCGTCTGTGAAGCACGTAAGACAGGGGGTTTGACCGTCTGGTTGAAGGTAGGCCGTAACATACGGCCTGAGGCCGTAAGTTACGGTCTAACATGAAATTTTGGGGATTGTTTCAAATTTCAAAACCTATTTAATCCCTAATATTAGGGTTTCGAAGGGAGATTTTTCCACAGCCAAAAGTACGAATTTTCGGACGAAATTCATCCCTTAGAACCACCTTTAATCATACCAAATCACCTCCAATCATCAACACAACAAGATTGAAGATCTAATGAAGATGATGCGGGGCTAGGCTTTTCGTGATTATTTTCGGGAGTACAATTCTTGTTAAGTGAAACAATTGATATGCTTTGATTAGGTTTTTGTTTTGAACAAGGAGTTATTGAATGAAACATTATGTTTTGATTGACTTAAAAGGTTTGGTTATAAATAAAGTTGTTCGCTTGATTATCAGTTTTCGGTTTTCTTGCATCGTGAGCTTATTAAGAAAAGTAGACAAAGTGATACAAGTAAATCGGTAACATTGTGAACGAACGAATCTTAAAAGCTTGTTCTTTTGTTGTCACTTTAATCAAAAGCCAAGATTTTAAAGTATTGTTCTTACAAACCCTAGGTTAAACACACCAATTGTTGATCTTGCAGAATTGGAACCCCGAAAGTGATTATCTTTCTATTAATTAGTAAATTCATTTCAAAGTTCATTGCTTTCTACAATAATATTTTATAAATCATTCACCGTTTCGATTTTTATTTCTAAAGTTTGTGTCTTTAATTTAATTGAGTTTTGTTTATTAAACACTTTCCACATATTTCATGCGGAGACGACCTTACTTACCATTACACAATAAAGGTAGCTAAGACCGATAAATTAAATTGTTTTTGATCGAGTCTCGACAACCAGATCAGGGAGCAATTCAGGGATGGGTGATCTTTCTGGAAAGTTTTCACTCGGGCAACCAAAAACAAATCCGTGAGCTCCTCGTGACAAAGCGGACAATATTGGTGGTACGAGGGGCAGGGTGTTACAAAGTAACTTAATTCCTAACATATTTTTTTCAATTTCACATTCTTCTATATTATATATTATTAAATAATATATTTTATATTTATTTTTTTAAATCATGTAACACAGGAATTTAGGCTAGTGAAAAGATAAATGTATGCATCACTGTTTAAAAAAAAGTGACTATCAACTTGATTTTTACCCTCCTAAGGTACATGTGTCTAAGTTAATCATTTTATTTGTCAAATGTGTCAAACATTAGTTTCATGAAATTTGTAATCGATCAAGTTTTACTAGAAAATTTTTATATTTTACTATTATTTTTAAAACAAAGAGAAAAGTTGATGAGCAATTAAAGAGTATCATATTACATGTTATCCTCCTTTCATTGTGACAATAATCACACATAAAAGGTAAAAACGCTCATTATAAAGATGACAAAATGAATAGTAAAGTACCCATATATTATGCACCATCGTACAAGCATATAATGCTTGCTTTAAAGTTAAATATAGTACTACTATTAAAACATAAGGATACAAGTCAATATTAGGTGAGACACGTGTGTATACGTGGCTTATTGCTCCATCCTTCTACTCTCACTCTATGTCATCTACAACGTTAATTGCAGATCCATCAAACCATCGCATGCACCGACAGATCGAGGCTGATTTTTTTGTTCGAGAAGAAGATGAAGGCGGCTATAAACACGATGGCGGTGAGCCGGTGACTGACCGACCGTGCTGTCTAGGACGCAAGGATGGAGAGGAAACAAGACATCATCGATGTCGATCGTCGTAGTAATAAACTTTGTTTTCAGACCGGTTAGATTATTATGTGTCCGATATTATTCCCTAAAATAAGATCATCTACTTTTTGTCAACGGAAGGTATGTGGGCTTGACCGGAATGATTGCGACGGTGACTGAGTGTTATTTTGTTCATATATTATCTGTGGGTTGGTTTCATAAACTTGAATTATTGGTGAGAATATAATGATATTGTGTCTGAAGATCATGATCAATTGGAGGGTAGATTTTGGTTGCACACTTGAAGATCTGTGAGATTTGAGTACATGAGCATCTTCTTTTTACTCTATTTGGAACAATAAATCTAATTCGTTTACTTGAGATCCATCTTCTATCATTTTTAACAAGCATGCAATGTTGTTGCTATGAATGCAGTTTAATTTATGTTGTATATAATGTCTTCTGACTATCAACTTTTAGGTTTATGGTCAGCAATTGTTGCATCATTATAGGTTGCTGAAAACACCTTATGTTATACTTTGGGTTCATTTTGATAGATTTTAGATTGTAATGGTAACGGTTGCTATCTCATGATGTGTTATGATAGAAGAGGTTAACAATAGCATATTAATTAAATGGAGGATTAATTTTTCTTAAATGATACCTATATAGGGATACAACCCATTTATTAATAAAAATTAAAAAAAACATGTTAATTATATTAAAAATAAAATAATTTTCTAAAATTAACGTTATGATCCCAACATAATAGAAAAAGATATTTTCTAACTGAAACAAGAAAAAACCACGCTAATGCATATTAAAACTTATAATTTAAATAAAATATGAGAGTTGCATGACTTAAATAGAATAATTTTTAAAGTTGACTCAACTAACTAGAACACTTTTAAATTTTGATTATTATTTTAAAAAATTATCCATAATTTTTTAACCTTAAACATGATATGAGATATAATGGGGCTTACTAATGTAGTAGTTAAAATGGGGGAACTTTTTATATTTATATATATATAGGAGAGGGATCAAATAAAAACCTTGATTATAATTGAAAAACGTGAAAACCATCACTAATGGATTATGTTTAAATTCTGTATTGAGATATTTGAAGACGAGGAGGATAAACCTATATACATGACACTAGAAGCGACAAAACCTAAAAAAGAGCTTATGGTAGTGCTCTTCATTTTTTTTTGCATAACACATAAAAGTAATTTAGATTGTGTTAATTTGGATTTGGTAAATTCCATTGTAGGATGTTGGAATGGAGGACACATTCAGATGAATCTATTGTCGTTATCGACATTTCGGACACCAAAATTATGCATGTTGTTGTGGAATATGTGATCCTTATGCTATTTACAAAAAGATGGAGGTAATAGTTTTGAATTTACAATGGAAACTTCTTATGTATGTTTTGACCTAACTAAAGTGATGTGCGGGATAAAAAATTAAATTATGTTCATTAAAATAGCAGAGTAATAGTATGGTTTCACAAAACTATATGTTAACACGACAATCTATTATCAATGAGAGGATGAGAGCCATGACTAGCTCATTGAGGTAACTATTGCCATATTTATCAACCTTCTGTTATAAGAAAAAGCACCTACGTTTGTTTTAATAAAATTTGGATTTAGTGGTTATATTATTTCTAACCCTGAAATGTTTGAATGTTTTTACATATTTTAATTGTGTTGTCTTTAATATGTTGTTTTTATACTTATTAAACTTTATTGATTGTTTTCTTTGGTTATCAGAAGAGTTCGATTTTTGAAACACATCTTTTGTTGTTTTTCTTATATTTAAAAACTTGTGTTAACATCAACTATAGTTTGTTTGCTTTTAGACTGCGTTATCAATTGGTGTTAGGTTCTGCTTTTTATATTCTGTTATTAGTTTGTTGTTACACCAGTTGTAGGATGATTCACCTGTTCCTTAACCTTTTCTGTTTTGCTTATGATTTACACTTACTAATGGTTTAATATATTGGCTTGACTAAAAATACTTTTGTGGTTTGGTTTTACAGAGGCATCTTACAACGTCCTTTTTTCCTATTGCTTCGTTGGTCTGCTTGCACCATATACAGGTATTGTGGGTATTTTTTGTTTACTGTTATGGCTAATGTTTCTTTACATCAGTTTCTAATAGCTATCTTATAGAAATATATAACGTTATCAAGTAGGATTTGAGACGACGATGTTATTCAGTGATAATAAGTTATTTATATAATTAAAGAATACTAAAAAAGTTATGGCTTGACATATGATAAATCACTAAGGACTAAACATGGGAGATATATATTGGCTCCATTATCTTCTTTAGTTTCCATGTACGTTGGGGTCCCTAAGTGAATGATAAAAAATGTGCGTTTTACATTCTGATATCAATTTGTTGTTAATAACATAATACTATTTGTTGTTTAGTAGTTAACTGGTTGTAAATTGTTATGTTTCTTGAGGTGATTTGTTATTTAGAAGTTACATGTTTTAGAAGTTGCTAAAGAATGTGCAAAGTATAATGGTTTGAATCTGTTTACCTACAAACGTGTCAATATAGGCTTTTTTATTGTTTTATTTAAAACGGATATGGTATGGAAGCCATCTAAAGTGTTCATATACCCAAGACCAATTAACACTTGAATCATTTTATGTATTCTTTCTTGATTTTTAGTTAGATTATTAACTTTTACAAAGTTCATTAATTTTTCCAATCAATACCTTGTAGGCACCTAATTTGCCTAAAATTAATAGTCTTTGTGGAGGATTTGCTACTTCATCAAAGTCATAGGTTATAGTTTTTCTTTGGTATTTGTTAAAAGTGGAAATCTTAACCCTTTTGCTTATAAAAGGACGGGAAAGATGTAGATAGACAACCGCATAGAAAGTCTCTACAAGTCGGTCTATATATTCTTTGATTTCGTAACCCCTGTAAGATCAATATCACAAAATGGTTTTCTCATTTAGGTGTAACGCTTTTAGTAAGTTTATTTTTTTTATAGTTATTACGATATGTTTTTGAATTCGTGCTTTGAAATTCGGGTGCATTACAAAGTTCTCGCGCAACGCGCGGGGGACATTTCTAGTTTAAATTAATGGTCAAATGAATTAAAAAATAAACTTTTTGTTACGTTAGTACGTACGCATCCCTTTTGAAAATTATTAATAAGCGACAGATAATATGAGTTATAAAAATTTATAAGTAACTTTTAATATAATTTCGTAATGTAAGAAAAATAATAATATAAATGAACTAGAAAAATTAATCTTATGTCACATAGATACATTATATGCTTGCAAATTATGAATATGAAAGTTATAATAACTCATCCAAATTATATAAGATTGTAATATTCTCCTTCATGTGAAAATCTGAAATCAATTTTCCTGCTTGATCATAGCAGTCATTGCCTTGGTGGATATGAAGTTGTTTGAAAAGATTAAGTTCAATTTTCTTGAAGTAAAATGCATGGTTTTAGTGAATTGAGTTTTTTGTAAAACAGTTGCAATTCTTGCGATATGGCATTGATCAAATTTATGCTCTTTGTGAAAACTGATGATATGGGTGCTACAAATTGTCTGCGTGTTCATGTTCTAGTATATTCAAAAAATACAGAATTTTCATTAATCATGCATTTAAAATTGATAATTGCTTTAGTATACTCAAAAAAGACAGAATTTTCATTATTCAATAAACCTTAAAGAACACTGTTTGCTACCAATCATCGTTGACCGAATCAACTTATCCAAAGTATAAAGTACATATAAACCCCACTTTTGTCATCATCGCCATCAGCTAACTCCGGATTGGTTGCATAGTTATGATCTTTTTGGTTTTGAGGAAATACAAAATAGCGAGGAAGAAGGATACTCAACGCAAGGGTACAAAATATTGAATTAGCCCTATAAAAATAATTCGTGTTGGCAATTTTATAAATAAAAACACTGAAGCAAAAAAATAAAACAATCAAGCTTAGAAATTAAAATAATAGCTGATGGAGAAAGATGCCGCTCTCATTAGTAGAGAAATAAGCTCACAATTAACTATCCCTGAGATTATTAAACAATAATGAAAATTAAATTTATCAACAATAAATATACTATGTACACCTTTCTAAGTCACCATAAAAAATCAAAGGCTTCTTCAAACGCCTATTTTGTATTTTGGTTTTGTTTTATATAGTAGTAAAAATAAAACTAGGTTAATTTTTAACATTTTTGCTAAAGTTTTAATAGTTTTGTAGGAATAAAAACAAAATATTCTTTCTAGTCCCTTCGGTGCAAAAAAATGGTTAAAAAAAGTCCAAGATCCGACCCATGCTATGCTATTGTATGGATCCTTTTGGACCGTTGGCTTCGATCGCCTATTCAAAATTCAAATTCGAACGTTCACCTTCCTCAAAACCTACATACATCAAAACCAGTTGAAAAGTCCTCTGTTATTGAAAGAAAATAACAAGCTGTTGATCCAAGAACAAGTTCTCACATCATACAATACAATGGCTCAACAGTATAACACTGAATCGGATACAGAGACGTGCGATTCTGATGATTCTCGACAAGACCCAAGCTTTGATGTTTTAGAAGATACCCAATTAAAACTTTCCAATCTCTCTATCAAGAAGAAATCTAGATCTCGGTGATTCATCCTTGTCCTCTTCTTGAGTGTGCTCTTAGTTGTAAGCGTTTTCATCCAATTTTCTTTATTGTTTCAGCCTTCCCACGGAACGTGATAAGGATGCTGATTGTATCGAGACTATTGCCCCTGACTTTGATGCAGATGAAAACAAAAGTTTTGAGATCGTTAAGAAGATCATTGAAGGTTAATCAGATTCTCAAACAAACACGAAGATAAGGTGTTTGTTGAAATGCCTTTTTTTTTGGAATGATTTTATTTATCGATTCCCCCCTCTTTATGCGTAGATGGTCAGGTGGAGAAACTGAAAGTGGATCAATGCAAGTTGTATCTAAGAAGACATGGGTTGAGATTAACGGGCAAGAAGGATGTTCTGATTCACCGCATCAAGGAGCATCTTAGGTATACTTGATTACTTTGACAGGTGCAATTGTTCTTATTCCATTGATTAACTGGTAATCTTGATGTTGTTGGATTCTTCTTGCTCCCAGTATTATAAATGGTGAAGGAGAACATAAATACCCTGCTTCTAGTTTTGTTATGAATTGTAAAGGTACATCTTTTGCGTTACTATCAGTCTTGTAAGGAAATAGAGCATCAACAACCAGTTTATATTACCATTATGGTGTATGATCTACTTTTTGCATTTTGTATAATATTTGCCATGTATTGCAGGTGATGCATGCACAGGAGATGTTGTGATGTTTGAACAGAATGTTTATGAAATGTAAGGACCTTTACATCAATACACTTGATTAATTTGTTTCCTATGTTGTGCCCTTTCGCTTTAAGTAGGTGATGTTAATCGATAGCCAACGTATTAGGTGAAATAGTACACGATGAAAATAAGAAAGAACAATGAAGCTATTTGCGGCTTTTGGAAACCAGAAGTGGTTTGGTGCTTTCTTTTATCCAAAAGTAGTTGTATATCTCAAGTACCTAGAGCCCTTAGAATAGCAAATATATGTGAACTTCAAGGGGCTTTGCAAGAACCTACTAAGTACACCAATAGTGAAGGCAATATCGGGTCGTGTTAATGTCATATGGATTAGGGTACCAATAATTTTAGGAACTCGGTAGCATAACTAACCTCCTTGCCTTCATCTGAATACAACTTGGTGTTGAGTTCAAAAGGAATTGAAGCAGCTTTGACATTCTCCATGCCAAACTTCTTTACAAGTTCTTGAACATACTGCTTTTGATGCAGTAGTAAACCATCCTCTTCATACTTAATTTCTAACCCAAGGAAATGTTGAAGTAGGCCCATATCTATCATTTTAAATCAAGTCTTTAAGTCATCCTTGAGTTGTTTTAGTACACCTTCAAGATCACCGGTTAGTATCTAATTGTCTACACTCACCAAAACTACCGCAACCTTAGACCTGAAACTCACTCGATCCTTTTAACTAGCAGACTAGCATCAACAAAAGTACTTGAGAAACCATTATGTTCAAGAAATTAGACAATTTTCTTGAACCACACACGTGGTGATTGTTTCAAACCATAAATTGCTTTTTTAACTTACACACGTACCTTGGTTAAGTAGAACTTTCAACCTGGTAGGTTGCTCCATGTATATGAGCCGTTCTAGTTCTTCATAAAGAAAAGCATTATGGACATCCATTTGCCAAAGTGTCCAAGCCTTGTTTGCCGCCAATGCTAGAATAACTTGAGCTGTTGTCAGTTTCACTATCAGGCCAAAGGTATATTCATAGTTGAGCTCGTGTTGTGAAAACCACATGCAACTCGATGAACCCTTAGTCTTTCTACTGACCACAATTCAGCGTTTAACCTTACCCACTTACATGTAATGGGTTTGGTATCAATCGGAAGCAAGACAAGTTCCCAACTAATGCTTCCATCTTACTCTTCATGGCAGCCATCCATCCTTCCTTTAAAGGATTTTGGTTCTAAGTTGTTGTCTTCAACAATAGCCTAATTTGCATCACTCGGGTTTTGTTTGCGACCTCAAGTTAATCTTTGAACCAACTGCTCTTAAAAATGATGTCCTTCATTGATTTCTTGAATTAGGGGCTCATTGTTTTTTCTCCCATCTTTAATGTTTGATTCTTCAGAGTTCGACTTAAAGACTTTCTTTCAATTCTTGTATATTATCTAGAGTTTTTTTTTTTCAAATGACCACCAATAATATGCTTCATCAAACACCACATTACAAGAAATGTAGCACTTGCTTGTTGTAGGATCATAACACTTCCAACCCTTTCGTTGCGAACCGTATCCCACAAAGATGCACCGAACTTGCTTCTTTTCAGGCTTGTGCCTGAGATGATTAGGGATTAAACATAATAAACATTACTAAAAACCTACAAATGACTTACAATGGGTTTGGCCCCAGATAACTTTTCATATGGTGACTTAAAATTCAACCCTTTCTTCTGTAAACGATTGATCACATAAGTGGAAGTCTTCATGGCCTCCGCCCAGAAATGACCGGGAACATTTTTTTCGCATGAATCATGTTCTTAAGACTTCGTCTAGATGTTAATTTTTCCTCTCTAGTACAACATTTTACTATGGTGTATTAGGACCTATGAGTTGCCTTCTTATTCGAGAATCATTGAGATAGTCAGAGAACTCCTTCGATAAAAACACGCCCCACCATTATTCAATTGAAGCACCTTAATTTTACTCTTCGCTTCATGTTCTACAACCATCTGGAATTCTTTGAACTTCGACACTACTTGTGCCTTTTCTTTCATGAAGAAAACCAAAATAAAACATTAGAAATCATCAATAAATGTGATCATGTGCCATATACCTCTCATTGATTGTTATTTGACTTGCAGCTTGTACATATTGAATCGGGCATTACTTCAAGTTTGGTAGCCCATTTGTAGCCTTAGTCATCATCTTGTCCAGCTTCCATAGTTAAGATGCCATAGCCCCATATGCCTAAGATTAACATTTTGGTTGTTCCTAATTTTCTTGATATTAGCAAAATCGACAGAGAGAACGTATGCTGCCTCTTTTCTATGCCCTTGCAATGTTGGAACTTATTTTGTATCAAAGTGATCAAATACCTTCACATCATCTGTACCAAAGAGAACATAATTTCCCTTTGAAGTTAGTTGTGAAACAAAAGGAGGTTCTTCTTTATACCTGGTACATGGTAAACGCCCTCGAGGGTAAATCATATTTTTCTCTAGACTAGCCGGAAATGTGACCATGGCCATTTGTGTGATGACATGTTTTAATTTATCAATAATCACCACGACTCAACTGTCTTCATACTTAATGGGATTAGACAACTTTTCTTTTTTGCCGGTCATATTATTTGAACACCCTAAGTTGAATATCCACTCATCTAACTTGTTCGTCTTTGACTCAATAGCCTAATTACCTTCTTCTTGCTTGAAGCAACAATCTTTGGCCATGTGGCCTTTGCGACAACATTGATAAAACCTATAAGGGAAGTGCCTGCCTTGTTGCTAAGTTTCTCAACCACCTGAATAACTGTCTTACTCTAGTTTCTTTGACATCTTCTCATCATGTTGTTGCTTATACTAGCCCAAGGGTCTGCTTCCATGCAACTAATTACCTTGACTCTTTGAACGGCTCCGTTCAACATATCCTTGTCATCACCCTTTACAGCATACACACTGAACTGTTTGGCCAAGGATTCTTGATTGGCCAACATGTTCTTAAATTCCACCAAAGATGGTTGGGTCGACCACCCTTGGATAGCTGCTACAAAGGGCAGAAATCCAGGCTTTAACCAATAAATAATGATCCTTTTCATACGAGGCTCTCTGATCTTTGCTTGAGGGCCTAATTCTCTGATTTCCTGCAAAGTGTCTGGACTTTGTGAATGAATTTAGGGATTGTTAAATCCTATTGTGAAATGGAGATCGATTCATTTTCAAGTAATTGCAACTGCGTGTCGTTCATTGATGTGTGATTTTTATAATAATTTCCACAACACTTGGTTTTGAATTTATAGAAATGATTTTTACCTCAAAATTAAACCACACACAAATAGGCAAGCGTACCTATCATATATGTAGCATAGTTTAGGCAAGAACCAAGTATCGATCCAAGGACATGATAGCTACTAATAGTAAACCTTTGTTATTATTTAGCCGGAAAATATAGATGATTTGGTATTTTTTTATATTTTAAACTAAAATAAACATAAATAGATAAATATGGATTGTCAGATAGAAATCAAGAAAGATAATCAAGTAATAGAAATGCTCACTTAGACTTTGAATCCACCTAGCCAAACAATGATAACATACATAAATTCATCATGAGATCATTCTATACACGTGTAACATGGAAATAGATTAGACCCCCGTCAAGGCTACCTAATCATATGAATCTTTGGAAAGTTAAAACGATGTTAACATAGTAACCATCTAAAGTCATTCCATGAAAATCCAATGATACAATTATATTGAATATAAATGTGAACTAAACACCTGTCAAGGTTATTTAGTTCCATAATTCTTTAGTAAGCTAATATGATTACCACATACCAACCACCTCGAATCATATAATGTAAATAAAATCATGAAGTCCTCCAACTTATGAATATCATACCACGAATATATGAACCATAACTTTATGCTAGTTACCATAATCACACATACACAATGATATGAGGAATTCACAACAAATGTAATGGCATTTCCAAGCATATACACAAGGATGCACATTTGAATAACAATCATATATGTTCCAATCCACATCCACAATTCATATCCATGAATAAATACCCTAAAACATACGGTTTTCCAACATAGTATGGTCAAAATACCCACGAGTTTTAACATATAATAAAGTCAAACAAACACACATATCATTGAAGAAGATTCAAGAACATGTTAAAGTCATCAACATAATCATCATCAAAAATCACATGTATATCATCAAAGTTAGCTGGAATTCATCTAATCTAAGTGAATCAAGAGTTTTAGCTCATGCTAACTAAAAAAACACCCAAGAAACTTGAATAATCAAAGAGATACATGGCTAGATGAAGAGATTATCAAACCAAATCAAGCTAGATGGGTTGTATGTTGTTAGATTCTTCCTTGGAGTGCTTGATCTTCAATCTTGACTTCTTTTTCTTCAATAGATGCTCAAAATGGTTTTGGGGGCTGGAGAGAACTAGGATTTTAACCCCCTAAGTTGTATATGCGAAATGAGGCTCAATTTAGGTTAAAAAGATACATCTGCGCCGAACATGGCCGTGTCATAAAGTGACATGGTCGTGTCATCCATCAGACAATCTTGAACTGATCCTCACATAGAGTGCG
This sequence comes from Flaveria robusta, assembly GCA_025506415.1. Taxonomy (NCBI): domain Eukaryota; kingdom Viridiplantae; phylum Streptophyta; class Magnoliopsida; order Asterales; family Asteraceae; genus Flaveria; species Flaveria robusta. The sequence goes on along the minus strand of CM046459.1, from coordinate 18,831,252 downwards.
ACATGACCATGGCAGTAGCCAGATTTCAACAACTTCATTTGTTTCTTGAGTTTTTCATCAAAATCACTAAGTCACCATCCAAACCTACAAAATTCATATAAAACACGATTAAATGTTGTTCCTAATGAATTTGTAACATAAAAGCATTAAAAAAGGGGGACAATATGCATTATTAACATGTATAATTTTAAGCATATCATTCATTTTAAAGAACGTCTGAAGTGCTTCCCGTGACTCCTTTAGTGTAGTGAGATCTTGTATGTCTTCAAGCAGTTCTTCCTCTATCGTTGTTTTGATGATGAACAACGGTTTTCCTACTTCACTTTCCACTTGTGTATAGCTCCATTGGTATAGCCTGGCTTCCTTGGTGTTTTCTCCTTCAATGACATCCCATAAGTCTTCACGGAGAAGGTAAGAGCTCATGCACGTCGACCATGTATTGTAGGTGAAATAGTACACAATGAAAATAAGCATGATCACTGAAGCTCGGTTGTGATTTTGGAAACCAGACAATAAGTTGTTTGGTGCTTTTGATAATTTAATGAAGAAACAAACAAGTGCAAGACTATATATAATGGAAAATACATGCAACGACTACTTATCTCAATAACCAGAAATCAAGAAAAAATCCTAACAAATTAGGAGTCTACTACTAACAAACAAAGACTACTTCTAACTTGACCAAGTAAATGAATAACAGTAAAAACAAATAGAACCATTCAATCTACACGTGTGCATGCCACGTAGGATAAGAAATGAGATTGACAATTTAATATATGAGACCTACCTAAAGCCACCAGTTAGTTTCTCTGGAACTCACAAATTGAAATGACCACACAGATTGACTATCTTGACCCTATCTAACCTTGATTGCTTTATTAGTTGGTTATTGAATCATATGCAGGTTTAGCATTGCATCAAGGAGTGCTAGTGGTCCTCCTTGTGGCCAGAGGATTGTAGCTGGTAGGATTGTAAAAGAAAGCTACGGTGCTGCCAAACAACAACACACATTTACAGTAAGACGATATTCACCAGGTTTATGTGTTTCTCAATCCTGTATTAAAAATATTTTTAAATGAATTTTGGTTTTAGATTGAGGTGTTATGGAGCAAAGGGACAAAACCACTCCCTCCCCTTCATCCTCTACTCATCAAAGGCAGAAATCTTTATAGATTAAAGACAATGAGACAGGTTTCTATGTTGTTTTCTTTTTGGATTACACTTTTCATATTTTATTGCAATTATGGTTGCTGAACATTATTATTAAATCCAAGAGATGGGAAGATGAAAGTGAGAGACAAAATATTTTGTGTGAAAAACATGCTAGAGGTAATGCGGCAAGAACTAACAGGGAAGTGCGTCTTCATGAAAAAGAAATGAAGAAGGCGCTCAGGGAAAGCAGGTAGAATCATGTATTTGATTTCTGGTAGTAAATAAAAAAAATAGAAAGAAAAAGAAAAAAACTTTACAATTGTAGTTTCATTTCAGGGCCTCTAAAGGGAACATTAAGAGTGAAAAACAAGAAAATAAAAGAAAGGCATCTCCAACACGCCCTGTACTTAATTCAAGGACCTCAATTCAACAATCAGGTGCACCATTAACGAGCATGGATCATGGAGCTCCATATAAAGAAAATTTGAAGCCTGAGGCTTTAAGGGGTATAGATGGTCCTTTGAGAAAAAGTGTTCAGGTTGAACAAAACATGGGGGTTTATCCTCCGAGATTATTTCAAAAGCGTGATTATGATCCTCATAATCTACCACGAAGAAGCAATGGTATAGATGGTCCTTTGAGAAAGAGCTCTCAGGTTGAAGAAAACATGGGCTTCCATCCTCCAAGATTATTTCATAGGCATTATTATTATAGTCATCAAAGTCTACCAAAAAGCTATGGTTTCCAACACGCCATCAACAAAGGTTATTCACCACAGGGACATCATCCAGGAAAGAGGCAGCAGTTGTGCAGATACTATGCACAAGGTGGATGCCATCATGGATCAAATTGCAAATACCTGCACTGATTGTGCAGGTATCCAACTTTTTTTTCCCTCCATCTTTGGAGGTGAATGCATCTTTTGATTCATTTGTCTTGACTGTAATGTTGATTTTGTATGAATGATGGGTGGCTCAAATTTTGAGCCTGCAATTAGTCTTGATGATGAGATGTTTTTTTCAGGCAAAGTGCACTTAAATCTCACCAGCATAGCTTGCTGTTATAATTTAATGTAGATGTAAATGAATGTTTTATAACTGGTTAATTTAGAAATAAAACCAATATAATTTAACGTTAATATCCCCCTACCTTATAACAAATTACTTTTATTGAGCTCAGAGTCATACACATCCATTGAAAATAGTCTCAGTGGCTTTTAAGATTTAGGTAAGAGTGAAGAAGAAATTACATTAAAATTAATCACAAAATTTTACAATTTTCAATTTAAGTCAAATACAAAAAAGGGTTAAAATGATAAATAGTAACAAAGATTCATATATATTTCATCTAAGTCGCTCATTTCGAAAAAATATTAACATTTATGAAAAAAGTGTTTTTGAGATTAAAATACCTGATGAATTTTCTGCCTGTTTAGAGAAAAAAAACTTTAAAATCTTTTTGTACAGCATTTAATTTAAGAAAATTGATTAGTGCTTGAAATATACAAGTAACAGAAAATTGTAGGCAAATTAAATCAAAACTTGAAAAATGATTTTTTAAAGGATGAAAAAGAATAACATTGAAGTAAAAACCTCTTAGAAAAGAAAAGAGGTGTGAGGTAGGGGTGTGTTTTTTACTCGAACCCGAACAACATCAACCCGAACCCGATTAAAAGCCAACTCCAGCAACCCAACCCGATTATCACATTAAACCGAAACCGATTATTATAAATGGTTTGGTATTTGGGTTGACTTTGTGAGAATTGGGTCAACTCGATTAACCAGAATCTTAGTTTTTAAAAATTTCAAGATTTATATATATGTATATATGTATTTATATGTAGTGTGTGCTATGTTACAGTTTACAAGATTTGAAAATAAAGTTTTTTAAGCTTTATATATCATTGTTGTGGTTCAATTCTATGCTGTAAACTTTGAGAATAATTAAAATATAATGTCTTTAAACATTAATATACATAATAAAATGAACGTAAATATATATAAATATTTTGATCAAAATAATAAACAAAGTTATATTTGATAACACATACGAAATCTTATACATGTATTTTGATCACATATGATACATACTTCTTAAATAAACATTTGAGATGAAAAATAATTTAAAGTTTAATGATTAGTGTAAACCCAATTACCAATTAACTCGACCTGAAAAACCAAAAACTGAAACCCAAAAACCGATTAAATATTATTTATTTGGTTTGGTATCGGGGTTGAATTTTTACACGTAAAACCCCGAGGAACACGGCTCGAAGAACTCGAAACCCGATTAAAAAACGTGAAGAAGGCAGGCCCTAGTGTGAGGTTGGAATATGGGTTTAGGAGGGGGTAAAAAAAAAAGAAGTAAAAGGGAACCCTGAACAGAATAGAAGATTGGTTTGCGGGGTATTAGATGGTGAAGGTGTGTAGTGTAAAATAAGTGCTTTATCCGGAAATACAAATACAATAGAATGGCGGTGGTCGGCGCTTGCTCCACCTCACGGCCAATTTCCAGTCCCATAGCATCCCGTAAGAAGCATAAACAAACCCCTTCCTTTTCCGATTATCTCTTGTTTCTCATCACTTGTTTGTTTTTGTTTTTCAAGGTAAGCTTGCTTCTCTTGTAATGAATGCCCAAAACTTGGTGTTCCTTGGAGACTATTGCAAAACAACTCTCAAAACCCACCGCCCTTTCTTTGGCGTCCATCCTAAGCTACAACATACTTCAACAACTAGGGAATTTCCATCAGGTATGATGGTGAGTCATCACAAGTCTTCTTCATCCACCTTCCTTATGATGCTTCATTATCTTCACTCCTGTTTATCAATTTTTATGCTCATCATTTGCCAGAGAACAGGGATTCTAAGATCCTTACTGGTGGGACCTATCATTGTTAATGCTTCCTTGTTAGCTACAACCCCTTTACAAGCCCTAGCAGAAACCTGTGAGGCGGACCAATCTATCTTTAATATGAACATGCCCCTCCTGCTACTTGTTGCCCTCATCGGGGCCACCGTTGGAGGTCAGATTTACTTTGCACTCTAAATCATCTCATACATTTCACACATCTATTAGAGGACACAATTTGACTTGTTTGCTTTTAAATTCGGTTATATTTAATAGGCAAATTGGATCTTAATAATCCAAACCAAACTATTATTCATTGGCCGGCCGATACTATTAGTTTCGATTATTAAAATCCAATTAGCCTATTTAATATGTAATGGGTCAACATGGTTAAGTTAAAACATTTAACTAAAGGTGACACAGGTCAAATGGATTAAAAATCATGTGAAGTGCATTCAAATGCATAAAAACTCCCAACTTGCTTTACTATAAGGAAGCTATGTAATAATTTAGTGTTTAGAATCATTTTCAACACGCCGATTATCTATGAATTAGGGGGAAATGGATCAAAATGTGTGTGTACATCCATGAGACCCATTTTGACATGAGCCCGTCAATTAAAAAAATACCTATCAACTTTAAATTAGACACAAAATAGAAACCAACTTAAATATTACAACAATCTTATCAACCAGCCTTATTTTAATTGATTATGTAACACTGGTTGATTCTATGCCAGCTGCCACATATGTAAAAAAGAAGCTTAAATGAAAATAAATAACCAATAAATTTGTTCACAAGGTTGAAAATTGATCTTTTGTAATTTATATTTGGAAATTAAACTGACAAATTGGATGCCACATGGCATATACATATACCCTAAAATGACAAATACGATGCCACGCCAATGAATTTTGAAAATCAGTAGAAGGTAGAACCGCTACTACTGGCAGAACAGGTCATGAGTTGCTATGGACGGTATATGAAATGCAACTTGGTTGCTAAAATTGGTTCTGAGTGTAAGTTTGGTTTCTATTTTGCTCCTAATTTCAATTGGTTGCTTAAAGCGTAAAGTTCGTTTTTATTTCTTGTTATGGATTAATCTTGATAAATATTAGTTTATTATTATAAAAATTTATTATGGTTAAGACTTAAGATAATGTTTAGAATAGTTTATTATTTGTTTGAGTTGGTTTCCTAGTTTGAGTTTAATTAGGAGTCTTAGGGAGCAAGTCATAGTTTTAGTATAAATAGATGGGTAGGGTATTGTAATTTCTTGGTTTAAGTCTTTGTTCGAGTTTATAATATTAAAAGAGGCGTAGGAGTTCCACAAAATCATCGTGTTCATCGTCAATTTTGATCCAATTGATTCCAACAATATTAAAAGGTTAGATCAACATGTTGAAGACGGTGAATTTTGAGACCGGTGGAACAAATTCTTGCAAGCGAAGACCTGGTCCATTAAAGTATATCAGATCCGTAATTCTGATTAGAAGAGTTGTGGAATCTTGTAATTCGATCAAGGAGTGACCGAATCCGGCCAAGATTAGTCACAAATTAGTTGGTATTTTGTGGAGTTTCTACCGATATAGAAACCCGTTGCTACCTCAAACCGTTTATAACAACATTAAGGATGAGTTCGGATCCACCCGTGTAGTTTTATTAATCTACTCAGATTTAATCACAACCAGCGTGAGGTGTAATCAGATTTCCAAGAAAGGACCGGGCTGGTTCTTTCGATGACAGTGAAAGAGGCTAGAAGGTTTCTTTGGAGGTGTCGATAATTTGAAGAAGGTTAATCTAAGTTTTTAGAGACGTACGAAAAAAAAAAAGTTCAAAAGTTGTTGGATTGCATAGAAATCTAGGCAAGAGCCTTTTCCCTTGTAATTTTGTTGTTCAATACAATAAGAGAGAAAAAAAAAGTTGAAGGAATTAGTTTTAGAGATTTCAAACTCTCATGCGATGGCTATTGTATGACTTGGGTTGCACGTCGATGGAACAATAATTAAAAGGTATTTGTCAACAAAGGCAATTTAAAAAAAGGAACAATAAGCAATACATTTTGGTGGGCAACTGGGCACAAGTTTGAAGGGTTCTTTTAAAGAATTTTTGAAGTTACGATGGCTGAAGTTAATATTCCACTTGGTAATGCAGCACTTTTCTCGTTCAAGAAAACAACATTACTTATTTTCAAAGTCCACGTTTGACATCAACAAACTACAACACTTGGATTATTTTTATGCAATATGTTTTGGATGCACGAAGGTTGTGGGGTGATTGACTCGGTGATTTATGTGGAGCAGTTGATGAAAAGAAGAACAAGGTTGCAAGGGCGATTCTCTTTCAAGCACTACCAGAGGATATACTTCTTCAAGTTGCTAAGAATCGGGAAGTGAAAGATATACGGGAGGCTTTACGGGTAAGATTTCTTGGTGCTGACTCGTTTCAAAAGACACGATTGGCTACTTTAAGGAGAGAACTCGAGCAACTTCGTATAGGAGACAAACACGATTGAAGACTTTGTCGGAAAATATAGTTGTTTTGTTTCAAAGTTTACTAGCCTTGGGTTGGCTTTTGATGATGAAGTAATAGTTTGCTAGTTGTTAGATTTAGTGCCAACTAAGTATCTTCAAATTGTTGCCTTTATTGAGCAGCATTCAGGTATCGGGACCATGCCATTCGAGGAAGCAACAGGTAGGTTGAAAGCCTATGAGGAATGGATCAAATTGCAAGACGAAACAAATAATAATGATCAAAGCAAGTTGTTACTCTCTAAAACCGATGACTAAGAGAAGAAAGAGGAGCTCCTTTGTGAATGTTGTGGACGGGGCTCGTTGAATCAAGGTAACCGTGGAAGGGGCCGCAGTAATGGAATAGGTCGAGGAGATTGGTTTTCAAGAGAATGAAGGAATTGGGATAAAAGTAAAGTAAGATGTTTTAATTGTAACGAGTTTGAATATTATGCAGCCGAGTGTCCCAAGTGAAAGGAAGAAGAAGCAAATTTGGCCCAAGATGATGAGCCAGTGTTGTTTTGATAAGCGTGTCAATGTCAAGACTAAGGGGGAGAATAATGGATTAATCTTGATAAATACCAGTTTATTTATTTAAAAGTTTATTATGGTTAAGATAATGTTTAGAATAGTTTATTATTTGTTTGAATTGGTTTCCTAGTTTGAGTTTAGAGTAAACTTTGCTTTTACTCCCCGTGCTTTGGTCAAAATAACGTTTTTCATCTAAAGGTTAAAAAAAAACTTGATTTTACTTTGTAGTTTGCAATTTTTCTCAAAACTCCAACTCATTAACATTGTTAAGTAATTCCGTTAGTTAGAAGGGTGTTTTGGTCCTTTTACTAATAAAAGCTAATAATGTACTTTTTTTAAAAGGACTGTTTCCGCAAATTACTTAAAACCAACCCATTCTTTAACCACTACCTTATCCACCTAACCACCAGCTCCACTACCAGCACAACACCATCACTATCACTGCCGTAACTCCACTACCATCACCACAAGACCACCACTGCCACCACTACACCTCAGCCCTAGAATACATTGCGCTCTACTCTGACACCTTTCTCACTTTACTCTCTCTTCACCACCCCCACCTCCTTGATATTCCTGTCGTCCACCCACCATCTCTCTAAAACTCCGATTAATAAGCCCCGCCGATGATTCATCACCGGAAACACTCCCCCTCTCTCTTCTATATCCTCTCACTCTTCACAACTTAGGGATCGATTCAGGCCGAGAAAAAGATTTGTCGCCACCGATATAGATCTGACCATTCCCACCCCACCCCTATACTACCCTCGCTTTCAAACCCTTTAAAACGTCGTTTTAAAAACCTTAAATCACCTTCTCACTACCAATACTGTTGATGCGAGATCGCCCGGAGCAAAGAGGAAAACAAAGATGGAGTTCAGGTGATTGCTGGCGGTGGGGTGGTAGCGGTCGTGGTCGTGGTTGCTTGATTAGGGCTTCGATTCAACTACCACCATGCCCAATTTAGAGATTAGAGAAGAGAATGGTTAGAGCGTTGGTGGTCGATGGCAGTTGTAGTGGTGGTTGCTGTTGGTGGTGTGGGGGTGGTAGTGGTGGTCGGTGGCAGTGGCATGGGACGGTGGTGATGAGATGGTGGTAGTGGTGGGTTGCAAGCTTAAAGTGAAATATTGTGTTAAGTTTTGATTTTTAAAATTTTTTTAATTGTATATTATAATAAAAAAAATTGAATAAATTACACTATTAGCCCCTATTAGTACAATGACTAAAATACCCTTGTATTTAACAGAATTTTTTAACGGTGTTAGTAGGTTGGAGTCAATTGAGACGAATTGCGAACCACAAGGAGTAAAATCTCAATTTTGAAACGTTTGGAGGAAAATCGTTATTTCCACCAAACCACTGGGAGCAAAAGCAAAGTTTACTTTTGAGTTTAATTAGGAGTCTTAGGGAGCAAGTCATAGTTTTAGTATAAATAGATGGGTAGGGTATTGTAACTTCTTGGTTCAAGCCTTTGTTTGAGTTTATAATATTAAAAGAATCGTGGGAGTTTCACAAAATCATCGTGTTCATCTTCGGTTTTAATCCAATTGATTCCAACATCTTGTACTTTTGTCTATCTTGTATACTTCGTTAATCTATTGGAATTGCAGGACTGCTTGCTCGACAAAGAAAAGCAGAATTGCAACGACTGAATGAACAATTGAGACAAATTAATGCAGCTTTAAAGAGGCAAGCAAAGATAGAATCATATGCACCTGCTTTAAGTTATGCTCCTGCTGCTGCTAGAGTACCAGATAATGAAGTAATTGTTGATCCAAAGAAACAGGAGTTAATATCCCATCTCAAAAATGGGAAAAACTTTCTTAGAAATCAAAATCCAGAGAAGGCATATTTCGAGTTCAAAGCCGCGCTTGAGCTTGCCCAGAACATTAAAGATCCGATTGAGGAAAAAAAAGCGGCAAGAGGATTAGGTTTGGTTTTATTTCCTTCTTTATATTCTGTTTTCAATGTGCATAAGTTTGATGCACCATCATATGACCTCTATTCCACATCATTCAGGAGCATCATTGCAGAGGCAGGGCAAGCATAAAGAAGCCATCAAATACCATTCAATGGTTCTATCAATCTCCGAACGAGAAGGTGAAGACTCAGGAAACACAGAAGCATTTGGTGCAATTGCTGATTGTTACACCGAGCTTGGTGATCTTGAGAAAGCTGCTAGTTTCTATGATCAATACATTGCTAGATTACAAGCAGATTGATTGCTTCAGAATTTCTTTTGTAGTTGGTACCTGTAACGATTTGTGACTGAATTGCCCGTTTTCTTGCAAAGAGCATCCTTGGAGATTCACGTTATTTGTGATTTTTGAAAAGCTTGTAATGGGTCATCATGTTACTACATCATTCTAGACCAAGACTTTATATTCAATCATTCAAATAAGAATGTTATGGTGGATTTCTGATCTAAATAAAGCAAAATCAAGTTTGGACTTAGCCCTAACAACTAGAGCAAACTTAACTCTGCAGTGGTGAGATTCACAAAATTCCATCTCCAGTTAACATATATCATTGAACATACACCTAGTAGTAATTAATTAAAACATGACAGGTCCCACAATTGGAGGCTAAAGTTACAACGAAAGAGTAAACAAGAAGAAATAAGAAGTGCCACCTAGACAAAACCACAGAATGAAAAAAGGGTTTAACACCACATAAGCTCACCGATAGTACGTGACTTTTTGGGAGGCCGTAAAATTTTGAAAACCAGCGTCATATATGCCTTGGCTGGAACCTGCAGTTGCCATATATATGGTGGCTTGTTTGAGGGGGGGAATGTCCTTGAGGGTGAATGAAGGACATCTTGCTCATGACTCGCTGGCGTTCATATGCCAACAAATCAACAGTTGATAGCATTGGTGCAGGTACCGTTGGTGGAACTGAGTTTGAACTAGTTCTTGGTGCCCATGAGGCATGAGCATTACATCACATGCACAAGAGCAAAAAGATTAGGTTGCTCTGCAACCACACGTCATTTAAATACAGCTCAATAATAACTATCTTATGAAACTCAAAATCTTGTCAAATGAATTTAATAAATAATTAGCATAAACACCTTAATTTGTTTGCTATTTCGAATAGCAAGCGCAGCCTCAGCATCATTATTATTGTATCGAACCAAACCAACGAAACCAAAACCATTGTCACCAAGGGAAGCAAAGTGACAATGAAGCTCAAGCTATGTAACCTGCAATTACATGATAACAAATTTGATTCAATCCTTTTTATTTGTAGATAAAATAGCAATACTAAAATGCAAAATATATAACTTTTCTTACTTGTGGAGCAAGGTTGCCAACATAAACAGTTTGTGTGCTGTGGATTATTCTCAGAAGCCTCGTTATTACTTTGCTCTTTCCATTCCTTTATTAAAATTAGAAGCATAGAACAAATGTTGCTCAAAAAATATCAATACATAAACATTATCAGTATTGCTCACCTGAGGACCCAATTTAGTTATAAACTTATAGATGGGTCAATTTTAGTTATTTCTCATATGATCGATGAGCTCTGACTCGATGAAGTTCAAAACCCTTGACCTAGATTTCGTATTGTGAGTCAAAATATGAAACGACGGGCCTTATTGGTACAATTTATAATACTTTTAGCTAGGGCCCATGGATTCTGCAAAGACCCACGAACTTACAATCTAAAGTACTTTGTTTTTCCACAATTCACCCTCAAATTTTCTTTTTTATTAAAGTAATAATGAAGTTAAATTACTTTATAGATTTTTTAAATTTAGTTTTTGGAAAGATTAAAATATTAAGTACTCTGATAAAATGTGATGTAAGGTTAAAATGAAAATTAAAAAACAAGTGATTGGTGAAATGTTGAATTGTTATAATGTAAAATAAAAGAGTTTTTTCTTGTAAAACTTGGCCACCTAGGATCGAACTCAGATTGTCATGATGAAAGTAACAAGGGCTAACCGCTAAGCCAAACAATAGTTATGTTTCTACTTTCTTTCTTTCTACATTTATAAAAAGGAGGTGATGTTTAAAACCAAAAAAGAAAACATACCAAGCTGAGGCATATGTTTTGTGGGTTGTAAGACGAGATTGGGACAACATATTTTGATATATAATTATAAAATTATATAAAGTGGATACTGAAGATGATGATACACTCTGAACGTGCAACATTGATTGGATCTCATTATGCAGCCCCAAACCGAAAAGGCGAGTGAATAATTGAATGGACAATGATTATGGGAAGATCAAGAATATTGGGGATTAGGTCGAACAAAGCCGGTCTATTCTATTTGACACACCAAGAGGAAAACAAACATTGTACTAGTGCATCTGAAGACTCTGAAAAGTCGTCTCAAAGTAACAAACAACAAAACGCAATCAGAATTCAGAAACAGCGGAGAATCAGGTGAGGCAAGATACACCCCGTGCGTACTGTCAAATCTCAATCACAAAGGACCTCTCTTTTCTTTCTTGCTAATGATTTCAGGGTCGTCTCTACTCTGATTAGCCTCGGGACTTCCAGATTTCGATACCCTTTTTGACGATTCTGCAAATAATGCTCTTTTTCTCTCCAGGTAATCATCCATTTCCTCCAACTTTTATTCAATTTTTCTCAATGCTTCTTTATGTTCTTGTTCGACCCACTTCACGGATTTACCTTTTATCTGTAATCTTTCCTTATGGCTGTTCCATAAAATGTGCCATATTTCTTCAAATTCGCACCAGTTCATGCTTTCTCATGTGTTTGTTTAGGTTTTCCATTTGTTTAATTGGGTTTGTAATCATTTCATTCCTTGAAACAAGATCTTTTTTTTTCATGTTCATAATTGTGGAAAAAAGACAACATCTTTATATTTCATTCGGTTTCTTTCTTCTTTTATCATTCGTGTATGTTCTTTTGTTTTCCGCTGGAATGCTTATGTAACATGTTATTTTTAAGAACTCTAAGCGCCATGCTTATAGTATTTTCAAGTCTGGTTACCGGTTTGGGGGTTGGGGCAAACCAATTTAATCCACAAAAGGCAAGTGGATGGAGTTAGATAGATTGGGATATCTTAACACGAATCACAACCAAAAATTGATTGGAAATTCTGCTGCAAATGATCCTTAATTGCTACTGTGTGTGATAATCTGTTTAAAGTGTTACCCAACTCAGTTCTCATTCTTGTTCTTTGATGACACAAGGGAGATCGAAATGATGGAAGGGGATATATTTTCAGGAATTGGGAATGGATCGCAATTAGGAGTAGATGGGAAAGTGCTGCAAACATTTCAGAAAAGCTTTGTACAAGTCCAAAATCTTTTAGACCAAAACAGGCTGCTGATTAATGAAATCAACCAAAATCAAGAATCTAAATTACCCGCAAACCTAACAAGAAATGTGGGTCTAATTAGAGAGCTCAACAACAATGTTAAAAGGGTGGTTGATCTTTATGGTGATCTTTCAAATTCATTCAGCAAATCAATGGATGCTTCGTCTGAAGCGGAATCAGGTGGTGTGACTAGATCTGATGGCAAAAAGAGGGTAAGGTCTGGCTAGAAGCAAATAAGAAAGTGTGTTGTGTAACTTCTTGGTTATGATAATTCATCTATGCTATGCACGTCTTTCGTTAGGAATATCCATTTTATAATTCGAAATTCAAGACATTGCACATCATACCCGTGTTGTACTTTTTGTTTAAAACGTCTTCTTAGCAATTTCACACATCAGTTTTTGTTTCATGGATTCCAGGAATCCCTATAAAATCTTGAAATGCAGTCAGTGGGGTTTGATTAATAATGCGTGTAATATCATTTCTGTAATAATACTTTGTAAAGTCGAATTTATCATCGAGATTCATAGTTTTTAGGCATATACAGCCTGTTGGATGAAACAAGTGTGATTTTCATAAGTGACCATAACATGTGTGGCTTGAATGATCAACTGAAGAGCTTTCTGTTTAAAAAATAAATATATATTTTTTTATAAGAATCTGATTATTGGTGTTTCAGAGTCTGAATTTGGCCATACATAACATATGTTGAAAAAAGTAGCTAAAAATCAGGGAAAGGTAAAGCCATCTGAGCTGTAGTTTTGATGATTCTGTTTGGATGAGGTCTGTATTGAAGATGCTTTTGTGTGGGGGAAAGGTAGATTCGAAAGTAGCTTTTGGAAATATGATCCCTGTGAGATCATTGGACCCTTTTAGATCAACCATTGTGCTTGTACCAAGTGGTCGCCTCAATAGTACAAACTCTTTTGTAAAATCTTGATTGGTAAACAGAAGTTAATAACATTATCTAAACACACACATGCAAAACATTTATTTAGTACATGATTTAACTTTTATGTTAGATTTATAAAAATGTTTGTTTAGTTATGAAATTTGGTAGTGTATTAACATCTTCATAAACAGTGTATAAACCTCCTCTTAGTTGCATACTGATGACTGTTACTTTAAGCCTTAAGGGCAAGTTTAAACCCACACTATTATGTTATAGTCCTTATTTGAAAATAATCCCCATTAGTTCCACAAGTATTTAAACTAATAGAGTTAATATTTGTGTTAGATTTTCTTATCATATTTTATGTATCTTTGAATTCTTTTATACTATTTCAAGTTGTTCACAAGGAGCTAAAACGCTGAGTCATACGAGATGAGCTAGCTTGATTCATAATCTTTAGAAGTTCAGCACACACTCAAATTGAGTTTGTATGTGCTCATATTCAACTCAAGTCAAATTATGGCTCAAAGCTGACTAGTTTTTCATCTTAGCTTGAAGATTTTATGTATGCTTTTATGTATGCCTTTAATAACAACTTATAAATAGTATCAAGTTACAGAAGTATTAAATAACATGATACTAAACTAGGAATATACAATGAAAATTTGAAGGATGAAAACATATATAAACGAGCCAACAGGTGTGTCTTTTAGCTTGAACTCAACTCAAATTTCTATACCGAGCTAAATCAATTAGAGCTAAAATACAAACGACTTTTATTGAACTAATTATGAGTCACAGGATGGTGAACATTCTTATAAATGTAAATATTATGCCTAACATAAAGAGTGACACATGCATTAAAGTAAAAAAAGTATATGTGTGAGTATATATATATATATATATATATATATATATATATATATATATATATATATATATATGTATGTATGTATATAGGGTTGGGTTTAATAAACCAAAAGAAATTATGAAAATCAATAAACCAAATCTCAACATTTGATTGCATTAAGATCAATGACTTATTTTTTTTAAATAAAAAAATAAAGCTTTATACTCTTGTGCGATCATGTGTACAAAAAATAAAAAAAACATAAACCATTGATCTTAATAATCAAATATGGAGATCACTCAAAATCATTAATTTTTTTTGTTGCAATAACATTATTACACATATACAAAAATATGTTCTTTTATGTATATGTGTAAATTCATAAGTGTAAAAAGTTACGACTTTAAATATTTACCAAGTGCTACTAGTTTACACCTCTCGTAACTTTTTTACACCCATGAATTTACACATATACATAAAAGAAAATAACGTTGTATATGTATAATGATGCATATGTAAAAAGTTATGACTGTAAATATTTACTTGGTGTAAGTAATTTACATCTCTCGTAACTATTTTTACACTTGTCAATTTACACATATAAATAAAAGAGCATAGCGTTGTATTTGTATAATGATGTTATTACAACAAAAAAATAAAGATTTTGATTGATTTTCAAAAGTTAACACGATTATCGCAATAATAAATGGTTAACATTTGATTCTTACCCTATATATATGTATATGTATCTATATAGGATTCAGATCAAATTTTAACCCACTCTTGACGGGTAATGCAAGTTAATACGCGAAAAGTGAGTTAACATTTGAATTTTACCACACATATATATATGTTTGTGTGTGTGTGTGTGTGTATATTATATATATATATATATATATATATATATATATATATATAGGGGCTGGTTCAAATAAAAAAAACCATTTGCTTAAAAAACCTAAGAAACAATATATGATTGACACATGACAAAATTTAAATTGAATAAGAAGGTTAATATTGTCTTTAACAATCAGCAACATATAAAAAACACCAAAATTAATTTCTTTTATTTTCTTCAATCTGTTCCTAATCTTAATTGATTTTATTCATCTCTTCTTTACGTTTTTTATTTCATTCAATCAAAAGTCAATCCAATTTTAATATAAAATCAATTTCTTCTTCTACATCTGTGTATTCTGATCAAAAGTAAATCTAATTTTAATTTAAAATCAACGTAGAGCATAGATAGTTTAATATTACATTTATTTTTTTATTCGAAACCCACGCAAAACAACACAAAACTGTGCTGTTTGACGCGAATTAGCACAAACTGTGCTTTTTGAGGCGAAGCAGCATAGAATTATGTTGTTTGACGCGAAGCAGCACAGAACTATGCTCTTTGACATGAAGAAGCACAGACTGTGCTTTTTGACGCGAATCAGCATAGAACTGTGCTGTTTGACGCGAAGCAACATAGAACTGTGCTGTTTGACACGAAGCAGCATAGAACTGTGCTGTTTGACGCGAAGCAGCATAGAACTATGATGTTTGACGTGAGGCAGCACACAACTGCGTTGTGTGACGCATGTTTTGATGAAATACAGCACAAATAATTCTATGTTATTTTACTATAAATAACACATAAATTTACGTTGTTTTATATAATCTTTTTACAGTAAATAAAACAAAACATGATCTTTTACCGGAAAACAATATATAACCTAAAACAATATATAATGTGTTTTCTTATCATGAAACAACACAGAATATTTTAAATAAATCACATGAACTATTTATGTAATTAACTCTTAGGAATGTTATCATCCAAGTGCTCTATATTCAAATTAGTCTCAATTTAAACATTCAAAAGTGAATACTATGTATTTCCTTGGATAAAATATTGCAACACTCTAAAATAAAAAAGTTAACGTACCAATATCATTCATACCAATATCATTCTAAAATAAGATAACATGGTTTTTATTCAACCAAACTCAAACATCAACGATAAAAAAAACAAAATTGGTAAACAATGATCAAACTCTATAAATTTTCTTTAAATCTGACTTTTAATTTATTTTTAGTAATCACATATTTAAAACATCAACCTTTTAAAAATAAGAGTAAGACCTTGCTACTACGATGTACACAGAGGAGCACTTTGAACTTCATGCATTATGCGAGAAGTTGATGCATGTATAAAAAATAAATATAACCATACATGTTTTTTCTATAAAAAAGAAATAATAAGTATTGTATTACAAAACTTTAATTGTTTTATATATACTTCTCTAAATATTTAATAAATGGAAATGCAATTAACTATCAAGTCGTAAGTAGTTTTGTTTTTGTTTGATCTATGTGCTAATCCTTATGAATCTAATAGTAGCTCTTTATCAGCCCTTTTAACTTTTTGTAAAAAAAAGTTTTAAATATGTAACAAAAGTGCATCTTCGAATATGAAGATTATGATGAAAGTAAGAAAACCAGAAATCAAAACAAATAAGTTGATGATAATAAGGAGGAACAAACAACATTTCTTGCAAGTAAACTTAAAAAAAGAGCTCGATTATAACCCATCACATTGATTCATCTCTAGCAAGTACAAGGCAAATAATTATAAAAACTTTATATTGCTTCGCTTCTGTTGCTATATATCCTTATATTCCTTCCTTACTTGGGGTTTCTATAAAGTCCAAGAATATTTTGTTAACCCTGTTTATTAAACATGTTCAATGTGAGTATCTTAACAATTGACATTGACGTATATTTATATTTATAGCACGTCTTCGACGCATCTCATTTAAAACAAACATGACATCATGACATGTTTTTTCAAGCTACGGGATTAAGAAGTTGAAGATTTGATAAAGGTATAAGAATCATGAGATGCATTATTATTATTATTAGTGAAGTTTAAAGAGCTGTTAGATGTATTAATTTGATGGGGCGTTTGAGTCATTTTAGATGATGGCCCATGAGCCCTTAGTGGACCGAGCTGCTTTAATATCTGGTGGGCTTCACTACGTCAGAGGTTTTCTACCCAGCCCAGCCCAGCCCGAGTGTTATTTTGAATTTGACCCGACTAAAGCCCTAGGATACGACCCGGTTCGCTTTACCCTCTCTCTGTTCTGTTGGCTTGCTTTGCAAGAAGGGTTTGGTTTATGAGTTTATGTTTATAGAGAGAAAGGAAACAGAAGGAGAGGAGATCGCTGCTAATACAATACAATTTATCACCCTCCAACAGAACAGGTTCGTATTTGATTCACTGCTTCCCGACTTTTACTTTCGTTTTTCTTCTACTCCATCAATTTCAACCCTCAAATCTCATTGGTTTTGCTTCTGGAACCTAATTATATACGTTAATCAACTGCACAGATCTATTCTATTTTGTTCTATTCTATTCATCAATCGAAGATGTTTCTAACAAGGTAAATGTATCCTCTTGATTACGAATCGCCCGCGCCATCCTGAAATCAGTCGACCTTTTTCATTTCAAAGAAATCACCTAGTTTTCAACTTCTCATCCCCACCCACTGGTCCTTTTCTATGTGCCTTTTTAAAGTTTATGTTCATGCTTATGCAGGACCGAGTATGATAGGGGTGTCAACACCTTCTCTCCAGAAGGCCGGCTGTTTCAGGTTGAATATGCCATTGAGGCCATTAAGGTGAACATTTTCCACCTTTTGTGTGTTTCTATATTTTTTATTGTTTTCAATCTTATTATATTATCAGGACCATCAAATGCCTGTTATGTGTGTGTTTTAATGGCCGTTCATTATGATTACAGTTGGGTTCAACAGCTATTGGGTTGAAGACCAAGGAAGGGGTTGTTCTTGCTGTTGAAAAGCGTATTACCTCCCCACTCTTGGTATGTATATGATATGTTATTCGTTCTCCTGTATGTATGGTTTTAGATGCTTCACCAATTGTCACTACTGTTATAAACTATCAATCAATATGGCACAATTGTGTAGGAAAATTTGTGGTGAAAGTTTATGCTTCTTTGTTGCAACTGGTGAATATATATTCTCCTTTGTTCATGGATGTTGGCATAACTTTGAAAACGTAAGGAAGCAAAAGATGAGTCCAACGCCTAGGCACAAGGCACCTTAAAAGCGAGGGCTTGTTTAGGTTGATTCTAGGGTTGTTTAAGGCTAGCATAATTGTTTCAGACCTTTTTAAAAAATCTTTGCTGGAACTTAGCCTGAAAATGCATGTGAGCCCTTGAAAATGGGGCTTTGAAGCAATGCGTCAAGGCTTGCCTGAGGGCCTAGGCGCACGCCTTTTGGGCTTTTGACAACATAGGTTGTTGGATGTTTGTACTGCATCACTAATACTTTTGGTGTTCAAACTGTTTACAACGCTACGTGTTGTCTACGCACGTTAACTTATTTGATGAACTTTCAAGTGCCTTTGCAATTATATGCCCTATTTGTATGTTATCATTTCTCGTGCTCATTATGTGTGCAGTGTGCGATACATGTACTTGATAATTGGTTTTACTGCAGAGCTGCTTTACTGTGCACTGAACAGATGGATTTTATATTCTGGCATACTTGCATCTGTCTGTTTGATGCTTTTCTACTGAACTATCATTCTCATTTGCTCTGTAAGGAAATATTATTTTTTTAAGCGGATGTGGATTTCATATTTTCCTGTATATGGAATTTTTAATAATCATAGCCACACACCAAGTAGGACATTTCCTGCTATATTATGCTAGGCTTGTGGTTATTGATGACACGTGGTTGGTTGTTCAGGACCTGGAGCAATACTAAATTCATGACACGTCGTATAATTATAACTAGGAATAAATCGAATTATGTAGGTCTGTGGATGTTGATGACATGAGTTAGTATTTCTAGTTGCTTAGAACCTGGAGCAATACTAAATAAATGACATGCCATATAATTATAAATAGGAATAAATCGAGGTTAAAGCAGTAACCATCCATCTGGTTCTTTTCAAGGTTCTGGTATTTTGGAAACTGGTAAACAGTAAGTCATGTAACTTTTTATTTTGATTTCATTTTTATTATGGTTTTTAAGTATTATGATGTTGCAAAGAAAGTGTTAACAAACAGTTAGGTAACTTTGAATTAATTATTTTACTGTGGTAGAAACTTTTGTTGGAATTTGCTCTTAATAGTTGCACAATTTAGCTTACTGTTATGAAAGCAACCCTTGTACTCAACAACTCACATATTTAACTGCAGGAACCTAGTAGTGTTGAGAAAATTATGGAAATTGATGAACACATTGGCTGTGCCATGAGTGGATTAATTGCAGATGCCCGTACACTCGTTGAACATGCACGGGTTGAGACGCAGGTGACATTAGCATCATTCACCATTTTATTTACTAGGAATAAGTATTGCATGTATATTAATTTTGTATTTCTTGGTTTAGAATCATAGGTTTTCCTATGGTGAGCCAATGACTGTTGAGTCGACTACCCAAGCTTTGTGTGATCTGGCACTGCGATTTGGTGAAGGAGATGAAGAATCTATGGTTAGCAATTCAACTTATGACTATGACGCTAGTTTTATTATTTTCCCCCCTTTTCTATTACAGTTTATGGTGCAGGCACATGTATTTTTTACTATCTGTTTGTATACAAATGTGATTATTCAGATGGTACTCCGTACTCAGTCTGCGTGTGACGGTCGTCAACTAATATCTTTGAAATTTCTACTTTTTGCAGTCTCGACCTTTTGGGGTATCTCTTCTTATTGCAGGTCATGATGAAAATGGTCCTAGACTGTAAGTATCAGTATCCTTTCTAAGTTTCTGGGTTATATCTTCATGTTAGTAATCTATACAGTTTGTAATAATGAAGAAGAAAAGAATATTAGGATGTATGGATAACATTTTAGGAGTTTTTATATGCAGATACTATACGGATCCATCAGGCACCTTTTGGCAGTGCAATGCAAAAGCCATAGGGTCAGGCTCTGAAGGTGCTGACAGCTCTCTGCAGGAGCAATATAACAAGGTGTCATTTAGTTGGTGTTTATTTACTTGTAGCATCTTCATTTTCACTGCTGTTAGATTTTGCAGAATGTGATTGCATTTTATGTTTCTTTATCTTCAGGACTTGAGTTTAAAAGAAGCTGAAACAATTGCTCTTTCCATCTTGAAACAAGTCATGGAAGAAAAGGTCAGTTTTAGCCACGCTAGCAACCATCAGATATCTCATTTTTCATGATTCTTCGTGATGATGTTTAGAAATGTAACAATCAGTTTGCATGTCGTTAATGACAATTACTGTAGATTTATCAGCTTGATATGCAAGTTGATTGTTAAATGTTAACCAGTTCATGTCTTAGCAAAAACTTGTTTTGGGTTCAGGTGACTCCGAATAATGTGGATATTGCAAGGGTGGCTCCTACTTATCACTTGTACACCCCGGCAGAGGTTGAAGCTGTTATCAGTCGTCTATAAAATTGCACTCTGTTGTTTGGTTTAATAAAGCGTGTATTTTGTACTTAAAAACTGCGGAGATTTTTTTTTTATGTTCCCTTCAGGTATGGCATTTGAACACAGGATCTTTCTTTTATTGTGTATGTTTGAGAAAATCATGAAATTAAATGGTGGAGACCTTGAACCTTTTCAACTAGAAAAGCAAGTTTTTTGTTGGCAATGTGCAGTACCCATCTGTTTTATGTTTCCATACTTGTATTTTTGGTAATGTTTTATGATTCCCATTCATATTAACTGCTGCCATCAAAGCAGAACGGTACACATTACAGCAACAATTATATATGGTCTTTAGGTTTTATGTATGTGCACTAAACATTTTTTTTTCTGGATTGGACAATGAATGATGCTAAACTTGTTTACAAGTTCATATCTTGTTTTGTATTTTTGTTCACCAAAAGTCGTTTTTGGATGTGTAGTTTTTCGACTATATTTTGCAAGTGGGCATGACGTACTCTCACATTTCAATCGTTCAATAGTTATTGATTTTCATTGTTTTTTGGTTTTTTTCCATGTAGTCGGTTGTCTTATACTAACAAACTACATTAGTTTCAAACAAATGGTTTTTTTTTAATACACAAAAAGAGATAGTTATGACATTATGATATGAAACCACACGAGTATCGGACAGGTATAAAACTAACAAACTACATTAGTTTCAAACAAATGGTTTTTTTTAATACACAAAAAGAGATAGTTATGACACTATGACATGAAACCACCTGAGTATCGGACGGGTATAAAACTAATTATATATAATTGGAAAAAGGTTTAATGAAAAGATTCTTTGTTTGGAGGTGAAGTTTGATCCAAAACATAAAGGCAGGTGATTATGATGTTCCCCTACTTTGTTTTGTGGACGGCTGTCTACCTTCACTTTTTCCATTTTCAAGTTTTCTACTCGATTCTTTCACCTGCTTTCTTTCCTTCCTCTTCTTTATATAATAAATAAAATAAAATAAATATATTATCCAAAAACATTTGCTCCAAGTATATTCATCTATCTCAAAGACCTTCTTGTTTCTTGGAAGGGCGATGTCTACTTGTGATTACGGCTCAAGAAGAGGAGTGGCGATGCTTTTAGCCATGCTGATCGCGGTGGTGCTCTCGCCATTGTACGTCAATAAGGAAACACATCTCGAGACAACTTTGTGGAACTCAGGATTTGTTCTGCCTATGCTTCTTTTGGGCTTAATTGTTGCAATCAAATCCACTTCATCGTCATATGATTCACCATCACCATCATCTTTTACATATGATTCGTCTTCACCGTCAACATGTATGCTAAGAATTGGGAGTTCGTCCTGGGGTTTAGCTGGGGTTCTGGTGATGCTGTTGTTTGTCTTGTATTGGCGACACTCTCTGCAACACTTTTTGCAGAGATAGAGTGGGTTGAGTTTCATTTGTTCTTGTAGCACACCTTGTTTCTTGATTATCATCATTTATCATGAATGTTCATTGGAAAATTGGCTTCTCATTTCAAAGCCAATGTGTCCATTGAACCCCTTGATTAATAGATTATATTATATTATTCTCTTAGTTTTTGAAGTTTGAAACCTAAATACTTACTCGATTGAGACGCCATAACCAAACGAGCCTAGAGACACTTCAAAATTGTACCACATAATTTCTCTCTTTTTGAACTGGTAAAAATTTATCATGTATATCAAAATAAAACTCTAGCAAATAGTTACAGATATACAAATTAGAAACATTTTACACCATCATTCTCAGATATAAAAAATTAAATCACACATGCTACTCTAAGCCCGCCTACAGCTTCCCTTACCACTCCAACTACAAGATCCTTTACAGTTAAGTTGGCAGGGAATTCCTGCATTGAAATCATCTGTCTACATCATCCAATTAGTTTGATTTAAACAAATTAATTAATTAAATGACTTATTAAGTTAGTAGCTGTCAAATTAGCCATAGCTGTGTCAAATACGTAAATTTACAGGGCGGTGTCATGGCTACCCGATGGAAGATTGTTAAGATAACATTGGGTACAAAATCTAATTACTTAGTTGAAAGTTTCAAGATGAATGAATATAAGTAGCCAACTATTGAAGTGCTTGTAGTCCCATTATCAATAGAAAGTTGGATGGCCAACAATCTCCCGCACCCTGTCTAGTTCATCTATTGATAAGAGTACGTTCTTAAATGACTCTCTCAATGAATCATTGAAGATGAGTTGCCTCTGCCGGCCGGTTAGAAATTATATTTTTCCATACAACTTCATGTAGGGGTTTATAGATGAGAAAAGTATGTATGATCTTTATGCCAAGAACAGAGAATGATAACTTTATTATGAAAACGTATGTTACAAATGAAAGAGATCTAGAGTATTTATATATACAATTTAACGGTAACTACTAACGGTGTTAATATAACCACCATAACTAACTAACGGTGTTAAATAGTTAATCTAGTTGGGTCTAGGGTTCACTTGAGATCATTGGGTCGATATTGTTTGTTAAATTTAATCCAATACTTCACACATGAAGTGATCAAATTATCGAGAAAAAGTTAATTTGTCAATAAAATATAAATTAAAAAAAAATCCAACAACAGGGCCCATCACATGTTTAATTCAATTCAATTGTCCACACTCAGATTTTAATAAAACAAGATCTTAAGAAAACGCGGTTTATAGTATAGAAGCAACCAAGGGCCTGTCTTCATTTAATAATAATTATTATTATTATTGATAATCTTATATGTATATTATGATAATAATTTGTTTTAAAGATGCTCATTTAAATTACTTATTTAATTATTTAAGTCTAAAATTAAACATTTTTAATTCCAAATTGCCCAACAAAAACAAAAACAAAAACAAAAACAAAAACAAATAATGGTGGTGAAAATTTAATATTTAAAACAAAAAAGACTACTTCAATTTCTCCACCTTCTAGACTCAAACTATTTATAAACACTCTTCCCACATGAAAAAGTTTGAAACCCAAAGCAACACCTCCTTGTACCTTATAGTACAAAAGTTGTACGTGACTCTGGATTTTTAACTGTGGAAAGATGATTATCATATCACTTCCACATGTGTGTGTATATAAGCAAGGTGTTTCAAACAAACCATTTGGTTGGTAAGTGGTGAGTGGTTTACCCCTAAACCTGATCAGATAAACCCATCCATCCATATCATATACTCACCTGTAACCAACACCACCATTACTAGCTAACACATTTCATTTCACTTCACATTCTAATCTCCTATGGCTCCCAGAAAAACCAACAGCTTCTGGAAAACCACTTTATTTCTACCTTGTTTCACAAACAAGACACCAACCTTTGACCCCCATGATCTTCCTTCTAAACCTCGCTTGTCACAGAGGTTATCACTAACTGATGTTACCTCATCCCTTTCCCAGATTAACGGTCTTTCAAATTCGATTGTCCGGTGGGATCTCCATGAATTCACTTTGGATCAACTTACTATGATCACACATAATTTTGCACCCGCTAATTATCTAGGTGAAGGTGGCTTTGGGACGGTTCATAAAGGCTTCATCGATGATAAGCTTAGACCCGGGTTAGAGGCTCAGCCTGTTGCGGTTAAGTTGTTGGATTTGGATGGTGGTCAAGGTCACAACGAATGGCTGGTAAACCGTGTTCCTTTTTTTTTTTTTTTTTTTTCTTTTCTTTTGATTTAATTAATATATGGGGGAGGGGATTATGAGGTTTTTGTGAATTATTGTAGGCTGAAGTGACCTTTTTGGGGCAGTTGAGGCATCCACACCTTGTGAAGTTGATTGGTTATTGTTGTGAGGACAAGAACAGGCTTCTTGTTTATGAATATATGGCAAGGGGCAGTTTGGAGAGTCAGCTATTTGCAAGTACTTTTTTTCTTTTTCTTATTCTCTTGCAATTTTGCATCCTGTTTTGATCAAGGTTTTATGACTTCACGGATTCAGGGAGTTCGATTTCTTTGCCATGGTTAACCCGGATTCAAATAGCACTTGGTGCTGCAAAAGGACTAGCCTTTCTTCATGGGGAGGAAAAACCCATCATTTATCGTGATTTCAAAACATCAAACATTCTATTGGGATCGGTAATTCTCTTTGTTCATTGATCTTTATTAGAGGTGACGTTATGGGCAGGCCATGTGGGTTTGCACAACTGATCAAAATAGGTTTTCAGTTGACAAAAGCCATTATTAGGACAGGTAGAGATGGGCCAGGCAGAGTTGATCTGCCAACTTTGTTGTTTGACTTTTAAGTTTTTCTTCTAAATTTTAAAATATAGCATCCAAAAAGGATTGCAACGCAACTTCTTGCCCGTTTACCTGTCATTTTTTTATAAATGTTTTATTTGAAATGAATGGTTTCAAATAAAATAATAATAATAATAAATAAATAAATAAAAACTTTGAATAACTATGAAACTGTTTGAGCTTGGCCTTTTAACTATTCCTCTTGATTCATTTAAGATAAAGCACAACTCAAGTTCAAAATTTTCACTCTAATATTTATATTAGCTTAGCTTAGTTCTTTTGTGCAATTCTAGGTATGTTTACTGTTGTTATGTTTTGGATATGGTTTCATAAGCAGGATTACACTACTAAACTATCGGATTTTGGGTTGGCAAAAGATGGTCCTGAAGGAGATGAGACACATGTAAGTACAAGAGTGATGGGAACACCCGGTTATGCTGCACCTGAGTACATCATGACAGGTCATCTAACAACTATGAGTGATGTCTATAGTTTTGGAGTCGTTTTACTAGAATTACTAACAGGAAGAGAATCCATGGACAAAAAACGACCACATAGAGAACAATGTCTAGTGGATTGGGCTAGACCACTTTTGAAAGATTCAAGCAATCTTGAATGGATCATGGACCCTAAATTAGATTGTCAGTATCCAGTCTTCGGGGCTAAAACAGCATCAGCTCTAGCTAGCCGGTGCCTGAGCCACCACCCAAAATACAGACCAACCATGAAAGAAGTGGTTAAGACCTTGGAACATGTATTGGAATTAAATGATATGCCGGTTGGTTCGTTTGTACATATTGCTCCTAAAGAAAGAGAAAACGATACAGAAAAATACGACGACAACGACATTAGTGGCCGTGATGAGGCTGATGTGGAGGATCAAGAGGTGGAAGTGGCGGCGGTGGTTGAAGACTACAGGGAACATGGAATAAAAGGTCACAGGCATAAGCATAAGATAAGATCAATCACATCTCGAGCAGTATATTCCGATACCACATTCTATAAAAATTCAAAACAAAATGAGGATGTAACTTTGTTAAAATGTTAGATTTTATTTAGGGTAGCATCATCATGCATGATGCATTTGATCATTCATCTTTAAAGGATGGTTGATTTGTACTAACACATCAAATGCAACGCCGTCCGTAACATTAATGTCACTTTATAGATTCGTTTTTCATATATGCATTTAATAATAAATATTTTACTTGATCTTAACTTTTACATTAACATTTAAAATTTTAGTAAACTTCTTAATTTTCAGCATATTAAATCGTAATAAAAGTAAAAGAAAATTCTTAAGTTACATCGTTATAAAAATCAATATATTTTATACAAAGCTAAGAGTGAATTTAATTGCAAAAAAAATACGGAAATAAGTATTTGTTTCAAAAAAGTAAACAATATTAAATTTCTCAACTAGCAAAAGAAAAACTAAATGGCCTTCTATGATACTTCAAAGTTCAGAGCCTCCGAGGAGAGCACTGGTGAATGCGCCGATATCTAATAAAAATTAATAGGTATATAGTTACAATTTACCTATGAATATAACAACTAGCTACTTGATAATATTTTAAAGCATGGGTAATATATAAATACTCTGGTCACCATCAATAAAATATAACTTCATAGAGTTGGTGTTTGGTAGGCGTTGAAACCCCAGCTTTAATTAGTAAAATAACATTAAGTCATGTTTTTATTCATCATATTATCTTAATATAGCTTTCTAGTACTTTAAACGCACTTCTCAGTTGACCTTTGAACGTTGACACCATCCCCCTACTATACTATTATTGGATTGAAGGACCTTTTTGTGGAAGTATATATATATATAATTTTTTTTGGTATTAACTTTCAATAAAACAAACTTCTGTAAGTGAAGTATGTTATTTCTAGTATTTAAAAAGCTAAATATGGTATTGCTAGATTTAACTGAATATATATAACTAATCCAATAAAAAAATCATTCATACTCTTGGAAGATAGGTGAATTAGCAAGAAGATGCTACTCAAGATAAAAGCAATTTTAGATGCATTATTCAATTAGTGCCAGAAATGTACAAATGCATTTTCATAATCATAAGTTGAAAAGCAAAAACAGCAAGCACAATTCAATGACTGATTATTTTAATATAAGATGGCTTATTTTAATATAAGATGGCATGATAATCTATCTGCTGATACCTAAAAAAAAAAAAAAAACAATAGACAATCACAGCCTAACAACTACAGTTGAAACTCTTCACAAAGTTTAGTTTAATAGGAGTTGAGATGTATTGATCCACGTCCCCGGTCCCATATGTATTGCATATGTGTACCGTACCACACAGTACAATACATCAGCACAATACTAGTGGGACACCATAAAAATGGAACAGCAGGTCTGAGTCCGTTTAATAGTGACAAACAAATTGCTGATTTTCTAGAATTTAATGACACTTGAAGAAAAAGATGACATTATAAGCTAAGCTGAGTTCAAAACTGCAACATAAGATTCTATTTAGTATTTACCATGAGGCTGCTTAAGTCTTCATCAGTAACACACCAATTCTATTTAATGCATCAGGTAAAATCAGAGGTGACCAAAATCACAAAATGAGTGGACCAAATAAAAGATTAGAAAAGGCAAATTTGTATGAGCCTGTTGACACGAAATCCCTTTTGTCCAGGATTTCTAAAATATGTTTGCAAAAATCATTCTTTTTCAATGATTATTTTATGTTTTGAATAAAATGACTTAGGCCTCCTTTCTATCCTATTTCACATGCTTCCGTGTTAGCTATAAAATTAATTAAAATACACATTTGACCCATTAGAGATCAAATACAATCTGGATTGAGTAGTATTTTTATGAAAGATTCATATAGTAACTTTTGTAAGGGCCAGGTCGGTTGAGTTGAAACACTTTTGGACCAAGATATTTTAAATTCTTATAAACAATTATCCTGTCAAATATCATTGTAAAAATCCTACTTTTTTCAAAAAATTTAAATTCTTATAAACAATTATCCTGTCAAACATTTAACCCGTTTTTGTTTTAGATATGATAAAAATTGCTTTTACCTGTTTGAACTAACTTTTAGTAAATGCCTGTAGCCCTGTAGGTGAAATACAAAACGCTAGTGATAATCTTTTAGTCACTTAAACCGGAAATTCAACAATGAAAATATTTGAATACAAATGAGCGGCAGGTTTTACACATATGTTCACAAAAACCGAAGCATTCTGTCCTTCCAAACAAATTTCAAGCATTATCTTAAGAATACAACATAATGACATATCTAAACTAAACAAAGATTCAGTAAACCATATGCCAAATTCAAGAAGGCAGCTGCACATAACTTACACTATCAACGTATTTTTAAGGCAAAGATCGGGTGTCTTTGTTGAAGAAAACTATGGTGTTTTCCTGCAATTGTTTCATGGGAAACACAGGCATCAGTAAACAAGTTCAAATTTCTTTTCTAGATAAGAGTGTAAGACAATAATCGAAAACAGAAGGCTCTGTTTTGTACTTTATAAACTAGGCTGGTGTTTTCAAACTTGTCAAGAATCCTCCAGCCCACTGCCACCCTTAGATGTATATTTTTTATTTTCATGATTTTCTCTCTTCTACAAGTTTTCTAATTTTTTTTTTTCTGGAGAGAATAGAATTATTCAGAAAACTGGAGATATATTTCTGCAACTAAACCGAACCTCAGCCACAGCCTGTGTTATGTTCTTTCCTTCTACATCTTTTTCTTCGGGTTCTTCTCTTAAATTCGTTGTCATTTTGATCTTGCAGCCAGTTCTCATGAAATATTTCATCATATGGAACTAAACATCCATCAGAGAAAATGGTTCTCCTGCATAACAGAAAACTGATTTTTAACTGCACTAAATGATGCTTACTTATGTTCACTGAGCATGAAATCGAGCAAGTATATCAAATTAGTACTAAAGAGAAAGAGAGCATACGAAAAGAAACATAGAGGTGGATGTTTTAATTAGCTCAAAATTACCACCAGATTCCTTATTTTGGGTGGTTACCACACCAAGAACACAAGATACCTTCTCACTTTAGTGCTTACATCATGTGAGATTGTTAAAAGGGGAATGGTGTGAGAAGCCACATGACCGGAACTTATTTCCTAGTATCTACTAGTCGTTGTTTTATTTTATGTTTATTTCAGTTTCTTTTCCCTAAAGTTGACATCTACTCAAAAGAGAAACTGAGTTCATATCATAGATCTGCCCACCTGATTCACCCACATGTGGGGAAGTTGTTATTGAATAAACAGGTTTACGCACAAGAATAAAAATGGATTCCAGATTTAAATAACAGAAAATGGTTAATACTATACAAACCCGACATATTCTCTTATTTTCACGAAAAAGCCAATCAGCCCAAATTTTACATATTGAAGCACTTGACCTTGAACTTGTAAAATTCATAAAAACTTGTGTAATCATTCTTCTGCCCAAGTCATCTTCAAAAATTTTAAGAATTAAAAAGGATTCCTGCTGGTTTGGCGTTCATGAGGGTAATTCAAAATACAACACTAGTAAGTGGTAACTGAGATTTTTAAATGACTTGTTTTATCAGAAGGAAAATACCACTAATAGATAAGGGGGGTTGGGGACTAGGGGTGCAGAGATGGACCAGACTCCTATGAGAAAAACAGAGCATAAACAATAAATTATACAATAACTTACAATACACAAGCATGAATGCTAAGGACTCAAGTCCTATAGTGGACAAAGGATGTTTAAGAAAGATGGTGGCCTAGCGGTACCAAAGTGCGTAAGAAAGGTGCCCTCCCTTTGCGGTTGAGGGTTCAAGTTCCATGGTGGGCAAAAGTTGTAGTAGGTTATTGGAATTGAGTTTCCCATTAATAAACCCGCTGACCAAGCAAATGACACCCAAGAATTTAGCCATAAACTTAATGAAGCTTAATAAAACACATACCTCCCTACGTAATCATTTTTAGCAAGAGAAAGATGAGAATCCGGCAAAATCCATCTGGCATTGGGCATAGCTACAGTAAACTTGAGCAAACAAATGAATTAAGGAGGTATTAAAAACATATAAAAGGAAGATTTAGAATGCTACATTTGATTCTATGAATCACGTCTCCGTCGATTTTGCAACCAAAAGCATAGTAATACTTTGTAGAAACCGGGTACATTGATCTCTTGGCTTCTTCTTCTTCTTCTTCACTCCAAAACCACAAATATAAGTCAACAACAGTTCCTTGCTACTGAAGTCCTACTTATAGGTGCACCGTTAATCTACTTAATACGAAGAGCACCACTTACAATTTCCTCAGAAAAAAAAAGGTATCGACTATATTGGCGGCCGGATAGATTTCAATTATATATAATTTACAATACAATCAGTAATGACATACATACCTACCCAATGCGAAAGCTAGGGTTTGAATATAACGTTCAATAATTTGATGTCGGAGCGGATAGCCTATGGGAGGATCCATAAGCACTAGCCAGTGCTTGTAATCACATCCGTCGATTGGTGACGCAGCCCGATCCAACCCTACGCTCCGAATTGGAGGAGTGCGGAGGATTGACGCTGCTGATGTTAAAGTACTGAGTAACGAAAGCCACAGGGAGTCCCGAGCTCCGTCGCATCTGCGCACGCAGGGGAGGGTGCGTGGGGTTAGACGACTTATCATATTTTCTTATAATTAATTTAAAAATTAAATAATCTCAGTTTGTTTAATTGAAAAAAAAAAAAAAAAAAAGAAAGAAAAAACTGTTTGAATGTTTCAATTATCAAATGTTTTACTCCGTCATGTATATTTAGACTTAAGCACTCGACTCATGAAAATGTGTTTTACACGCACATGCCATACCTCATGCCATGATCTCAATATGATTGTTATAAAATTACAGAATTAAAATGCTTTGATATGGTAAAAGTGTAGTCGTGTATAAGCAGATTATATTAAACTAGACACTAACAAAATGCTAGAAAATTACATAAAAATAGAGAGAATTACAATTTTAAGGATGTCTAGCTCGCACCATTGAAAATTGCCACCAAATTTTAAGGATGTCTAGCTCGCACCAGTTGATTGAATATTGCCTTACGTTTTATCCGTAAGTAGCCTATATCCTTAAAATTTTTCGTGACAAAAGGGGCCATGTCTTTAAATATTTTGCCATTACAGGCAGCCATATAGATAATAAAAGGTGGAGATATCTTCGATCCTTCCTATAGAAGATTGGCTGTTGTAGAGTATAAAGGTCCGATGCACCAGTTGAGGTCTTGAGGATGTTGGACCAGGTCATCCTAGCAAATGGACATACGAACAGCGAATGTTCCACTGTTTCCTGATGTAAATCACATAAGGAACAAAGCCTTGGTCCTATATTACTCCCCGCTCATTAAAGGAATTTCGAAGTTGAAAGGACTGCTTCTAGGCAATGCTGAATCTGTGGGGCTGCTCCTAGGCAATGAAAATTCTTCGTTATACGAAAGAGAGCGTTAAATGCATTATTCGGTTTTCAGGACACACAAACATAGAACAAAATCAATGAATGCTACCTAGGTGACTGATTTATCATGAAATGAAATAACATTTACTAGAAATCATCTAGAATCTTGGTGTTCATATCATACATTTAAAAGCATGGACAAGGGTAACAGCAGCAACAAACTGAACATTTAGGGCATGATGGATTGCATTTGCAGCTGCAGTCGCATGAAATCTTGGGGCACCTGCAACACCCCGATCTGCATGTTTTCTGTTGGCCACCCCCACAGCAATCTTTTGCACGCGGACAGCACGAGCAACAAACATCTGTGTTGCTACAGCAACAGCATCGTAACATTGAGCCAATCTTTCTCCTGAACAAATAAAAGGTTTACAATGAACAGCTGAAATGAAATCAGCAAGCCTTTTAAAAATGTAACAGGTTAACATAAGTTTACCAAAGATTCTTCCAAAAGTTTCTGGATCTACCACGAAGCTGATTTCTGTTCCAAGACATAGACGTAAAACATTAAATGTGTCGACATACTGTTAACATCACAGCAGTTTTGGCAAAATGAAAACCAGAGATTTTGATGGCAAAATGGAAGGTTGGGTTGGGTTGGGTTGGGTTGGGTTGGGTAATGGGTTGAAACTGATATCTTTTTGTAATACGGTTCAAAATGGCCCGGGCAAACCCCAAACGGCCAAAACACATCTGTCTAAAGTATGATTACATAGATTATATTATTTTAGTAATGATCTAATTTTAGTAAAATGATTTATGAGGTTTAAGTGATAAGAAAAAGACAGTTCAGGTAGCGTTCAACCTATTTCCCGTAAGTTGGTTCTTTTTATTTGACCCATTTCACTTGGTAAAGATGAAAAAAAAAAAAAAAAACACATTAGCCTAAGGCTAACAACTTGCTTAAAAGTAAATGGTTTGAAATTGCCAATGTACCGTAAAGGAACAATTTATGTTGACGAATTCATACATTGCTATGAGTGGATCTGGTGTAGCTTCCACATAATCATCAAGCCTACATGTATGAAAGTATTATTTGGTCAATTGAAGCAAAAATACACTGCAAAGTGAAAGAACATAAAATTTTAGGCATGAAAGAACGAAGATTTGCATACTCTTTGCAGCATCTTGATGCAAGTTCAAGCTCTGCAAGTGATTTTATCTCATCCTGTTAACAATAGGATCCATCCATCCACTCATTAAATCAAAACAAATTCTACATTGTTTATTGTTGCACGTTGCTATCTAATAAACATAAAGTCCCTCGTAACTTTGTGTAAATATAAAATTCACTAAAGTTTCAATAATAATGTTTTAATAATGTTGTGAAGATTTTAATAATTGTTCACAACAAAAGGGAAAAATTATAAAACTTGGTTATCAAACTTGAAAAATCATCACTAAAAGTTCTCAGTTTGTTCCATTTAACTTAAATTTTAAAAATTTATGAAAAAATTTCATAAAAATGTAACAATATTCAATCCGCAAAATTCAACTTAATAAAGGAGATGTTGAATTTATCGAAACAGAAGTGTTCGTTCTAGAATTTGAAGCAAGTAAAACAAATAGTAGATGCGATTGCGAGATGAATGTCACAAACATTTGTAGCAATTAAAACTAGAAGTGATGATAAAATCCTTCAATAGCGGAGAAACTCAACTTAATGAAACGATTTGAGTAGTTTGAAACTGCAGTGATTGATTTGTAGTACCTGAAGCACTCCAATCTCCCTTTCGAGCACCTGAATCTTAGCAACCTGACGACGTCTACCGTACAAATCGACATAGAAGACTGCAGAAGGAGACGAAAGAGGCGACATTGAAGACGAAGAGGAGTAATTCGAAGTCCCGGCCATCGGAATCTAGGGCATAGTTGAGTTGGTACTTAAGTAAAACGAAACGAAAGGATGTTGTGGCTGAAGGAGATTGAATCTGAGGATGGGTTAAAGTAATAAGGCCTATTAGTATTCGGATGGATGAGACTTAAGCGTAGAGAAAATGGTTTGGTTTTGTCAGTAGAAGCTTTTATTTGTTCAGTTGTTGAGGCATGTGCGTGATGCTATATGCTTCAGTACTGCTTCTCGTCACGTGCGTCCTTCTTGTCTTGTTTGACCATATTAGTCCCATTTGTACTCGAGACCATTGTTATGATGATAGTAGTTAGTACATTAAGGAGGAATGGTTTAATGATTAGGGTTTCAAGGTTGAAGACACCGCTGGTTTTAACATATTTCAAATGAAAAATTTTTCAATTTATTTTTATTTTTTATTTTTCTTCCAAAAATTTCTTCTCAAAATCTTCCCTCCAGACAACACGTCGACGTCTCTTTAGACAGAAAGTGGGCTTTTGTATAGTAAGCCAATCAAAATCATACACGTGTCTTTTTATGGTGTCGGACACCTACACAGAACACGTGTACGATTTTGAGTGGCTAGGCGCCTGCACCCGACCATAGAAGGCGTCGGCGCCTTGTCTGAATGAGACATTTTGAGAAGAAAATCTTTAAAGGGACATTTTAAAAGAATTTTAAGTTAAAACGGACATTTTGAGAATTTTTCCTATTTCAAATGCATGAAAATTAAAGGATTGAAAATTAGCTATCTGCATAAAAAAAATTCATGCCTAACCAAATTAATCGAATCATGATTCGTCCTATGAAGGACGAGATCTTCAGACAATCGTCACTTAACCACCACCATCATCATTTTCACTTGTTGGTTCAGAGATGAATGTGGTGTAACAATCGTCCTATGAAGAAGATGACAGTGGTGTAACCGTCATCACCAACAACCATAACCATCCCCAATGGCTTGATTCATCACCACCATTCACCATCACCAGCCATCATAGCAGATAGTGATGATCCAAATCTAGATGTTGATTAATGGCGATTGTGACTATCTACGTGGTGCTGGCAAGTCGATGGTTAGGTGGTGGGTTGGCGTCGATGGTGATGATCGGGTGGTGCTCACCGGAGATGTTTGGGTGGTCGTTGGAAACTGAGTGAATGGAATGGATTGATGATGATAATGAGGGTGTGATGAATGATGATGATGGACGGCGGTAGAGGGTGGTAGTGGTGGTTGGGTTGGAGATTTAGTCCGATAGGGATGTGAGTGAGGGTGAGGGTTTGGAAAAGTATTTGGTGATGGTGATAGTGGGTCCCACAAAAATTTAGTATTTTTTTACTTTTTTTATTTTGCTTAGGGGTAAATGAAGCATTCTACACCAACTTATCTGAAAAAGTTAACGGTCATCAATTCCAAAAACCAATCGTGTTACAGTTAGGCAAACAGTTCGTACCAATTATATGATTTCTCAAAAGTTGGAAACAATTTTGCAATGGAAGCATAACAAAAGGACCAATCGTGTAATTAACTACTAAAATAAATCATTGCAGGAAAACACGTGAACTTTTCCATCTCTAACATCTAATTGCTGCCTTGTCAATGACTACCATTCACCAAATGAATCGGTCACCATCGCCATCATATAGATTGTTTCTTTTACTTTTGTTTTAGATTTTAAGCATAGTGTTTTTTTTGTTTATATAAAATCCAATATGTTATACTATGTTTACATATTATTAAGCCACTAGCAATCGTCTCGTTTTTCTCATTTTCTCCCATGTGACACATCAGTTTCACAACATCTTTTCTCATTTTTTTCAAATTTTCTTTGTTTTATATGGCGTCGTGTTAGTTTTTTCTAGTTTTCCTGCCTCCCCTTTTTCTAAAAAAAATTCAAACGATTGGTGGTGTACGAGTAAAACCCGGTGAGAATTCACCGGTTTGTGAGTTTAGGCCCGACTTCTTCACTTTTAAAGAAACCTCCATGTTGAATTGTTGATTGCTTCTTCCATCATTAATAGTTGTTTAGGGATCACATTTTATCTATGATTATCATATTATACTCTATTGTAATCGATGATCATAATAGATTATACTCTATTTTAATCGATGTAACTTAATATTATAATAAAATATACCTATAATGAATCTTCTATTTTATTTTCCTTTCATATGTCTATTATGTAATATACATTATTCAACTATTTCGACGATACTTAACAATTAACTAACAACTTACATAGACTAATGAACTATTTGATAAAGACATAAAATATAGATTTATAAATAATAACAACTTACATAAACTAATCAATTATATGATATAGACATAAAATATATATATAACAGATAAATAAGTTAAACTAACAAATTACGTTTTAAGAAATTGAAGCTTAAATATAGAGGAAGTTGAGTTCCTCCAAAATATCTAGAGCTAGTGGGGCATATAACTCTTATAGTTCTGTCGTCTTTATATATAGAAGTAAGAGTATACTTTTAGACAACCCATCCATCGGACATGACATTTAAGAAATAAAAAAAATATTTGTATAAGAAAACTAGAATTAAACAAATAACCAACCAAACACGTTTCAAAATATTTTAGTTAAACAAAATCTTCAGTTATATGATGGCTTGCCTTCTAATGGAAAGTTTGGCTTAGAACATCTTACAAGATTCACAAAATATTATTCATATTCGTAAGTAGTATGACACAAAACTGATCACTGTTGAAATGATAGCATTAATGTAACAACATTGATTTCATGATTAACCTACTTGCTTAAGTCTTTAATAATTCTAGTATTTTTATATGTAATCATTGATTGAATTCAAAATTTTATTTATGAAAACTATCTCATCTTTTATATATTATGATTTATTGTGAAACTATTGCATGCTAGTATAGTTTTATGATAGATCTTGCTATAAACGATAAATTGAAAATTCTCTAGCATTAATCAAAATCTAAAACAATACTAATTTAGTACATAAATAAAATACATATAAATATAAGGGTGAAATTTTATATATGTTTAACTTAGGGTTTACATATGTAATTTTATTAAAGATAGCAATTTAGTTAGTCAAATTAAGTCTTATGATTATCTAAGTATAAAAAAATTATAAATATATATATATGCATGGATAATTATAAAATTATGTATATCTATTATTACAGCATTTAAATCATTTAAGTGATATATATCTAATAAGTTACTAATAATTAACTAGTAATTATCTTAAATCCAATAACTAACAAATTAAACTAATTTTAACTCAAATATTAAGAAATTATATCCTAATTGAAACCTAAAATTATATTTTTCACCTATAAATAAAGGCTTTATTTTTATTATCTTTCAAACCAAACACTAAACTAGAGCTTTCATAGCAATAAATCTCAACCCACAGCACATCTGTTAAAGATCCAAGAAGCTTCCATATCAAGTAAGTTTTAGTGTTCTTTGTGTTCATATCTTTTCACTTTTGATTTATCATAATCCAATCATAACTAGCTTGGATCTATAATTACAAATATCATAAATTTAAGATGAATCATAGTATCAAATAAACATGAAATTATTAAAACTTTGCTTAAACATATCAAACTTGAATTTTCGAATTTTGATATATTCGCAGGGCCATCTTCACACAAGGATATCTCCCTAAAAAATCATTTTTAATGATTCCTTTTTTTCAAAATTAAGTTTAGGGTTTTATCTTTCCAACCATATAAAGCACGTCTTTTAACTCTTTAATTTGACCCATCAAACAGCTCACGCAAGTTTAGTGCGCAAATCTAGTAAAAGCTATCAAAACCCTAAAATTTGTAGCTTTTTTATTTTTTCATGAATATAATGTAAAATCAATAATTTTTATTATAAAATAATCAATACAAAAATGTTTTAAACAATAAAAACCTAAAGTATAATGATTCTCATGATTATCTATTAACTTTGAATCATGTTCCTAGTAGAACTCTTCATATTTTCAATTGTAACCTCTCTATTATACAATTTATTTATTCCCAACCTTGCTAGGCATATATTTACACTTGTTTTCTATACTTTCTAAAAATACCAAACACAAATTTGACTTAGTCTAGTATATATATAGAATCGTTTCATTCGACATGTAATTATATGTCAAGTAAAAGGTTCCGACTAAGAAAAAACGAGATACTTAAGTGATGAAAAATCCATCAACTCTTTATTGTGAATCATTTTGTTAAGTTGGATATGCTACTCTGGTACGATACATCTCTAGTATATGACAAACACTCTTAAACTTTTTATAATAACAACCCCTCAACTATCAACAAATATAATAAACTAACTAAATAACTCATTTAGGGCAATCTTCACTCTATGTTACTACAAATTGCAAAATTAATCAACCTACTTTACTATATGAGTTTATAGCCCCTTTTTCTTTTGTATTTTAGAGTGAAAAATTCTTTTATCAAACCAGGAATTCAAATAGGGCCGTCAATTTTATCCGTACCCGATTAACCTACGCGGACCCAGTCTCACCTGTACCCGAAGAAACCCGACCCGAACAACCTGAAAACCAATTAAATCGATCCTTAAGTAAGTCGTTTGTATACACTTATTTAGATTATCCAAATTGAGCAAATTGTTTGTATACAATTATATATTTAAGTATTTTGCATAACTTATGAAAGTAAACTAATTTAAGGGGGCGTTTGGTTGGAAGGAATGAAATGGAATGGAATGGAATTGAGAAACTAGTATAATTTTCAAGCAAAATTATGTTTAAGTGGGTAATGAAATGTAAAACTCAAGAGAATGTTTCACCTCAAATTTCATTGGTTGTGGGATTTCAAATTCCCTCTCTAGATGGAAGGATTTTGAAATCCCACAACCAAGGGAATTTGAGGTGAAACATTCCCTTGGGTTTACTTTTAATTGTTCACTCAAACACAATTTTACTTGAAAATTATACTAGTTTCTCAATTCCATTCCATTCCTTACAACCAAACGCCCCCTAAGTTCACTAATTTGATAAGATTTTAAAAGAAAACTCATTAAAATTTACTGATTTAAGTCTATTGTTTAGTACCCAAAACCCAACCCAAAGAACCCGAAACCGATTAAACCGAACGTTATTCGGGTCAAGTTTCGAGTAGACTTTCAACGCAAAAAAACCTGAATAACCAGAACCGATTATCTAGAAACCCGGTTAACGAACCCATCAACACCCTTAAATTTAAAATTTGAAGTTAAAGCTAATCTTTTGCAAACTCAATGATAAATTTTCCACTACTGGTAATACTAAACTGATTATACATGTTGTTATATTCTATGACATCTTTTACTATAAAGTCTTTTTATTTTTCTAAAATCTACACAACCATCAACTTCAGGGAAGTCACAGAAGTACGTAAATAGATCTATTGGCCTGACAAGCTTATCTGGTTCTCAAGTTGATGCATGGCAATCAATAACGAGCGTCTTTTGAGTCAATATATTATTTTTGACTTGGAAGGAGCTGAATGTTTAGAAATTACATACTAGATAAACATACTATTAGTGTGACCTCTTGTGTCAGGAGGTTAGACGAGAGGACATTCGATCACTAGGGTTTATTGTGGACTTATTTATAATAGTTTAACTACTTGTATTTGAATATTTATTTATTGGTTTGTATATGGTTATCTACTATATGTATACTTCTAAACTTATGTTCTCACCAATTTTTTATTTAATATATTTTAGCATGTTTTCAGGTAAGACAAAATAAATTTATTGCTTTGTTCATGTTAGAACTCAATGAGAAGCTTTAGTTGGATCTAGTTAAACTTTAAAGAAAACAAAGACTTATTTGTTTGTTTGGTTTATTTGTTTTTAAAATTGGATGCAATCAAGTATATGGGCTTAATAAGTAATTTCCTTTAATATTTTTATTATTGCGTTATGATTCAATTTCGTCAAGCCATTAGTGTATACGCTTTAGCCGGAGGTGTGATATTTAATGGTTATTTAGTTTAGTCGGTTTAATTGATTAGTCAGGTTCACTAGTTTAGTCAATTTAATATATTATGTTTCTAGCCTTAGAAACCAGTTGGATAACAAAGGGGGAGACGAAAAATTTTGGATTATCATTGGTTTGAGCAGTTTAGTTAGAGGTGTCATTGTGTCGGATTGACGGGTTAAAATTAATTAATAAGCTCAAAATTTTATTAAATTCAAAACCATTAACCATAACCCGAAAACACTTAACAAACTTGTCACCCAAGTACGGGTTCTGTAAATTGTTTATCTAGACAGGCCGAATATCTGACGAGTTAAAACATGTTAGCGGTTACATTTTGAGTAGCAACTAAATTGTGAAGTTTTTAATGGGTTAATTGAGTGAGTTTAGCCCGAACACAACCATTTATTAAACATGTTAGAGAGGTCAACCAAACACAACATGACTATTATCATCGGATGCTCCTTTTGAGTTCTAAATGATGTTAGGAAGATCACATGTAAATTTGCTATATATTATCAGGTTTGCTAAAAACCAATTGATACATTTGTATTTGGTTCATTAACACATAAGAAAACGAACTATTCCCACTAAAACTAGTCAAACCAGCCTGTGAATTTTGGTTTCAAAAACACTAAAGCCGAAGTTACATACATACTTGTTGCTTACCATAAAATTAGTGTTATTGTTTTCTTATATGTTTCTTGTAGTTAAATAATTGTAAATATATATCTGATTGAAAAAACCACAAGTTAATTATTAAGAGATGCCTTGGCTACAACCAAAAAGAACATAGCGTTTATTGGAATCATGACATATACTATTTCAAAGAAAACCAAGTCCCTCCAATAATTTGGTTGTTGACTTGTTGTCTTAAGACAAAATAAATGAGCTCTACAAGTCAGCTTTACAAACTCACATCGTGTTAAGCCCATTCGATCATTTTTCGAAACTTATTAATTCACGAAAACTTATTAAGTAGTAATGAAAATTTGAACTGTGAAATGCCAATATCCCCGCTAAAAACCTATAACAAGTTGATTAATTATAATAAAACCGTTTAATGTTATAAATTAAGGAATTTAGTCGTGTAATACACGATTTCTTAACATAATTTATTATAATAAAGATAAAGTTTACTTGATTTGTATATAGTTAGTTTCTACACAAATTCTCGATCCTACTTTTTGTGATCAACGCCTTGAACCATCTTCTAATAACCAATATTGGTTTGTATGACTTGAACCGAATAGAAGAAGTTCAATGGTGATCAAATTTCAACATGCCTAACAACAAATGCGGAAACACGATGGTACAACCAAAATTCGCGAAACGAGTTCGGTTATGCTCAACTTGATTGTGTTTAGATCGATGCAGTAAGCACACAAGTAAATTGTTGAAAACAATGTATTCAGAAATAATAAAGGAAAAATCAACGGAGGTGATAGAAAGAAGATGAATTGAAGTTTTTTACTAGTAATTATATATGATGATTTTGGGTACCAATAAGTGTCTCAACTAAATATTCCCAAATCCTTTTTGCAAGCTTACATATATATTGTTCATGGCGGTTAATCATCATTATATTCACCATGTTGTTCCAATACATGATATGATGGTGATTCAACCGTAAGGGTTAGGGTGGGTATACAGCTCTCCGATCGAGCAAGTCCACCGGCATCGGAGTTTTTGGTAGGACTACAAGGCACAGACCTCAGAGATCTAGGCGAGTCCAAACTTCGCCGGAGAATCTGTCTCATAACGGAGATCAAATGAACCGCCGGGTTGGGTGGTGGACCGGACGATCGAGACGCCTTACGAAACGTCATGTGGCGAATCATGGCTTCTTCTGCGCTGATGAGCCTTTCGCTCCTCACGATTTCGTCTTTCACCGCCTCTCCACACAATCCGCAGATCCATTTGCCTTGATACCTCGCCCGAATTCGCTCCATGTACTCCGGCGTACACTCCTCCGTCAATCCGCAACAATCGCACTCCGCAGACTCAACTTCCGTCGTCGGGCCACTCAGATTCTCCGTCACCGAATGCGGTTCCGTCGTAGGGATCATCATCGCATCGCTCATCAACGTCCTAGACATTCCTTCACCAAAGCACAAATTCTTCAGATCCGACGATTCGATTTACCAGAGAAATGAAGTTCGAGATACGAACAATTCCGTTCAGATATACAAAAAACTAGTGTATGTATAGACGTACATACGCAGCAACCAATATTTGATGAAGATGACAAGTATTTGTGAGTATTATCTCTCCTTCTCCCACTCTCCTTCTTCAACATTCGATTCTTTTGGAAACAGAAACAAAAATCTGAAAGACATTGCAGATGAATCACTTGCAATTCAACTCTCAAGGATTAAAAGCCAGCTAGGCTCTCATCAAACACAATATCAAAAATGATATGAAACAGAAACAGAAACAGAAACAGAGCGAGAGAGAGAGAGAGAGAGGTGAATGGTGGGCACAGAGGAAGATGAGAGAGAAATTTATTGTGCTTTTTGGTGGTGTGTGGAAATCGGAAAATAAAAATAAAAAAGAAAACTCAATGATTGGGGGGTATATTCCACTTGGAAAACAAGATAAAAATAATTTCCACGTCAACAATGACGCTGTCAAATGTTCTCCCATTGATTGAGCGTGTAATTATATAAAACAATTGTTCGTTTTAGTGGAGATTTCCTTCCATACTGGTTGCCTAACGTCCACTCATTTGTAGCCACGTGGATGTGGC
The DNA here is from genome assembly GCA_025506415.1 of Flaveria robusta. NCBI lineage: Eukaryota > Viridiplantae > Streptophyta > Magnoliopsida > Asterales > Asteraceae > Flaveria > Flaveria robusta. The sequence goes on along the minus strand of CM046459.1, from coordinate 18,789,358 downwards.
CATCGTGTACATCCATTTATCCAGCTCAGCCTGACAACCGTTTCATATTATTTTTCTCATACGTGTTGCCTAACGTCCACTCATTTGTAGCCACGTGGATGTGGCCATCGTGTACATCCATTTATCCAGCTCAGCCTGACAACCGTTTCATATTATTTTTCTCATACGTGGGCTTTACGTCCATTATCTTTTAAGTCGTTATTTAGTGCCTTCGGAAAATAATTTCGATTTCATTAATACGTTTCCTTTTCTAATTGCAATTTGAATTACTTTCCTTTTTTTTTTAATCATAATCAATACTTATTCAATTATCAAATCTTTGGGATTATTTTCTAGCTTGTTTTGCAAGTTTTATCATTTGGATATGTTCACATGATTTAAAATTAAAGTAATGTTTTAGAATTGAGTTAGGACTATCTTGCACAGATATCTTAAATATGATAACCATTTTTATAAAATTATAAATTTTATTTTTAATTTTTATAATGATTGGTTTTTTATACTTACCAACATTGGATATAAGTATATAACTATTAAGTTGAGATAACATATGTAATAATAAGCTTTGGCCTCCCTTAAACACTGTAATAAGCATGTTGATGTGAACTTCCGGTTCATCAACAATAAGTAGGCTTTAATAGAAAAACATTGTGCTTTTTAAAATAAAAACTACTTTCTACTCAAACAATCTTTATTTTCTTTAAAAGCATAGGTCAATCAAGTTGTTTACCTAAAGTATATTTGAACTCAGATATTTTGAAAACGTTCAGACATCTTACCAATAAGTTATTTTGTGATGGTCTAACATAGTAACATTGTATAATTAAAAGCTTTTCTTTCAACTCTCAACTTACGGTTTGCAACCTGACTTTAACCTCTCTCGATATCCTCTTAATGAAAAAATAAATTTTAAAATCATTTAAGACACAAAAAAATAAAGAACTATATAATTTAATATATAAGTTATAACAATTATGATAGAAAATTATTATAATATAGAAAATTATGAAAGCTTTTGTGTGGAAGCATTAGTCAGCTTCACATGACAATTCGTGAATCCTGTTTATTATTGGCTTTTGATGTCCACATATGTTGATTGATGTTGTTCAGTCATGCATGTTTCACACACTTCCAATTTGTTGCTTGCTTAAGAAATACTTCATTATTTAATATCGATTTCAGTCTTATTGATTGACAATATATGTTTGAATGCAATTAAATATTTGTAATAATTAACGTACTTCATTTAAAAAACCAATTTGGAATATCATAAGCATTAAAACATTTTCAACTCATTGAAAAGTTCTAACCGTATCACATGTTTAATGGTTGAATGATGTTTTATAAGATTTTGTGTGATTTATATAAACGATTGTAAAGTTATGGTTTAACCCATTACATTCTTAAGAATATATAATAACATTACTGATTTACTGTATATATAATATTTTATTTTATGTGCTCATGATTTCAAACATTAAAAGAACGCACATGGATTTATTGGCTCGATGGCTTCAATTTTGTCCTGTCTAAGCTGCTTTTCACTCGGCTACTTTTATATATGTTTAAAGAGTTACGCATAATAAAAGTAGATTTATAAAATAAAACATATCGACTTTATGTTCATGTGAGGCGTCTGTTGCCACCATTGGGCAAAAAATACACCCTAACACGAGTTTTAACCATTTAAGTTCCGGAATATATTGAGATTATATAAAATTAAGATATAGATCGAGTAATAAGCGAAATGAGTGTTGATTACTAATGCAATGTAAGATAAAACCATGCTTATTATATAAATGAAAATGAATATCTACCTATCTAACTATCTACCTAACTACCTATTATAATATAAATGTTGCTTAGGGGGACACTTGACGTGTTTCTAGGCCACCCACGCTTGGTTTTTCCCGCCCAAGCTACACAAGCCATTTCATTACACGCGGATCCTTTTCCGGGTCCGACCAGCCCACATTTGTGACTCTTATCGCCGTATGTTTCTTCTCCATACTATCATCTCCCAAACCCTAGACTCTCTCAGCCGCATTCATGCTCTTCCTGCCCTAATTGATCATTTCTTCTTCATCATATTTCAGGGTTTTTATTCGTAGGAAGGATTACTACCACCACGTTGTTTAAAGACGCATCACAACCAACGGATGATTGAGCACGTGATGGAGCCATTTAACAGTTTTTTAATTCACGAAAGTATTAAGCGTTTTTTAGAATTTTGCGAGTAAAGAGCGTTTTAAGTTGTCGTGTTTCAACCAAAACATCCACTATATATTTATACTAACCTAAAAGGGGTATAATGGTAAAATAAAACGTCAAAAAAAGATCAAAAATTGCCCTAAACGGTAAAAAAAACGGCTATATGAACGTTGGGTAATGACTATATTTGAAAACCGTTTGAAAGCCGGTTTGAATGTTAAACCGGTTTTAAACCAAACGGGGTTGTAAACCGGTTTGTGTGTTGAAGGTCCAAATCGATGGGGGAACCGACAGTTGGGAACGGGTTGGGACCGGTTTTTTGTCAAACCGGTTTTGGGCCAATTCGGTTCCGGTTTATAACCCAAGCCAAACCGGCTTTTCTTTTGTCCATCTCTAGTTGTGCTTGCGCGCCTTCTACACATTATCTTGAAGTAAATAGGGATACTATGATATGGGATTGAGACTGTCTATGGGCTCTCTAGAACTACTTGATTACCCTCAATCCCTTGACCAGGTTCCAGTTGATAACTGGGCTACCAATGAAAATGTGAGCCCGGTTCAAGCTTTTTAAGGGCCCAACTCTACCAATGAGCTAATCACTAATGTCTAATGAGCACCGGTACTGTACATGGTAGAAAATATTAAACGTAAGTTGTAATTTTTTTAAAGAAACGACGTCCATGTATTATGTATATTAAATGTATCTTTTCTATTAAAAAAGTATATTAATGAATTGCGATATTATTAAATTTCTTGAATGATTTTTCTATAAATAAAATTGAGATATTATTAAATTTCTTGAATGATTTTTCTGGGAAGCAGTCAAAACGATGAGTATTATTAAAAAAAAAAAAAAAAAAAAAAAAAAAATCCTATTGCCAACGAGCCAAACATGTCATGTCCCTTATTTTTTTCAAGAAATCATCTGAGTTATATCTCAACGACTTAGATCTTCTAATGTGGCTAGGTTGAGTTTGGGGAAACATCTCATAATTTCCTCGTTATTCTTTTCTTTAGAGTTAAGTTAATACTTCTGTTGGTTGATTGTACATCAATGTTACACATTTGCATATATTTTTACTTTGATATACAATGGAGGTTCTATCATATATGTTTATAAAATAATAGGTAATCTATTAAAGTGGAATATACTTTTATCTATTTTTATTTCATACAACACACTTTCGTTTTACTATCTATTGTAACATAATTTAATTAAAGGTAACAAAGTGTATAGTGTGAAAAGAAAGATAGATGTCATTAACTAGTAAACCTTATGATAAAAAAATTCAATTTATGTTTTAGGTTTAGTTTTATAACTTTTAGCATAAAACATATTATTTGATTGTTGATTCATACTCAAAATAAAAAATAAAAAAATAATTTAATGCCGGCAGAAAGTAATAATTTAGTATTGAAGGTATTGGGCCTCACAGAAATCGAGCAAGAGTTTTCAAAATGGCCCCTACTCTGGAAATTAATTGTGTTTATTTTTTGAAACAGTTAACTTACAAATCCTTTAATCATACTTCTAAAATTCAGTCCATAATAAAATTTGAACATCAATCATTAATAGAAAAATACCTTGCCCACGTACCTTGATATCGCTTGATACAGACACTTTAGTTATTGGCCATCATTAAATGTTTAAATCCATCAACCATCATGATACAAAAATGAGTGAGTTCAATTAGAAACAGAAGCATATTCCAGAAAGCTTAAAGGGCCAATCAATTTTTTGGGGAAAAAAGGATGGAAATAGAAAAGGGACGTTAAAGCCTATAACTAAGTTATTATCTTCTCGAATTTAACGAGCCATAATGAGATTTTTAGTAACTTTTGGGGGGTGATGAGTACATTTTGAAGATGAAGGGAGTGAATAATTCACTATGGCCCACATAAACGATCATTTGTTATACGAGTAACTATTAAATTATTATTAATATATTTTGGTTTGTTCATATTTCAAAATTTGAATACAGATATTTGATGTAAATTTCAAATGTGATTATTGGTTTGGGTTAAATTCGGGTTTTGTGACAATGATATGTAGCGAGAATAATTTGTTTCTGTGATTTACATAAGAGTACGATGTATTCTCACTATAAATTGATTTGATTAATAATGTTTCATTGTTACTTGTGAGCCTTGATCCGTAAACATAATAGCCGGATAAATTTAAAATGACTTTGATGCAGAACTCGTCTTCAACGAAATGTATCAAAACAAAATGATATAAGATGTTTTCAGCAAATACACTATGTGATTCTTAATAATATGTGGACATGTTAGACAATCATATTCATGTGTACATCTTTTGGGGCGATGACGTATTATTAGATTTTACTATTGTGTATGTTCTTATATTGTTATGGCGACCAACTCATAATACACTAACATCACTGTTAATGAAACATTAACCTTATGCATCCTACATAAAAAGTAAGTATGCAACAATTACATGTCAAATTTTATATGATATGTAGTATTTTGAGTTGTTAACATTACACATGCTAATCTTTGAACTAGTAACAGGATTAACAAAAATCTACTTAAATTAAATTACAAAGGAACCAAGTATTAGAAAATTTGAAAATAAGATGATCTTCATAACCCTTTAACTTCAAAGACAAAATTAATTCTTTTCAATGAATCGCATAGACATCTTTTGTAATTTAATCTTAAACCTATGATAAACTTGGTTGTACGTATATAGTTGAAGGTTAAATAAATAATAAAGATGCTTGAATAGTTAGTATGAAAACCACGAACTGCATTATTTGCAATAGATCAAACTACATTATTTGTATACAATTATATGTTCAAAGATAAACAATTATGATTTATGACTAGTTTGTATTTTCTACCAGTCTTTTTTAAATACTTTATCTCATTAATTACATGTCTTATCTTTATATTGTATCACTAGTTTTAGTAAACCCATGTATTACACGGGTTGAACAAATAAAATATTAAATATAATAAAAATTTATTAAGTATAAAATGATATTTTTTTTCCAAAAAAATAAAATATTTTGTTTCAAAACAAACCGCATTAAAAAATATTATTTAAAAAAAATTATTATAATTTTTAATTTTAATTATTTTTTGTTTATAAAAAATTTACTTTTTAAAAACACTAATTTTGAAAAAGTTTGATATTTTATAAAACTTCCTTAATTTATAAAAACTATTTATTAGAAATAAAATTAATAAGAATACCTTTTTTTAAATTTATTAAAAATAATTTTATTCTAAAAAAGTTAAATAATATAATTGGTAATTAAGGTAATTATTTAATAGGAGAGATAAGCGGGAAAATATTGGTGAAAATAAATGTGGTGATAACATGTGTCACCTTAAGTTACTCTTTTATTAGATTAGAAGGATGATAACATAAATAATTTTAATAATATACTAATAATAAAAAATCAACTAAATTAAACTTATATGTTTTCTTTACAGCCAATCTAGAAAATGGGTCATCATATATGTAGGTAAACTCTCAATTTCTCAAGGTTGGTAAAAGGGGCTTTAGATTCCTTCTCTCTTTCTTCTTAAATGTAATATACATACTATAACACTATAACTTTAACACAATTATGAATAGAAAATAAAGCGTTGTATACGAATTATTGTGTTCATTTTAATCAAATTTAACTAAGCATTTAAAAATTTTTCTAAACGTTTGAGGCCAATAAAATTAATACATTTAATATACAATCAATAAATATTATTTTAGAAACGAAACAAATTATGGCTGTTTTGGGGGCTCCCCATCACGGCACCTCAGTTCCCCATTGACATAACTATTTTTTGTGGGGCAAATAGAAATGAAAAAAACACATTTTGAGATAATTCATTACTTATAAATTGTATCTTTAACATTATCGATCTATAATATAAAAAACTTATTATTTAAGCATCAAATTTTTCCTGATTACCTTTTTTTATTGACGACCGAGAAAGAATGAAAATATGCAAATATAAAACCTAAAAATTAAAATATGATTTTTAATAAAATGCAGGCCATAAAATACATCTTCGAACTATCTTGCCTCGGAAATCAACTAAATTCATCCTAATAATAACTGTTGATCTACAGAAATTTTGATGAATTTTCATGTTGATTATAATGCTTAATGTTGAGAAGAGAATACCTTTTAAAAATTATCAGTTAGTATTAAAAGTTTCAGCATCTTAGTTAAATACATAATCTGATATAAAATATAACAAGAAGATCAAAATGCTCCAGTGTTTGAACGAACTCAAAGTTGAGTATTAACTGTAAGCATATATTCAATAAAATAAGTTAGAAAAAATTTCTAGATATAATTATTTATAATACTTATTAGTATTGTTACTTTGCTAAACGCTATATAATACTTATAAGGATTGCTAGAGACTATATGAATGCAATATTTGTTTTTTAAAGTTATTATTAGTCTTATTAATCTTATAGTATATTGTCCTGAATACACCAATCAGCCACCATAAATAGTAACCAACAAAATTAAATTAGTTTGATATATTTTGTTTTATAATCTATTATTAACTTGTAATAATTAATTAGTCGGCTTATCACAAGTTAACATATGGTTTGATTCATCATGAGAATTGATACCAGAAGTAAATATCTACCACTACGCATGTCCCACTTTTGCACCTACCAATCATCATTCCTTTTAATTTAAAATTTCCTAGCCCCAAAATAAATTTTTTTTTTTTTTTTTTTTGGGGTGGGTGTGTGTGTGTGTTGGGGGGGGCGCACCGAGAGTGAGCTAGATGCGCCAAGAATGAGCGATCAGGGTGGTTGAAGGAAATGTTGAACATAAGCTATTAAACTATTATGCGACAAGTATTAGTGCAATGAGTTATTAGGAAGGAAGTGCATAATGTGAATTACCATGGCAAGAATAGATCGAAGAAATAAACTCAATCTTACAAATAAATTCTTAAAGGACAATATGAACAAACAAAACCTTTCCTTTCTCTGTTTGTCACAGGGGTAAACCATCAGCAATGGCTCGATTGGCATCAACACTAGTCGTTTCATACAGAGGTAACTCTTGCATACATCCATCCATCCCAATGGCAGCAGAAAGATGCTCCAGTTCAAACAGATCGGAGCTTGCATAGCTCGCAGCTTCATCATCATTAACATCATCATCATCATCGTTATTGTTTTTAATCGAATTAAACACATATTCAGCCTTCCTCTGGTATTTCTTCAATCTATGGCGGTTTTTCTCTGTCAAATGCTTTTTAAGCTCTTCCTTGTTTGAACTCCGTACAAATTTGACTGCAGGTGAACCAGATCCGTCTCCGTTTAACGATTTGTGTCCAAGAGGCTGAGAATATTCATTGACGATGACGTTCGCCGGATAAAACCTCACCGACCTTTTCACGTCGGAGGCTAACTTTCCCGACGACGAAGTTTTGCTCAAACACGATCGTGAAAGTGACGACGCTGATGAACACGTTGAAACATTGGGCGCCGATTTAGGTTTCCTATTTGCATGAACATCATTTTCATGACCTCCGATGTAGGGCGATGGAACCTTGGATTTCTTAACGTTTGGCGTCCTGAAAAGTGAAATTAAAAACGTCGTCAACCGACCTCCCGGTGAAATCGGATGCTTCCCTTTCTTCAGGTAACCGTAGATCTTCATAGCTCTCGATTTCGTCTTCACGAACCTGCCTTCACTCGGTTGCAGATCATCACGCATTTGATCGTACATTCTCCTGTCCTTCTCTCGTGTGTTAGTGTTACGTTCATCGTCATTGATGATGGTACGGATAGGTCTAGGCCTCACCGGAAATCCGTATATCGTCTCCGCTTCCGAGGACGAGATTCCTGCGCTATATCTAGTGCCGATGTTAGAGCTCATGTATGAGTTGCATTCGAAACCTGTAGCAGATTTCCGTCGAACCACCACGTCGCTGACATTCTTCGATCGTGGAACATATTGCTTACGATCATACTGGAAACAACCATCAATGCTCTGTCTATTCCTCGTTGTTTTTCTATAATTCTCACCCTCTCTTTCATCAATCGATCGGTAGATGACGTCAAGCAAAGTCGATGAGAAAGACGGATTTTCTTCACGGCATCTGTATCGATGCCTTTCGATAGCGTCCATTATGTGATATTTTACAGTGAATTAATGATCACATGTGTTGTAACTTTGATGGATTGGAGACCAACGTCCAGTAAATTGAGAGGATTTTGTTTTCTGTTGTTTGGGCTCAAGAGGGAGTGACAGATTCACACTTTTTATGAATGGAGGTGACGTGTACACACTCAATTAATTAGAGAGATCCCCACATTTTATAAATAAGAGAGCTCACAGTATCATTGCTCTCAGAAAAAATCAAGGGGTTGTCAGAGAGCTATTCACCTCGTATAGCATCATATGACCCATATCTAACAAAATTATTGGTGATGTGTAGTATGATTTTAATATTAAATGATATTGAAGATTCATAAATGTGGACCAAAGTGTTTGCTTTGAGCCTAAATGTAATTAAAGTGTTAGAAACGTAAAAGAATGGGTGTACGAGTGAATCATAATGGTATAACGAGAAACGCGCAAACCAAAAGTCAGAGTTGCAGCACTTGAATGTTCACTTGTCACTACACACACAGACTCTACTCTTCAATTTTGTCAATCTGATTTTAATTTTAAATTTAAATTTTATACGCAAAGAGCATTAACCTACCTCCACTATTGTCAACACCACTTTTTGTCAAGTAAAAGCACTACAAGTTACAATTCTTTTGATGTATTCAAATTTTATATAATTCGATCATATTTCTTTTGAGAGGCCAGTACGAGCATAAAGTTCAGCAGCTAAATTTCTTCTATGCATTGATAATGGAAAACTTATAAGGTTCAGTTTTCAGAAAATATATAAACGTTTCATTGAACGCCTGCAGGTTGTGGAGGATGCTATACATAACCCTGGAAATTGCATATGAAAAGATTGTGTTGCTGCATTGAATGAAGCATGGCTAGCTTTGAAGGCAAATATGTGGCGTGATCGAGGTGATTGGCCTGCAATGTAGTATATATGATGCTGATTACAGACTAGGAACGTCCCTTGGACTCACCCAAACTTCAGATGTTTCCTCCTGTATAATTAAAATAAGTTCCCCATAATATAATGCAACAACATTTATGCATGGGTTATAATTATAGGACGAAATGAAAATGGAAATCAGTTTATAAACTCACCCTCTCTAACAGATATGGCAAGAAAAGATCTAAATTGATCTTTGGTGTTTGATACAGAAGGGAATGCATGAGTGCCAGTTTGGCAAAATTTTCTGATTGGACATGACACCGAAAAGAAAAAAGAAAACCAACTGGCCCAACTTCAAATTTTATGGCCACGAAATTTGCAGCGGCTCTACATTCTAGATAAGGTATATGAACCGGGTCAAAAGAAAAATTAAGAATAGACTCCAAATGTCAAACTGTTTAGTGATGTAACTGAATCATGTGGTTTTGTTGATACATGTAAAGGTCGAGCAACATCGATCCTATCATGCAAACTAGCACCCTTTACTTGTTGAGAGATAAAATCAATTGGCAGATTCACGGGTGATTTTCGGGTCCTAGAAGCCTCAACTGAACTACGCACGACCATGTAACACGCAAGATAATTAGAAACAAAATTTATGTACGATGATGCCTTTAGAAATCAGAAAAATTAATACGTACTGCAGGGAGATTTTCATATTTCCCTTGCAAAATCCAAAAATTTATAATATCATAATTTCCTAACCAAACTTTATCATACCATACTTACCTTATTCAAAACTTAAACGTACTATATCATATTTACCAAATCTAAGCTTTAAAAAGTTCAACAAACCTAAATAAATAATCAACTCATAATTGAAACTTACACAAATATCAATTAACAAATCATTGACCATTATACGCATCTAGCCTTTTCCCACGACAGTATTTAAAGAAATTATTTAATTTTATTTATCTTGATTGAGATAAAAAACAAGACTTAATTGGTTTCTAACTGGTTTTAGTGGAATAAATAACAAAATGGGTAGATATGATTAGATTATGCATTAGCCACACTTGATGTATATTAAATCTATACAAGGCGGATATGATATTATAAAGTTTAGTTGGAGAAATATGATATTATGAACTTTTAGATATATAGGGTAAATACGATGTTATGAAGTTTTAGCTATGTAGATATTATACTATTTATTTTTTTAAACCGGAAGTTTTAGTTGTTGAAGTTAGTGACTCGTTAGTGCCCACACTACAGAGCTTTAAGCAGAAGGTTTGTTCTCGTTTTAGATTAAATCTGTGTCTCTCACAACATGAAACTGTCTTGTTCTTACTCCAAAAAACAAATTTCCAACCATAAACGTGACGCAAGTAAAAAATCACATAATGACTAAAAAAGAAACCAAAGAACGCGTAGAAGCAGGCCCGGCCCAGAGCATGTGCAATCTGGGCATTTGCACAGAGCCCATACCAAAGGAGGGGCCCAAAATCGGCTATGGATTTGTTAGGTCTAGCTCTAGCCTCTAGATTGTAAATAAAAACTCATTTCATTTGTTTGAATTATTAATACTTGATGATGGGCCCCACACACAATTTGTGTATCTGATTAACAATAATCAGTTCAACAATTGATGAAAGGAATAGAGACCCACTTAATGAAAATTAATTTTTTTAGATTTTACTTAATTTAATTGGTAAAATTCATAGAACGTGTATTTAATTGTTTTTTTTTTTCAATTTAGTGCCTATATATTCGAATAAGCTCATGTACCGTGGTATTATTTTTATATACAAATTATAGGATTTTATAGTTAACTTTTTTTTCCTTTTTTTTTTATAAGAATATGTGTCAGAGTTGATGGAAGTAGGAAATGGGCTTCTTTCACGTGTGATAGTTCGAGCTTTCGCTCTTGTGGGTTTGAGAGTGAAGAGTAGATTTTATGCGTGAGTTTTCTCTTTGTCTAGTTTCTATCTATATGTCGTCACCGGTAGGTTTCTAGGTTCATAGTTTTGTTTTCATTCTTGAATATTAAAAATATTTCTATGAAATAAAATTAGATATCATCTATGTAATTAGGGTGGGGTAAATTTTAATTAGAAATTACAAGTTCATATTTTAAGGGGCCTATTTTTACTTGACGCACTGGGTATCCAAAATTTTAAAACCGGCCCGCGTAGAAGCAAGATTTGTTAACTTAACAAGTATAAAAGAAAGTCAAAAACTATAGCAGATAGACAATATCCCATTATTACTCTATAATTAAATTACAAGAAATGAACAGTGATGTATTGTTGTTTTTGCATTGTGTACAAGTGTGATATGCATGCCTATTTAAACTTAATGGGTGAAGCACAAAACAATAGATGGTTCCCTATGTACCTGCCGCTCAAACAAAAACCATGGCGTCTTTCTTCTTCAAGATCAGAACAATCGTATCTCCGTGTACACATGGTGGGGACAATGGTGTTCAGGGTGAACAGCCGCGTCTCGATGGCATTGGCTTTTTTCCCTGAAGACGATGAGGAGATTAGCCACTACCATGGCTCCGACAACGACATCAACATGAGTTCCGATGGATCCACAGTGGCTACATGACTGACTCGACGGACGATAGTTTGCTCATTATGGTTTAATCTTATGGTACAATAAGGTTGCCTTTTTCTTCTCTACTATCTATGATTTTAGGTTTTTATTTCTTACAGTTTGGGGTTGTGGGGATCATCAAAGATCCAAAGGAGTAGATATTCGTGAAATCCAGGTTTTGATTCAATTTTGAACTTAGGTTTGTGATTCTTTATGGAACCTTCTGGTTATAACATTGAGGGTTTGATTTTTTGCATCACCTTTTAAGCGATTATGTTCAATATCAGATACAACACATGTTTTTGATGCTTTGATCATTGTTTCATCGCTTGATATTTCTTAGCTGTGTACAACCTATTTATCTAAAATGGGTTGTTTATTATGTGTTCTTTTGTCTATAGTAATTGTTTAGTATGTTGCTTTGGCTCATATCTTGATTATTTGTTTGCGGTTGAATGTGATTGGTTTTGATGTCCGTTTTTGTACCTATGGATGAAAATTTGATTAGGATATGCATATTCAGTTGGTATCTTTGATCAAGTCCTGACCAATTTGAAAGATTTCGTTTATTATCTGGTTTTGGGGGATGTTTTATGACTTGATTTTACTTTGGCAGATTCGAGAGTGAATTTGTTTGCTACTTATGCTACTCTTCTCTAAGAATCATACATGACATCAAACTACTTTACAAAGAGCAACATAGGAAAATCAGAGACTCTCAATTGATCAGTCAATTCGATGGAATTGTTACAAACCATAGGCTAACGTTGCTTGATTTCTTAAGTGGGTAACTTTTGAATTTGGGAAGATTATTAGTTTATTAGTCTTTTTTCCCTATCTTCACTATAGTTTTATGTAATATTGCTTAGTAAAAATGGTCCAATTAGCAAGATGGGGGGTTCTGTTTTGCATGTTGGCCGGCTTACACAAATGCAAGCCGAGGTTAAGTTCGTTTAATTTTATATATGGGTTTAGGCTTATCTTTCTCATGTTTTCTATTTTAATTGAGTCACTAACTAACTTTTGATTGTGATATATATGTTGCAATTCATTAGATTGGGATGATAAGTTGGTTCAACTATCAGCCGTCTCTAATGCCTTTGATCCCCTTCCTCTGGTAAGTTCCATCTTGCCCTTTCTATGTATGTGTGCAATCTAAGTTCTTTACTCTTTCATCAACAATTTCCTTCAGATTTCAGTTAAAATTGGTTAGTTTTTGCCTAGATTACAGTAAAAATAAATGGGTTCTCAAGCCGAAGTGTCTCTTTAATCAATATGTTATCATCATCACTCATTTAACGTACTTGGTCCAGTCCCCTTCTTATAGGTTGCGTGCTTAGATATTTAATATTTAGTAGTGGGTTACCATATTTGCATCAAAGGTTTGTTCATCATTTGATATTGTTTAGATGAGGATACAAGCTGGGGCTGTTAGGTAATTATCCGCTACAGATTTTGTTTCGTATATTTTATATACAACAATGTTGTTAGAGAGTTAGCTACTGTATATTTATTCATATATATTTTCTTGTTCTTCTGTACTTCATCACACAACAGTCAACATTTGTTATCCCATCGATGAAATTAAAATGTGTATAACGTATTTTAATTGCCCATTGATTGCTCTAAGTTTGCTCATTGATTGCTCTAAGTTCGTTGTTCCACGCTTGATTCCTTGGTTTTCTATAGCTTTTGTCATCCCTTTAATTCCTAAATTCGAAATTGTTAAACACTTCCTGAATTATTTTTTGATTTTATGATTGGTCTTGGTGTTTAGGTTTAATTTTATAGACTAGATTGGCTTTCAAAAGTATAGTTTTGTGTTGTTTATGGTGGCCTATTGGGTTATTTTGAAAGGGTCTTTTTGGTTGTAAATGCTAATTTGAAAAGAAACAGTTGGATAGTTTTTATGGCCTGATAGAGTATTTTTTTTTACATTATTTAGCTTATCTGAATTAGGTTATGTTTTGTTAGTATCAACTAAGTGGTTAATTACACATCATAGTCTTTTGTAAAATGGTAGGCTTGATTTGTATTTATTTCTATTGGTTTTGATACAAATTTGCTTTAGTTTACAATGATTATCAAAGCTTAGTTCATAAAATAGAATGAAAATAATATGACATGAAGAGTAAATTCAAAAGACACTAAGTGTGAGGTTAGTTGCGTACTCAGGTGGTTTATAATTATGAATTTTGGTGTTCAACGATTATTAAACGAAGATGTTTGACAGGTATATAATTCTATTACACAAAACTTTAAGTGTTGAGAAAAAGGTGGAAAGGGGAGAACCGAAGAAAAATTAAACCGTCGCCGGAAAGCAATTGTGATAGCGGCTGACGATACGGAGGATGATTCTGGTGTGTAGTCGTCTAGCAGTGGGAACAGAAAATGAAGCCGGAACTAGAACTAGAAGGGGAACGTGTCACAACGGGTGGAGAAGGATGATGAAGTTTTCTTATAAATATATGCATATGTATTTTTCTTAGCTCATTGTTTATGCATATGTATTTAAGGTTGCTTTGGACAAGAGAATGCTTTCTCGATAGTGAACCTCTCCGCGCCGCGGCGAAGCGCGGAGAGTAATACCTAGTTGAAATTAATAGCTATGATGTGAAATTAGTCAGATTACCTACATATTATTTTGACTACTAGAGTGAGTCTAGAGTGAGTTCTAGTGTGTGTAAATTTTTACTAGATGGATTATTAAGAAAAGTGACAACAACTTAATAAATGTGAGGTAGGTATCACAGCCATCCTAGCTATGTATTCAGAAACAAGAAGATTGAAAGGCCAGTCACGGAGATGCACTCGATCTTCAACAGTCATCGACAGAATTAAGCAGCCCGGCCCCTGATATGTTGGCTAAGATCATCAAAGGATAGAATGTTAATTATGTACTTGTATAAATGAACTCAAATTCAAAAGACCATCAGCAACCAGTTTTACAAAATTGAATGAACTTTATGATGCTAAGGTTCTCCTGTATTAATTAACCAACTAGAGTGCATGACTCAAACGTAAATAGAGTTCCCTAAATTACACATTCGTATATTACACGTACAATTTAGGCAATCAATGTCTTTTTAGCCTTTCCATTGCCATTTTCCACAATGATAGCATGCAATAAATCATAACAGAAACAGTAGATGCACTGTAACAGATTACTAACGTATAACCTTAGCCAGCCAAACCCTGAAAAGAAGTCATTTCTTATCGCCTGGCTTTTCGATCAAATTGCATTCCAATCACCCCTAGAATTTCAATGTTTAGCTTCAAACTATAAACCCTAAGGGGGCGTTTGGTTGGAAGGAATGGAATAGAATGGAATTGAGAAACTAGTATAATTTTCAAGTAAAATTGTGTTTAAGTAAGCAATTAAAAGTAAACCCAAGGGAATGTTTCACCTCAAATTCCCTTGGTTGTGGGATTTCAAAATCCTTCCATCTAGAGAGGGAATTTGAAATCCCACAACAAAGGGAATTTGAGATGAAACATTCCCTTGGGTTTTACATTTCATTACCCACTTAAACACAATTTTACTTGAAAATTATACTAGTTTCTCAATTCCATTCCATCCCTTCCAACCAAACGCCCCCTTAGTGTATCACAACAATAAAACCACTGGCCAGTGTAAATGAACAATTCGATTGAAATGATAAGACTATATATCAACAAAAGATAGAAAACATAAAGAAAGGAATAATCAGCATACTCGTTTTCTATAGATTAACATGTAATATGTAGCATGATTCCTTCCCCCCCTGCCCGTAAGATTGAATGCTAATGGAGTTGTGTATTGGAGCAACATCCATGCAAACACATGTAACCTTCAAAGGTACCCCTTCGCCATAACGAATCAAGGAAACTCCAGTTTAACTTATCAAAATTCAAAAGCAACACCAAAACCAATTAATCTTGAAAAATAAGCATTTCGATTCTTATTTTCCTTTTTTTACCCATGATAGGATTTCATATATCATAATGTGGACATCAAATATATTTCAACTTTCAATACATGCCAACCGCTTCATGCCAATTTTTTCAAACTAATCGATTAAGCCTTTGATAAGAAGTAGCATCCAACATGCAAGACTAACTGGCCTAAAGTCATTCAAATAGGATGGAGTGATATAAAGGAGGCATTGCAACCTATACTAACTTGGTCATTACTCTCATCACTATTGAACTCTGTTGGCTTTTTGTACTTATATTTATACTGCTTTAATGGACCTGCAAAATTCATTTACTCCTGGTTGCTTCTTTATATGCCCGGAAAGGCTGAAATTATGAAGCCCTTAGAGAGATTCATTATGAACACAAACATTACCCAACTAAACACATGCTACAAAGCTTTGTTAATAAGGAATTGCTTTAATATTAGCAATGAACAAGGGACGACCGTAGTCACTTTATAAGTTGGCCAACTGTGGTCTTCTGTTTCTTTGTCACATAATTTAATTATTTAGGCTATCCTTCAATCTTCAAAATGGGAAATTACATTACAAAGCTTAATGATGCACATACATGAAAAGCTCTGGCCTTTTAATTTGTATTTTGTTAGTTACTTATGCGCACATAAATCTGTTTATTTCTGGAAATTTTCATCTAACAAATAATAACATTGGTATCCTTCCATATGTTTATTATATACATATAAATATGTTATTTGTTCACTGGCCAGAAGAATTGACTTTTTCACTAAAGTGACACATGAACTACCAAAAGATCAATATAAAACTGAAAAAATATATGGTTGTGTCTTACCTATCCATGAATGGCAATTCAATTCTAAAAAGCATATCTTGATACAATGGATCAAAAAACTGATACATGAAGAAATTTTATGTTAACTTGCATGCAACTAGAAAGTTTTAATCAAACTCGGTTTTAACAACATAACTACAACCACTAGGCTAGCGTAATGGCAAAAGTGTGTTGCCTCTCGTGCAAAAGATGTAGGGTTCAAGTCTCCCTTGAGACATGAAATACATTTAAATTGAAGTACGAGTAGAGTAGTGCGTGCAGTTCAAAAAAAAAAAAAAAAAAAAGACATAACTAACCCACCTAGACAACAAAACAACAGTAGCTAGCATGGATGACCTTGCAGAAACAGCAATCTTATACCATCAGGTGAAGTTTAACCTGCGAAAAATGAATAAATATATATAGTCACGTTTAAAACAAGATCGACAGCTGATTCAACGAGTGTGATGTAATTTACGTGTAGGTTAAAGATCCCAAGCCATTTGTAGAGTCTCCAAACTATCTTGAGGAAAGTTTGCAAGTCTTTCCACCTCTTTACAAGCCTTCTTGACATATCGTAATAAATGTTCAGCCTAAAATACTTTGCATTTGTAGGCAGCTGCGAATTTGATTGTAGACCAAGGCCTAACATTGTAACTATTGAGATGATCATGATTATTTGCCATAGCATGTTTAATCCTGTTGCTGTTACCACACTCCATAGTTGACTGTTTTATAACAAGTAACGCTATTAATTAAGAAATTAATGATATTTATATATTTATATATATATATATATATACATACAGTCCGTCTTGTTTTGAAACTCAAGGGTAAAAAAGAACATACATGGTCCAAGAGCCTGTTTGCTTATGCGGCGATCTTTGGGGAGCCACAGCGCTGCTTGACGCGTGACAACTTAAGTTACGCCACTTATCCTGAAAATGCAAACAGAAGCTAGTAGGATTAATATATATATATATATCAAGAAACAACATATATAGCTAGCTAAAAAGAACGATTTAATGTAATTGGCCATATGAGTCAAACAAACACGTACAAGCAAGGTGAAAAAAAAGGCCCAAATGTAAGTTTTAACATTTTTGCAAAGTAGTCAATGGATTGAATCAATATAATAATATTGTTGATGTACGTATAGGAATGGTACGTCGTTATAGAAATTAGTTGCAAAATGTAATGAAGAAAAGGCGAATACCTTGAGGTCGACATTGGATCGATTGATGAGTGAAGGAGCAAACTGTTGATCGGTGAGGATGTCCTTCCATTTTCCGGTGCCGTACTTGTTGACTCCGGCGAAAAGGGCCCTTTCTTCCTCCGATGTCCATCGTTTCTTTCGCTTCCCCATTTTCCGGTCGATCGATCTCAAGGTGGCCGAATTCTACCTACACTGTTGCTGATATATATATATATATTACCTCAATTGCTTTGCAAAATCGACCGTTGCTACAAACCCATAAATAAACCGGCCAGTGGCTATATATCAAGGGAACTAGAACGTCACACTAAGCAATTAAGACCGTTGAGGAAAATATTCGAAATCTTCCATTCCCACCACCTTTACATCATTATTTGTGTTCTCAATAAAAATACGGCCCTATCATAATTAATTATGAGGTGAAAGCAAGCACTATTTGGACTTGATTGTTTTTGTTTTTGGAAAGGATTACACTTGATTGTTTGCCTTTTGAACTCATATTCAAAATTATACGCACATAAATAAAATAAAATATATATTTTTCTTTTTCGATTCATATCAATCTCTGGTAGATTCCTATCAATGAATTTCGTGTCAATCTTATAAAAAAAAAAAAAAAAAAACTTTCTATCAAGTATTATGAATGATAGTTTTCTACATAAATAGTATTAGATAAGTATACTAGTAAGAAAATAATTCAACTATTGATGACATACAAAGTTGATTACTATGCCTCATATCTTTCTTTCTAAAAGGATTAATGTTATCCAAACGGCTTCAATTTCATCAGATATTTCTCTACCAATTACACGCTAGATGCAAGAAAATTATCCCAATCTAGCGGATTGAAATTAAATTTACGCTATTAAACAAACGAGTATTATACCTATTAAACTTTACCAACGAGCATTGTGACAAGTTTTACCTCTCTGATAAGTATGGAGATCGGTTAGTAAATATATGTTAGAAAATACTTATTGTTGAAACTTGGAATTTCTTATTTGTTTCACTTTTAACATGGCTCTAAGGTTGTAGGTCATCGTTAAACTCATATAAGCTCTTTGTAATATTAATGAGTCAATAAAGTTATGTTTTTATATCGATGGGTCAAACATTTAACATAAAATAGTTTCAAAGCCAAGGGTAGTGATTTTCGACACATTTAGTTGCATTTGAGTTGATTTTGGATGTGTTGTATTTTTAATGGGTTAAATGAGAAGATTTAATTTAACATTTTAAAACTCAAGCATTTAAAGTCGTGAGAGGTCATGTATTTATTTACATCTTCCTATCTTCCTATTCTAATAAAAAATTAATTAAAGTTGACATATGTCATCCTCACATTTCTCCTAATTATGATTTTCTTACTTCTCTCTTATTAATTACTCTATTAATTACTAACAATTTTATTTAATTGTTTTAGATTAAAAATAGTTTTTTAATAAATTAAGCAAAAATTGTTTTTATTAATGTTATTTCAAAGAAAAAAATTTAATTTTTTTTTAAACATCAAACTTTTTAAATACGAAATATTTTAAAATTAGTTTATTTAAAAAAAATAAAAATTCATAAATAAAAATAATTAAAATTAGGAGTTATAGTAAGAAAATTTTTTAAAATGATAATTTTTTTAAAACGGTTTGTTTTAAAAAAAATGTTTAATTTATTTTTTGAGAAAACAAAGTTACTATCATTGTTTATCACTTAAAGTTTTTACTAATATTTAATTTTAATTTTATCTTAACATGAAATATTATTTTATGATTAATAAAGTTTTATTTTATTTAATATTTTATTATTCAATCAGTGTAATACATGAGTTTACTAAATATAGCAAAAATATATTCCAATTTACTTTACCAAAAAAGTTAAGATTAGTAGTGTAATATTAGACATTCTTTAATTAAAACATTAATTGTTGATATTTTTATCTATGGAACGATCTTTTAGAACAATTTAATTATATATTTCTGCTTTTGGAACAAATGTAGCGTTGATATCTACTTGATTATCATGTATCCACGCAATATAGGTATTTCGTGTACCAATCAACACCAAGCGCAACAAAAAACACATTAAACTTATAACATATTTTGAGTTTTTTGTTTTAAAGAAAACAGTTAAGCAAACAGGAACGAATTTGTCAAGTGCGCTCACTACCCGATTATGACGTTGAAATTTGATCAGATCAAGGAGTAAGTCAAAAAATAAGTGAGTATGTTTCTATTTAAAGGTAAAAGTCAAAAAATAAGTGAGCATGTTTCTATTTAAGTTTAGCAATAGACGAAGCATGAATTACAAATCAGATAATGATTAAGTTTAGCTGGTATTGAAATTTGAATGGCGAAATCATAGTTTGACTTGTTGGTAATTAAGTATAATGCTTAATTAACTAAGGAGCTGTTTGACAACTTTTGAATAGATAAATGCTAAACCATTAAGAGGTATGAATCATTAAGAGGTTTGAGCCATTAAGTGTTGAACCAGTAAAAGATCTGAATTATTTAAAGCTAGTATATTGCTTAATTATTTAAAGGCAAATATTTAATCAATTCAGATAAGAGCTGTTAACCATTCAGACTCGGAATAATGCTTAACCATTCAGAGGGAAAAGTTCTTAACCATTCTGGCATCTGATCACGAAACAAACACTCTGAACCATTAAGTGCTGAACCATTCAGACATCTGAAGCATTAAGAGACTGAAACAAACAACCCCTAAATTAAATAGAAAGATATCACGTATTTGAAAATAATATAATCACTTGATCTGGTTTTGGTGTCTAAACAATCACGTAACTTATAAGTTAACTAGTGTGTTTGTTAAATTAAATAGACAGAACTCGTATGACTTTTATATTAATCAAATAGATTACAATCAATCAATCATGTAAACCATAATACAACAATATAAAATTTTATCCATAATTAAAATAACACCCTAATGATCACGCACGTGTCTCTTCAAGTCTCCATAAATCAGACATAAAGTCGAAGCATCAACCTCATTTCTTCTAGACAAAATATTTAAAGCCCGCATTCCATCTATATTTGCTATCTAATATAAAAATGAACCTTCACGGAAATCAAGAGGCACCATCAATTAATACAACAGTTGGTGAGAGCCCCAATTCGGTTTATCTCCTTCTTAAGATTGCAAACCAGAATAAAATGTGCTTCCATTCGACCACACCATTCCAAATTTCAATAGATGAGGTTCCTCAATGATGATTTTAATGCCATCAAGTATATCCAAACTATAGAATAATTCTCCCAGTTCAACCAAATAAGATGGATTAGTGGACCATAAGGGAGGTAATGTATCCACTAAAACGTAACAATTTAAAACAAAACACCCACTAGCATTTTAGTTTAAAATAGGTAGAGAATCCAAATACGGTATCTTATAACCATAAATCAAACTAAAAGCGAATAAAATCTTATATACCAGTCACCCTAGTGATTCTATTATTAAAACTCAAGTTAAACTTAAACAAAACCTAATTCAAGGTCCAGATTGCCATTTAAGTATCACCAACCCTATGCCTAATTGGAGTGTTAACTTAAGGCAATGAAGAATGATATAAAGTGGGGATAACATGACACCACAAACAATTTCGTTACGCTTTAAACCTCCACGATAAAATGGATGATAAACTAATTTTGGAAGCAAGTAACGAACCAACACTCAAACCTCTTAATTAACCATTCGGTTTGACAATAAGATTCCGACAAACCCATTGAATTTTGGATAAATCATTGTCCCTGTCCCATATAAAAACCTCACATAAACACTAGCTTTTCAACTTATCAGTTATCTACAATGGAGCTCTAAATAATTGAAAAACAAGGGGGAAGGGTGGGAAAGACAATACCGACTTCATCATCGTAAGTCCCCCACAAATTGAAAGAGTCCTCACTTTTCAAGCCGATAGTATAGCTTGAAAAGCTTCAATCACTAACATCCAATTCTCGGAAAGGTTCATGCGTGCATTAACAGGAAAACCGAGATACTTGAAGTGGATAAAATCAATTTTGCAATGAAGCAAATTCATGAGCATATTAATTCCCATTCATGTCTTCAATTTCAAACCTAAAATATTTACTATCTCCAAATTTATCTTGAGACGAGAAATCATACAAAAGCATCTCATGGTACTAGCTCGATTTGAAGCGTTGCTAACTGACCACTTGCCTAATATTACTAAGTATTTAATTAATGAATTAACATATTAGTCTTCACATATTTAATTTGTAAGCATCTTCATCTTCAATCTAGTTATTTTTTGTTACGAAAATTAACTTGATAGTTTTTATATATAATATTGACTTTTAGGAAAGAGGAAACTGTTGGACGAGCCATTGGTGATGGCATAACCTTAAGTTATGTATTTTTTTCTTCAAAATACATATAGAAAACATATAATTATAATAGTCGATAACTCCTAAAATGAACCTCTTCTCCTTAATTTAAAATGCAATTAAAATAAAGTTAACATGTCTTCGATTCTATAAATTTATTTTTTTATACAAAACAAAAAACAAATTAAAGATCTTAAAGTTTTAAAAAGTAATCTTTTTATTCTTTGAATAATTTTAGTAGGATGTTGTTCAATTATTTTGTTATGTACATAAGCTTAAGTGATTAAGATGAATTACTCTAACATCTTATAAAAATAGGTGGAGGTTTTGAGTTAAAGTCCCATATGTACAAAAATATATGGGGTTTCAGTGGACCAGGTAATTTTCTCACCTAATATGTAAATTTAATAAACTAATTTTTACTTCTTTGTAAATAAGTTATGGAGATCATCGTTTAGACTGGTTGCCTGTCAGTGATCCAATTAGTCGTTAAAATATATAAATTTAATAAACTAATTTTTATATGCCTTGTCAAATATAATATGCTATTTACTTCTTTGTGTTTTTTAAAATTTATTTTTATAATGATCTATTTTTTCCAAATAGTTCTAAAAGTACTATTGCGCGTCTTTTATCTTTTTTTTTCTATCTATGGATTATTGGTATTGATTTGTCATAATTTTATATGTTTCTTCTTACGTATCTGATCATCAGTGCTACTTTTATAACACGTGCTCGCCCAGATGTTAAGTTATTAGTTTAAAAAATTAGTAAAATCTTGATACATCCACTAACGTTGTGTTCTCAAGTTTATTTAAGAATAAATAAAAATAAAAATGAAACAAAAGAAAAAATAATTATGTTATAGAGTTTTTTTTAGTAGAAGGAAAGTAAAAAAGTTATGTTATTGAGTTTACTTAAAAAAAAGAAAAAAAAAAAAAACTAAAATTGATCATTTCATAAAAAAAAAGAAAAAAAAAGTTTTTTTTAAGTAAACTCTATAACACAAGTAAAATGGGTTAAAGGGTAGGTTTAATTGGCATGATTTAAGATGTTGGTAACCCGTGCTCATCTGAAATTAGGGCACCGTTTATCTATAGGAAGAGGAAGATAAATTCCAAAATGGGGATTTTGATTTTGGCCTCGGACTCATCACCCGTAAATCAATTGTAGTTAAACCCCTGCGGATTATCATTACATTCAAATCCGCCATTTCCAACTCTCTCTCTCTCTGTCTATCGTCACCCAAACACTGCACTCTTCTTATTCTCTCTGTAATTGGCTTGGCTACTGAACAACAATCATCTCCTCCATTTCTTCATTAATCTACATCAATCTTCACATGGAGGGAGGAGGAGCAGCAACACAGTATAATCCTCGCACAGTGGAAGAGGTTTTTAGGGATTTCAAAGGTCGCCGTGCCGGAATGATCAAAGCCCTTACCACCGGTCAGATTTCCCCTATTTCGTTTGCTTTCTGTTCCTTTCGTCTCTTTATTACTTACCCACTTTCTCTTTTGGTTATCCTTGCAGAGGTTGAAGAGTTTTACCAGCAGTGTGATCCTGGTTAGGGTTCTCTATCCTTTTCATCCATCCTCTGTTTCTTGTATTTAATAATTCCTCTTTTCCTTCATCTCTATTTCATGCGCTTACCTAAAATTGAATAAAATTTCACTGTCTTATTTTACTAAAAGCATCTATAATTGATTGCTTCTTCGAATTGGCATCTTATCCATATTTGCTATTTTATTCTTTTTGCTGTTTGTAGTGCCCACTGCTACATAATTGTTTGCATCTCCAGATATATCGAACCGAATTATGTCATGTGGGTTCTATATACAAATTAGTCAATTTTATGATTCTCTGGGTTATATACTAATTCGCCAAATATCCGTAACAAATGTTTGGTCTCTGGACTAATGGCAATCAAATTTATTTTTTCTTTCTAGAGCATCCATTCATGCAAAGTCATGGCTGAGACAGACCCTATGTTTACTTGGCTATAGTCTTGGCTCGACATTGGCCTCTCCCTGTCATGCTTTGTTGTTCTGGACAGACCATACGACCTTGTTCAATAAGTGGCCCACCAAGAGCCATATTTATTTGCTGTTTTCATTTGATAATTTTTTTCTCCTTGTTGATACCGGCAAGACCCATCCAGATGACGTCTGCTGGTTGGTAGTGAGAGGACTCTTAGTACCTGCATATCTATTGGTTAAAACTAAGATTTTTCTCTCCCTTAGCGGCAAGAAAGCAGTCTATCTATCTGCCTAGCTATGGTAGACTTCCACCAATGCAACCGCAGGTGGGCGGCTTCCAGCAGTGATAGATGAAGCCTTAAATACCAGAAGAAAAGCACCTATACCTAACAAGATTAAGTGAATTCCTAAAATTGTGGTCATTTTATTTCTATCTTTCCGTACGTAACCGAATAATGTAAAAATAATTTCAAGCGTGGAAGGTGCTTTAGTGAGATCCACGTGGTTCTATATTTTTATTCATTATGTTAGTTTTGGACTTTTGTAAGTTTTTAAATTGGTATTTGAGTATTTCTAGCCTAATCTGCATTGCCTAACTCCTGAATATTTCCTTAATTTCGTAAGTGACTTTGGATCACGTTCTAATTTTGTGTCTTTTCGTAATATCCATATGGAGAAGTGTTGTTATCATTAGGTCACTTTCATTGGAAGTGCGCTTGTCTTCAATTTCAGATAAACATTTTGAATGATTGCATACAATCTTGAACTATATCTTTTAAAAGCATTTATTTCTTGTATCCTTATATAAGATAGTAGGATACAAATTTTTTGGAGACATTCGCATCTCCTGGTGGGTATCACACCACAAAGTTATGATGAAAGTATGTTCATAGGTACCCATGAGACCATTTAAGTTAAATTCTTTCATTTAATTACAAGAGATGTAGACCATGCATTTGTACTTTACATCTATATATGTTGGATATGCATGAATCAATATCTTTCTTGACCTTAATGTTTAAGCTAATCATGAATTGAACTTGTTTAGTATTTGACATGAAAATTTGGTAGCTAAAATGAAAATTTTTTTTTAGCTAAAAGCCTTTTTTTTGCTTCCAAATGCATGTTAATTGTGTTATACGTTTATAATATATCTCCATGTCTTTGTGTTTTTGTCGTGTACGTCTTAAATACATCTCCATGTTTTTTGTTTTTGACTATCTTTCTCCTCGCAAGTAGCACCTTTTGAATTTCATACATAGTTTTACTTTTTAAATTAATAATTAATATGGATTTTATTTCAATGTATCACCACCAGATTCTGTTTGCTCTTTGTTTCAATGTTTTGATATAGTTGGCAGTGCTTTTACACTAGATTTAGCATTTAAAGCTACAAGATTTAATGAACTTCAGTTTGCAAAATCCATTATTTAGTATCCCATTTCAAATAGAATGTTCTTCAAAGATTTATCATGCAGTCATCATTTGTTTTTTTTACTCTGCTGCTACATGCAAAGAGATGAGTTTTCATTTCTACAATAATTATTATTGTTATTGTTCCCTTTTTTCATATTGAAAGTTTTGCAAATTTTCTGTTCAGAAAAGGAGAATTTGTGTTTGTATGGTTTTCCAAGCGAGCAATGGGAGGTCAATTTGCCTGCTGAAGAGGTCCCGCCAGAACTCCCTGAACCAGCATTGGGTATCAATTTTGCTAGAGATGGAATGCAAGAAAAAGATTGGTTATCGTTGGTTGCTGTTCATAGTGATGCTTGGTTGCTTTCTGTTGCATTCTATTTTGGTGCCAGATTTGGATTTGATAAAGCTGATAGGTTAAACTCTTTAATAGCTGTTATATTATAATACACAAAAGAAGTCGTTTCAGTTAACCAATCGGATTTCAGGATGAAATTTTCTTTCTTATTTTTTTGCTACTATTTTTGTGTATATTTGAAACATTGAACTTATTGAGACTTTGCTATTTCTCTTCCAATAACTCCAATAAGTATCCAAAAAGAGAGACATTATTAAGAAAATGAGGCTACTTCTTAGGTGCATTTCCTTTTCAATTCTAGACCAGAGTTGACCTTATGTAAAGCCTTCTTGAAATCTATAGTTTGTTTAGTTTATGCTGGATTTTAGTTTAAAAAAAGTTGGTGTCAGGGCCTTAATGTTTCTTGGCAAAAATAACTTTGACTTCAAGTCGTTTTATTTTGCTCTATTTCATATCTGCATTAGAAAGTCGAATATTATGCTTTTTAGCTTAAAAGGATGACACAAATATGTTCAATTTTCTTTTATTTTAAGATTTTACTGTTAGTTTAAATATAGCTACTCAAGAAGCCTGCTATTTAAGAAAATAATGTTTAGAGTATATCCTACTGTTTTAAAGTTGAGAAATATTATACATATTATGGAACATGTATGGTCTGCAAAATCTCTTGTATTCTTAACCCTGAAGCTAATTCTTAACAAAGCCGTTCTTTTATTTATTTCACATTAAATCTTGTAGCACAGCATAAGTTTAGTCAGTTTCTTCTATCTTTGCTGATAATTACCCTAAGCCAAGTTTTTTGAAGTTTGTTTTTTCTCCAATGATGCAGGAAGCGACTGTTCAACATGATAAATGATCTCCCCACAATATTTGAGGTTGTAAGTGGTACTGCAAAGAAAAACCAAAAGGAGAAAACTGCTGTCTCTAATCACAGTAGCACCAAATCCAAGTCAAATTCCAAAGTGGTAAAAGGGGATTTTATTACTATATGTTGTGCTTGCAAAAATTAAAATATTTAAGCTGTCTGATATAACGAGTTAACCCTAGAACGAGTAGTGTTATGGGAAAATGGGTTGATTCGGGTCAAAATGGTGGACTCTAATTATTTGGTTAAAATTAAAGTCAAATGGGGCTTGGTTGCCTGAAGCTGGTAAGGCATAGACGGCATAGACACCATATTTTTTGTGTTTCATGGTTATTTTTTAAAACTAGTTGTAGAGGGGTGAACGCTCTTCTATTATCATTCTCAGTGTTAATCTGCACAAAAAGAAACAATAGTCACTTACTCCATATATTCCTAACGA
Source organism: Flaveria robusta (assembly GCA_025506415.1). Lineage (NCBI taxonomy): Eukaryota > Viridiplantae > Streptophyta > Magnoliopsida > Asterales > Asteraceae > Flaveria > Flaveria robusta. Next base: position 18,762,141 of record CM046459.1, on the reverse strand, counting down.
GAAAAAGATAGAAACAACCCTGAAATATATTTTAATGCTTATGATCTCTTTAATTGCTTTATTCAAAGTTGGATCGGTAGTTTGGGTTTTCTTTATCATAATTAATACTTTAGTTATGTGTAAAAAAGACAAAAAGTTGTTTGCGCCTTTGACGTGATCTGTTTAGATCTGTTACCCAACCTTTCGGGCCAGCCCATTTGCAACCAGTTGTCCAACTCTAGCTGTTAAATTTGGACTTACGATTCCTCTTTGGTGAATGAACAGCGGGACCCAGAATCTCAGGGGAAGTACCCAAAGCTGCAGCCACCACCACCACCAACAATGAAAGATGATGACGAGGGGTTGGAGGAAGATGACGAGGATGAGCATGGAGAAACCTTATGTGGGGCATGTGGTGAGAATTATGCATCAGATGAGTTTTGGATTTGCTGTGACATCTGCGAAAAGTGGTTTCATGGTAAGTGTGTGAAGATCACCCCAGCAAGAGCTGAGCACATTAAGCAGTACAAGTGTCCATCATGCAGCAACAAAAGAGCCCGACCGTAATTGTTGGAGCTGTACCTATGTCTCTTAACTGTGTACTCTGATACTTTTCTAACTTTTCTTGTCGAACGTTGTGTTTACTGATGTTTCTAGAACTTCTGTTTTATGTGTATTTTGGTTACTGACCTCAGTTGCTTTATAGTTAGGTCCGTAATGCTGTCTAAACTAAACTATGAATCATCATGTTAGTCCAAGAATTCAAATGGCTCATTTCTGTATGGTTTGCATACTTTTCAGCAAACAAAGTCGCTTTTTATGAAAATAGTTTTATTTATATAAAAATTGGTATGTTCATATGCATATTGGATGATAAACTGTAGGGCTGGTGAAGAATTAATGTTCTCTTCTTTCCTTGATGGATCTGGTATAATCAAAATTAACCAACATATTAATCTTGTGATTTATGCCAACTTTGCCAATGGTAAATAATATAAATGGCAGTGAGATGATCTCATGCTGCAAAGATATCAAATGATATCTCGAATTACCATAAGAATTAAAGATTTATTACAATAAAAAGAAGAAACTCTTCAAACAAATATTACCGTGAAGAATACAAGGAGAACGTTATTCATCATAGTATAAAACCTTCAAGATTGTTGCAAGATGAATAAAAGAAGACCTATTAATGTTAAAATAATGAAAAGTCTGTACTTTCTGCAAATATCTGTGATGGGTTTTGAAGAAGAAAATCAGATCTATGAGGCAGGTATATTGGTTTGTTTCTTGCCTTTTTCAGCTACAGAATAATATACAGCTTTCATTGCACGCAGCACAAAACAAAAGTAAAACATAATAGCATCATATCACTGAAGTAGTACCAGACTACCAGTCATCGTAAGGTATGTTATATTATAATACTGTAATAGTATTCTCATTACACATATTCAAAGCCCATATGAAAAACGAAGGGCTAACAATGAGAAAATCAGAAGACTCACTTGTCTTCTATGAAAAGTATACCATCATAAAATACCAACCAATCAACAAACAAAATCAAGATTTTGTTTTAAACCTTCTTTGAGCTTTAAGATCCACAACAATAACCGATATATTATCATTGCTTCCTTTTTGTAGAGCCAATGCTGAGAGGTAATCTGCTGCTGCTTGTGCTGCAGGATCAACCCCCTTATGATCTCGTTCGACTATATTCCCCCCATTTTTCTTATGCCAGATTAATATCCTTTTTCTTGCAACTTCACATACTTCTTCGTTTGACATTACGTCCCATAACCCATCACTTGCTAATATAAGAACCTCGTCTTCTCGGACTCTTGCTGTGAATGTGATTTCTGGTTCAGGTATTATCCATGGTTTCAAATACCTATCGCCTGATAACCACACCAAAAGAAGAAACAAACGAGGTACAGAATCAGCTATATATGTAAATTTCAGAGGGCTTCATTTCAACCGATCTAGGTTATGTTTTACAGATAACAGTTAAACATGTCACATATGAAGAGGTTGGCCAAAAAAAAAACGGGTCAAAAGTTGCCTAAATTATACTTTTGGCATAAAAGCTTCTAAATTGTTATATTCCAAAAATTAGATCACTATTGAAATGATATAGTTTTAGTCGTCATACTTTACAAACTAATTGTTAATCAAATTTTGGTCAACTCATTTTGCGCACCCGATTAACTAAGAAAACAAATCAATGATTCAACACAGACGGAAAATTCCCAAATAGTACTTGTAATGCATAAACCTTCTAAATCAATAACATATTATCAAAAAATTATATTATCACTAAAATAAAATACTTTTGTAATCATATTTAACAAACTAATTATTATTATTTGGAAATTTTGGAAAAGAAGTGTTTTGGGTCAAAGGAACCCAAATTGATCCATTTCCACCCATTAAGAAGTTTCCTGCCTAGACCAGTTGCCCGCCCCGCCCATTCTACCACCTCTACATATATTGTGACTCACCAATAGATCTTGACATTGCAAGTACGCCAAAAACACGGTGTCCTTTCCATTGTATGACCTTGCCTCCAGCTGCCTCAATTCTTGCATATTCATCTTCCCTGTTTGGCTAAATAAGCAACAAGTTAGATCCATAAAAAACAACAGGTTCTTTTCTGCATAACATGTATTTTTACATTTTTTCTCCTGTTTTAATAATTGTACCTTTTTAATGCATTTAAGTCGTTAAAAGTGAATATTTGTCTCGTTTACATCAATATAGATTGTACCCGAACGGTACATAAAGTTTTACAAGACTACATAATGACCTAAACTAGACAAAACCATCTTCTAGTGACTTAAATGCACAACAAAAGGGGGCAATAACTAAAACAAGACAATAGTAAAAGTGCACTGGTAATCAATGCAAAAAACTGAAAAACAATATGTTAACATAAAATGTTAAACAAAATAAAATGTATTTACTTTATGATCATTTGATAAAGCAATGGCTTCTTTGCCCCGATAAAGGACAGCTCGAGAATCGCCGCAATTTGCAACAACAATATGTGATAAACAGATTAATGCTACCACAGCAGTAGACCCTATGGTTTCTGGGGCCACCGGTTCGGAAGTTGTGGTCCCACCAACTTCGGCATCTACCTTCTGAAAGCAATTTGTGAAAGCTTTCTCCCAACCAATTTGGACACTGTCGTTGACCGCTCCTTTGTCAAAGTCTTGCTTCATGACCTTTAATTCCTCTTCTAAAGCAATATGGATACGATCCCGACAGTATTTGGCCACCTACTCCGAGAAATAATTAAAGTTTTAATTTTGATCAAGTTCTATTATCATTAGTGTGGGTTAATGCATAAAACTTTCTTAATCATTAAGTTTAAGAGATTACATTATTATTGGAACAATATGACTCTTGTAATCATATTTGATACACTAACTTTATATAAGGAAAGGATATATTTTACCAGTGTTTTGGATAACACAAATCAACCCGAGCAGTTTTGACGCGTCCAAAAATGTATCCATTTTAGACATGACTCGTCTTAACCCAACCCGGCCGGCACACCCATTTTGCCTTATCTAGCATTAGGTATGTATGGCAGACACCCTCCATTGATGAATCTGAAGCGGGTGTTTGGATGTGTGTTTATGCTGAATATTATGACTTCAGGTTGCAAAAATCAGTTAAAAGTTTTTGCTAAAAAGTTGATTCGTGGTTTTGATTTCTAGATCACCAAGGTTCAATATAATGACATTTAAGGAAGCATGTAAGAAGTTGTCGTGAAATAAATACCTATTGAATTATGGTAGAATTACCTATCAGAAATCTATAGAGTTGGGATATTCAATTTGAAAGTGATTATTACAACTTAAAAAAAAAAAGAAAAGAATCAAAAGTAGATACTTAAAACCAACTCTAATCAGATAATATTACAGTAAATTTAAAAGTCAGCTTCTTATTAACTACTTAACAGATTGTTCAAATCTGATAAAATTTACCCTAAATACTCAAAATCCATAACCATAATCACATTTACCCAAGTATCTACTGGCTACTGCAACCTCAAGTCACAATCAAAAGTTTACACACACTTCAACCACCCGATGAGATCTCTGATTATCTGATTAACTATATATCTAATTTTGATCCTTTACATCACAATAATCAAACACATATCTATATATAATTCAGTTAATGAAATTTGTGTTAACATAAACTTTGGGGTTTCTAGAAATACCTGAGATCCTCCATGCCCATCATACACACCAAAAAAATGAGCAGTTAAATCACTCAGATTTGGATTCACCAAATGATCTGAAACAAACATCTTAATCGGTAAATTCATAAACTGAGGAACAGCAATCACAGCATCTTCCATCTCTGCCCTTTTACCACAGACCGAATTACAACCCCAAAGCGGTAAATATTCTAACTGAAAAACACTTTCCACAACTTTACTATGATTCTTGTCAGCAATCGCCATTACAGGTGCTTTTAAAGTATGCTCGTTTGTTGTGGCTTCCAAACTAATCACTTTAGCAACTATTTGACCGTTATCTATACCCTCAACAGCTGTAACAGATGCTTTTAAACTACCCGAATTAGCATTCATGGCCAACAATTCACTGTTGATTTCAATTGGTTCATCCCCAACTGACATAGTTTCATCAGCATCGCTTTCTAGAATCATAATTTCATCACCAACAACTCCATTTTCTGTTAATTTGTTGCCATTTCTATGAAGAACAGTAGTTTTGGTAAATAGATTCACTTGAGTGAGATCACCATGATCTTGAAGTGCTGAGTTTTCAGAAACTGGATTGGTTAAACTAAATGTAACGGAAACTGCAGGTGGCGTCTCTTCCATTTAGCCTCTTCTTTTTCTAATTACAAAGATTGCTAATTATATCAACATAACCCCCCAAACTCTACATGAATCCCTTAATACTGATAAATTATAGCATCATAGACCATCAAGAACACCAACCAGATGCGCCCCTTTCTGTTAATTAAGACGAGTGTTGAAAACTAATTGAAGTAGCAATTAAGAAATAAATGGGAATCAGGTATCAGTCAACAGATCCAACGGTGACCACTACAGGATCTGATGATCCTTCACATGAATTACAGTAACTCACAAGATTAGGATTCTTCAATCAAAAAACAAAACCCCAAATCCTATTCTCATCGATAAACATCAAGAACTAAAAATTAAACCAAACCCACAAATATCCAGCAGAGTAAACCCTATAAAGGTGGATACTTTTTCAATCTTTCAACACGTGAAACCCGGGTTCCATGGATCTAAGGCAACCCTTGTCAGCCTCACAAGCTAATTTGGGCCTTCTTCTCATCACTCTAATATACTCAAATAAATAATAAGAAGTATAATCAAGGGTTGGTTCAAGAAAACATTAAAAGAAAACCCAACTTTTGAGTTGTAATCTTTGTTTCAGCTGAAAAAATTCAGATCAAAATAAGCTCCTAAGTGCTTACCGATCAGTAAAATGTAAAGAAGAAACCTATGAGTTGTTGAGATTCCTTTCGAAGCCTGCTAGAAATTCTTGATTTGTATTGTGTGTGTGAGAGAGAAACAGAAGGAGAGATTTCCTCGGGAATGCTTTTACTGCTTTGATGACACGTATAGGATGCATTTATCAACATAACACTAATTATAATTCAGTGCATGTTGAACAAATTTTGGTTTTACTTTTACGTGTTTTCGAGAGGGCACTAGAGTTATGGATCTATTACATTTTCTATCTTAAAGTCTGTGATATTTCACAAGCACCCCCAATGACTTGAAGGTATACCCACATGATTGCACTTCACCTCAAGCAAAAATATGATTTAGACTATACGTTGTGGAGGGCGTGAATTGGGGCGTGAGCCCTCTAGCTTACCACCCTGGTAGCGTATATCGTAACATGATGGCGCATGACGGGGGCATGAGCCCGGTAGCGATTGTTTTGAATGTTGGTGTTTGTTGGGTTTAAAAAGAGAGCCGTTAGGCTCATTAAAATTGAAAAAAAAAAAAATTTTTTTAATTTATTCTTTTACCTATCTCTAATTTTCTTTTTCTTTTTTTTTTGCAAACCATTTTATTTCACTCTCTTTCTCTCTAGCGTTACATAAAAAAATACTTTATCTCAAATACACAAAAAATTTCGTCATGAATTGGTCGAACATTTGTGGGCTAGACGACTCGATGATCTCGTATTAGACTATTATTTGTATTGTTTTTTTTAAATAAGTAATGTTTTCTATTTATATTTTAATGTAATTTTTTGTTTTTAATATTCATGTATTTAGATGCTTCTTAAAAAAATAAATTAATTAAATAATTCGTTAAAACCCCTGATCACTTGATTCATAACAGGGTCAGACTACTTGATCAGTGGCTCTATCTAGTGTCCAGTCAGTATTTAGTCAGCGCCACATATCGCAATATTACTAGAAGCTTGAGCCTGAGCTCTATCCCACAACACATAACCTTAAAAGTAGTACGTATAGAATATAGATATAAAAAACGTGCGTAACCAGAGGAACTAGTGGCATCATGGGAGGGAGATTTCTTATGGTTATACGTATGAGTTGGTTATTGACTTGAAGCATGATATCAGCGGGATTAGTTTTGTTCGAGCCCTTGGTCAAAGTAATGTCGTAGTGGGTCAAGTAGTAGCGTTAGTAGTCGTAATGGGTTGGCAATTAGTTTTCTTGTAATACTATAAATAGCCAGGTACATAAAATATTTATGCATAAAAGGATATAGGTTATATATGTCAAAATATCTCATGCATCTCTCTATCTTCTTGCTCATTGAAAAGGTACATGTCAATAGTATCAGACGGTTGTTATATCTATAAACATTCATAACCTTTGTCACGAGGCATACAAAACCTTGACTTTACAAATGATATTGCCCGAGCTTGGCAAGCTCTTCGGGACCTTTTATGGCCAAAACACGAATTCTTCTCATGCTCCTCTCGAATCCTTTCATAGGCAACAACAAATTGCTTCAAATTATTTATCAAGTTCCCTGAAAGTCGATGAGTGAGGATAAGACTCGTTTTCACACGCTACCTTACTCCTATAATCTGCAATTATGGTTTTATGGTCAATACCTTAAGATATTTTCATTTTATAAGCTTTCTTATAAGTTCTTAAGAATATAGAAAAAAGTAAAATGAAATTTTATAATTCTTCATGTTAACAAAAATATTCTTATTTAAAACACCAAAAACATCGAATATTAAAAGCTACTTAAAGCATATTTAAATTGCCTAAAACAATCTAAATCAAGTTGTTATAAAATTAAATTAATATTCTAATGACATTTAGTGTGAAGTAAAATAGGAGATATACTAGTAAAATTACTCGCGCGTTGTCGCAGAAGGTCTATTGTTCGTGAAAAAAACTCACAACCCCAAGCTACCTTATCGTAAGAACATTATAATTCTAAACAATACAATGAAAAATCAATCATCTTCATAGAGCTTCCAACTATTTGCTGCTACATATAAAACGCCAATACAGATTCATCATTTAATGGATTTTATTATTCTAGACACATACAAAAACTTTAAAAAGTAATCACGACACACCTACTAACATGAAAATAACACATTATTATCAAATCATAATATTTGAATACAACTACAACTCCGGATGCCTTATCCTAGTAAATCTGCAAAATGTCAAGTCAAAAAACATACAAATTACCTTTTGCTACAATCAATAAGTATAAATAACACAAAAGATGTAATTAATTTCTTTGTTATGAGAGATTACAAACTAAATCTAACTCTTAATGTTAGGAATTCATCATTAAGTAGCAAGCATTAAAGTAAAAGTGTACTCACAGCCTTATATGGCTGTAATTCCAAACTCATACGGTTGCATGACAGCCCATCTTTGCAGTTCTATACAACTAAATTTTTGAGCATTATATGGCTGTGTAACAACAATATATAGAGCCATGTTTTTGCTTTAATTTTATAGTTTTATAGACACTATAACAACACCATTTTGTAGCTCTATATAACTGCATTTTCAAGTATTATACAATTGTATAATAACACTATAGATGTTGTATTCAAATGACACACAAATTATCATATCAATTAAAATCTGATTTTGTTTAAGTAAGCTAATTTAAGAATTTGACAATATTAAAATCACACTAAGGATGGCTTTAACCAGTTTAGCCATTTTGATATTTACGTAAAATTTTCAAACTCGACCCATTTGACCCATAAAACCTAATGCAAATCGACCTATTTGAAAGCAAATGGGTTGAAATTACATTCTTTCCACTATTAATAGCTCTGGGCTTAGCTTTTAATACAACATTTATTGGATAAGTAAACTTTTACTTTTATTAATTTCAAATTTCTTAAATCAAGTAAGTTTCTTTTTAATGTTTATTGTTTTTATTTTAGTTGTTACTAGTATTTTCTGTGATTCACATGTAGATACGACGTCATTCTTATCCTTTGCTATTAAGTATGATTAGGCATTATTTTACTTATATTTTTGACTGATCACACGACATCGAATAGGTGTGCATCTTTTCTTAGAAGCACAAAAAGAATACAAGAATGATGTAACCGGAACTCCTAGTTTAGATAGATTGACGAATAAAGGAATCTTGTTACTAAACATTCTTCAAACAAAACAATTTCAAATAACTTTTAAAGGCACATGATTAACACATCTAGAAATGCAAATATGACTTTTTCAAATAACTTTGTTCATACAACTCCTTATTCCTCTCTACCAAACAAGTCATTTATCAAGTAACATCCTAGGAACTTTCCGACGTTCCTCACAGACGAGATGTTACTTGCATAGTAAGTCGGACTATATCGTCGATGCTTAACCAATATAAATCTATATTAAACAATACACTAGAGAGTAATTAAGATTTAATTTTGACGGCGTTTGAAACTACCCTTAATACCCGAGTGAGTATTTCTAAGACGGGATGACAACCATTCATATTAATTTTGACATTTTAAGCCCGACTCACCCATAAACACTATCACTGAGAAAACCCGTCACTATAAGAAAAGTTTCTTGAGTCGGATTTGAAACTGAGAACTTAATTCCAAACCCAAATCATTACATTGTGTCATTGGACTAGAAGAACAATCTCATGGAGTAATTAAGATATGCATGATAAAGAAATCTATCTGAGTTTAAACGAATCATGATCAATTGTGAAATTTGCAATTCAAAGAAAAAAAATCTATGATCACTTGTAGGGATAAGCTCGGTACCGGTACCGTACCTAACCGAAAGTCCTGAAAACACCAAAAAGAAGCATCAAATTGGTATGGAAAATAATTCGGAACGAAAAATTTGATACCGATACCGGTGATTCGGTTTCGATATTTGGTCCTGATTTGGTCATCTAATCACTTGTATTAATTGAAGTGTTAATAGGATAAACAAAAAGCAGAGGATTTGATAGTTCCACAGTTGGACTCTTTCTTGACGTAAAGTAAAGTAAAAGTAAAAGTAAACAAAGGCAGTGTGTGTATTCCGATCTCCGATGCTTTTATCTTTCTCTGGTTTTGGTTTTGATATCGTCAATCGTCAGATCTCCTTTGCCCCTTCCTCACCGTCGGCACTTCCAGATCGGAGGTAAATCTTTCAGTTGCCATCCAACTATGCATACGTATATTCCATTTTTTGTTGCTAATTTCCATTTATACATCTTCATTACTCGCATATTGATTTTGGTGACTGATGATGTTTCTTTTCCTATGCTACTTTATGTATTTCTTCTTCTATCGCCGAATTGTTTTTCTAGCGAAGAATCTGCTTATGTGAATTGTGATGGCCGATAACAATGTGAGTTCCAGTTCACTTGGTGAAAGCCAAAACCCTAACTCTGTTGAGACTTTAGATCCTAGTGAAACATCCATTGATACAATAGCACAAAAGGTTCAGGATGCAATGACTCTTTCCAAGAGGCACAAGTTTTGGGAAACACAACCTGTTGGGCAGTTTAAGGATCTTGGAAACCCTAGCTTACCGGAGGGCCCCATCGAGCCACCCACACCATTGTCAGAAGTTAAGCAAGAACCCTATAATCTTCCTGGCCCATACGAATGGATTACATGCGACATGGATAAAGAAGAAATGTGCTCAGAGGTTTACAATCTCCTTGCTAACAATTACGTTGAAGATGATGAAAATATGTTTAGGTTTAACTATTCAAAAGATTTCCTTCAATGGGCACTTCGTCCTCCAGGCTATCACAGAAGTTGGCATATTGGGGTTCAAGTCAAAACTTCAAAAAAGCTTGTAGCTTTTATAACCGGGGTGCCTGCGAGAATCAGGGCTAAGGACACTGTTGTTAACATGGCAGAGATTAATTTTCTTTGTGTTCATAAGAAATTAAGGTCAAAGAGGCTTGCTCCGGTCATGATTAAGGAAGTTACTAGAAGAGTTCATCTGGAAAATATATGGCAGGCAGCTTACACTGCTGGAGTGGTTTTACCTACACCTATTTCAACTTGTCAATACTGGCACAGATCTTTGAACCCGAAGAAGCTCATAGATGTAGGGTTTTCTAGGCTTGGGGCAAGAATGACTATGAGCCGAACCATTAAGCTCTACAAGTTACCAGATTCACCAATCACACCTGGGTTTAGAAAAATGGAGCTCCATGATGTTCCTGCAGTTACCCGTTTACTTAGAGGTTACTTGAGGCAATTCATAGTAGCACCTGATTTTGATGAAAATGATGTAGAACATTGGTTGCTACCTAGAGAAGATGTAGTTGACAGTTATTTAGTTGAAAGCTCTGAAACTCATGATGTCACTGATTTCTGCAGCTTTTACACACTTCCATCAACAGTTATTGGTAATCAAAATTACTCAACTTTGAAAGCTGCGTATTCTTACTACAATGTGTCTACAAAACTCCACTGCTAGAAGAGTTCATCTGGAAAATATATGGAGGCAGCTTACACTGCTGGAGTGTTTTTACCTACACCTATTTCAACTTGTCAATACTGGCACAGATCTTTGAACCCGAAGAAGCTCATAGATGTAGGGTTTTAGGCTTGGGGCAAGAATGACTATGAGCCGAACATTAAGCTCTACAAGTTACCAGATTCCACCAATCACACCTGGGTTTAGAAAAATGGAGCTCCATGATGTTCCTGCAGTTACCGTTACCTTAGAGGGTACTTGAGGCAATTCATAGTCGAACCTGATTTGATGAAAATGATGTAGACATTGGTGCTACCTAGAGAAGATGTAGTGACAGTTATTAGTGTGAAAGCTCTGAAACTCATGATGTCACTGATTTCTGCAGCTTTTACACACTTCCATCAACAGTTATTGGTAATCAAAATTACTCAACTTTGAAAGCTGCGTATTCTTACTACAATGTGTCTACAAAAACTCCACTGCTTCAGTTGATGAATGATGCTCTTATTGTGGCTAAGAAAAAAGGTTATGATGTTTTTAACGCTTTAGATGTTATGGAAAATGAAATATTCTTGAAGGAGTTGAAATTTGGGCCAGGTGATGGACAACTTCAATACTACTTGTACAATTATCGGTTACATCAAGCATTGAGACCATCAGAACTTGGGCTTGTTCTTCTATAGGCTGTGCTAAGAAAAAGTGTTATGCTGTTTTTACAGCTTTAGATGTTGTGGAAAACCACTTTTTCTTGAAGGAGCTGAGATTTGAGCTTGATGATGGACGGCTTCACCATTTTCTGTATTATTATCGGTTGATCAAGCATCGAGTTGAGACCATCAGTGCTTGTGCTTGTTCTCTTTCTGCAATCCAATGATTAATCTTTGTTGTCTGGTAAACTTCTTTTTCATAAACTTGTAAGGATTTTAGTTCTCTTAATTTATTTTTTGTCACAGGGTTTGCAAGGTTGGTATCCCGAATTTTGGATTGCATTTGATACACTATGATCATACCATTTTTCATGGTAATTGGATGTGTGTTTTAAAGACAATTCATTTAGAGGGACTGTTCGTTCATCTAATGTATCTTCCTGTCAGATTGTTGCTTTAGTTGTCCATCTCATTAAATATATAAGCAGAAGTAGCTAAATCATTGACTGGAATTGATTCTTGGTATAATGTTCTTTGGCCTGCACACCTCAATCCTTACTGTGGTTCATATAATTACTTTCTAACAACCATGTCAAGACATCTCTTTCATGCATTTGAGGTTGGTTCTCATCTGTGTTTTAAACTCTGGAAACAATGACCTCCTTTCAAGCTACAACTCATAGAACTTGCCCAATCTTAACCTTTATTTGTCAATTTGGAAGATGTGGTTGTGAGAATCTAAATATTTTATCTAGGTGTGCAAAAGAAAGTGTCATAAAAAGTTCTTTTGGCTGGTTGTGAATGATTGCAAAAGAAATTGCCATGAATATTGATAACTTTCAAAAAGTATGATTATCACATTAGCTTGTTTTATTATAAAGTGGCTTGTCACATCTCCTTTATATACTTTTTTTAAATTATTAAATTAGCCTACTCAAAAAAATATGATTACAAGGTCATGGTATTGAGTGTAAGTGTGCAACTGTTGGAACACTGGCCAGTCATCAACCAAGTAAAAAGTTGTTAAATTGGGATGTGATTTAATTGACATCCAATAAGAACTGAAAACAACCGAACATGATATGAAACTATCTATATCAGCTTTCCAACAGACAAACAAACCAGTTCTACTACTTACAAACAACCTACCATTAACATACTTTCCATTTGTCACTATATCCAATATTCAAGACAGATGATCACCCCTTTGCATGTTAACCCAAAAAAGGAAAAAAAAAAAAAAAAAGTCAGGTTTTATACGATTTAAGTATGGGTGTGGTCTGATACAGCCCGAGGACTCAACACGGATGACTTCTTTTGCAACTTAAACCTCAAATGTCTGATCTTTGCATCGACTCTTGCTGAAAACCCGATCTTTGTTTTTTGTCTTGCTTTTGATTTTTCTCTTCGCCACATATGTCTATCCTCAACGTCTTTTTTATAATATTTAATTTCTTGAATAATATGATGATCCATGGGATTAAATGATCTTTGGAAGGATATGTGAGCCAAATAAGGCAGATTACAAGCAACCGCCACTAATAATATGCTAAGCCAGTAAATTGGTGCAGGAGCTAAAGCTTCTAGAAAGATTTTGTACACGTTTCCTGAGAGATTGGGTGAAAGCATGCCATATAATGTGAGAAAAATGTACCATGTGACGATGCTAAACCCGATTAGAAAATGTTGGATCCAGGTGAAGTGGCTCATGGTGAGAGTGATCTGGCAGTTGACAGAGTAGATGACACATGTGAACATGACAGTCCCTACCACCGCCATGTCAGCGGTTTGACCATTTGACCGGAATGCTTGGTCATAAAAGATTATGATGTTGAGGAAGAAGACGATTAAGGAGCAGTAGAGACCATTCCCCATCCACCCAAAGATTCTATACCAGTCAAAAAACAGGTTTCTTGGTCCTTGCTGATATAATGCTGGAAACTGCAGTGGTTTGTAATTGTTCATAAAATCAATAATAAGTTTTACAGCTGAAAAAAAAGCAGGTTTCGTAAACCAAACGTACCCAGTAAAATCCACTCAATAAGCTAGGAACGGCAGGTAGTGTGAATTGTAATGGGTCAAAACTAAAAACATGTAATTTGGAGAAAGTTTGAATTTCTTAATAAATTATTATCATGTCAAAATGATTACAAGAAAATAGGAATTTTCCGAGTAAAATGAACTAGGAGGCTTAATGTTTTAAAATATACTTCAGCTGGCTTTTGACATGTTTGAGTGTTCAGTGCATACCTTAAGCTAAATTTTTTTCACTTTTAACCATTTGACCGGTTAGAGATAAAAATCTAACCCGAATCGAATCGACTATTAACCAAAGTTACCATTTTTGTTTTAAGCTATTTTGCTATTTTACCCATTTGACCCATTTTATTTTATAATAATTTTTATTTTACCCATTTGACCCCTTAGAAATAAACATCTAACCCAATTGACCCATAAGTTTGACCAGTTTAAACTTATTTTAAGCTATTTTTTTACCCATTTGACAAGTTGCATAAAACATAGCTCGAATCGACTTGCTTATAAGTAAATAGGACGATATAGCCACATTTGAATATGATCATGATATTCAAGATGACTAACCTGTAAGCAGATCTCGGAAGATACATCTTGTTCAAAGACTCCAAGTGAAATTACGGGCAACGATGTAAGAACAACATTGAATAATAACATATACCAATCATCGTAAACCGATTGTCCAGAAAAGCCCGTAAATGCCTCAAAGTAGAAAAGAGTTAGCCCAAAAGCAATGTTCTTGTAGAAGAAATAACAGATCTGTATTGCAAGAAAGTCCAGAGGTAATCAACATGCTAGCAATTTAATAGAGGTAAACAGGTTCAACTGTAGAATTTTGTATTACATGTCGAAGTGGGACGGGTTGTGTTGACTCTTATACACAATTTTCTCCATTTCTTAAAGTTTTATAAATAATTAAATCTTTGAATACGGCAATTGCATAGAAAAACCTAAGTATTTTCGCCGAATATGGACCAATAAAGTGCATGATTAAATCCCTAGACGTTTTGAAGTATAACAGAAAGGTCCTTATTGCATGATTTGTTTTGTAATAAATTATACAAGTCTAGGGATTTAATCAAGCAATAATAAAGTCCAAGGACTCGCGTCTACATTTAGCAGAAGTCTAGCAGGCTTTTTCCATATGGACCCTTGAAAATCAGTTAACGAGACTGCATGCATTACTTATAACTTTTGGGGTCTTTCAACCTTGGTTTGACTCAATTGACCTTTCCCCATTTTAACTAATTTTTTTATGTGGCCCATCAGATCAACGCATTTTAGAAGCAAATAGGACATACTGTCACCTCTACAAATTAGATCTTAAATTTATGCCAAGATAGATAGGGCTTGTACCATTTGAGCAATTCTCTTATAGCACCAATGACCATGTACAACAAGAAGTCTTTCAAGAAACCGAAATTGTGCTATAGCGAAATCACTAGCCATCACAGCCTGCAGAAAACCAAAAAGTTGAGTAACTGCATATGATTAGCCCTAGATTTACAAGTGGAAACATAGAGCTGAACAGGCTCAGGTCAAATGAAATATAGGGATGGACTGGGCCAGGTTGAAACGAAACACCTCTTTCCCATATATATTTTTATTTTATAAATAATTTGTGTTAAATATGATTATAAAAGATATATTACTACAAATATAAATCAACTTTGAATGAAGTGATTTAGTACAACTCGTATTTGGCAGGCAAGACCAGGCCAAGTTGACCGAAACACTTTGTGCCAACTTTTTTTAAATTTTCATAGATATATAAGTGTTAAATTTGAATATAAAAGTTATATTACAATCAAAATTCTTTGAATATATTATAACAATCATAATCCAATTTTTTTACTAATCTTTTTGTTTTTACCCATTTGACCTGGTAGAAATAAAATAGGATCCAAATCAACTCATTCAAAAGGAAATGCTAATATATTTACAAACCTGCATTCCTTCGATGCCACTAATACCAACACCAATATCAGCTTCCTGAATCATTCCAACATCATTTGCACCATCTCCAATTGCTAAAGTAGTTTTCCCAGTGCCTTCTTTCACTAATCTCGTAACCTAATTAAAATATTTACTTGTTTAATTCACTTTAATGCAACTATACATGCAATTATCAACAAGAAGATATTATTACCAACGCTTTTTGCTTAGGAGAAACACGACAACATATGACGGATGCACAATCGGTGGCTAATTTCAAGAAATGATGCTTCAAATCATCCTCCAATGCATAAGTTAGTGTTTTCCCGTCAATAATCAATGCAAATGCAGCATGTGGATCTTTTTCAAGATTAACCATTTGAGATGCATTTGTAATTTGCATCAAAATATTCTCCTTTATAACCTGATTAGTAATAAATAACAATGAAGGCAAACTTTATAATAATCTTTATGTACAATATGTATGACTAGAGGTGGCAATTTCAACCCACTTACCTAGAAATGGGTTAATTATGCTTATCAAATGTCTAAATCTTTAGTACTTATAAGAAAACGGAACAAATCAAATGGGCAGAAGTGAACAAAAGGGAATTTTAACATGCTGACGACCTCTTAACCACTTTATGTAAAAATTAGAGAAAAGTGCATAAATGGTCCATGTGGTTTAACCAAATTGCATGTTTGGTTCCCAAACTCTAAAAATTGCAAAAGATAGTCCAAATTTTTGTGTAATCATTGCATGTTTGGTCCCTGGCACTAAATTCATTTATTTTTTATCTACTTTATAAATTTTAAACTAACTTTAAATGTAATTTTAGGAACCAAAAGTGCAATGGCCACATAAAAGTTTGAACTAACTTTGCACTTTTGTAAAATTTGGGGACCAAATTTGCAATGACTATACAAAAGTTTGGACTAACTTTGCAATTTTTAAAGTTTGGGGACCAATCATGCAATCTGGGACCATTTATGCAATTTTCTCAATAAATTATATTAGTTTTTACTACTATACCTTTTGCAATCATATCTAATGCATTAGTTATTTACAAGGTTCAAGAAAAAAGGGCAACTAATTGTTTGCGGATCAACACAAACTGATCCGCTATGACCAGTATCAAAACTACCAATTCTAACCTGAACCCATTTGACCCGTTTCCAAACTCACTCTACCCACCCATTTTCCACCACTTTGTATGACCCAATACGAACAGGTACCTCTGAAGCATGGGTCACCATGTCCACATTTGTTGTTATAATTATCTGCTTCATCCCCTGCCGAAGCAAACTGCAAGCAAATCTGCATGGCCCAAAAAAAAGTTCAATTCAGACTCTTTTACAAAATTTCACAAACCCAATTAGGTATTTAGATCATACCCTATGTTGATTGCAGTTTCCATCTTATCGCCAGTAAGAACCCATAACTTTAAACCAGCTTGTGCCAGTTTATCAATACATTGAGGCACCTATAAACAAAGCCATTAAGTAAAAGAGGAAAAAGTAAAGAATTAAACCTCGATAAGGTGCTACTAATCAATAATGAATACCCCTGGCTGCAGTTTATCCTCCACTGCTGTTGCACCAACAAGAATTAGGTCTTTTTCCATCATGTCAGATAAATGATCAAGCATTGTGTCTCTATCACCACCAATGGAAGTTTTGGCTTTCATAAATTCTTCATTCCAAGAAGAATATTCAGAAATTTCAAGCTTTCTGTAAGCAAATGCTAGTGTACGTAATCCGGCTTCTGCATATTCATTTAAATGCTTTTTGGTGGCTTCCTCGAATAATCTTCCGTTTTTGGATAAACGGTCAAAGATGATGCTGAATTGAGTGGACTAATTTGGTTAGATTTTGGAATGAAACAACTAGAGGTGACAAATTCAACCCACTTACTTATGAATGGGTCGACTTGGTTTATGTTATATACTTCTATCTAACGCGTTAAAATGGTAAAACAAACAAAAAGTTGTGTTAAGGAAGCAGGTCAAAAGACACCGAAGGAGAGTTTCTAATGCATATAACCTTCCAAGTCGCTTTATTCAAATTATTGAAGTTATTATTAAAATAATATGATTTATAAAATCTTGTGTTACTAAACATTAATGAAAATTTTAACTTTTTGGACAAAGAGTGTTACGGGTCAACCCAACCAAATTGACCCGTTTCAAGAATTACTTGCTTTTAAACTTTACCCGACCCACCCCTTTCCCACCTTTAGAATAACCAAAATTTAAGGGTCTGACCTGTCTGCGCCTTTGCACAGTAACAAAATCTGCCCGTTTTCATCCTGAACAATAACTGACATCCTCTTTCGTTTGCTTGTGAAATCCAAAATATTTAGAAGTTTGTACTCCCTGTTTCACAATAATGTGCAAGAATATCAACATCATGATGACCAAAAAAAAAAAAAAATCAAATTCACATTGATACCTCTCAATGGGCTCATGAGATGGGAAGTGTCTTTCACGAACATATATACTTGACTGAGTTCTTTTGCAATATTCAAATCCAAATTCTCTTGCTGCAACAAGAAAAGCTCCTTCATCTGGTGACTCGGCTTCATAATTAAAGATTCCTGTTTCCTCATTTAGCTCGGGAATTGCAGTATGGCAAAGAGCAAGAATCCGGAAAAACAACAAGATAATATCATTATTGGGCTCTCTGGCCCAATTTCCATTCATGAGACGGTTATCTTCAAAACTAAACCCCTTGATTCGGTTTTGAGAACTTACTCCTTTAGGAGTAGGTACAACTTCCAATTCGATTTCGGGCCCGCTTCGTTCACCAGTTCTTGAAAATTCATGATCATGCCCATCAAGGTCCATAGCCATCTGGCTGGCAGCAGCAAGTTCAACTTCACTAGAACGGGTCCCGTATGGGATTCCAGCTATGGAACACTTTAAAAAGTCCATTTGGTTACATGTTAATGTCCCGGTTTTATCAGAAAGAATTGTGTCCACCATACCTAACTCCTCGTTTAAATTTGATGTCCGGGCTTGAGCAGGAGTACATGTTTCTTCATCATACATGTGTATATCTTGGTTTATAAACAATGCTTGTAGAACCTTAACAAGCTCAATAGAAACATAAAGTGAAATCGGTATCAAATACCCGTAAAGAATAAGGGCAGTAATCAAATGACTAAAGCCTGACAATAAAGGTTTCTTCGGGTCATACAAACCCTGATTATCAGGAGGGATGTACCACCAATTGGGCATTTGATATTTGGTCTTGATAGCAAACCCTATTGAGCTGATTAACGAAATCAACACAAGAAGAGTAAAAAGTATGTAAATGATTTTATCCATTTGTTTCTCAATTGTGCTCCTTTTTGAAGGCGGTTTAGTAGCATTTTGCATAACTTTGCTATCATGACCTGAAAATATCACCACACCATATACATGGCCTGTGTTGCGAAGCTTGGAATCTCTAAGAAGAATCTGACTAGGATCAAGGGGATACATCTGGCGCTCATATTCAAAATTTCCCATGAATGTGTACAAATTAGGGTTTGGGTCCTCACATTTGATTGTTGCTCTGAAATCTTTAAAAGATGCATCATCATCTAAAGGTAAGGTTACCTCTAGAGATCTCTTAACTTTTAAATTTGTCTCACCGTCTAAATTCATAGTTTCCACGTAACAAATTCCATCTTCATAACTAGACGATAAGAATAGTAAATCGGCAGGAAAAAACTGATCTTTTTCCACTTTTACCACATCACCAACCTCTAGTTTCATCCATGGTTTTCTAACAAACACACCATCTCCACTATGAACTAAAACTTTTCTCATATTCACCTTCATGTCCTGCATAAACCGATGCCAATTTTCCACAGCTTCTTTTGCCATACTAAGACCAATTACAAACATCAGAGGTGCAATCATACTGTAAGGAGAGAAAGGTGAAACGGGTGTGAGGGATAAAGCTGCGGCTAGGAGGAAATACAAATTAGCAACACGTCTGAATTGCTCAAAGAGGGCTTTCGGTAAGAAGGTGATGACATTGTATTTTGTGGTGGATATGTAGTTAGTACAATATTTGAAAGGTTTTTTTCTATGGAACCCAGGTTGATTACAACAAACATGCCTTGAAAACCCTGGTCCTTGAAACTGATGAGGCTCATCTATAGATTCACGAGGTGGCCGTATGCATCCGAATGTGTATAAGCTGCTTCTTTTTAGCCTAGCTCTCATCCTTCCACCAGCCATATTCTATGATATTTCAGCAGATTCACCACATAAAAGACACCCCCTTAGAAACTCAGCTGGTTCACTATGAACTCATAAGCATGCTGAATTTACCATACAAAGCCTACAAAATCCTGCACAGATTCAATACCTTAAACTGAAGTCAACAGCCAATGTATTGACTTACAAATTTGGATTTGGAATTTAATCAAACAGTTGAACTGCATACTAAAATCATTTCTCTGATGCAACGAAACAAAATCAAAGCATTAAGATTTCAAAAACCACCTTCACTTAAAACAGCACTCCTGTAATTTCAGTTCTAATCGATGATA
Source organism: Flaveria robusta (assembly GCA_025506415.1). Lineage (NCBI taxonomy): Eukaryota > Viridiplantae > Streptophyta > Magnoliopsida > Asterales > Asteraceae > Flaveria > Flaveria robusta. The sequence continues at coordinate 18,742,059 of CM046459.1, read as the reverse complement.
ACACGAATTAGAAGGAAAAAAAAAAAACGAACATCAAAGTAAAACCCTTGCCACAAACCTCAACAGATGCACACCCAAATGATCGAAAGATCAATTTACAAAAAAAAAATGAAAAATCTTGATATCGAAAATGAAGAAATCAGCTAAACAAAAGCAGAGGGTCAAGAAAAGAATATCCCTTGCTCAAACATGAATCAACAAAACCCAATGATTCGGGTGAGTTTCCATACCCATTGAAGAAGAAAGAAAACCCAAATACAGTTCAAGAGATTATAAACTAAATAACAAAATAAAGAAGGCAACCTACCTGTTAACTGATAAGCATGAGATTTCATCAAGAATAACGAAAATGCAAAGAGACCCATTTGCAGGCGATAAGATCAAAGAATGCCAGCTTGTTGACTGTTGTCGAGATCGCGAGATCGGAGGGAGAAAAGGGGTTCCGTCAACGGAACAACAATTACAACACAATTACAATTACAAACCCCTCTTTCTCCGTCGTCTGTAATTAATCACTAGCTTTCAACTCCAAACCACACTCTAATTTATTATTAATTAATAATAATAATATGTTCTTCTGAAAATTTGAACCTTCAATTGACTGTTTATTTATTCATGCAATAAATTTTAGACTTTTATAAATATGAAGAAATTTTAATAATAATTCGTGAAACATGAAAAGAAGTATTTTTTGCTTATGGAAGAAGTTTAATTTGAAGCGGTCCAACATACTCCGACCCTCGTCGGCATGATGCGGGCCCACTCACTTCTACGTGGCTGAAATATTTATGTACATGGGTCCACTTGTTTTCTTTCTTCTTATTTTTCAAAGTTCATACAAATTTAAAAAAAATAAAGAAAAATATGTCTAGCTACACCGTTAATTGAGGTGCCTTGGGTAAGATTTGAAAGCTGAATTTCTTTTTAAGTTCAAAAACCAGAGCTTAAATTTGTGAATATAGATGTTAGGTGCAATCGTTATCTCAACTATGGTATTTGTTATCTGCATTAATAAAATTCCGCAACTATATTTATTGTTTTGTATTTTTTATATGTGTCGGCACGTCATATCCACCACCGCAAACCAACCTTCTCTTTCTTCTTGCCCGCCCACTTTTTTCTTCGTTTATTTAGGGTTAAATACCGGTATGATCAATATTTGAATATATCTTAAAAAACCAAAAGTTTAAACAAACTGAATCTGAATTCGGTATTTATTTTTATCATGTTTGTATCTGAATCAAATTCCGAATTTGATTTTCGAATTGAATCAAAGTTGTGGTTTTGTGAATATATGAATTTGAATTATATATAGAAGTACTTTTATTATAAAAACATATATTATTTATTATATATATATATATATATATATGTTATTTGTTTTTTATTTTCATTTTTCTTCATAGTTTAGGTTATTTGAATCAACCCAATTTGAACGAATAACCTAAATCTAGGTTTAAAGAACATTCATACCAAATATTCCTGGAAATAACTAATATAATCTAGTTCTCTTAAGTAATACATTGTTTTCAGTTTATTATCAAACTCAAACCAATTTGGTTTCATTTAGGACCTTACATCAAACCCAAACTTTTGGTCTAGACGAGTCAGGCTTAATTCGTTGTGTAAATGATGATGGTTTGCTAAAGTCAAAAAAAATCATTCCCATAATGAATAATGCGTGCTTCAAACTATACAATAGGCAAAATCCCATGTTATACCGGACCACACCATATGTAAAATGTGCAAGTAGCGTACCATACTTCACTAGACGTAGAATTAGCTTCATGACATGAATCAAAAATTGAATCATGTATAATCTAGTCCATGTTCATCTCTTGCGGCTTCAATGCAGTTTGTAGGTTTTACGCTTTTGATTGGAGTGTTACAAACTCATCAAGTCTAAAGATTGTTTGTAGTCATTGTGAGTTAGCAAGAAATATAACTTGTTGATTGTGTTGAAACCCTTAAAGACTTTTAGTTATTATTAATACTAGGTTAGTACCCCGTGTATTACACGGGTTGAATAAATAAAATACTAAATAATTAGTAATAAAAATTTATGAATTATAAAATTATGTTTGAAGATAAAATATGATTATAATTACATATAAATAAAAAGATGTGATTTTTAAAACGAAAGGTTTGTATCAAAAAGGTTATAATTTTTTTTAAAAAGAAGCGATTTTAAATATTATGTTTCAAAAAGGTTTACTGTTTTAGAAAATTTTATATTATATAAAAATTTTGTTTTTTTATTTTTTCTATTTTAATAAAAAGATATGATTTTTCATTTTCTTAATAAAGTTTGTTTTTAAAAACATAGCTTGATTTTAATAAATCTAGATGTGAGAAAAAAATGTATCAATTAATAAATTTAGTTTTTATTAAGAGAGAGCATTTAGTTTGAGCGTTTAAATTACTATAATACCCTTTTGAAGAAAAAATGAAATTCATAATGTCTAAATGAATAACATGTGTCAAAAAGGTTGTTTAAGAGTATGACAAGTGGCAAAGAAAAATCTTTTTTTATTATATTCTATAGATTATTAATATTTAGTCTAATAGTATTTTGATGTGTTATATAATAATATTAGCATAAGGAGATAAACATATTTTATAACATAGCCGAAGATTACATCAATAACTTATAGTGGTGTTTCAGCTTTAATGATACAAACAAAATGTTATGATGCCATTGTAGCGTTTTTCTTTTGCAAATAAAAGCATGTATAGAAAATGGAAAACAGATTAGTGCTGCAACGGTATTAAATTTTTAAGTTTTCTAAGAATAAACAAATATGCCATTCTTGAGGGGTTCGAATATCATGATGAACAATGAATTAGAACTATGAGTAAAATGAGTGTGCGATTTACCATTCTAGAAAAAAAATTCTTCTAGTATTGATGGTATCAACACGAATTTATTAGATTATTTTTCTTATCTTTATTAAATGGTGTTTTAGAAAACCAACCAGTTAAATATAACTAAAATGTAAGTATTATTTGTTTAAATGTGTTTAATGAGCATCATATATATGAAAATAGAACACAAACTTAGCCTCTCAAGCGTGTTCTTCACATTTTATGTTTCAGTCATTGGCATATTAACGTCACGTCATGTTCTATTCTTTCATTATTTTTTCATGTATATGATTTTCGCTCCCTACCATTATTCATTCCACCATTTATTATTATCTTATATTGATATTATTTGCTGTTACACGTGTGTGAGAGAATCCTCACCGTCATGACCGTCTCACGCTAGTGCCTCACTATCATGAACCACACAAGGACGACATGGTGTTGTACGTGTGAAGGTGATGCCAAACTCACGGGCGAGTTGTATGTAGTAACCAAGCGTCTAAGCCGGATAGTATTTTAGTTACTGAATTATCACAAGAAGCAATGTCAAGTGTGGCCAGTTGTCTAAAAAAGCAAGTGGGTAGAGTTTTAGAGGAATTATATAACTTGTTTTTTTCTCTTTAATTTTACTCGCATGTGGGGAAGGGATATTCAGTTGTCCCCGCAACAAGGTTTCCATCCCACTCCATGATCATAATCAACTCCATTAATATTATAATATTACAACTACAATTAATATATAATTATAACCAAATTATGAGTTTTAGTACATTGTAAATTAACTATTGTTTGACTAAGTTTTTAATTTTTTTTCAAAATGACAAACTACGCTATTTTTAAATTAAACCAAACTAAACTACATCATATCCCCCATCTAAAAAACGAAAACTTTAACAAATAGGCCAGCCTCACGTTAAATTCTTTTTTATTTGATTTTCAATCTCATCCATATAACAAAATAAAATTTATATCCCATAATTAAAATGCTTGTCACCGACTCACCGGATCCATATCATATATACACACGTAATAAAACATTTATCTATCACTTTGATACCTCTTAAAACAAAACGTGTTAGTTACACATATGATCAATTGACATGATTGGTCGTTGTTATTTTGATTATCATCGGAGTATATATAAAAAATAGGAATTCAAACTAGTGCTATAATAGTAAGGAACAAAAAGTTAAAAACGAGTACAGGGTTAGAAGCTAGAAGGATTTATTATTAAATTTTAATGAGGTTAAATCTAGTTTCATTGTTTTAATAATCTTGAAATACTTTAATTCTCGTATATCATCTTACGCCATTTTAAAGTAGTTACTGCATATAAGACAACTCCCATGATAAATACATTTGTAATATCTAATTCTTAGAAGTCATCAAACATTAGACATTTCTAGTTGTAAACATCTAAAGTGAGCTCTTTCTTACCTCACATTGAATTGAAGTCCTTACCCTCCCATAACCTTGTTATAGTCAAATTATTAGGGGAGGATTCAAAATTGAATCAAGTCTTCAAAGACTCGAGCAAAAGCTATAAACTTTTTCACCTTGTAATAAAGATGTTAATTCATAATGAATTTTATCAAATTCTTATTAAATTTGAGTAAAATCACAACATCTAGGCCCTCTAACATGATTCTACACCATACTAAAGCTGAGCACACAATCTTAAATAACAAGTTAAAATAAACTTTTAGTGTTTTTCATAGAGAAAGCTACACGGATACACTGTATATCAAACTATATCAAAAATATATTTTTATCTATAAAAGGCCCGTTGGCGTGATGTTACAACGGAAATGGCATAACCTTACACTTATTGTAGTTGAGATCGTTTTGAAACATTGATGTAAACAAGTCTTGTTCAAAGGTTGATTGTGTGGTGTGGCTATGCCATCCATCATAGAAATTAAAGTTCCTAAGTTGTCTTTTATCAAACACATTTTATGACAACATTGCAATCTTTAAGTTGAGTTTTTTTCCTCTATCGACACATCTTGACATTTACTTAATTATTAATTATAAATATTAAGATTTTGTAGCTACTATGAACAAGAATGATTGATTGATGTTAACAATGAATTCGACAACTAGACAATCACTTTTTCTCGAGTGGTTGCATATGCTTACATGATTCGAACCTTCATGGTAAAACCACGATGCATATGCTTACATGATTCGAACCTTCATGGTAAAACCACGATGACAATACCCTCAAAAATCACGATGACAATACCCTTAAAAGTATGATGGTAGCCTTGAACGACAAAATTACAACAAAACTTCACATGTTAAAATTCTTGGTAATAATAAATTTATAGGTAATCATATTAAACACATTGGATCCATACAAAACAAGCAAATGAAAGTAACCTTGATATTAGCATCCTCTACTTTTCTTTTATTAAATTAAAGCAATTTACTTTGGTTTCACATTGTTTTTTAAAAAGGGGGCAAAGTGCATACACATATTCTATTAAAGTAAAAGTAGCATAGTTGAGGTAAAGGGCTTTTCATTCCACTCATTTTCCAATTCCTTTTTCATTGCTGCAAGTAATTATCTATCTTATTACATGCCAATATGCATATGATTCAATAATAGGGTTGCAACTTTCAACCTATGATTTGATCTTTTAAACAGTAAATATGGTAGTTTATTGGCCTTATAAAAGTTGTACTAGCATATAGAAGGGATAGAGGTTAGATATTTCAAGGTATAAAAGAGATACTTTTCTACCGGCTCAGGTACGATTGCATTTGAAATGCAATCAGTGTCACTAATTTCAAATGTTTATAAAAAAAAAAAAAAAAAACTTATTTCACGTGTAGCTAATAAGACAAACATCTTAAATACATGCGAAAAACAACTTCAACTTATTGTAATACCGATACATAATAAGTTGATAAACACTTTTAATAAATGAGTTTTGTATTTGGTTAGATGCTACCTAAGTACATAGCTAGAGTTATTTAAATGCATATTTTAGTTTTAAAAAATAAAAGTTAACATCAAAGGTAGAGTATCATGTTTTAGCACTTGTTATTAGTCTAAGAGTTGGTTAGACCCAACTGTTGAAGTATGGACTCATAAATATGAAAGGGATGGGTGAGATGGAAATCATATAGATCTTGTGGTCTTTCTAAAAATAAAAAGTTAACGTGTCAATAGATTCATGGGCTACTTTAAATGATGGAATAAGAGGTGATCTTAAAGGTTTTGATGGGTAGGATCGTAGGGGATCTTTCATTCGTATTATTTTACTTAACCTAGTTAACATCGAAAAAGACAACTTTCTTTGGTTATTCACATTTAACTTTAATTTCTTGCCAAACGGCGTCTAAACAAGATGACTACTACAAAATCCATAAACAAGATTAGCCGGCTCATAAAATTATTTATCTCATGATAGAACCAAAGTTAACAAGACTCGCTTGTTTAATCGTTTGAGCTGAGCCAGACCATGTTATGATTCTTGGCGTGTTTTGGATTCCTTATACGACTAACTTTTTCTTAAACAACAAAGATTGGTTTTCTTTGTAAGCATGAGAACCTATAACCAGAAAACTCAAAGGACCCACTCAATACGCTACCAAACAATAAATTTATGTAAATCATAATTTGCACTAGGCAAATAACCTTCGAAAGGTCATGACAACTATATATTTGTCAAGAAATGCCTAAAAAGAAACCAAGTATATAAATAAGCACGAGACCTAAGGAAGGGAACTGAGCCAAACTGAATATGGGAAGAGAATGTTCACACCAAATAAAAATGTTAAAAATCGTAAACTTACCTTAGGGATGAAGTGAAGTATTTTTAATAAACTAATAATTAAAAGTGTGAGCTTATGTTATGGAATTTCGACAATTTTTAAATAGCTTAAGCTCATTACTTTTAAGCATAATGAGAGTGTAATTAATAATTATAGCCTATGAAGATGGTTTCCATGCGAAATTCACAAGAACTAAAATCAAAACGCAAGCACGTTTAAACCTGTTGTGGGAATGTGAGCTGAGCTAACTTTGGGCTCGACAATCGTGTGACTGAGGTTAACAGTTAACCAAGACTTGTTGACGAATCACAAGCCAAGCCCAGTTCTACGAATATATTAGGAGCCCAACAAGCTCTGGTTAGTGAGTTGATTACGTCAGAAATTCAAAACAGTAATATCCGTATTATTTGTAAATTGGATTTTAATAATAGAAAATATTACACCATAATCTCTGCTAATAAAAGAAAAATATCATAAAATATTAATTAAGTTTAAAAAGTATTTTAGTTTTATCACTCATGTATATTTTTTTCAAATTAATCCACTAACCGTCAAATCAAGTCATAATCGAATTTTCTTATGTCAAGAAAGTAATGAAAAAGAAAATACGAGGATCAGCATTTTCAATATATAAAAATTATATTAATAAATAAAAATACTAGTTAATTATATTAAAAGTTAAAAATATATATATAAAATTCACGTCATCGCTTCACATCAACGTAAAAAAAGAAAAAAAATATTTCCTAATTGAAACAAAAAACATGCTAAACAACATGCTAAAGCTTATAAATTAAATAAAATATGAAAGCTGAATGACCTAATCAAAATATTTTTTAAACTTGAGTTATATAATTGAAACATTTTTAAAAGTTGTTTACTATTTTACAAAGTTACCTCATAATAAGTGACACTTCTAATTTTTATTTTTTTTACTAATAACAATCTCTGTATATAATGACCCTATATTTAAATTTGTTTTGTACGTGATTTCACTCATAATAATAATTATGATCAAAACTAAAAATATACAAACAAAATCGAGCGGAAAATAAATACAAATCAAGTGCAAAACTATGATTACTATGCTACTGGGATTGTCGGTAGTAACATAAATAAAAATTAAGAATATCACTAGTTAAATTAGTAATATGAATTATTATCGGACAAAGAGTATTAAGTTAGATCATTAATGTCTAATTTTCTATACAGAAATATTAAAATGTTAATTATTATTCAATAAGTAAATCTATAATAAGTATAGATTATTATCGGGTGAGAGATAATAATTTTAGTTTGTAAGATATATTTTTGTAAACTTTATTGCACATTTCTCTCTTCGTCTTCAAAGCCCACTAAACATTAAGAGTGATCGTTTGAACTAAAAGACTTCACGTTTTCCTTCTCGACTCCTTGGGGAGTAGTGCTCCCAAGCGAACAACCTTGTCAAACAACCTAGAGTGAACTTGTATTATACTCTTAGTTCATTACTTTATGCGGGTCGAAAAGAATGACGCGAATCATGGAGCAGATTCTCAAGCTAAGCTATTAAATTAATTCGTCATCAAGAATTGAATAGTATAATTTACCTTTTTCTAAAATATTTTTACTTGTTATACTCATTCTCTCAACTTGTAAAAATACTTAGGTTTTGCTTTTATGTTTTTTATTTACCATATCATCCCTTAATAAACGGCTTAACAGTTTTAATCAAATAACCGAACCGAATAAATCAGTTTAAACGATTTAATCGATTGAATTAGGTTAATTTAGGTTTATTTTCAATTCTAAAAGATATTCTTAAATGTTTTTTAACTTCAGAAATTGTTATATTAGAGTTTTATAAAGAATTTTTATTTTTAAATATGTTTTTATATTGTTACATAAAAAGTGTTTTTGAAACTTGTTTAAAAGGAAAAAAAAAAAAGCTTTTTTCCTAAAACTATTTTTTTTCGAGATAAAATAGACAAGTTTAAAATTGTTTTTTAAAAAGAAAAATATGAACAAAGCAATGAAATTAGATGTGTAAAACCTAACCAAAAAATGGCTCATTAATTACAAAACAATCTTGCATATATTATGATCGATCTAGTACGAAAAAAAAACTATCCGTTGGTTTGTCTCGTTTAACTTCACCTTTTCCTCTCAAAATTCAAAAACTCGTCTAAACCCTAGAAGGTGAAACAGCAAAATCTGAGGTTTGACGTTTGGGTTTTGTGACATTCAAGTAAGTCTGTTTGAGTTTTGTCGATTTCTTCTTGTAGATGTGTGTTTGATTCAATTGGGCGTTTACTCTGGTAGGAGAATATTAGGGGTAACGGGGATGGGATTGGTGTAAACTGATAGCTAGGTGGCTGATTGATGTAAATTAGATGGATGTGTGAGTTGCTGTTTGATAAATAACAGGTGTTTCTGGAAATGCCCCACAGAAAAACTAAGACTAGGGTTTCTTTTGAGGTGCCAAAGCCAAAGCCAGTTGGGGGATCAGGTAACACTGCTCACATTTTTCAAACAGGTCATCTTGTGTTTGCTTGAACCGTCAACTATTGTTTTTCTTTGATTCTTTTTATATTTAAGTCTATATATAGGTAACTAATATATATTAAAAGATTTCAAACAGTTAACTGATTAATAATCAAATTTCTTGGATTCTAGAGATTGTTAATTTTTAATATGTTTGAATGACTCTTGACTCTTTTCAAGGACTTCCTTTTGTTTTACCTTGCTATTTTTTTTTTTTTTTTTTTTTTTTTTTTTTTTTTTACCAATTTGACATGGTAGAGATGAGATACAACCAAAATGAATGGTTCAATAGTTTGCGTGGTTTTATTTGAAATAAATTTTGAAGTTGTTTAGTGTAGAAATCAAATATCTTTTAGTAATATTGATGATAAAGTATCCTAGCATAAAAACATCTGCATATATAGTAATAATGTGCTGACTTATACTTCAAAGTTCAAACCTAGGAGTTGTTTTTGTAGTCTGTTATTTGCCAATGGTTGAAGACTTGAAGGTGAGATCATTTTTATGGCATTGATAGTATCATAGCATTGATGAAATCGTGCATGCAGCATAAAAATCTCATCTCAAAGTGCAATAAAATTCAGTTTCAGTCTTTTATATTAAAACTTTTTTTTTTTATTGATTTGCCTATTAAAGGCAAAACAAGATCCACTGGCACTAAAAGCACTGGTCAAAATCAAAGCCATATAGTCAGAGGTCTGCTAGCTAGAAAACAAGCCAATGGGACACTTAGGTGCATGCAGGTTCTAGTTCGAGCCCAGGCTCCAGCCGGACCTCGATATGCTCGGATCACGGAATGTCTGTTAGCATCTAGAAACCAAGCTGGCATTGTAAAAGAGCCAGAGGTAAATTAATCACGGTATAATATATGTGGCAACCTCCAAAGTAAGGCCACTTGTATATTGAACTATTTTATAGGTCACCCAACTATATATCTGCGATATCAATTTTGGCCAAAGACTTGTGATGAAAGCACCTTTAAAAATATTGAAAAGTCAGAAATGTTTTTGATGAAGTGTGAATATGTTACCGATTTAAATAATTGTTTTTTCTATCAATTAAAGGCATTTTTTATATCATTCGGTATGTTTTAGGATGAAATTGGTATAAATGAAAGTCCAATCTATGGGTGGCCTTGATGAACAAAGTTAAATACTTTTGGTGCCTTTACGTATGTTATTCCTAAAACCATCACCTGAATATCTTTTTTTACTATCTAACTTTTGCATTAAAAATGTAATTACTAAAAACAAACGCTACATTTGACTCAATACGAGCTTTTAGTGAGCCGATGTTGAGTAACGCTTAAGCTCTATACAGAGTGGATGAGGCAATAGTAATGGAACAGCAGAGTAAGGGAGATCAGAAGAGCAAATGAAGCAAGATTGTGCCGTTAAGAGGGATACAGCAAAAGCTTATGCCTCTTTCAACATGTGAGGATTTTACAATATCAAAATGTTTGGTTTATGAGGTAATTTGCTTATTCTGATTAACTATTAAGTAGCATGGTCCATTATTTTCTTCTACTTTTAGTAACAAAGAACAAATCCAAACAACATTTAAATGAAAAAAATTGCTAATTCTTCAATACTATCCAAACAAAATTCTGAATGCAGTTGGCTAAATGGTCAGGTAACTGCTACACCTTGGGAAAACCATGATTTTCATAAACATTTATCTGAAATCAAGAATTCTGATGATCGTAGTGTTAAATCTTGCTCATACTCCACCAAGCATGATTCACTAAAGATTAAATCTAGTTTTAAGTCGGTTTTCTCAAGTCCAATAACACAATCATCATCAACAAACCCATCTTCTTGTTTTGTGTTTGGTGACACCAAATCATCAACCAATTCTTAAGGCAACTTCTGAAACAAGTTTTTAAGAAAAACCGTAAGCAAACTGAGTTGCGTGAGTGCACAATAACTCATCTCATGGTCAAAAACCGACTCCACTTTCAGAAGGAAGAGTGCTGATGCAGATCTTTCTTCAGCAGAGTTAGGTAAGGATTTGTATCCATCCACCTATGTTTATTGATAGATATGATGAAGTGAGAATTCCAAGGGTTATAAGAAAAATACAAGTTAGCAAAATTGCAAATTTGGTTATTATTCTATGCTTATAGTCCAACAGCTTGTTGTGTTACTTATTTTGGATCTTAGATTCAGAGGAAAGTCAGTTGAGATGTGAATCTTTTTGGATTTTTGTTTTTATATATAGATAGGGAAGTGGGGATTCATATGATTTGTTGAGATATGGTCTTAATTTCCTTCTTGATCTTTAAAGAACTTGTAAGGTACAGAAGTGAAACTGTTGGTGCATTTCCTAAACGTATGTTATGTCGAATTTTTTAAACTAAATCAGCATTTGCTTTTATTTGTGTCTATGTCAATAGTTTTTTGCAGTTCAAAATAGAACCAAACTCCTAATGATCATATTGTGAAAAGAAAATGATGTCACAGGAGGAAACAGGTCGCGGGTCATTTTCAGAAATGAGGAAATGAACTTTTAGCAGCCAAGTATGGTGCCCATTTGTTTACGAAACTTTTTTGAATGATTTCTTTTACAACATGCATACGTGATTTACGATATAACAGAAGATTGGTTTTCATGTGGGAGAGTTATTTATGCAACTTATTTGGGAAAAATATCAAGATCCCATGAAAAAGAAGTATGAAAATGAACAAAAGAAAAGAGGGTGATGTATGCAGTAAGTTAAAGAAAAGTTTCTCTCTTCAATCTTGAGTAGAAAAGAGGACTTTCTTTCATTGGATTATGATGAGTAGAAGAAAAGAGCAATTGTGGGGACTGCCACAAAGATAAAAATAGTTTATTTTGTTTTTCTTATATTTTGTTTTATTTATAGGTATCAAAACATGTTATGTGTGTTTGTATTAATCATGATTATATCATTAATGTAACAATCTACTTATTTGGTGAATAACTAAGTTTATTTTATTTTATGTTATTTAATTTTCTTTTCTCAAGAAATGCCATTTTTTTATTTTTCTTTTTATTTTCTGTTTGACTTGGGTAGTGCTGAGATAAGAGAGTAAATGTGGAAGCTGTTTGATTTATGAATGATTGATATCTTCTCACATATCCTTTTTTTTGCATGATACCTATGGCTAGTCATGTGTTTTACCATGATCTTATCTCACCTAGCTTATGTTTGAAACTTACAAAGTCACATGCTCCACTTGTCCTTTTTATTTATTTGTGACCAACGCTTGAATTTCTAGCATTTCATCCAAAAAGCTCCTTAAGGGCTAAAACTTAATATATGTAAACATTGAAAAATATAGTAATTGAATAGAAATAACACAATCAATAAAAGACTAATGGTTTAATGATGTTTTTAAAAAATATAATTTTATTTTCTGGTTATGATTATATCTGGTTATGATTATATGTAACAAACCATCATTTAAACCGGTCATTATTCATGAGAACACACTTTTTTTTTTTTTTTTGTAAAAAACTAAAAAACCTTCTCTTATTGTATATTTGAATGTTTATAACTTTTTCATAGGTTCTTATTAAAAAACTTGCACCATTAAATCACCAAATTTATTGTCTTTAATTTGAATTAGTATCGATATAAAAAAATAATAGCGCATTGTAAGTTTTAGATACTACATATACATATATAGTATTATGATACTTTGTACATATAATCTAATGTCCAACATATATGTTGTATGATATATTGTATTATTATACTATATATATAGTACTAAGTATCATATTCAAATTTTAAAACAAAAACCAAACCTGATGAAATCTTATGAGGAACGACTAAACACCTTCAAAAAACTATAATATATGCATTTTCGGGTTTTGATGTTGATGAAAACAAATCAGTTAAGATGGGCGAGTTGCAAAAGCTTTTGGGTAGTTTGAGAAAAAAGTGCATCATAAAGTGTGTTGCAAGTTGTTCATTTTGATGATTTAAAGTTGATTAGGATGAATGGATTATAATTCAACTAATTGTTTTTTTGTGATTTTATAGGCTTTGTATATGATTTAGTTCATATGATATTATTATAGTATACGTATGATAATATTGCATATATCTTTGACAACTTAAATCTTTTATATACAATATTATTCTAAAGTTAAAGACATTTCTTTTTATGTTATGGTGTAATTTAAAAAATAATAATAACTAACGAAAAATTATTAATATTTAAAGAAAAAAATGTGTACGTGTGTAATTTCATTTTTATAAATAATATATTATATATGGTTATTGTTAATTTTTTATAAATAATTCATTTTTTTTATAAATAACATATTATGTTTGGTTATTGTTAATTTTTTTATAAATAATATATTACTTGCTCTTCCATAATTTTCTACACACAGTATTTTATTTAACCCCAAATCTCAATGAAATTATTACTGAAAAGAGATTAAAGTGAACTATGCATAGGGTTGACGGTTATTAAATTAGCCAACCATCTTTTTCAATACACGATCATTTATAAGCTATAACCAAATCAATAGTTAGTTATATGTTTAGTATTGACTCACAACAAAACGATCCATTTTCACCCCTGTACTAATACAACTTTAAACGTTAAACCATAAAATATTTACCGCTATTATAGGTTTAGTGTAGTTTTTTGGATTTTGTAATTGCTCTGGATAACTTTATAAATCTTAAAGTTTGTGAGAATACGAATCAATATGCGGAGAAAACAAAAAGTAATTTACAAAATATAAGTATGGGATTTTTGTGAATTCATGTGTACGGAGTGACAGTCCAAGTAAACCATGACATGATGTTGTCTGCTTTTGCCTTCAATGTGTTGCCCATTCGAAGACTCATGATTTTGTTTTCACCTAATGAATTGATTGTCCTAACAAAATACGCCCTGGTAGAGAAGGTTTCTACCTTCTTATAAGGATGAACTTGTTCTCGTTGACACATCGGTCCAATTCATGGCTCTGATACCATCTTTGACAATCCAAGTATTGTGTCAAGATATTATCCATTTTTTCCCCTGATGGGTTGCCCATCCATGGCTCACTGTTTTGTTTTCATCAAATGAATTGCTCGCCCAAGCAAAATGCTTTCTGGTAAAGGAGGTTGTCACCCTTAAAAGTAAGGTTTTGTTCTTCCTTCAACCGATATGAAACTTACAACAACTATCTTGAAGTTAAACCAAATGAATCCTTTATATAGGGGTTGAACCATTACAATAACCATTACAATTCATGATACGAAATGGCTTGACTATTAGTAGTTGTAACCATATAACTATCAAATGCCTAATAGTTACATCAACATGAACTCCATATTAGTAACCAGTAACATAGTTACTACTAAAAACGTGGCATCTAAGTTGTTGTTGATGACAATGTCGTTACTACTGATACATCAGTCACCAGATAGTTGCAATAGATACCTTGGTTGCTATTAATTGCTAGATAAGTAAAAAATAAAAATATATAATTACCTTAACAAAGTTGAGGGCGTTTTCAGTACTAGGATATACCATTTATTGGTGATTCTCGATTACCCTTCTCTTTTTTGTTAAAGTTTTACTTTTTTTAATTTAAATCTTCATATACAGGTTAACAATACGACTTATCATGAATACTTAGTTAATCGTCACTGATATATCAACATACAACTGCTAAAAAGATTCAGTTGCGTTTTTTTGTGGGTCACTTCTTCATTTGCGAGTTGCTAAAAAGGAGAGGGATATACTCCACTCTTCATGTGGAGACAAAGTGAGATTAACCCTTTATCCCAAAAACTATAAAAAAATATTACTAAAAAAGATATACCAACGAAAGCCTATAATCCCTATGAATGAATAAAGATGTCACTTTAAAAAATTTTTTAAGCCATTCTCTTTATGAGCTTTTTATGATTCCATCATAAAAACAAAAGCTATGCCATGATTTCTGTCCTTTGAATGTTCATCAAAACAAGAAATATGACCCTCTTGTGTCATTAATTGTTCCATGTGCCTACATTAATGTCTAAGAATCTTGTTTGGTCTTTTTTTCTTCAATCATAACCACACATCCATCTACAATAACAAGTCTCAAACTTCAAATCCTTGGTCACCTTTTTCTTGAAATAGTAGTACCATCCTAACTCGAAACGTTGTTTAGTCGTTCTTGAAGCGCGAAAGTGGAGTTTAAAAGTACATGAAGTTGGATTTATTCATATACCCTTTTCGATTGATGCCATGCATAGTGAGCTTGTTTATTTATTTATAATCATAACAAGCATGATAACAATTCGAATCCGAAGAAAAATATTAATTTAACGTGTCGAATGTTATTTTTTTGTGATCAAACTAGCTAATCTTACTGATTATACATTCTTGTTTTTAAATCTTAATATGTTTATATATTTTCATCTATAGTTTTGGCATTTCCAAATGCTTAGAGTCTACATACTCTTAAAAATACATATAAATTCCTATGCGATCACATTCATGTGGATAACGAAACAAAACCCGCTATGTATGTCCCATTAGCGGCCCATTAATAAGCATATTATCATAAGGGCTTCTTAATATGTGATGGCATGTTTAATTTTCACTACCATCAATGTTAAATACACTGTATAACTTTTAAACAAGCTCGAACTGCAAACAAAACCTTATTTGAAGTCCATCTAATGAACGTGGTCTTAGTCCAAAGTTCATACATTCAACTTGATTTATAAAAGAAATAATATTTATATATTGTAACACAGATGAAAAAAAACTAAATAATATTGAAAAACAGAGAGAATTGAAGGTTAACATTATATTATGCCTTCCTTGTCACATTGAAAGAGTCGTACTTATAACTTTTGGTGGGCCCAGTTGACAAGTTCGAGGTCAAATACTTATAAAGAGCAAATTAATTAAGTGGTCAACGACGTATTTGATTGGTGGAGATCGAGGGGATACGATGTACCAATTAAGCCCCACCGTATACGGCAGTGGTCCTTTCCAAAAATGGGTGTGAATTTGGGATCAATGGCGAATGCACCGTTGATCACCATCACCAAACTGTATGCATGGCTTCATTTTGGTGCTTAAACATGCATGCAATCAAGTGCATCAGGCCCCATTGTAAGTATTGTGATCCTTCAGTGACCCCGATGTGACATTTCCATATTTTGGCCTTTTATTCTAAAATGGTTATATAATCACATGGAATCATGCATGCACGCAGACCCCTATGAGAGACGGGACAACTTTGTCAATTCACAAATATTATTAACTATATATTAATTTTATCATATATGTATATTACATACATATATGTTTGTGATTTAGTGTTATTAACATCATTTTACTATAATTTACTTTAATTGATGCCTAGAGACATAAGAATAAACTAGCTACTTAATATGTGTGGAATACACAATCATTCGATTGTTACCGGTAACTTGATTGATGAGTTACCACTGGTTGTCAATAGTACATCATGTTGAAGTGATAAAAAGGGATATATAAGAATTGAAAGTGGATTATATAAACAAAACAATTGGTACTTCCAATAATCATTGTATTCTGTGTGATATGGTGTACGTGTCTATGGGACGATCCTTTATTATATTGCAATACAATCAGTGCCTTTGATATTTATACCATTCTTATCTACAACCCAACCAATCTAACATTTTATTAAAAATTTAATTCTTTCTCTTCCAACTATACAACCTAACCAAATCTATTTTTTCACACTCATTTATAATCCAATCCAATCATGTTTGTATTAAACAAATATGGTGTGTGCTTATTTTGATAGTATTAAAAACAATTATTTTTAGAAAGCTTTCATAGTATTGAGTACCTGGATAATCTTTAATATATATACAATTCAAGTAAAAGCTTAAAAGCAGATGAACCATGGTAGAAAAACGAAAGAAGAAAAAGAGATTAGATATTAAAGAATCCAAAGTGGATATAAAAGTATATTAATATAATTCTATATTTATAGAGAAAAAAAATTATGATTTAAATGGCTTTTATATATAAATTTGATTTAGATAATATCAAAGTTTTCTAATAACAAGTTTAATTAGAAAAAGTAATAGAACCAATTAAAAATGAACATGTGTGAAAAAGAAAGATAAGTTAACCATAGGTTGTGAACTAGGTTGTGTGTTTGACCGGGTTGTTGGTTTATATATATAAATTTATTGGGCGTGTTGAGTCTAATGTGGTGTTTGAATCGATACTTTAGACAAATCTTACATCCATAATAGATATGGTGAAGCCAAAAAAAAAAAAAGCGAAGACGATGAGTTCATAAGGTTGGTGATTATGAGACCGTAGGAAAATTTTAGATTCGGTGTGGACATGAAAGATGTTAGATTCATAATGAATGATTCTCCTCAAATACTAACAACACATGTATGAAAAAAAAATCAACGGTTAAACATGCTCAGGTGTTCAAAATTTAAAATAGTGACCTCTTAAAAAGTTTTTATCAGACAACTAAAAACAAATCAATCAGCTTTTGTGGTAAAAAAAATTATTTATGATATCAGAAGCTAAATATTATGATTTTAGTTACTATTGACATGTCACATATAACATGTTACATAACTAAATGTTCAAACCACCTCCATATTAATAATTTATTTATAGTTTTGAGAAAGTTTTAATTAAGCAGCAAACGTTACACATAGATCATGTTGTGTAAAATTATGACAAGTTTAATTTATGTTTGGTTGTAAGCTAGTAAGGAAATTAGTGTGTTCTAATCCCCCTAGGATGTAAGTCTACTTGTTTTAGGGTTTGCATACTAACAAATATTAGGGTTAAATTTAATTTTGGTGTTGAAATCAAATCAAGTTTTGATTTACGAGTTTAATCAATCATTTAATGTATACATGAACATGTATTAACATTGATACTTTGTGTTGTTATATCATCTACACCCAATATGTCTATATGCATTATTCATTTAGGTAATCATGATAACTACATGTTTCATGTGGTCGATTAAGTTTGATTGATTTAAGTTGTAATTGTATACACCTAAACCGAAAAGTAATAATAAAAACTCCATCATATAAATGTAATGGTATCTAGAAGAGAGATTGATGCATCAACCAAATTACCAAACTGATGATTATATAAGTAATGTCATGAAACTCTTGCATCATGCCCACCCCGCAATCATTATTGTTGTTAGATAAGAGAATTCCAAAAATTGTAACAATGGTACGTTGCTACAATTAACTATTTAATCATATATTTTGCTTAATTTTAATCATAATAACTTAATTCTATTTCTTTTTCATGACTTATACTAATAATAATAATCATAATTAATCATATTCTTAATAATGAACATAATCATAACATTATTAATATCGTTGTAAAAGCAATACAACAACGAATGATAAAGTGTTAATAACTTAATATCACCGCACTAACAACGATAATTATTGTAATAATACTAAAAATAATATTAGTATACCACTCATAATGATAATAATGACAATGATTATTTGATTTTAATAATCTCAACATTTATTTATTGATCTTGATTAATCACAACTCAAAAAATAATTATAGCCACTTTCAACTTTAAACTTATTTTCATCATTGTTATTCTTTAAAAACTGAGAGTTAAACTTGTTAGTTTTTTGATGATGTGATGTAACACCCGGCCTCTCGTACCACCAATATTGTCCGCATTGCCCACAAGTAGCTCACGAATTTGCTTTTAGTTGCCCGGGTGTAAACTTCACAGGGAGATCACCCATCACTAGATTGCTACCCGGGTGAAAACTTCACAGCCAATACGCCCAAAACGCGTTGGTAATATTAGAGACCAGGCATTACTTATTAATTGGGAATCTTTTCTGTATACGGCCAAGTTGGGATTTATGTAGAGTGTCACATGTGAAATGCTTATGTGGTCAAAACACTAAGCCAAACGTTGTCTACCATTAAGTCTGTTAATTTGAAACTTCTGCCCCCTAAAACCCGTAAATCTCCACCTTATGATCTAAACCACTTGATTCGTTGGAGTTAGATTTCATGTGATGATGGAGACTAAACACCGAAAAATGGATGTGAAGGAGGCTGGGTAGCGGCGGGGTTGGAAAATGGCTCAAAGTTTGTCCCATTAAAAAAAACTAATGGGAGTTAACTCTTTGTTAGTAATGAATTGTTGTAGGAAAATAAGCTCAAAGTTGGAAATATCTATAAATTGTTCCTTGGTTTAATTTGAATTAATACCGGTTAATAAATGAAAATTAGAAATATTAACTTCCAATAACCCTAATAACAAGTACATATCATACCATAACATAATAAAGATAGGAGTTATTTAATTGCTTAAATATATACAATCATGTGACATATATTGTAATTATGTAGCATCTTAAAGTCTTTCAATTTCAAATGTATTGAACTTAAATTGTTATTGTTTATGTACTTGTAGGCTTGAAGTCAAGAAGGTGTTAGGCGTTATGTGTAAGTTGAACCAAAAGGTGCTAAATGTAGGAAATATTACAATGATGTGCTTTCTGATTTTTAAAAGTTTAAAAGCCTATTGATGTTAGGAAAAAAAAAGAGAAAATGAGGTTTCGTACGGATCCATATATTATTAACATTCATGAAGTAATGTTAAATCTGATTTAACTAATTCAATGCATGTTGTATGATAAGTCGTCATCTAGAGCATTTGAAATGACTTGACCATATTGTTCACGATAACATAGATTAAAAAGGACCATCATGGAAGAATCTTCACTTTTGTTGAACGATCCTCGCTTGGTCTTCATCAATCTCCAATATATATGATCGACAAGCTAGTTCTTTAATTTTATATTAATGAATTTAATTAACAGAATTCCAAACACATCGTGATATGAAATAAATGAAAATTTGTAACACAATATTTTAACAATAAGGGTTTGTTTAAAGAAACATAAAACTTTATTTGCGTCTAAGTGATCAGTTAATTTAATTGGGTCTTTATTTAGAATTGTCAAAATATAAACAACGTTTTTTCCTAACTCGCTTATCTTTCTCCTCCATTAGTTATACTTGCGATCATTGTTTGAGCATAGAAATTAGGAGTAATTTCTACCTTATGTACTTACTTTCCAACCTACAAATTCTCCATGTTGAATTTGCACTAAACGAGCCGAACTGAACAGGTTAACTTCAAGTAAGCCCGTTTATTTTAACAAACCGAAATATTAAGCTCAAGTTAAGCTCATGAAAACCTTAGGCTTTTCGAGCCAAGCTCGCTTATTTTAAAAGAAATTAATTCATATCTTAAAACTAAAATTATTGAATAGTAGAGGCGATTGTTATGTAAAAGAAGACAAAAGTAGGACCGTAAATATAAGGTCATAGACGATCCCTCGATCTCTTACTACAAACAACACTTGGATATATATCATCATCTCTCTCTCTCTCTCTCTCTCTCTCTCTCACTCCTCGGGTTGCCTACGAATTGAAGCTCTCTTTAATTTTGCATTGCAGTCGATCAGTACGTACTCTGATATCATCATTTCATCAACCTGACTTAATATTATCACAAAACTGCTACTGCTTCTGTGCGTGTGTGTGTGTATATATATACACATACATCATGTGCTGACTTTTTCTTAATTGCCTCCATTAACATCTTCTTACCTCCGGCCATAGATGGAGCTTAACTGCTAGTGTAAGAAATTAGAGATCGAAACATGGGGCATGGTGGAGGACATACCTGTTGCAACAAGCAGAAAGTGAAAAGAGGGTTGTGGTCACCAGAAGAAGACGAGAAACTCATCAACTACATTACCTCCCATGGCCATGGATGCTGGAGCTCCGTTCCTAAACTTGCTGGTCGGTCTCACTCCATCTCGATCTCCGCTTTCTCTCCATCTCTACATATATCTACATATACTCTTATATATGCTTTTTTGTGGAGGAGTTTTGAGGGCGGGAGGGATCAACGACACTGGCTAGATCTTAGTGGATCGTGACACACATATAATTAATTATATACATATATATACAGATATAGGTATATATGTTGACCATATTTTTGATGTCATCTCGATCTCTCCTTGACATGAAAAGTTGAATCTTTTCATTCGTCATGCAAATATATGTATATTCTACATATATATTGAAGTGCATGCGTTTGCGTTTGTGTTTGTGTTTGTGTATGTGTATGAAAGAGAGATTAGATCTAGATGGATATGATGATGGGTTTTATTTTTGTATATATTTGTTAAGTTTGAATTTTTGACAATGGGTTTCTATATAGACGTTTTACAAGTTTACTATTGTTTGATAATCTTTAAGTTTTTGCAAACAATAACTATTTGATATTTGTGTGTCCTAGGGCTTCAAAGATGTGGCAAGAGTTGTAGATTGCGATGGATTAATTATTTAAGGCCGGATTTAAAACGAGGAAGCTTTTCATCCCAAGAAGCCAATCTTATAGTTGACCTACACCGTATTCTTGGAAACAGGTAGAAAGAAAATAACTTCTTGCCATTGGATTTGAATTATATTTTGTTATGTGTATTAAGTTGTCAATTATTAAGTGTGTTATGACTTTTGATTAATGTACGTTTGTTTTGGATAGATGGGCGCAAATCGCAAAACATTTACCAGGTAGGACGGATAATGAGGTTAAGAACTTCTGGAACTCGAGTATAAAGAAGAAGCTTCTTGCTCATAGCCACTTATCTACTCATCATTATGCCACTACCTTTCCTAACCCTAAAACAACAAACATTCATGTTTCTCTAAGTGGTGATCATCAATATTATGATAGTTTATTTGATGCAAATGCTAATGTGATAAGCCCATACCAATCACACATAATTCATGATCAAGATCATCTGAATGCACCACCACCAGCCATCGCTCATCCGCTGTTGATCAATCTTGATAAATGGTTGGATATCAATCCAACCGCTAATCTCCCTCCCCTTCCTCCATCATTCATAGTCAATTCATCTTCAGTTTTTGATAATCACATTCCCACAATGGAATCTTTGAACTATTATGAACATAATATCCTCAAACCTGAGAATTATGACATGATCAACATCCTTGGCCAAGCAAATAGTTTCGAATTAACAACCGATATCACTCAACCATCCATGAACTCACTAGGCTCGATCAACCCGAGTGCAAGTTCTCACATGGAGTATATCGACACATTCGTGACCAATCTTCCGTCATCTTCATCCTCACCACCGTCATCATCGCTATTGCCCCAATTTATGGTGAGCAAAGTAAGTAGTACAATAATGTAATTAATCAATGTTAATATATATGTATGTTTCTAGACCAAGAGTGAATTCATGAATTGAATTGAATGAACCTAAGCATTGCTAGATTTAGGGTCTTTAATTCAGAGGGGACAATGGTATGTTTCGGATGTTATTCCCATATGAAAAAAAGAAAACATATTTGCAGTTTGTTCACATGTTCTTGAGGAATGCTTCTATATATGTGTGGTGTATAATAAATTTGAGGATGATGATGATCATGTAATATGATCTCTTATGGTAAATACACACAGTTACACACATTTGGGTGTGTGAGTATATATGTTAAAAGTAGGTGTAGCAGCTAGCTAGGTGGGGACGTTGGAAACAAATTTAGCTACAAGTTAAGAGGCATATATATGAGCATAGGCTATCCATTGATGCTAAATTAGCTAGATGCAAAGAATGGCATGTGCTTAAACTGAGATCGAGAAGACCCAACGCTATTATTATTATTAATTTGGCATCGCTTATATATAAAGTTATGTCCTTTAACAGCATACGTGTAGCATGGTGCCATACTTTTTTGGGTCATTAATAATCCTATAATGGATTCCGGTTCTGTGTCTTGTTGGATTTTGAGATGTACTTTGCCTTGCTAGGGTTGAGCCTAAGGCCCAAAGCTGGATTTCGACTTGATTAATTTTAGATAGCTCAGGGTCGTTTCGAGCTTTTTTTTAAAGTTCATTTTTGGTTCATATGTAGTTTTTCAAACTCTAGCTCAGCTAAAATTCCATTATTAATTATTAAGGGGGTGTTTGGGATTGCTTAAAGTTACTTTTGAAAAGAAAAGTTACATAATTTAACTTTTTAAAATCTACTTTTCAACACTTTAAAACCAACTTATTAACTTCTTACCCAAACATACTTGTTGACTTATTAACTTTTCAAAAGTTAATAAATCAAAAGTAGTTTAAGAAGTTGATTTGCCAAACATGTATTAACTATTCTCATTATATACATTAATAAAGGCAAACCTTGAAACAACCATTAATTTTGTTGTTTTGTGACCTTGAAATTATGAGTTCAATTAATAGTAAATACAAAGTGTAGGTTAAGGTTTTGCCCCCGGACCTTGCATCAAATAATAACTAAGTCAACCATCAAACACGTTTTTTTTTGTACGCATAAATAATTACTTTTGTATACATTTATAATTGTAACTTATATATAACATATTTTTATCATAATTTTTACTTAATAATAATTAATGATCATGCAAGTATATATCCAATATAGTATACGAAGTTATATGATAATATTTATGTTTAAGCTTGTGAGGCCAGTAACAATGATATGCAAGCTATTAAATAAATAAACTCCCTCGGTACGTTTTGGCTTCAATTCAAGCTCATTTAAGGCATAGTTCGATTAAAACTTTTGACGAGTTGACATTAGCTCATTTAAGCCATAGTTCGATTAAAACTTTTGACGAGTCAACATTAACTCATTTAAGGCATAATTCGATTAAAACCTTTGACGAGTCAATATAAATCTCAGATAGCTAGGAGCACCCTGACTCACCTGGCCTGTTTTTTTTATTTATATCATCTTTAAACTTCTCAAGAGATGGATCTAAGCTTTCTAAGATTTCTTTTTTCTATTATTATTATTGTAAGTATATAAAACTAAATATGTTGAGCTTCATATAACCACAAATCTATAGCTTATAACAAGTCATTTGATAAGTTTTATGACAACTATGTAACGTCGTATATACAAGAAAATGGGATGTGATCCGTAAACCATCGAAGAAGGTAGCTTTCCTTGAGTAGACAAACAGAAAAGTAGCCGTTCAACTTCCAACACGAGAGAACGTCCCATACGAGACTAGGTCATAAGTGAGAAGATGCCTAATCTATCATAGCCAACGCATTTCAAGAAAATAAGAAATGATGCGTAAACCATCAAGCATACTATGTACACACAACAATAAATTTTTGATTGTACATAATGTAGCAGGGTGTCATAATGTAGCAGTGTGTCACAGTCAATCTTTCCATTCTAAGTCATGAATATTCAACACTATATGTGAAGTTTTCTGGCTTGATAATGTTGTTCGGACCTATGTGTGCTAATAATTTTTATATGTACACAACTATACAAGTGTAAAATATCACAAAATATACACATGTGCAAAAAGAAAATGTACGATACTTGTACATCATATATCATGTTGTGAAACCAGATCTGAGTCACCAGACCAACCAGTCGGACCAGAAACCAAGTTCTTGGAGTTCAAACTAGTTCTCCTTCTTCTAGGATTTTGTCCTGATAGCACTAGAACAAGTGAACAATGGCACAACAAACCGTTCAAGTTCGATATGAGACAGTTTAACAAGGTTGAACCGGGTCAAATGTTTGTCAATTGATTTGTACTAATACATTTATAAAGTGGGACAGAGATTAGGGTAAATCTCATCATCAATGCCTTGGTGAAAGTAGGAGCCGTTGGTATCCTTCGGTGAAACAGAGAGGGCAATACTAAGGTTAGTTAAGGGACTGGCTTAAAGTTTCTAACGTATTCTACAATCACTAATATTTCGTTATTTACTAAAATGTATAATAATAAAAAATTGGATTTTTGTGAACGCAATTTCGGTCGTAAATCGATCACAAATAGACTTTGGTAGTAATCACTAACTTTCACTTATTTACTAATATGTTAAATTTGATTCATTGATCATATAATCTAAGAGGTTTAGAGCTCACGATATATATATGTGTATATAGAGATAGTTTAGATGCAAAACTAATTACAAGTAACGAATCAGGTAATAAATTTGTATGTATGCTTAGCAACAATAATAGTATAGAGAGAATTGAGTAAGTGATCATATAATGTCTTGTATATCAGTTTAGAGCAAGAAAAAAAAATGAATGTGGCTCTTTACCTTTAATTTTGTATAAAATAATCCTATATATACCCACACGTCCAAGATATCAACTTAATAACATGTCGACGTGCTTGACTGAAGACTTAGAACATTTTCTTTCTAACTTCTCAATTGATTTTATTAAGTCTCAATAAGTGTACTTGCTAAAAATATGTTTATATTGATATTATAAGCATTTCAATCTGTTTTCCATGTGCATAAACGTAAGATGGACTTGTATTAATTACCACTCCAAGATGCTCATCTTGTGGGATGGTCGGTCCAAATGATTCTTTTAATCCTCCAATAATGGTGTACCAACTACTTGACTTGACTCCCGCTTTGCACAAAGTTAAAAGAGGGACCGGATTTCTTCACGATCTGATTTACGCAGCTTTACCTTACACTTTGTTAAGAAGGCTGTTTCCTACGACTTGAACCCACCAATAACCTACATGTCACAAAGCAATATAAGAGCTAAAACATGATTAATTTTAATTTCTAAGGACTACATAAGAATAAGAATAAAAATATTTAAGTGCTATCAATATTATCATTAACCTCATCATATACTTTTATATGTCAAAAAATCATGTTACAAAACCCAAGACTAAAAAAATAATTCTATTAAGCTTTAAGGGGGCATGGAGTGGACATGGGAAGAATCCGGGAATTACCCGGGAAAATTTGAGGCTGGCCTGGAACATTGCGCCCCCAGTTTCGTAGAGCTACTACTCGATGAATTTTCAGCGGAATTCACCGGTGCACAACCAAACCATTTTTGGACAAAAAAAATGGGGAAAACTAGGATTGCACTATCTAAAACGAGAAAAAAACTAGGAAAAATTAAAAAAAAAAAAACGAGAAAAACTTATGTGACGCTGATATGTCACACGAGGAAAACAAAACGGTTGTCAGCGATCTAATAACCAAAACACACTTAGAAAGTTGAAGATGTACCACATTTGGATTGAGAGTATAATTGTGTTCTTTAACTTGGATGTGTCCTTTGCTTGGAAACAGATACATAAAACCTATTAGGATCAAAGCATACGAACACGCAAATAGAAAACAATAAACAATAAGAAACACAACAGATTTATAGAGGTTCTATCATCCTTCAAAGGCAACTAGGGTTTTTCTTTTTATTAAGTGATAATGATTACAAATACAAACAGATATATTTATAGGCTACAAATAGGGTTAATCTCTTTCGTTAACTATCTATCTAAACTCGGTCCATTAAGAACTTTGACCAGCCGAGCCCAACTGCTACAAATTGAATCCACTAGAAGCCTACACCCAACAAATCTTTCACTTGGAGACTTCGATCCATGTTCAGATGCACTCTTTTTCTTTTGCACTTCTGTAAATAAAATCTCTCAAATACCTTGCTACACCTCCCTTTCTTAACATTATTCCTTAAGACTAGTTGAAGCTATGCAAAGCTTCTGCTTATCCATCACCACAAATTTAGTAAACATATTGGTTGGATTCTATGTTCTTCAAGTTGATTGTTCCACCAAACATCACATCGTATCCCTAATCATCTAACTGTACAATAGAGATTAGCTTCTTTTTCAGGCCGGAAATGACCGAACATCCTTTAAGGTCCATGAAGGTGCCCAATGAAATTTTTAGCTCAATATCCCCCAATCCTGTGTTAATACTATTTGCCAAACGAACTTTACCAAAGTTACTTGTTTCCATTTTTTTCATCATCTTCGTGCTAGAAGTAGCATGAAAGGATACACCATAATCCATAATCTATTACTCTGTTGAATTTTGTACACAGCAGATAAGAGAATCATGGGAATCAGATTCATCAACAGCTACATTGACCTCCTTCTTCTTTTTCGCAGTAGACTGGTTTGGGCATTGATTTTTGAAATGCATAGTTTCTATGCAATTCCAGCATTGAATGTCTTTTCTAGGCTCTGACTGTCCCTTTTTACTGGACTTTGACTTGCCTTTACTAGCACCATTTTTTTTTCTTTTTACCTGTCCCTTCAATGTTTAAAATTAAACACTCGATGATTCCCTTGAGGCTCTTCTTCTAACATCCTCCCCCAAAATCAGATCCCGGACTACGTTAAAAGTAAGCTTAGTAGTTCCAGATGAACTACTAACTACAGTGATAGTCCCTGCCAAACTTTCTGATAAAAAAGATAACACATAATATCAACAGACACTAATCGAGACATAATTGTGTTGAAACTGTTAATATAGGTGGTAATGAATCCTCCTTTCTGTCTCATTTTCGTTAGTTCTCTAATCAGAAAGACTTTGTTAAAAGAATACTGTTTGTCGTACACGTTTGGCAGGGCATCCATAATGCCTTCCACTGTCATCTCCTTCAGATTATTAAACGCGACATTCTTGGACAATAAGAGTCTGATGATAGAAACATTCTTGTCAAGTGCATCCCAGACAGCATCTGAAGTCTTCTATGGTTTTTTACCAAATAAAATGACTTCAAAATCTCTCTAGACCAGCAAATCCACAATTTGCATCTTTCACCATCTGAAATCCTAACTACCAAAATTTTCTATTCTAGTTTTCCCATCCTCAGTCATTATTCCAAACTACATATGCTTAACAATCGAGTTAGAACCTTGGTTTCAAAATGTGCGCATATTGCACGCATATTGTGCGATGCGCTTCTCCCAGCGCAACGCCACACTTGTTGCGTTGCATTTACAAGATACGCTGCATTTCACAAAATGCGATGACATCGCATAATGCTCCAGATGCGTGTAATATGTAGTGTTCTACATTTTGTTAACCGAGTCAAGTAATTTTGGTTTATTCAATTAGGTAGGATCTTTTTATTGTATGAAAATAAGTCTGCTCCTAATGTCATAGTACAGTACTACAGTCCTTTAGAAAGAGAAAGTAAATTAACTTTATGTAAAATTTATCTTGGAATTTGGATTAAAAAAACCATAAGCACCGGAGAACTCTTTTGTTCTAGAAAATCAGTTTTGGTTCTCCTACTGATGAAAATCAGTTTTCAACCTTTGGTTTTCCTACAAAATCGATCAGAATTTCAAAAGTCATAAAAATTCAGTTTTGGTTCTTTTTTGTTCTTGAAAATCAATCCTAGTCTTCAAGTAATCAAATAATCAGTGATCAGCGACCTTGATCCTAGAAATCAAGTTGTTATGTGTAATTGTTTTTTAGTAATCTTTTTGATAAAAAACGCATCGTATATGTGATGCGCTCGCTTTACGCATTGGATTTTTAACTACACACATTGGAGCGCATCGCGCAATTTAAAACCAAGGTCAGAACTAAGAATAGAGACAAATACAATAGTGGTCGGTTGCCTGAACTTCAGTGTTGTTTTATTGACCACTATTCTATGAAACAAGTTCTAAAAAGCGAAAAAGGAAATGAGTTTGATAATGCACCTGAGTTTTGAAAACAACAGGCAATCAAACTACTTAGTTAGAACTTACCTTAATCTAAACAGCAGTACTACGGGCGAAAACCCTAGTTTGACATGGTGATTTGATCTTAAAAGTTTCAAAAGAAGTGAACTGGTGGCAGTGTACCTTTGTGCCAACATAAAACGTCACAAGCAGGCCAATAAGGGTAGGTAGTCCTGCAATATTATGAAGACTTTGTCAACTCCACATAGTAGTGTGTGTTAATAAGTTGGAAAAACAAACGAGTAGGAAAAAGAAACCTTCGGCCTCAGACTTCAGCCAACTTATGCCTGAAGGTCTGATGACAAAGCCAAGGTTAGTATTAACTACACACATTGGCATCAGCGTCTTGGACACACTGGATCTGCTTTACTTCGTATTTTAAATAAAGAAAATTTTGTCTCTGTTAGCAAGTTTTCAGATAATAAGGTTTGTCAAGCGTGTGTGTTTGGCAAGCATGTTAAACTTCCATTTTTTGCTTCTGTATCTACTACATATTTTCCTTTTGATATTATGCATAGTGATTTGTGGACCTCCCCTACCCTTAGTTCGGGGGGTCATCGTTATTATATTATATTTTTGGATGACTATACCAATTATCTATGGACGTTTCCTCTAGCAAATAAATCACACGTCTTCTCCATCTTTCTCGATTTCTACAAATTAATCCAAACACAGTTTGAAAGAAACATAAAAACAATTCAATGCGACAATGGCACTGAATATAACAATCATTCTTTTCAAAATTTTTGCAAGCAAAATGGCATGCAATTTCGGTTCTCGTGCCCTTACACATCATCTCAAAATGGCAAAGCCGAATTGAAGATTCGCTTCATCAACAACATTATTCGTACACTTCTTACTCATGCTTCTCTTCCCCCCATTTTTTGGCACCATGCACTTCAAATGGCCACCAATTTGCTCAATATTCTTCCTTCTAAAACTAAAAATAATCAAACCCCCACTCTTCTTCTCTACCACAAAAAGCCTACATATGATCATCTTCGAATATTCGGTTGTCTTTGTTACCCTTTAATACCTTCCAAAACCATTAACAAACTCCAACCCCGTTCTACCCCGTGTGTTTTTCTTAGTTACCCCTCCAACCATAGGGGGTATAAATGTTATGATCTAACCACCCACAAAATAAACATATCCCGACATGTCATATTTGATGAAACAGTGTTTCCTTTTTCTAAAATTAATCATCCAATCCCCTCCTATGATTTCCTTCACAATACCCTCTCTAATGATATTCACCCCTCTATTTGGCATCATCTTCACACCACTGCATCCACCACTTCTCCGTCACAAACACCTCCACCAACCCGATCCGCACCTATTAAGACGTACTCCCGTAGACCAAAACCAACACCACAACCCACCAACCCTACAAACCCCACCCAAGCCGCCACCTCTCCCACCCCAAACACCTCCCCTACTGTTGCACCTACACTATCCCCATCATCCTCACCTCAACAACAACCATCACCCATCCCACCACCACCTCCCCCACCCCCTCTCCCTTCCCGCACTATGACCACTCGAAGTATGACTAGTCATTCTAAACCTCGCCAAACCTACAATCTTAATGCGACAACTTCCCCCACCCCCATTGATCCTTTACCCCGTAACCCTATCGAGGCCTTATCCACTCCGGTTTGGCACCATGCCATGACGGATGAGTTTAATGCCCTTATTGATAATAATACGTGGGAGCTTGTACCTCGTCGGTCTAACATGAATATTATACGGTGCATGTGGATTTTCAAACATAAAACTAAATCTGATGGTTCGCGTGAGCGCTATAAGGCGCGTTTGGTTTGTGATGGCTGGTCGCAACTGGTTGGAATTGATTGTGATGAGACATTCAGTCCGGTGGGGAAACCAGCAACCATTCGGACCGTTCTTAGCATTGCTTTGTTCCATAACTGGGACATCAGCCAGTTGGATGTGAAGAATGCCTTTTTACACGGCAACCTCTCTGAGACAGTCTTCATGCATCAACCACCGGGTTTCCGGGACCCCAAGTATCCCAACCATGTATGTTACTTAAAGCGGTCTCTTTATGGGCTGAAAAAGGCACCGCGGGCCTGGTACCAACGATTCACTGATTTTGTCTCCACATTGGGGTTTCGTCACAGCTCGTCTGATCATTCATTATTCATCTATCATCATGGAACCGACATTGCTTATCTTCTATTATATGTTGACGATATTATTTTGACTACATCTTCGGCTGCTCTGAAGAAATATTTAATGTCTCGATTGTCTAAGGAGTTTGCCATGAAAGATCTTGGTCCATTAAGCTATTTTTTGGGTATATCGGTTAAACGACACGCCTAGGGCCT
Source organism: Flaveria robusta (assembly GCA_025506415.1). Lineage (NCBI taxonomy): Eukaryota > Viridiplantae > Streptophyta > Magnoliopsida > Asterales > Asteraceae > Flaveria > Flaveria robusta. The sequence continues at coordinate 18,710,960 of CM046459.1, read as the reverse complement.
CTTCTTATCTCAGAGTACTTATGCTCAAGACATTATCACTCGGGCTAACATGGGTTCCTGTAACCCAGTTCACACACCGGTTGATACATCTGGTAAGCTAAGTGCCCATGACGGTGAGCTTTTCGATGATCCCACCACCTACCGAAGTCTAGCGGGTGCACTTCAGTACCTCACTTTTACCAGACCAGATATTTCTTATGCCGTTCAACAGGTTTGTATGCATATGCATGCCCCGCGGACCAGTCATTTTTCAGCCCTGAAACGCATTATTCGGTATGTCAAGGGCACTATCCACATGGGTCTTCATATGCGCCCAGGTCCGGTAAACACTCTTATTTCTTATACTGAAGCCGATTGGGCTGCCTGCCCGGATACGCGTAGGTCTACCTCTGGTTATTGCATCTATTTGGGTGACAACCTTATTTCTTGGTCTTCTAAGCGGCAAACCACAATCTCTCGTTCCAGTGCCGAGGCGGAATACCGTGCGGTAGCCAATGTCGTAGCAGAAATTTGTTGGCCACGAAATTTACTTCTTGAATTGGGATTTCCTCCGACTCGCACGTCATTAGTCTATACGGATAACGTAAGCGCCGTTTACCTTTCTGTAATCCGGTCCAGCATCAACGGACTAAACATATAGAGATCGATATCCATTTTGTTGGTGAAAAGGTTCAACGGGGTCAAGTCCGAGTATCACATGTACCTTCCAGATTCAACTTTGATGATATTTTTACAAAGGGATTACCGAGAGTTCTTTTTCATGATTTTCGTACCAGTCTAAGCATCCATGACCTTCCTCCTTAGACTGAGGGGGTATATTAGTCTAGGATTTATTTATCCTTATTTCAATAATTGTATTCAGGAAGGTGGTTAAGTGTAAATATTGTAATATTAAATATGGATGAATGAGAAGGCTGGAGGCAAGGACTTTTGCCATAGTTAGCCGCCAGTAAATAGAAAGTCATGAAATTTCTCCACAGAGAGTTCAAGTGGAAATTTAAAAACTAATTGATGAATATATGTATAGATTATTGAGGTTGGGAAAAACTACTTTAAAACATTCAAGCAGATATTAACATTGTTAGAAATCTAACAAGATCAGTTTCATAAAGTCTAATTGGATTTAGTAAAATGCACATCTCTTTTCATGATAATAAAAACAAATAAATGTGATATAAAATGTAAACAAAAATATTCATATAAATTTCAAGGTGAATAAATCCACATTTTAGATGCTTAAATTAAATGATGAAAGCATCTTCTATTTTGAGTAAATGTCCCACGCATCATACTCGAGATTCAAGTGCAAGAGGAGAAGTGGTGAGGCTTATTATTAAACATTTAAACACTCATTTGTAAAGTAGTTGTAGTGATCCATTGATCCCTACCAAATGTATTAAAAAGAAGTCCCTGTGGTGATCCCTATCAAGTATTTTAGGGCAAAACTCGTGGTAAACCTTACTACCAAGTGCCTTAGAGAGAAATTGTTGTCATCTTAAAGAGAAGATTGTACAAGGCAGACTATCTATTTTTGGGAGAAGATTGATTGAAGACCAGAGTGGATTTGTTAACATCCACCAGAACAACTACAGACTTCTTTGCCTTTTTTCTCTGTTACTCATTATATTTATTGTTCAATTCTTGTGGTGTTGTTAATATCAATTGTTCGATTCTTGTGGTGTTGTTAAATAATTTAAAATTGGTTACAAATCAAAATACGCCCCCCCCCCCCCCCTTCTTTTAGGTTTTTACAGAGTAGAGTAGTTTTCTTATAAAAAAACACGAGGCATGAGATTTTTAGGAAAAAACTTTTGTGCCTTAGGGAGAAGTAGTTGTCATCTTAAAAATAAGATTGTACAAAGCAAACTACCTATTTTTGGGTAAAGATAGCAAAGACAGCTCTTGATTGAAGACCAAGGAGTGGATTTGTTAACATCCACTTGAACAACCATATTCTTCTTCTCCTTTTTCCTCCCTTACGTCCTTATATTTATTTGTTAATTCTTGTGGTGTTTATTCGGTTTACTAGGAGTGTAGTATTATAAAATTAAAAAAACACAAACCACGAGGTAAGTGATTGTGATAGCACCCGCAATTGCACTAAGCTCTCGGAAAATGAACTCCTTAAAAACGTTATTAACCTGCAAAAACAAATTTCACATAAATGGTTGCACTATTCTTGGGACAGATGGTACACAAACTTTCTATATAAGCAGAAATTTAATTTCAATACTGAAACAATAGAAAATTCACCTGAAAAGAAATTGCTGCTGATTTCACAATCATTTCAGGAATAAAGAATAGGCATGTCAACAATGCCCATGAAAGAAGCTTTCTGTAAATAAAATAAAACGTTAAAATGGGGGACCAGAAAGAATAATAGAAATAACTGAAACGAAACGAAGGTACCATTCAAGATCATGCCACATGGAAACAAACGTGAAGAAAACCCACACATTCAAAAGCTTCCTTTGGGATCCCCCTAAGGGAATGTACATGTACCTATACTTGTATATTAAATAAAGTATGTCATTCTTGACTTAGAACAAAACCAGAAAATAAAACAGAAGCGAAAAAGATAACATCTAAAGCTTGTACCTCACAAGCCTTTTGTTAAAGGAAGCATGCCAGTTTTTCCAAAAGCTTTCTAAGTTGTAGCAGTTATTTATACATGGCATATTCTCAGGGGCTTCAATACCATTTACCTATGTTATCATACAACCAAGAACTAATATAGCTTATAATGACTCAAGTCAAATGGCCCAAAATCACCAGTTGCATTTTACTCTTAAACCTATAAGAAAAATTAGATTAGCATTCAAATCATATAATTTTGTGATCACATTTGGGATAGTAATCATCTATAAAATTTTGAAAGTTTTGGACAAGTATTTCTGGTCAACCCGACCTGCACCAAACATACCTGTTCTGAAGCATTAAGTCTTTAACTTCTACCAAAGGGCTTGTAGGACAATGGCATCTGGGTGTGTACATAATGATGTCCCTCCCCATGAGGTTGAGGGTTGAGTCCCGCGGTGGAAATTGGTGTAGATTTAGAAGTAGTTAATGTATATGTGTGTTTGTCGTTCAAAAAAAAGTTCTTTAACCCCTACACAAAACCAATGCAAGGTCATGTGTGATGTTATACGGCAAGGATGTAGAGCTAGAAGGTTTAAAAAGAAGGTTATGCCTTTTTAAAAAGATTTACCAGTGCCCAAAACCAGAAGTAGCGCCAAATGAGGGAAAATTCTAGCCACATGAAGTTTAGTACCTGTTGCAGCAGAATGGACTTAAAAAGTATCAAATTTTTCTCCATAAAGCTTAAAAGATAGAAACAACAGTTTTGAATGATACATATAACAAGTAAATTAAGTGAGATAGTGAAATATAGTACCATGAGCTCTCACCCCATATCCAACGATAAAGACCATTATAGGTGATATTTGTTTCCAGATTCCACTAAATATCAAAACAGAGAACCAATACAAGACAATATTACTTTAATGAAAAAAGGCTAAATACATTACAGAGATATGTTATTATTTATTGGCTCACTTAATGTCAAAAGCATTGTAATAGAAGAAATGTTTCATGATTTCCATAAGAAACAGGCTAAGCACCCAACAAAAGCCATGCCAAGCCACTCGTTTGAGTGTATAACTCCTTTCGAGTGTATCCAGCTGCCAGAAGAGATATCAAATTAGTGAGATTCTTGTTAAATTACACAAAAAAACAGGGATTTTGTCTTGTTAAATTACACAAAAAAACAGGGATTTTGTCAAAATTACTTTCACGCCCTTTAAATTGGATGTCACAGCTGCATGTTATATTGTTATATGTAATAGCATTTATTCAAAATTAATCAAGAATAGCTGGATGTCATAAAACGTGGGAGGCAAATACGTTAAAGCTTATAATGGGTCCAACAATATAGAGAGGTGCATATAGCAAATAACATAGATATAAAGTATATGAGAACTTGTCGAATCCCACACTTCTGTCCTGCTAAAAGAAATAATATATTTAGGATACAATAATATAGATATAAAACACTAGTATTGTACATACAATTCTACTTACCTGGTAACATTCTGTAGCATGTTTTTCCTATAGTACAGTTGATGCAATGTTGAATGAATTTCTACAGTTACCATAAATACCATATTCAAAAATCCAAATAACGTAATAAAAAATAACTGTAGTTTTCCCGACAAGACAACATAATTAAGAGGTAGCCCTGGAAAGAAATGCATTTTCCTTTAGAAATGGAAACAAAAGCTTGTAAACTACAGTTTCAGCAACAAAAATGTACCTCTTGATCAACATAAGTGTTATGATCTAACCAACGATAGTCTTATCCAAAGTTTATCATGCATAAAAAAGCTGCCATAAAAAGAATATAAGTAAATCTTGTGAGTATAAAAAGAAAAAATGGAAAAAGATCAAAATTTTCTAGTAACATATACTAAAATCTCATATGAAAAATTTAACCATACAAGTAAAAAGAGACACTGGTAATACCAATAAGTTAAAACAGATATGCCATCTGAAGCTACCCCTCAATTTATCCAAGTAACCCCAATGACTTTCAGCATTTTCAAAGTAGATTACTGCATCATACTACAAAGTGGCCAGAAATTAAGGAGCCCACCAAATGAAGCAATTAACTACCAAAGAGAAACTAACCTGAAACTGGCGAACGAGTATCCCTCATAAACACGGCTACAAAAAGAAATGATAGGTTGAACACCCAAAGTACAAATGGGAAGAGTATTTTGTCTGTCTAAATATCTTCATCAAAAAGATTAATAAAGCATTGCAGATCATATGTTGATATTTAATGGTAGCACAACCATCTATAAATAGTGAACATCAAATGACAACATATAAGTTTATCTAGAAATTAATTTTTAAAGGCATGTGATGTTATACAGCAGTATCTTGGGTTTCTAGCTAAATTAAACTTATCAACAATCTAACAGAGCCTTAAGGTAATTAGATGTGATAGAATTTGTCAGCTACATTAGCAACCTTGTATCTAATTGTACCTTGACCAAAAGGAAATTAGCTGATGCGATAGAGAGGACAAAAATGATGCTGCACTGGGATGAAATATATCATCAATTACCAACTATTAAGCTTCATAATACCTCCATCCAAAAAAGAATCACATTTCACTATTAAGTGTCAAATGAGGTAGTTTTTCGAACGATAAAAGCTGAAAATCAAATATTAAATGTCTGTAGGTTAGTTTAGCTTAAAGTAATTTAATGCTGCAATTACAAAACCAAATATATCCATGTTGGATCTAAACATAAAAAGTAAAATGTTTAGATTATGTAGGTCCTTCATTTTTAAGTAAAAGTAGAATTAGGTAGAGGACATACAATGCTCCATGTAGATATGACAAATAAGCCAATGACATAGAGAGCCATACAATGGACATTCCCCTGGATTTGAAGTTAGAAAATGCCCTCAGAATGTTAGCGATCAATGTAAGAATTCCAAAAAGAAAGGTTAGAATTGGTAAACTGCTGCGGAAAATTTTCAATTGTGCATTAGAGGCATCCTGCAAAGGAAAAAAAAAGGAGAGATCATCAAAGATATGAAGTTGCAATAGTTAAATTATCCTCTTGTAAGTGTACATGTTTCTAATCATTACATAGAAAATTATGTGCAAGTTAGTAAAGACCCGAGCCAAGGCACTTGGCTTATTTAATTTTGCCAGTTGCATGTTCACAACTAACCAACATTTAACGAATGATTTATGCTAGACATCAGATAACCTAAAACTGTATGAGGGCAAGGACAGAACTAGAGTTTTTCGCAAAGAGGGAAAAAGTACTCATATATCATACTGGATGCAAAAAACTAAAATCTTTAAAAATTACAAAACCACTTCTACTTATATAAAAAGTTTAGCAGCAGCTGTCACCAAGCTTCCAAGAACTCAAGAGAGATAATAAACAAGCATACCAAGTACATCTCACATATAGTAAGACTATTTGTAGGGTCTAGAGAGGGTAGCGTGGGGGCAAGCCTTTCCTCTATCCTAAGGGATAGAGAGGCCGCTCCCATAGAGACCCTGGGCTCAAGAGAGAAGACCAATTGACCATTATATTAAATTGGCTGTCATAATATATAGGCCATTTTTTAACATGCCAGTTGCTTGGCTTGTGATCTTTATTTTGCCATAATTGTTGTAAATTAATGTTGATCAGCAACGAACACATTTGCATAAAGCAGACTCGAGACCAGTCTCTGTAAGCCATAAAGCTTGTTGTAATGATCTGTTATATAAATATGTCAGATTAAGGATGAATTAGAAATAGAAGAATACAGAATTTGTTTCTATGATGTAATAAAGAAACAAAGTACAATAAAGATTATAGAGCAGTATAACTTTGGATAGTGAATAACTGAAAATACAATACATATATAGAGTAAGAGTGCAAATAAGAGCATTAACGAGACTACCATAAGACAGTCGGAGGGAATAATGAATGATGATAATGTTGAAGATGACTGCATATAGAAGAAGAAGTGCAAGCTCTCGTTGCCTCCATGAGTTATCCATACCTTCTCAACCAAAAGTTATGACTACACTTTCTCTACAGATATTAGCATTTACATGAAGAATAAAAAGGTCAATATGATGCTAAACCAACCAAATTTAGGCAATACTTGATAGAGGGAAAAGAACAATGCTCACAGTTATATAGTATGTACAAAAGTGAATCTACGAGACCACATGTTCACATGTTTCCACCAAAGCACAACCATGACATCCAATAGTAAAAATAACAACAGTTAGTATTATCTGGAATAAGAAACAATCTAGAATCCCCAAATTCTCATCAGCTAACCCCTAATTTCTCATGTCACTTGCATTCTATATGTTATACTCATGAGTCATGAACAAGAAACAATTCATGTTATATACAGATCCCAAACATTTCCCTGACTTCTAAACCGACAGCATCACTAACATCTAAACAAAACTTAAAATGTTCACCCATCCCCTCACCTGATCATACGAATATTAACATGTCTCATCATAGGTTCGAATCATAGCCCTTTGGGTTATAATAACAATAAAACGTTGAATTCGCTACGATGTCGATAAGTAATAAAAGGAATAGGGCACGTTTTAATTGAAGACATTACCTTGTTAGTTTGATAGAAGACACAAGGCTGAATCGGTGAGAAGAAGCAATGAGAAGAAGAAGAAGAAAATGGAGCCCCCTTCAGTATTAGTTCTGAAGTACTAATTTAGTATTGATCCACAACTTTCTACTGAAGATTTATGAATATTGCGTGGACGATATTGCTCTTGTAATGGAAAGTAAAATTATTTATGGAAGGTTGTTACAGAAAATCAAGGCAAAGATTTTGTAGTGTGATATCGGATAAAACTTAGAATCTTAATGCAATTTTGCATAGTTTTGTAATCATTTATATGATTGTATGTAATGTTTTAGGGTTTGAAAAAATATTTATGACTGTTTGAGTAGTATAATTTTGTAATTTGACACCTAATAGAAGAGTAGAAATTTAAAGTATGATCGTATAAGTATGACAACAATACACATAAGTTGAACATATTGTTATAACGAATGAGACACATGGGTGTGAATTTGGGGAGGGGTGCACATTATAACAAAAAACTAAAACACCTATACAGTTAAAGAGAATAAACTAAATTATTTTATGGTATACCGATGTATACAAAAGTAAAGTAATTTAAAAAAAAAACTATATTTAAATACATTAATTATTCATAGGTTTTGCCAATGTTGATTTGATGGAATGGCAAAGCTTACTTCATTAAGGTTGAGACATCCTTGGTTTTACCCATAGGTCTCCTGTTCGAACCCCACTTAAGTGGTGGTTAGACCAGCATGCTCATGGGGACGTGATTTTGTGGGGTTATTACAGCGAGCGTCTAGTCCTCCTTGATGCTAGCGTGGTGCGTGGGCCAGGTTAAAAAACATAAGTCTGATCGAGGTGAGGCAGGAGACTTCTCGTAGCAGGGAGTGCGATAGTGCGCTCATTAAAAATTGTCATTACATAATATTAATTTTGCAAGTGGAAGGAATAGTTTAGTTAGTTGAGTTTGTGGTTTGACCACTTAAGTTTAGTGAGTTGTGAGTTGTGTATTTTGCCTCTCATATGAGTTTTAAAGGGGGAAAAAAAGGGAAAAAATCTCCCACTATCTCAACTAATTCTTTTGTAGAGAGAGAAAGTTCTCCTTGCTTTCTTATACCGCTATTGTGTTCCGCCTATGCCGCCGCCGTCTTCGGCTTGCGCCACCACGACCTGCACTGCTACCACCATGCGATGAACTGCTGGTTTGTCAGCCGATGGTTTTGGGTCTATGTTTCCCTTTTTAAGGGGATAGGATCCAATGATGGTGGAAGAAACGATAGACACCGGTGGTGGCAGCGCATCCAATGGAGGTTTTCGGTTTTTAGAGGTGGCGATGGCAATGGCATGTGTGGTATAGGTTGAGCGGAAAACGATTAACGACATTTCTATGGCTTCGTTCTTCCCAAAAGAAACCCTAGCTCTGCCTTGGTGCCGGTGATGGTGGAGCGGAGGTGGTGGCCGCTCCGGCTTGGCCATCGCTTTCTCTCGGCCAGTCATCTATCTTTCTTAAACATGCAGATGAGGTTTTTTTTTTTTTTTTTTTTTTTTTTTTTTGGGGGGGGGGATCCAATTGCTACGTTCATGGAGCACCACCGCTTGCTGCCCGCGAGGCCTCGACTTTTATCGCTCTAATCTATATTGCCTATTTGGGGAAGGTCTTTGTCGGTCGTCGACGATGTCGGGTGTCTTTAGAGTCGATGACTTTGACCTATTGCTCATTTGGGACTAACCCTTTTACTTTTCTTATTTTGGTGGTTTTTGGTTGTTCGTGATGTTGTTTAATCATTCGCACTGATCGTTGGGTATTTGATGAAAATATTTGTGCAAAAACTAATATTGAGCTGTGGATGTGATGTTGTTGGGTCGGTGATGATGAGATTAACTCATCTGAGACAAATTTATAATACCTGATTTTGAGATCGTTAAACAGTTTGTTGTGTTTTAGGTTTGGCTGTGATGAGTTCAAACTCATGATAATAAATTCGATTACAACATGGTTTTGGCATGACAAGGTTATAGGATGGTCAATATATACCCACAACCCCCTGAAATCATTGGTTTATAATCTGTTTATCAAACGCGCAAAGCGCGTTGGGGGTACAACCCTAGTTTTAAAATTAAATAAGAAACTTCCACCAACTTATCTTAAGCACTAAATTAACGTGATAAGTGGTCCACCTTTTTTATAACACCCACACACATAAAGAGGTGTTGGATTTATAAGAATTATTTTTAATGTGTGAATTATAGAAGGATGCAACACATGGATTTAGGGGGGGGATATTGTGTCAATTTAATTATAATTGGTTTTTAGACATACGTATAGAATAAACTTAAGGTATTAGTTGTAAGTAGTGATTCATTCACACAATAGAAGCTAGAAAAATAGATGCATCTGAAATTAGCTAGATGTAACGTTATAACAGATTTGAACACACTAATGTTGCTAGTTTAGATTCACAACTATAATCAACGTTACGTAAACATTTTATAAAAATATCATTTAAAAATAGTAATACTATATTCAATTACAAAATAAAATTACTATTTTTATGGTATATTCTACTAATATAAAAAAATCATTTAAAAGTTGCTTTAAATTAAATAATTCATGAATACTAGATTTTTTATTTGGTCTTTTCAATCATATTTAACTACTTGTTATAGTGTTCCTCCACTTCACAATGTTAACTCAAGAGAGTTTGAGATCGACACATTTAAAATCTTATCTTCAGGCTACTCATGATCATTACGGCTTGTTTAGACTATAAGAAGGGACTAGATTTAAAAATAATAATATTAAAATAAATTGACACATATGGGAATAAAATCTGAAGAGAAGAAGATGGCCAACGACCAATCTTTCCACTCTAATAAAGGAGTAACTAAAAGTGACACGTGGCAGCATCACATTCATTCTCAGCAAAATTTTTCCGTTTCTCTCTCCTCTCAAATAATTACCTTAATTACTAATAATATTATTTAACTCTTTTTTAGATTAAAAATAGTTCTTTCATAAATTATGAAAAAGATCGTTTTATTAATGCTTTTTCTAAAACAATCAATTTTTATACAATAAGAATTTTTTCTAAAACATCAAACTTTTTTAAAAATATGATATATTTTAAAATTGGTGTTTTTAAAAAAGTAAGTTATTTTATAAACTAAAAATAATTAAATTTGGGAGTTCTAATAAGGAATTTTTAACAATGACGTATTTTAATAAGGTTTGTTTTAAAATAAAATGTTTAATTGTTTTTTAAAAAAAAGTTTAAAAACAAAAGTTTAAAAGGTTGATATTATTGTTTTATTACTTATAATTTTTAATCATACATAATTTTAATAATATTTTATCCGGTAATATCATTTTATACTTAATAAATTTATATTATATTTAATATTTTATTTCTTCAACCGGTGTAGTACACGGGTTTACTAATGCTAGTAAATTCAAATATAATGACACATGGGGTATGCAATTATGAGCAGAGAGAGAAAGAGAATATAAAACCAAGATATGATACCATATATAATAACAAATCTATCTAAAATGATGCATGTTATTGATCAGATATTAATCAAACTTCACTAATGATAATGATAACTAGAAAATATCTAAATGTTCTTATCAATTAAGTACATGGGATCAATGGAGCTCATTTGATGTATCTAGTTTGAGGACTTGATTGATATTTTTATGGTGTATGCTAGTATGTAAATTGCTAACTATTTGTTAGTCTGTTATAGTTAGTCTGTTTATGAATAAAATTTGTTGGCCTTTCCAGAATAATGCTCTTTATCAATATAATAGATCCATACTTAATATTTATAATTAATACTCGTCTAATAACTACAATCTACTTAGTTAAAAATATGAAATAGTTACAATTTGTTTGTTAATAGAACTGCTTATATTATCACAAATTTGATGATTTTTGTTTTAGATCGTAACTTCATTGAAAACATTTATTACACAGTCACATTTTATTCGGTAACAATCTCGAGAGAGAGAGAACATGAAGTCATTCACGTGTTACATTCAACACAGGATAATTACTTTCTACTTATTTTCTTTTTTTTTTCTTTTGTTTTGGGAAGGCCTAATTAATTCTAATAAATGAGTAAAATCCAAACAATACATCATCTAAAACATTAGGACTAACTTTTTTATTAGAAAAACTTTTGTGAGGACTCGTCACAACTCACAAGAATAACTTGCCGGTAAATATTATACTTTCCAATCAAATTGTTGCGGTTCAAAAAATTTTGCTAAGAAAAAAATAATAATTTAACTTACCAACATTCATGACAGCATTAATTTGTTTTTGGTAAATGTAGCATTAAAAAAATAAACTGAGTTTTTAAAAGCAATTAAATTACTCAAAAAATATACATTCTTATAAATACCGGCCATTCCCAACTCATAACAAAGTGAACAACCATTTGATCATCTTGCAAAATCTATAGATTATTGTTTCGGTAAGTAGAATTCAATTAAACAAAGATGGAGTTACATGAACACAATTGTTGTGACATGCGGAGAGTATATAAGGGTGCATGGACACCGGAGGAAGATGCGATTCTCACTGCTTATATGGAAGCCCATGGCAATGAAAGCCGATCATGGAAAGACATCGCTACAAATGCTGGTATTTACTTACAAATCCATCGTGTAATTGTGTTTGCGCATTTATGGGATCTGTTGCGTGCTATATTTTTCACTTGATTAAATTTTATATGTTCATGTTTTAGGTTTAAGAAGATGTGGAAAGAGTTGCAGATTCCGATGGTTGCATTATTTGCGTCCGAGTTTAGATCGTCGAAGTTTTTCTAATCAAGAAGTCGAACTCATCTGTAACCTACACAGAATCACAGGGAACAAGTAAGATGACAATTAATATTACACTTTATTTTTTGAACTGCTAGTTATTGGTTAGTAAGTTGGTGTTAGTAAGTTGGTAACACCAACTTAGTAATTTCCCCTCATGTAGGGGATTGAACCCATGTTTTACGAGAGAAGCAAAGCTTCTCACATCCCTCTTATGCCATTAAACCAAGAGATCATTGTCAATTAATGTTACACTTACTCGCGTGAACAAAAAGATTATTAATTTATTTTCTTCTCACTAGTAGAAAATAGGCATTTGTCACCTCTATTGAAAATTAATCGTAAATAGCCTAAAACACGAACATATAAAATTTAACTCATCTTTTGTGATCTTTTTGACCAAAATATGATGGTAAATCAAAAACCTTCATGGTTAAAATCATTTAACGTCTGTTAACAACTATGGATTGAGAAGCTGTTTTTCGGTCACAAATCTAACGATTAATTTACAATTGAATTTTCTTTCTACCAGTCTACAACCGCTTTTTTTCCCAGTTTTGTGACCAAGTGATATTTTATTTTAATTTTTTTTACCAATTTGGGACCAGTATTTGACTGATATATAGATTTTTATTTTATAATTTATTATTTTTTCCTATGAAAAAACTTTATTACAGTTTTAATTAATTCTTTTATATTAATTTTACGACCATATTGCAACCAAATCTAAACGCCCACTATTTTAATTATGGTTGTTGGTCTAGCGATCATTCCGTTGCAAAACGGTCGTAAAATTTACGACCCTTTTTCCGGTTATATTTCGGTAGCATATGCCATTTTTTTAATTATTTGATTATTTTCACCATGTAGATGGACAGAAATTGCAAAGTTCTTACCAGGACGATCTGATAATTCCATAAAGAACTTTTGGAACGCATATTGTAAAGAACCACATCCATCACTTCAGCACCGACAACAACTTCCTACCAGCATCTCAACATTACCTAATGCTCAACAGATCTTTAAAGATCATGATCCATCATTTAACTATGGTTGCACTGAACAATTTTTTACATCCCCGGTTATCAATACATCATCGGTCAATCATCATAATTCGCGAATTTTTGAACCAACATCAAACAGTTATGATCTCGCTCCTTTACCAGAATCTTTAACATCCCCGGACGCCAACATACCAATGTTGGAATTTGGAGCAAATGACGCCTATGATTATAGCTTATTCAATAATAATAATTCATCAAGTTGGATGGACCCAAGTTATTCCGGTAACCAAGTTCATGAGCAACCCTATTATCTTGAATCCAGCTGTGTGTATGACCATTTGGGGACTCAAGATCAAAATCACTTGGTGGGAAACTCGTCTTTCGATCATTTTAGCAGTGATCTTAATCTTAACAACCATGATTTGATGGAGTTACAAGCCAACAGTGTCGTCTATACCGGTAATAATTCAACATATGAACATTCTGGAACACATATGGTGGCACAAGCAACAAATTGGGGTCTTCACAATTCTCATAGTTTCACCAACACATATGGGGAAAATTATTCACTTGATCCTCTTGTGCCTTTCAACCAACACCATGGAGACAATTTCTAAAAACTAAAATAGGGATTTCCATCTTTATGTTTTTTGTTTATCTATCTTGGAACTTGGAACTTACTTTTGTTTGGTGTTGTTACATAGTTTTGAATGTTGTGAGTTATGAATAGAACTTTGTGGCATAACTTTGGATGCCATTGTTTATGGATGGTTGTTGTAGAAAATTTATGCTTTGGTTTAGTGCTTTATCGGTGTTTTAGACTATAACAACTATTTATGAAATACGCACAGTTAGGCTACTGGCAACCGTTCCATTTTCCCCATTTTTCCTCATGTGATACGGTAGCGCAATGTTGGCTTTTTTTCATTTTTCTCAGTTTTTACCCGTTTTACATGTTGTCGTCTAAGTTTTTTCAAAACTTTCCCGTTTTCACCTTTTTAAAAAATATCTGTTTAAAAGGTTGGTGGTGGTATTGGTGGATCTCAATATAAATTATTACTTTGAGTTGTTTAGCGGGTAAGAAAAAACAAAAGAATGGAATATAGTGGTGGGTGGTAGTGATGGTGTTGGTGGTGGTGCATGGTGGGGGTTGGTAGTGGCTAGTGGTGGTGGTGCATGGTGGGGGTTGGTAGTGGCTAGTGGTGGTGGTGGGGGTGTCGGTGGCAAGTCGGGGTGGGGGTGACGGCTGGCAGTGGGTGGTCAGTGGCGGCTGGCGGTGGCGGTGGCTCGCATTAAAAAGTGGGGTAGGGTTATAATAAAAGTATGTTTAATCTAAAAAGCCTATGAATGATTTTGAGCTTGACACGTGTTCTTCTATTGTTTTAAAAAGAATGACATTTTGGTTATTGTGTCAAATACGTCAGCTCATTATGTCTTATACGTTCATTGTTTCAAATATCAATTCATTAGTGTTATATATTTTACATCTCATTTGTTATATGAACTTGTTATCTATCATTGTGTTTTACAATTACAAGTACACAATTATATACTTTTACCAATGTATTTCTCAAAACTCATAGTGTTAAAGATGACATAATATGTTATTTTTGTCATTATGTTTTAATAGATTATATAAACTCGTTGTTGTCTATCATTATGTGTTTTATAATTAGAAGTACATAATAATATTATTTTAACAATATATTTTTTAAAACTCATAATGCTTAAAATAACACAATAACGATCAAAAAACAAATGAGACATTGTATTATTTTATCATTGTTTGTAATATATTAGATTAATTAGTTCTTAAATTTATTATTGTGTTTTACATATTAGATATATACAACAATGTTATTTCACCATTATACTTTTTAAAATTTTTCACTTTAAAAAAAAACAATAGTATTCAGAAAAACACAATAACTAACAAAAAACACAATGAACTAAAAACACAATGCAATATATGAGCTTATAAATATATAAAAAATTTATCTTTTTATATAAGAATACTGTAATCGTTTTAAAGATAAAAAAACACTCATTTTTATGCTGTAATTTTTTTAAAAAATAATGACTACATAAAAGTTATGAACGTTTTTAAATAACGAGAGACTTAACAAAAAGTAAACAAAAGTGGATATTTCTAAATACCTCTTTAACAAACGTTTTCCTACAATTTGATACTAACTATTTATTAAGAAAATGGATGGTTGAAATTACTTCTTATATTTTTTAGTTTTAAAAGACTTTTTATTTGAACATTTCTCTAATAAATGAGCTTATTATGTTTCTAAATTTTTTCAGGTACTTAAATTGTTCTAAGAGTAATTTTAATCCAGTGAAAGTTATGTTAAAGACTAGCTTTAGTAAAATTGTATATTAAACTAGTTGAATAAAAAATATTAAATTAAATAAAAATGTATTAATTATAAACCGATATTCTTAAATAAGGTATGATTGAAATTTTTTTGTTATAAATAGAATGAAAATTAAAACAAACGTTTTAAAAAAATGTCATATTTAAAAACTTTCTTATTATAACTCTTAATTTTAATTATTTTTTTTTATAAAAATTTTACTTTCTAAACCACCAATTTTAAGATATTTTATATTTTTAAAAAGTTTGAAGTTTTAAAAAATTTTATTATTTTATAAAAATTTATTTCTTTAGAAATAACGATAATAAAAAGATCTATTTCTTAACTCATTAAAAAAACTATTTTAATCTAAAAACTAATTAAATAATATTATTATTAATTAATGAGATTATTAAATATAAGAGAGAAAGAGTAAAAAATTGATGAAAAGAAATGTGAATTTAACCCCGTGTCAGTACTATTTAATTTTTTATTAGAGTATAAAAATTTATCATATTTTTAGTTACGTAACATCTTTTGAAACGAAAATTAGTTTTTACGTTTGTTACGTTGTATTGTACGAGCCAAAATTCTAGTTATTATAATGTTATATATTATCATTATTATTATAATATAACATATAGCAACAACATCAATAATGTTTCACAAATTAAAACTTTATGTACAACTCTTTACTACATTATTGCTTTTATACGTGTGGTGTCAGTTTTTTTTATCTATAGTAAGATAGTGAAGAGAATATAAGAAAATCACGTAAAAAAAACCAAAGAAATAGGTCACATGGTTTATAATTTTTTACACTACCTTGTATATAAGTGTGTGTATAGGGGCAGAGATCAAATAAAAACCGTAACATGCATGGTTTCACATATACGTCACACGTAGGTTACGTATATGTAACAATTTTTAATTCGATAAAATGTTACGTATATGTAACAGTTCCCATTCCCGTATTTTTGTTTAACATATATGTTATAAATACTTAAATACCCTTTTCACGTTAATATATATATATATATATATAGGATTAGATTCAAATGAAAACCAAGAGAAATTATGTAAACCAATAAACCAAATTTCCACCTTTGATTTATTAAGATTAATGGCTTATATTTTTTTTGAATAAAATAATAAAAAATTATACTTTTATTGTAACACGTGTACAAAAAGTCAAACAAATATTAGTCCTTGATCTAGTAAATCAAAGGTAGAGATTTGATTTATTGGTTTACACAATTTCTCTTGGTTTACATTTGAACCCTCCCCTATATATATAAAAATTATGTGATTGATTTTCTTATCTTTCTCTAGTTTTCACGTAAATATATAGTTTCTCATGAACAATCCACCGTTAACATAATTTATCATATGTCCTTGATTTTATTTTGATTTAAATAATACAAAATAATAATATATTAAGCGTATAAAGTGTTGTCTGTTGATATAACCGTTAGATGCAATTGGAATATATTTAACAAAATATCTTTATAGCATGTTTTCATATTGTTTATCTTTTATACATAAATTTTGCTTTGCTTTTCTTTTGTGTTAACATCATTTGGTTTATTGATGCGATTGAGTATTCAACAAAATAATTTTTATAACATGTTTTATTTGTTATTTATATTTTTTTGCTGAATTTTTGTGTTTATAATATCATAGATTTACTTTTTTTATAATACTATTTTTGTTATCGCTACGACATCCTTATTTATTGTTTATGTTTTTCTTTAAACCTTAGTCTAAACCGATCAAAAGTGACATTGTATTTAAGAGAAAAAACGTATCGTAGTGCTCACATATCAAGTATAGTTATTATTATTTTGAATCTTAATTTCTAGAAGTACTTGATGTATGGTACTACAATAATGGCTCCCTGCGTTTTGTCACTTTCCACATACATCATTCTTTAGTTTAATGTTAGTTTCTTTTTAAAATGTTTTATTTAATATGTTCCTCTAAACATTAATGATGATAACAATAATATTTCTTTTAAACTTTAAACCTACATTCCTTTTTATTACTTTTTATTAGGTTTGCAATATATTGGATTTACTTCTAAGAAGTTTTGTTTTTTAGCACTCGACTACAATCGAATTGGATTATACTAACAATGTATACATGTATACATTAAAATAGTAAATACAAGTTATTTAATTCAACACATAGATGTCTTACTATTTTAATAAAAAGTTAGAATTTTTTACACATGTCAATAGTTTTAAGGCAAATTGGATTTTAATAATCCAAACTATTACCTATTGGCTGATAATAATCCATACTATTAATTTGGCCGGTAACACTCTAAACTTTCACTTTTATAACCAACAACAGTCCCAGTGACATAATTTTCAATTTTTTACGCTCAATTTGTATCTATTTTAGTCTCAATTTAGCTTGTATGTTTCTTCATTTCGTTCATAATTATTGTTGCGAACCGAATCGAGTCCAAATCAAACATAAAAAATTGAAAATTATATCATTGGGACTGTTGTTGGTAATAAAAGTAAAAGTTGGGAGTGTTACCGGCCAAATTGATAGTATGGATTATTAACGGCCAATAGGTTATAGTTTGGATTATTAAAATCCAATTTGCCTAGTTTTAAACATGGATTGTAAAAGACTAAAAGTCATTTTTGAAAATTCACAATAATAATTTTCTTGTTTTCAGATCTTTCTTTCATTTCCTCTCTCCATCTCTCTCTCTCTCTCTCATTCCCCCCCCCCCTCTCTCTCTCTCAAACATAAGATAATTTTCAAAATTAAGATTAAAAAACCATATATTTCACTAAAAAAAAAAGTACATCTTTAACTTAAAAAATACATTTTTTAAAAAACATGAATTTTAAAGAATACAATTTTTTCTTAAATAACGAACATTATTAAATATGAAATACTTTAAAACCATTTGTTTATATAAAAGTTTTTTAACTTTTTTTAAAAAAATAATAAAAAATCCAGAGTTTTTAAATAATAAGATTAAAAAATAAAAATAAAAGCTTTTCTCTTTTAAAAGATGATAAATTATTTATAAAAAGAAAATAAATAAAATCCATAATTTTTGAACAACGATATTTTTATAAATAAATAACATGCTTTCAAAACTAGTATACTTTTCGAAAACGAATTGTTGGAAAAATACCCCACAAGGTTTTTTTAATTAAAGTAGTTATTTATACGTAATTTTGATCATGTTTATTTTAAAATAACGTTCTATGATTTTTAACTCTTTATTAATAAACATTAATAGTTTTATTAGTATTAAACTCGTGTAATACACAAGATTTTAGACTAGTTTGGTTAGTAAAATACTTCTATGATTACATCAAGCAACAAAAACATTTCGTTAAAGAAATACCTTAGCTTAAAATTATCATCAAAGAACTTTTAGATCGTAAATAATTATTTATGTATCTAGTTTTACGAAAAAAGGTAATTTAAGAAAGGTTAATTTGAGAGAAATTATGAAAAGCGCATAAGTGATCGAGTTCACTATTACGATTTTATGCTTAAAAGTGATATATACGACGAATATCGACAACTGAGAGCATGGCATGTTTGATTGTGAAGAGAAGGGAATTTTAAGTGATTGATTTATTCTCTATAATCCCACTATCTCTCACCCCACGAATAGTTTGCTATATCTCTATACTAATAAATAAAAAAAATCCAAACACTTGTCATCATTTTAGGTCATTTAATAATTGGTTTTCCCGCTTCTCTCTACTTTTAATTATGAATGTTATAATAGCTATTCATTAATTAATAATTATCCATAATTAAAATTTCAAATATGTTAACTTTAAATTTTCAAATGTGTAATACACGGGTTTATTCAATCCGTATAATACATAATATTTAAGACATAACCCGTGTATTACACGGGATTGTAACATAGTTTATATATAAATTGAAAAGTGAGGTTAACGTTAGTAACATTAATATATATATTAACAGTTTAACTAATATTATTATAAATAAATTTATATTATAAATGTATGTATGTTGAGGTATTTTAAATGAATGGTTATAATATTAAATTTTTAATAATTCTTAAAAACAGTTTTATAAGAATTCATAGCCTATTAACACATCTTTTTTGACAGTAGGTCACATCGTCATCCCTCTTTTTTCTTCGTTCAGTTTTGGCCAAAGAATAAATTAATTAATTAATTAAAGAACAGAAGTCACAAGACTTGAACAAGGCGGGGGAAATTTCGGAGCCAAGTGCTAACCACCTACACTATTTCATTTCTGGTTATTCATTCTAAACGGAATATACAAGATGATATTGGTCACTTGTTAAAATGTCATTAAGTTACTATACACATGTTAGTAATTGTGTGTTTGTATATATAACTAGCCTAATGACACATGTATTACATGGATTGAAAAATTAAATTATCATTAAATACATATACCAACTCTAATTAAATAATAACTAGGATTGACTCGCTATAGCACCACATTTCTACTAATCAAATTTTTTTTTATTATCTCTCATATTAAATAATCAATTAATTACTAATTAGATTTATTAATAAAATTTTATTAAAAGGTTTGTTTCAAATAAAATTTTCATTCTATTTATAATAAAAAAGATTTAAATCATATCTTATCTTTAATTATCATTTTATAATTATTAAATCTTTTTTCTATTTAATATATTTTTATTCAACTTGTGTAATACACAAGTTTACTAAAACTAGTTTACCATACAATAATCATGAGAACACAAGTCTGTAATGTATAAAAATATGATAATTAATAAAATATGTACAAAAATTAAATTACGTCATAAATTAAAATACATATGAAAAAACATAAAATATTTATAAATCTCTAAAAACCTATTTATATTTGTCATTTGAGGTTATACTTGAAAGTTCACCATTGTCATGAAATATAACCAGCTTTAATTTATCTCGTCTTATAACACTTGACAATACGACATACAGTTATTCGTGTGTAAAAACTTATTGTTTTAAAAACAAACCAACTCTTGATTATAATTTACCTTGGCTCTTGTTCATAGTCATCGTAAAACACATTGCTAGGGTGAATTACCTTCTATGAAACTTAAACAATAGCCTTTTATCAGTATGTATTTAGTAAATTCTATGGGATAAAGTACGTGCTCCAATTTTACTACCAAATATAATATTTGCTTCTAAGATAAACAAATACATAATTTACAAAAAAAATAAAAGGAACATGATTCAGTGAGTAGGTTTTGAAACCTAAGAACCTATCTTTTTTAAAATATTTTCTTACATTGTAGTTTTCTGAAATGAAAGCAAAACCAAAAAACAAGATATCAATTACAAGGAAATATATACTATGACACACTTTGTCTTGGGATAATTTTAAAACGTAAAATATTAACAAACATCCTCATCAACAACTATAAACTCAATAGAGTAAAACTCTGATGTATTGTTATACATTGATCGTTTCCATATTGAAATTATATAAACATTGATGGTATAATCACAGCATGATATATCAAGATTCTTTAACAAAGTGACCTAGGATATTGTAAATAATTTGTAGATTAAGAAAAACAAATAGTATGATAATATAAAAAAAGATAAATATACAAAAATAAGGTTAGTAAGAAAACTATAAACATTAGCAACATGGTAAGAAATGATTTTAATTAGATTTTCATACATCTGACCTACATTATGTCAGCGTATAAAAAAGAAAGAACATGGTATATTATGAAAAATACTTGAAATCTTTTAACAAGCTGCACACCATAATGAAGCACTCTCAAAGAAAAAACGATAGTGCATAACAAAGAAATTGATTGTAAATTTATTTTAATGAGAATGCATATCTCTCTCTAAATAATAAATTTATATAAAATCTGACAACAATGTAGGGGATTATTTCAAAAAATTACATAGGAAATAGAATATTTTTGAGTTAACCTTAGCAACAACGTAAAATTTAAAATTTAAATCTAAGATTTCTAAAATATGATATTTTGTGAGAATATCTATTTTAGGTAGATTAATAATTAATTGTTATAAATATTATTTTTTGAAAAATGATATTTTTAGATGGTATTGACAAAATTGATAACAAATTATAGTTACTATAATGTAAATAGAAAATAATAATAAGTATATTAGCTGATAATTAATATTAATTAATTTTTAAAAACATATAATCATCAAAATTATAGTAATAAAATTTTCAAATAGTAAACTTTCCTTCTATAGTAGTAAAAAATTTTATACAAGGATTAAACTATCTTATTAAAATAATTATTTTTTAAAATTTAAGAGATGTGATTTTAAAATCTTAAATTTACATGTTATAGGTGTAATAAATGAAAAGTAAATCACGGTTAAATTTCGTTTGGTATTTTTAATAATATTAAAGGGAATACTATGATTATTATCATAAAAAAAATATGAGAAATAAAAGAAATATTCAACCTAATTATTTTTACAACTCATATTATAGTTCGGTAAAATGTTAGTTTTATGTGAAACTAATGAGTTATTATAGTTACGATAGTGTAAATGAAAAATAATCATGAGTTTTTAAAACCATATTTATAATTATATGTGATAATTGTTTGCTGAGAATGTGGATGAGATAACATATTACTTAAAATCAAAACATATGGCTAAACTTTTTTTATTTAGTATATATATATAAAGATATCATCATAACAAATCTATTTCGGTTGGACAATATTATTATTATCAACATAAATTAGAAGAGTTTTATTATATTTTTAAAAATAAACAATACATCATATACAGTCTAAACTCCAAAAAGTAATTTTGAGATTCTCAAAAATACCCCACAGAGATAATAAATATTATAGATCCACAAAACCACCCGTGCCATATATACAAACTATACATATAACAAAAAAGGTTTATACTGATACATACTATTGTATTTGTGAGTGGCATGTCATCTCATATGAATTAATTTTGTATCAGTTAGGCACTTTAAATGACCCTTGTACGGACCTTTTTCAATACATACAACCCATATAACTAGAGAACTCTCATACCGCAAAACAAAATTAACATCTTATATCACAGGAACAACACCTCATACAATTTGCATAATTATATAGGTGGTCTAACACGTTAGCATGAGGGCGTTTGTTTAGCTAGCTAGAAATACCAAAGAATTAAAGTTTTATTTTAAGTCTTGAAAAGCGTAGCTTTTAACCTACTTGCGCTTCTTGAAAACCATGCGTGATTGGACCTTTTCTAAACTATTACTACTATATTCGTCGCCGAGAAAATAAAAATTTATAATTTTATCCTTTTTGTCCTTTTGTTTGCTCCCACCTTCACTATTATTTTCTGTGGCTGTTTCGATCGCCGAGGGTTGATGTTCCCTGGTGGCATTGATTGTTGCCGTCAATCTCCGACTATTTTGCGGGTGACAGATATCTGGTGCTTTGCTGGTGCATGTGCGCCTCCGAGCATGGTCTGCATTTTGCCTTTTGTTTCCTTTCAACGTCGTCGCGCTCCGATGGTTAATTTGGGCATTGGCCTTGGCGACGGTGGTTGTGCCTGTGTCGGCATCCACCGCCTAACTACAGCTACTTCGCTGGTTGGCGCATGCCTCTTTTGCTCTTAATTCCGACCGCTGTTGAATATCTACGGCCTATCCAACGGTGATGTTGGTGGTTGAGGCGCGATAGTGTTCAAGGTGTTTAGATGTGACAAGTCTGTGATAATATGGTCCGGTTTACTATGTTGGTGATGGTGATGCTAGCTGTTCACTCGGCCTCCTCCATGGAGTTGAGGTAGAGCCGATCGTCGTCTTCTATCGATCAAGCGTGGCGACGGTAGTGGTGCGAGCACCATCATTACCCTCTACTGTTGTGTCCTCGGATACCCATTCTGATACGAGGAATGCGAACACCATTTGCGTTGACTAGTCAGTGATGATAAGAACACATCTGAGACTTGTTGTTAGTTCTATGAACATCACAGCTTTCGTGGTTGCTATTATCCTTGACGAGTCCATGATGATGAAAGTCTCCTCATCTGAGACTTGCTATTGTTTTCATGATCATCCCTGTCTTTTGTGGTTCTCCTGCCGATGTCTTTTGGGTATGTTGTTTTCTTGATGCTAAGGATGTCAATGATGACGAGCTATGTTTCTTTCGAGACAGATGGTTATTTCAATATTAACTATATTGTGGCCCGATTGTTCTGTTGAATATATTGTTTTCCTGTTTAGTTCTAAAGAAATCCAAGGGCAGTGATGATAAAACCAGAGTGGTATCGGTTGTTTTAGCATGGCTAATGTTTACGGTTAGCAGCCGCAACTGAACACCCGCTCTGAGCTCGAGCGTAACAATTATTATGTTCCAAGTTGTTTTCGTTTGTCTATCACACGCGCAACACGCGGGATAGAAAAAAGTAGTTACATATATATACTAACTATTTAATAAAAATAATAGAGTAAATTACGAATTGTGTCATTTATTAATATATGAAATTGCATGCTATGTCCTTTAGTTTTTATAATTACATACAATGTTCTTTTATTAAAAGATTTACGCACATATTGTCCTTTACATTAACTATCATCTAAATTTACAGTTAACTCAGTTATGTGTCCCCTCACATGAGAGTATTTTTGTCATTTTTTTTTACGTCTAATATATTAAAAGATTTTTAAAAAATATAAATTTTAAATGAAAAAAGAAAATTAAAAGATATCGGGCCGTTAGGTAAGTCGGTGAAAACAATCACTCTTGGTGCGTGTTCATTCGACTAATCGTCAAAACTTTTAATGACAACAACCTCCCATAACATTTACTAAAGTAAGAAGTCTAAGTCACAAATCATTTAGAAGGTCGGGAAATCAACAATAAACAATAAAAAAATACACGTAAATACTTTATAAACTACTCACACTAACAAATAATGAATAATCAATAAGGAACACAAACTTGAAGATTACATATGATTCTTTGAATTGCTTATATAATCGCAAAATCTAGAAAATGAACTATGAGTCGCTCGTTAATCACACAATAACATAAGCCAAAAATTCAAAAAACAACGAATTATAAAAAGTAAATTAGGAATTTTAATCTTACCATCGTTGTTTGTTCGACTTCAAGGGGTTTCAACTGTGTGTGTGATGCTGTAGGCGGTGGTGAAGATAACGAGTATTGGGCTATCAAATAGGGGGGATGCTGGATTTAATGGTGTTGAATGTAAGAGGAAGGCGTGTTCACTGACTTACCCAATGGTCCAATATCTTTTAATTTTATTTTCATATAAAATAATTAATTTTTTATTTCTTTAATATATTAGACGTGGAAAAAAATTACAAAAATGCACCTTATGTGAGAGATACATAACTGAGTTAACTGTATATTTAACTGGAAGTTAGTGTAAAGGACAACAGGTGTGCACATATTTTAAAAAAAGGACATTGGATGTAATTATTAAAACTAAAGGACATACCATGTAATTTCGTATATTAATAAATGACATAATTTGTAATTTACTCAAAATAATATAATATAGTCTTAATCTTACAAAGAAACCAAGTGATATTTATTTGCTCGGCGACAAATTAAATAAAATTAAACCTTTTGCCCATTTGAAATTAAAAAATTCTCCTATATATTTAAGAAGAAACTTGAAGGAATAATGGATTTTATTTTGTTTTGATGTTGGCCATACATGTTTATGGGTATTTGCGTTTTAGCTCCCTTTGTGCCTTTTATAACATGTTTTATTTGTGGGTTTTGACTGTTCGTTAGTAGAGAGAGACAGAGATGGGTGGTATGCAGATATAGAGAGAGACTTGTTGCTGACGGTGGGCTTGGGCGGAGGGGGCAGGGACGGGGACGGGGATGGTTGCGTCTCCGGACAAACGATGACCGGCGGCGGTTGTTTGTGTTTTGGCCCCCTTTGGTTCACGTCTTGGATGCCGGTGGTTTCTGTTACCATCATCATCCGCATCCTGCCAGTGACCAGTGGCAGTTTTTTGAGAATCGTGTGCCGCCTGTGTGCTGCACAGCAACCGCCTCTAGCATGCATGGACAATGGCCCTCCTTTGTGCCGATACACGACGGGTGGTTTCCGCGAACAACCTGTAAGCCAGCCGCAGGTTGAGTGCCCCCTCTAGGAGTCTTTTTATGGCCTACCAAGGCCTTACAGAGTTCCGATTGGTCGATGACGGTAGGCAAACACTCACCTGAGATGAAATTTAATATTTTTGATGTTTCCGGTTCAGAACCCTGATTTCTAGTTTGTCTTTGTTGTGTTGGAATGCTTGGTCTATGATGTTGGCGGTTGCTTTATTTGAGACAGCTTGGGATCACTTTGTTCTGTTTAGTTTAGTCAATTATGAGTTTCATGTGTTGGGTTCCGGTGGTGTTATTAGGTCAATAATGATGACTGATTCATCTAAGGTCTGTGTAAACATCTGCAAACGTTGTTGATGGTAGATTTTATCCGTTTTGACGGTTGGCTGATAGCCTTTGTTGTTGGATAGTAACAGTTACTCAGGTTTCCGTTGTCGATGATGATGGACATATATTCGTTTGAGATCTCTTTGTTTTGACTGATTAGTGGCTGTGATTATAAACCAAAACTGGTCTAGTTGCACTAGATTGGCAGCCGTTTTCGGCGTGCAGCCGTAAACGACCCTCGGTTTTGAGCCACACGCCATCTTGCTTGTTTGAATTTCGGGTTTAAGACGCGCAACGCGCGTCGAGTATACAACCTAGTTATATTATTATTTTGTACTATGGATAACATGAACACATATATCCTTGATTTACACTATTATGCCTAAAAATACTTTCGATCAGGACAAAGTTTTCGTTAATGTCTTCTCTTAATTTTATATATCACAAAAGTAATTATATATTTTTAGAAATTCCCTTTTCTGTAGATTGTTGTTTTATTTTTACAAACTGTATTAAATATAAATTATAATTAATAATTTATCTTTAACGAACGTAACAAAAATAAGTATATTTTTACAAGATCAATAAACATTGTAGAAGTAGTAAATACAATAATTGTATTGATTATCTAAATACTAAATAATATTTTTATATGTATATATATACATATATACGTATATACTAGTTTTAGTAAACCCGAATATTATACGGGTTGATTAAAAAATATTAAATAGAATAAATATTTATTAATTCTAAATCGATATTCTAAAATAAGATATGATTGAAATGTTTTTTATAATAAATAAAGTAAAAAAATTTATTTCAAAACAAATGTTTTATGATATGTCATAATTAAAAAAATTTTCTTATAACTCTCAATAATTATTTTTTATTTATAAAATTTTTACTTTTTTAAACACCAAATATAAAATATTTTGTATTTTCTAAAAAGTTTGATGTTCTAAAATTTTTCTTGTTTTATAAATAATTATTTACTTAGAAATAACATTAGTAAAAATATCTTTTACTTAATTTATTAATAACTATTTTAATTTAAAAAATAAATAATATTATTCGTAATTAATGTGATTATTAAATAGGAGAGAGAAACGAGAAAAAATTATTGTGAAAAAATATGATGTTGATATGTGTCACTAATAGATAATTTTTTATTAGATTAGAGAGATATAAGCTCTACAAAATAAGTTGCTTTTCTTGTTGTTACAAGCTAGCATCGAATCTATGCTTATTATGTAGCATCCAAGGTTGATTCTTTTATATGCAGACTGAAAAATGTACGTACATTAAATTTATTCATGTAGAAACTCATGGATCGAAATGCTAAAATAAATGTAAGGTTTATATTAGTAGTAAAATTGTAAACGAATCCAATGAACCCACCATCAAACAAATACAAAAAAAAAAAAAAAAAAAAAAAAAAAAAAAAAAAAGAAAAAAAAAACATTTTTGTATTCATTGTATGACTTAACCTTAACAAACACTAAGGGTATGTTGGTATGGGGTAATTAAATGAACGAAAGAATGAAACGAATGAAACAATGAAATAAATAAGAGAATGAAATGAATTATTATATTCAATTACCGTGTTTGGTTACCCTTTAGGAATGAAATGAATCACTAGTTTGCGTTCTTTGTTAGTTAGGGAAAAACAAAATAATGAAATATATATATGTTTTGTAATCGTTCGTTAAAAACATATATTAATTCATTTTTGTTTAACATTTAATGTTATGTTTAGTCACTTGTTTCAATGTATAACGAATCCAAATGAGTTATGTCAAAGAAAAAAAAATAAAGTTACATAAATCATGACGAAACGAAAAAATATTAGAAACTTTTATAATCATAAAGTTACATAAATCATGACCAAACCAATCAATGTTTTAAATTTCGTTTAAGTAACTAAAAACCCAAATTAATTTTTTTTAACTAATTATACAAACTAATATGTTTGTATTTTGAAGAAATTATTTTATTTTTATAAAGCAAAATGTTAAGAATAATCAAACCCTAATTCACGTAATCATTCCTTCTCTTTTATCTATTTCCATTATTACCCATAACACATTACCGAATTTGCCCTCCTCAAAAATCTAAAACCCCTGAACTAATTTATTTTTATTTTATAACACCTTCCACTAACGAAACAACATCCCACACTCGTTAGACGGCGCGTGGTTCTCACGGACCAATAGTGACAAAGCGAAGTGCGTGGCATCTTTTGGACTTTCCACAAGACCATGACTAGAAAATTGACCACTCAGCAAACGAAGCGCGTGACAACGAAGCGCGTGAGAAGAATTAGGGTTTTGATTTTTGATAATTGGGAAAACAAACAACCAGCACGCACCATCTGGCTGACGTGGATATTATTGATTGGTTGTGCTGCACGTACTTTACACGTTCACTGTGTGTGCCTCTCTGTTTGCGTGTATAATAGTGTATAAAAAACTTCACTCTTTCTCTCTCTACAAACACACATTACACACCATTCTCTCACTAAATGTTTCTCTCTCCATTTCGCCAAAACCTAAAGTGGTGACGACTAGGGTTTTCCGGAGATTCGCGCTCTAATTACTCGCTATCACCTGCAAATCTGTAAGTTAAGTTTCGTTTTTCGAATTGGTTGCTTGATTCTGGATCTAATGATTATTGTTTTAGCGTTTTTGGTGAAGAAATCGATTACAGATCTGTTGTGGTTTCGTTTGTCGGTATGTATGATTTGCTTTTGCTTTTGCTGTTATGTACATCGGTTAAAGCTTATGATCTGAGCTTATTCGCTTGTGATTCTTCAAGTTCGTCTGTTTATTCAATTTTGATGTTTGATTTGTCGTAGCAAGTTTATATCTTTTCTGGGTTTTGATGTGTGTTCTATATATATTATGCTATGTTTGAGTGAACTTCTGTTACCTGTTAGCAGCTGATATTTTGGATTCGACCGATAGTGTTAACCTAATACCCTTGTATGCTTGTATCTGTGTGGGTAAATTAGGGTGGTAGTTGTGAATTTGGGATAAATCGCATGAATTTGAATTGGGTTTTGCTCCATAGCTGTAAAAGCTATATCATTTTATTTTACTTTATTAAGTGGGTTGGGGTCGGGGTGGGGAGGGGGGGGGGGGGGGGTAACCCTAATTGATGGGTTGCTTGATGCTTTTTGTTACCTATTTAGCTGCCATAATAGTTTGAATATATGGGTTGATTTTCTAGGGTGGTTCATCTTTTTGACGAATGGAGATGGTAATTATGATGTTTAATTTATTGATGATGAATTAAGGTATTATTAAGGTTTAAAAACACAACTTGGGTGTAGCGGTGAGAAATCTTTCATTTCCTTTGACTAAATAGGGTTCCAAAAAATGAGTTGTTTTACATGTAATAGTTCAGTTGATTAATTTTATAACATATAAAAACACAGTTTGGGTGTAGCATTGAGAAATATTTCGTTTCCTTTGACTAAATAGGGTTCCAAAATATGAGTTGTTTTACATGTAATAGTTCAGTAGATTAATTTTATAATATATGTGTGTGTGACAGCTGTTAAGTTGAACTCAACGGATTTTTTTATTTCAGCTTGAATAAATGTTTAGTTTCTGCATTAAAGTTGTGATCAAACCTCAGAATGAAGTTTTGGCTTGCATATGTATGTCGTGTTGCTTAACATGAAATTGTAAGGAACATGTATGAACTTCATTCTAAATTATTATCCTAGTCAAAATCAATTTATGCTAAGACTATGGGTGGCGTGAAGTCTCTAGTCAAACTGTTATATTAGTAGATAATGTGATTATAAGTTTATGTGTTGTTGATATTTCTTAGTTGTGCTATGATTTGGATGTAAAAGATAGAAATTTTAATTTGGTTGACCATTGACTGATAGTGTTCAATTCCAACATTCATGTGATCACTGGTATGTTTACTTCGCATTTATGATATATGTGACCGAGGTTAAATTGAGTTGTGAGCATGTTTACTTTGCATTTACCACATTTTAGTTTCTATGTTGTTGCTGTTAGCCTTGCAATCATGCATGACTCTTATTTTTTCTTATTTGCTGGGCTACTCAGCGAAATTTTTCATGCATGTTTTATTAAGATAAAGTCAAACCATCTATAGTACTGTCTTATATTATTCTTTTTGTTACTGCAATTTTCTTTGAGGGTTTAATTGATCACACTCGGTGCCTCTCTTGTCACAGATCTAGCTCAATCATGCATGGCAACATTGAGAGGGGCATTGTCCCAGTATTAAACTCCAGCCACTCAACTGTTAAGATTGATTCATTATGCATCAAACTTGGCATAAGTATGAAGGAGAAAGATGATGCCCAAAAGTGTAGGCATTTTTCTATACGGTAAGCTTTACTATTTTTATTTCTAACACAAACTATGAAGCATGTTGATAGTTGATTATTGATCATCTAATTAGGCATTCTTTATTGTTGCATAGTTGTGCATGCTCACGCATTATATAGTTTCGAATAATGATTTTCTCGAGTGGGAAATTTTCTTGAAATTGGATTATAACTTTATAAGATAGAAGGTAATGTACAAATATAATCTTCTCCAAAATCATTCTTTTTTAACAGCAAAGAAGATACTTTGAAAATATGAGTGAGAATCTAAGTATTATTAAGCACTGCTTTACTTCATATCTCTTAAATCTTGACATGATATGCTTTTTTCTTTGCTTTAAGTTTTATAGTTTTCTCTACTGTTGATAGAAACGGCATGTTTCTTCCCACCAATGGCTGGTCTTATATATTAGTCTTTTGTTTTAATCTCTGAGTATGCCTGCTTGAAAAGAGTATTTATTGTGTTATTGTGTCGGTTATTCAACTTAGTGTCTCATTTTGGAGCAGATATACTGATATTCATTTTATATGCCATGCTGATTCTTTTACTATTATTATCTTTTTCTTTTCCAGGATTTATTAAGAAACTAGTTTTGGCTTAGTCTTATCATCTCTAGTGAACTGTCTATGGCTCATATTCGCATGTATATATAATTTTGACTTACTGTTCTTTGTAAGAATTAATGTGATGTTCTCTTGAGATACAAGAACCCAATTTCTTGCTTATGCTTACAATTTAACAGTCACATTTTACTTTGTTTGACCATCTTTATCTTGTTTAACTCAGAGGTTATGTTGCTGGAATGCGTAAAGAAGGTAGCAGCAACTTGCTACCTTTTACTGATGAGCTCCCACCTATGGATATCCCCAACTTTAGATATTGGCTTTGTCAAAAGTGTTTGCATTATACCGAAACTGCAAATGCCTCAAACGAGAACACTTTACTCTCTGTATGTGATCAGTGTGTATTCCCACCTGCAAGGTCATGCCCACCACGAGATTTTAATGGAGTAGCAGCGCTCCCTTTTGGTGAGGGCACTTCAGGTAATTACTTTTGAACGTAAATTAACTACTAAAGCTTTTGTTTTGTACATAACTAATACTCCTGCATATATCTGTCAGGTCTTAAACCTGTTGAGAGTATGGACGAAGATGAAATCATTCTTGCTGCTTTAGGAGCTAATGATAGTCAAAGCTCTCAAGAAATCCCTGCTAAAGTCAAAGTGTTTCAAGAATCAACTAAATTTTGTACCATTGACACTAATGCTGGTAAAAAAGAGATCAGCAAATTGAAAGATTGTGTGCGTCCACAAAAACTGAGCATAGTCAACGAGACCATAAGTCAGCCTATCGAATCCAGTCAACAGAATGATAATTACCAAAATGGAATCCCAAGACGAAAGGCTCGAAAAGTGCGTTTGTTGAAGGAGTTACTTTGTAGAAATACTGAAATCCAGCAACAGAAAAAGGAAACCTCATCTCCAACAACGGCACCTTCTTCCCAAATTAAAAGGAAAGCGGATCATGATCATAATCATGACCACGATCATGCTTATAATAAAAAGACAAAAGCTTTTAAGGGGGATGCAAATGCAAAAATCAGTGTCGTGGAACATTCTAGAAATCCAGCAGCAGAATTTGGAGAAACTGTTAATAAATGTGATCAGTGGAGTAAACTCAGGGCTCAAAGCAGTTCAAATTTTGGTAAGGTCAATGGTGATGCGGTGACAGATTGGCGATCAATATTCAATGATATAGGAAGACCAGACAATCAGGTTCGACCTACTTACGGTGTGTCTAAAAGCAGAGGAACAGAACCCTTCTCTAACTTCATGAATCTATCAAAGTCAGACAAAAAAGTCAACCCTTCAAAGAAGATCACAAGCAATCCAATTAAAAGTAATGTTCATATAGAGGATTCATGGAGGTTGAAGGATAATAGTCGATCACACACAGAGTTGGGGCTTGATCTTTCTCTAAATTATGATGGACAATCTTACATTCGATCACAGCCATCCTTTCTGAATCAACCTCCCAGCCAAGATTATAATAGAAAATCCAGTTTTTTCTTTGGGGAATCGGGTAACTTTTCACATAGGTACCCATTAGATTCAAAATCAAAAGGAAAATCAGTTCATGAGAAAAGGCTCTATACACAGCTTCCATATGGGAGTTGCTCTGCGCATCAGAAATTGGTAAATATCTGTATTTAATTTTGCCATTACATGATTAAATTTTATATTAAGTTCTATGTTATATTATTAAAGTGTTTATTATTAATTTATAGAATTTTTCTGATCCATACAAGAGCAACATCGGAGTTAAAGGGCACTCAGAATTTAGAAGGCCTAATAATCAAGAAAGACAAGAGAAAATGCTTTCAATTGGGAGATCGGATGAACATGAAATTATAGAACTTATGGCAAAAAATCAGTATGAGAGGAATTTATGTGAAGCTAACAATGGGATAATATCGGGCTTTCATAAACTTAATACGAATGAAGGAATGAGACCATCACATCATGAATATCTCACCATGATAAGACCTTCATCTTCACTTGCCACGAGAGAGAATGTGGGTCCCATGAGAAATCCAGCCGGTAGCTTCTTTCATCAAGATCAAGTTTCTTCCTTTATAATGAATCAGAAGAAACCGTTACATGGCATTTGGATATCAGATTCTAAATCTCAGAGGCATTATGATTCACATTATCATTATGCATCTAACAAAAAAACCCAGACCCATCTTCATAATCCCACTAATATGCAGGTACGTGAAATTTTTAACAAGTACAGCAATGGTGGAAACCAAAATGAAGCAGCTAGCATGCAATTGGGTCAAACATATTCAAAATACTCGGAAAAAGATAAACGGAAAAACATGATGGATTTGGATCTAAATCTTGTGGCCCCAAGCGTTGAAGAACATAACAATTTGGAACCGTTAGATTCAAATCCAAACCGTATGTGTTCGTTTGATTCTTCATATTCTAATGAAACAATTCCTGCAATGCAACTGTTAAGCCTAATGGATGCCGGGAAGTCAAGTCAACCATTCAGTTTGACTGGTCAACCATTTATAACAAAGCAGAAACCAAAACCGGCTTCTGTTTGTTATAGTCATTGCAGCTCAAACGTGACTGAAAAAACAAACCCACGGGTCAATCCAATTGGAAGTTCGTTTTTCAGTATGTTTCCAACAGGTCAAAATATCAAGTTAACTTCTAGTCACGGTCAACAAGTTTATCATAAACCACAAGATGAGAAGGAAGGAGGAGCATCATTAGCTTCAGTAAGATGTAGACCAGACGATTCTTATGTTTTTCCTCTTCCATGGCATGCAAGTGAAGGTCACAATAAACTTGTCAACGGAGCGTTTGGACCAAGGTTTGACTCGACAAGAACTGAGATTTGCACAATTAACCGAAATCCGGCTGATTTTAGTACACCTGGACCAGAAAATGTGTATATGATTAGTGTTGAAGATCTGGTTTTTGATGAGAGGTGTTCTTATAAGGGAAATTATACATCAGAAAATGCTTTTGGACCAAAATGTCAAAGAAAGGCCATGAAGCCTGCATCTTGAATCTGTTTGAGATTATATTTTGGAGTGATTTCATGAATAATAAGAAAAAAGGGATAATCTTGTTACAATCAAGGTTAGTGATGAGAATAATTTGTGATAGGAATGTTTTTTTCTTTTTAACTAAACTTAGTTGTGATTGCCTTTATCGCAGACTTGTATGGCCTTTTTTATACTGTAATAGTGTAATCTTAAAAAAAAATTAGTTGTAAATATATTATGTAATAGTTCATAGAGTTGGTTTTCATCTGCTTCTTGTTTTCAGATTTCTGGGACAATGTTGTTTGAAATTGTTTGTTGTTTACTTACAGTTATAGATAATGCTCTGTTGTTTATGCTTCAAATCTGAAAGGAAGGGTTTCATATTTATCCTTTAGTTACAATTCTATGTATGTACCTCAATATTTCATAATATCATATTTACTCGTCCATGATAAATAAACCACATAATCAGTGAATAGTGGAACAATGGTTTTGAACTTTATGGCATAAATTTATTTTCATTTTGTTGATATAGCATATAACTAACTAGATCTATTGTTGTACGTGTTTGAAAGGTAGTTATGGTATTATCAACTTTTAAAGAATATATATGAATATTTGTAACATGAACATGAAGTAGCATGCATGATTGTACAATCGTATGTGATTTGTAATTTGTACTATTCTTTTTCACATGTTATCGACATTTGACATTTGATGATATGTTATCATTTCTTAGACGTATGTGCACTTGTCAACAAAGGAACACAAATACAAAAACATGTTTGTATAAATGTTGATATCTATTTGTTCAGTCAAATGAACAACAAAACAGAAACAAGTCTGGCTCGTTTTTCTTACGACCATTTACAATCGTATGTGTTGTGCTCGTTAAAGAAGCCAGATTGCCGGGCATTCCAAAGAAACTAGGCTGCTCTGATTGGCTCATAAAATGAGGCAAAGATGCACATCAGTCGCATCTGACCAAGCTTGGTGGGTTTCTAAGAGCCGGTCCATGTCCTCCATGGGTGGGCCAAGCGAACGAGTTGGGCTTCGGCCCATATCACCCAGACCTTTCTCTTGCCTAGAAGCTCATTACTAATCAAATCAAAACAGATCCAATTCACTGGCAAATCCACCAATATCGCACTTTGTAAAACCT
This sequence comes from Flaveria robusta, assembly GCA_025506415.1. Classification (NCBI taxonomy): domain Eukaryota; kingdom Viridiplantae; phylum Streptophyta; class Magnoliopsida; order Asterales; family Asteraceae; genus Flaveria; species Flaveria robusta. Next base: position 18,676,064 of record CM046459.1, on the reverse strand, counting down.
AGAAAATTAAGAAGAGAAGCAGCATAACTCATTCTCTTGAACTCCTGGGCCCAAAGCAGTGCAGGCCAGAACCCAAGTACCCAACATCTAGTAGAACAATTGAACTCATCCGTACTAATAAGAATGATAAAGGTTGGTACTCCCGGGTCCTATGAATTGGGTTCACATAATTTTAATAAATAAAAAAAGGTTAACCAAGACCAAACACAGTTTCATGATATTGCTAAAAAAACACAGTAGATTTGTTTGTCAGGAAACATAGTTTCTGTGTAAGATACAACTCCGCTTCCATGACTCGATTTCTAAGTGCTAATACCATACAATTTAAGAAAATTCACATAGAACAGGGCGAATAACAAAAACTGCAGAGTCCAAATTGGATGTCATTTAGCTATTATAATATCATCTCATTTTCTATATGGATGATACCTTCCCCCTCCGCCACCACCATCGTTGCCGCCATTTCCATTGCCATTATCATAACCTTTGCTACCATCATATCCATACCCATACCCATATCCACCACCACCAGCACCGCCTCCGCCACCGCCACCCCTACCAAATACTTTACCACCATATCCATCACCAACACCTCCGCTACCACCTCCATAACCCCTACCTCCTCCGTACCCAGCAGGCCCGCCATAACCGCCATACCCAGCACCTGCATATCCAGCACCACCATACATTGGACCACCAAACCCAAACCCATACCCATATCCACCATAACCACCATAGAAACCAGCAGAACCACCTCCATAACCTCCCCCATAACCGTCATAACCACTATACCCACTCCCATAATCATCATACGCTCTGTCCACTTTTCCACCATAACCACTGCCATACCCTGAACCCCTACCAAAACCACCACCATATGACTTGGAACCACCACCATGACGTGACCGGTTGTCGTATGAGAAATCACCACCGCCTCTTTTTGGTTCAGCCCTCTTTATCTCCACCTAACATAATTCACATCTTATCAATTTTCTGTTTCTCTAGAATACAAAGTTAAATTGGCCAGATTGCATGACCTTTGCACTTTTTTTGTCTTAGCAACAAGCTTTAGGTTAGGTGCAAGATAAAAGTAAGTTATAAAATTGTTACTTGATTTTAGCGACCACCGCCATTTTAACTGATTTAACTGTAAGCTAATGTGCATCAGCTGGTGTCACCACTGCCACATATGCAAAAAAAAAAAAAATGCTTTTGTAGAAAAGTATTTACAAGTTCGAAAACATCAGCTTAAAAAATATATTTAAATGATTATTAAATGTCAACAATCAAATACGTAACTTTGAAGTTTGAACATGTCATTTGTTCAGTAATAAAATTTATGCCTTTATGGTTTGCTAAAATCAATAATAACATATACCTTTGTTGCAAAAAATCAGTAATAGATAGTAAAATGGTTTTTATTTCACACCTAACTTAAGTTGATTGCTATAATCTGAGAAAATTTGTATCTATTTTGTGCAGATTTCCCAAATATTTCTACGCAAAAATAAAATTAAAAAAATGTATGAATAATTATTTACTCACTTGTTTCCCTCCAAGTTCATGTATTTGACCATCAACAAATATCTTATCCACGGCTTCTTCGCTATCAAACGTAACAAAGCCAAAGCCTCGTGATCGGCCCGTAACATGATCTAGCATAATTTGATGCTCAATTATATCACCATATTTAGAGAAATACTCTCTCAATTCATCTGCACAATGGAGTTACAAAATTTATTGTGACGACTCCATTTATTTAACTTATAGAATATAACATGATCTACCTTCTGTTAAAGTCAGTGGTATACCACCAACAAATATTTTCTTTGTTCTTGATACACTTCTACTACCCTGAGCATTCTCTCTAGGGACTGTTCTCTTCACTTCAACCTAATTCAAGAACACATTAAAAAGCATAAAGATTAACTAACAAATACAGGTCAAATCAACTATCAAGGCAGCATTTTTGACCACTTTGTCAAAATGAGTGATGCTGGATTTATATTTTATCTCAAACTGCCAAACTAGAAAAGTTGTTAGGAATGAAACATGTCTAAACTCAAAAGTCTGCACAAACTGTATTCATAAGCTTGTAACTGCCTAATTTGTTATGATCCAATATTAAGTTGTTACTGTAAGGTATAATCACCCAAATATTCAACATTTTTAAGTACGGCCAGCCATATACTGAAACTGTTGTGAAAGGCACTCACGTATGTATCTCTTATCATTTATACTAATCATTACCAATTACCAAAAAGATGTCAGGTGACTAAAACGCCCTTGACGATTTGGAAAAGACAAACTTACCTTTGATGGATTGTCACCATGTTATAAGCAAATGTGATGTGTGTATGAATAATTTAAGGGTGTTTCTGTCATCTGTCATGTTTTACGCCCGAATTGGCGTGAATGAATCCAGATACACATTTGAGTGGCCTTAATGAAGAAAAAGGGAGATACCTTGTTGACCAACACATACATTATCCCTTTATTTGAAAATATATTCTTGCTATCATATTTAATACGTAATTACTTTTGCATTCCAAAAGATGAAGAAAAATCAGCCCACATGTTTTAACCCAGGCTGAGTCACTAATAGTTACCCCTTTTGACCCATTACCAGACTGTCCAATTTAAAACCTCTAATATTATGTGTCATTTCAGGTGATAATATCATAGATGTGTCTTACTGGTCTGCCATCTATGACATGATCTTGCTCCAAGACTTTATTAGCATCGGCTGGATTAGCAAATGTTACAAATCCAAACCCACGTGGTCGACCAGTTATCTTATCCATCATTATAACAGAATCTGTTAATTCCCCATAGTTGCTGAAGTAATTGCTGAAAGACTCTGGAAACAATAGATGGAACATAATACTTCATAATTATGACCAAAAAGCATTGCATATAATTGTGACTTGTTGTGTTAACTGTTGAGCATATAATTTATGTGATGCTTTTATAATTTATATTATCATACTCTCTGAATATGTAAAACAACGGAAATGAACAAAGTGTTTGACGCTATTGCTTCAAGAAATCATCAAGATCATCATATAGTTACAGCAAGGAAATACCCACTAGCATTACTGAAGCAGTTATAAAATCTAAGCAGTGAGACAAACGAATTTGGGCCTAATACTCGAATTGATTATTGAACAGCTTATCTGCTTATGGCGTTTTAAAAGCAAATAACCACTTTTGGGTGTTTCGATGAAAAGAGTGCTTACATTTATTTGTGTTTTTGTGCGAAATAAGTTGTTTTCAATTAGCAATTTGAGATTGTTTATATCAAACTTAATATTCTGGGCGTGTTCAAAATTATTAAAGTGAAATAAGCCGTTTTCAATAAAATGAATATATGCTTCTGCTACAATAAGCAAATCCCAAACCCCTTAAGCTGCTTTTGTGTGTCTCAAACTATAATCCATTTAAATAAATTTAAAGGCTTGTCATCAAGAACTTAAGTTGGGTTACCATACCTTCAGATGTCTCCCAAGCAATGCCTCCAACAAAAAGTTTTCTATCACAAAAGAAAATTTAAAAATTACTTCTCAAACTCATAACACAATCTTCATTTTTTTTTTTTCATGTCTTGGATGAACAACAGAGGGATATAGTGTAACCAAACATACTACCATCTCTCCCACCTTTGAAACCAGAAATCACAAGTATTTCCTAAACCAAACTATAAGTCTATAATACTAAACAAACAAATATCTCTAAACCCTAAACAGAACTTAATACACAACCCATACAACATCAATAACAACAAACTAACCCTGCTGAAGAATCACGACTATTGTCATTGATTGAATGCCTTATCCCATTGCCTCCACCACCATCGTCTCCAATATCATCATATTCTTCGTGATTTTGATGGCTATTGTCAAACTGCAGTTGCTCTTCTTCTCCATTAACATATGGTCCATCCATTTCCAGCTAACTGGATACCAGTGTTCCCTCTTTCTTCGTATCCTGCCTATGGAAGATCCCTGCAAAACAAAAAAAAAACGTTATTTCATCTAAGCTCTATGCTTTAGGGTTACGATGTGGTGGAAGAAAACAAGCCATTGATAGATACAAAAGCACGAAACCTGTAGAGCAAAAATGAATATGTTTCGATTGTTTTGCTGGTGGACGAATTTAGATTAAAAATTGGATTTTGATGTTTATGATTTGATGGAGGTGAAAAGGAAAAAGAAAACCCTAGGTGAAGAAGATAGATAGACGCCGCGGTCTTTTAAATCCGTAGCTCTCGTTACCTTAAAAACTATAATAATCGAAAATTTGGGCTAAAATGTTTTTTACTAGTGGATTATGCGACTACCGAAATGTATTTAAACTTTAGCACGTTGTAATAGCATTCATAGCCCGTGTGTTTATTTTTATGTGAGTGGGTGTCTTACATTATAAGATATGGTTGTGAGTGGGTATGAGTGAAGGAAAAATAAAATTTATGGGGGTTGTACCGCGAAAAATAAAATTTATGGGGGTTGTACCGCGATTCCCCATATTTAAGGAATCACGGTACAACCCCCATAAATTTTTTAATATTTTAAAAATGGTTGTAAGTAGATGAGAGAGAAAAAGTAATGATAAAAGTATGAAAGAATATTATTTAATTGAAAAAAAAAGAAAAAATAGATGTTTTTAATGTAATTATATGGATAGGGATGAGAGATGGATTGTGAATGCTCTAATGGCAGATGAAACAAAGACAAAGTTAACAACGGTGTAAGGTATAAAACGGTTTAGTATCATAATAACTAGTTTCTGATCTCGCGCGATGCAGCGGGTTCGATAGCTAAAATATAGAACGAAGATATGAAATATTTGTATAAATAAGCATGTCACATATATTTGAACTAAAGTACAAACGATGGCTTGAAGATGCAGATAAGAATAAACAAAAAAAGTAAATAAATTATTTTATAAGTAACATTTCAATTGAAGAAAAAAAAGGTTGAAACGGCTCTTTGTTTTGTTATTACACTGAGTATTAATAAATAAAAATTTGTAAAATCATGACAAGACACCATTTTCAATTTTTAAAACAACTAGTTTTATACCAGCTGTACGTTGCGACGGCATCGGGCGTGACATGATAAAGTACAGACAAACAATCAACCGGACTTGTCTCCGCACCAAATTCACGGCAAATCGTAAAATAAAACTCAGATTTATACCGTTAAATGAAAGCATATTATACTTGACATGCCTCTTTTCCAAACAAAATTATATCGAAATATAGACCAAGTCACATAAAAGAAGCACACAAATTACAATTATGCCTGCACATTATAGAACAAAACTTACATTAAAACGCAGAGTAGAAAACGTTTATATTTTACCCGACTCAAACGTAAATATTCTCAAAGCGTATATAAACAGATGCACGAAAACATTTTATATTTGATATAATTCATACCTAAAAATATCAACATAAGAAATTAGTTTTTTAAATAAGAATTATACCGGAATAAACTTGAAACTTTAGTAACCTAAACAGGTTAAAATGACATAACAAAATTGATCGGTCATATCCAAATTCAATTATCAATTTGAGTTCAATAACCAAATATAATATTATATATAAAAATATCATTATTATATAATAATTATTATTATATAACTCAATGAATAAATATATTATTATTAATATTATTTTATTAATATTGTAATTATTCATTTTTATATCAATCAATATAGGAGTAATTCTAATTGTTTTTTTCTCTTTAAAGACAACTAGTGTTAAACATCTGCGCGCGCTGCGCGCGTGATAAACGGGACGAACAAAGGCTCAGATACATCATTATAGCCAAACAGTGACGCTACCACCAAATAATCACCCTCTTTTTTATTTGCTTAACCCCGTGTCGGCTGCATGCCAGAAGTGGCTACCGAGCCCAAGCAACCGAGGCACACCAAAGGTGAAGAGTCTCAGACCAAATATGTCGTCATCATCGACATCAAACATTCAAAAATTTTATCAAACAGCATCACATAAGCAACATACGAACTCAATAATGTAGCACATTAGGCAAACCAGAACACGATATAGATTATGCCACAACAATAAGGTAATAGTCAGACCACGGCTCAAAATGAATTCCTGGTTGCTTCTGCATGTCGGAAGCGACTACCAAGCCAGAGCAACCAAGATCATTTCGGGAATATCATCACGGGCAAAAAAACCTACAAAATCACAACATCTTGTTGAGTCACAAACACAAAACGTCTCAGATGAACAAAGCCTCATCATCATCAACACTGGACATAAACCGAATATCAGTCTGGCCAAATAGCACAGGCAAAGCAGATCTTTTAGAGAGACAGAGATGCTGGGAGGGGGGGCAGCAAAGATATTTGGACCACCACAACCGCCATATGCAACCACCTCGAAAACCCTAAAAGGGTCAAAGGAGCAGAAGTGACAGCAGCACCACCATCGCCACCTACAAGGCATCAGAAAGACAGGAAGAAGGGTTCCCGGAATAGTGAACGACAACGGCCCCACCTCAACCACTAAGGGGAGGCAGAATGGCAATTACGGCCACCGCCACCGCCTCAAAACCGGTAAAGCACATCGGCATCACTACTGTCACAACGACGGCCATAAGCCTCGTTGAGCGAGCGACGGCCACACGGAGAGCACAAACGACGGTAAAACCACCGCAGAAACCCCATCTCCATCGGTCACTCTCTTGCTTTCTCTCTCTAAAAAAGAAAGACAAAAAGGGCATTTAAAGAGGCAACAGTTGGGGTATAAATACAGTAATCACTTACAAAACGCATAAAAACCTTTTTTTTACTATTCATTCATTTGGTTTATAAATATATAGGGGAATTATAAAGGAATCAAAGCGTTTGAACATTAGTTAACCGATTAGTAACTTGAATTATTGATTATATTATCAATTAAAGTTGATTTGCAAAAATAAAAATGACTCGTCATTTAAAAACAGAGTTCATGAAAAATGTCTCAGGCAGTAGTTGTATTATTTTTATTTATTTAAAGAATTAAAGATAAAATTTTAGAAAATATAAGTAATTAGTTCAAATTATATTAGGATAATTTCATTTTCTTAAGGTGGAAACCGTATAAAAACCGTAATTCCGTAATTTTTATAGTAAACGTACAAATATTTTGACATAAAAATAATAAAAAAGATTAAATTTAAAAACACAACAGCTTAAAAGAATATTTAAGTAAATTTTTCAAAGCTTTAGCCCCTTGTGAATTTTATTTCAAGTATCTCTTTTTTATGCTTGTATTTTATAAACAAAATAACTATCCCTAAAACAAAATATATTCAAATAATTAGAAGATTTCTTGACAATTAAAAATAAAAATCAAATATTTATTCTAAAGACTTTCTTATTTCTTCTTACAAGTACACATAGTTACCCATATTCTCATATTCTACAATCTTTCTACATTGTATAGTGTGCTTTAAAACTTGTACACATATTTGAACTTGAATGTTTAATACTTTATTTTGCACAATTAGTCCCATGAAATGAACGTCGGAGCTTACACCCTGACCATGTGTTTGATATTAGGGAGTGATTCGAAGCAGAACGCAAACACCTCTCAACTCCAGTTACCCCTCATTGGTCTTCATCACCTCGGGTTTCTGTTGAGGGGAGATAAAAAGGAGTCGGGTGACCTCCACCACACTCATAAAAAACCTTTTTTCCGGCTATTGTAGCACCTAGCTCCGTACAAGTTGCAGGTTCGTAGGAGGCAGGGGGAATGCCTCCCCACTTCAGCACGAAAATATGGGTTCTTCCACTGGATTTCATGCATCGATTCGTGTTCGTTAATCAGCTCGCGCGATTCCCCCGATGTACACTATTAACTCATGTTCTCTCTTTCTCCGCTGACACGAAAAGAGGGCAGATCTGGTTCATAGATTGAGGGAGGTGCCATCGTCGGCAGGTCTCCGGTTGAAAGAGATTTCTCTTCATTTGCAGCAGCACCATCATCTTTATTTGTGGTTAGTCTCTTTCCCTTTCTATCAATTTGTTCAAAGATAAAGGGTGATACGTGTCATGTTCATTGGATGTAACCAACTGTCAAAAAAGTTGCTTCATCACAAACTTGTATCATGTGCTTTCTTATTTGTACAAAATGACATCATCGGTTACTGTACTAACCGACCAAATGGTTTAATATAGATTATAATAATAAGGTTGTACAACCGAACAAAGAAAACTATATGTTTGTTATTAAAAATTTATATCGTTTATAAACATAAAAATAAATAATTATATTAAGATACAGTTGAGAATTGTTTTTCCTTTTTCAAATCATACAACTTTAATTTTTTTTTATTGGCAAAATGTAAGACGTTGCTTTCAAGGATAGTCATTATTTTAATCAAGCACATCTATTTTATTTTCTCAACTAGGATCGCACCCAACCCTTTCGAAAAGAAACCCAAACTGGAAAAACCTCATCGCTCAAATCAAAACCCAAAACCTCCATATTTTATTTAATAAATAATAATCCTAACACGTGAATTTGTGATAAGGATATCAAAATTTGACAAGGCAAGATTTCTTGATTGATTGCCTTTTTTTGTTTTTAATTCAAAGTTACAAGCAAACAAAAAGCGTCGAACATTGAGGCCACAATGCATAAGATCTGTGGTGTTAACTTTTAAACTACGAATTTAATAAATTTACAGATCTGTGGTGTTAACTTTTAAACTACGAATTTAATAAATTTACAGATCTGTGGTGTTAACTTTTAAACTACGAATTTAATAAATTTACAGACAACCATTATCCTGTAAAACTGATTCAATGTGTTAGTCAATCTCAGTACACATGATTTTGTGTTTGAAAACTGTGAATCTACTATTTCTACAAGACAAAAAATGAAAACCACTAATTTTGTAAATCACTTCAAAAAAACGTGCTGTTTCGTTAATCAAATGAATTATTACTAGATTTATAAAATACACCCAACTCTCGAGGGTGCTTTACAAAGAAATACTTTTAACGAGTTAACAACCCAAACTCCCAAAAGTCCATTTGAAGCTGTGAACACCAAAACCGGCCCAAGACCAATTCTGTTGCACCCTGTCACCCTCGGCCCAAATAGGTTTTCAGCCCAACGCAACACGATTTCAGCCCAACTTTGAAACTCCTACTAAACATCACGCGCCACCCGCTGCGGTTGAAACTCAACTCAATCCCCACCTTCAAGACTATATAAATCCTAAATTTCCATTAGGTCACAACGCGAGCGTAGATCAAACACCCCACTCGCCCCCCATCTATCTTTCACTTCCACTTTCCCTCTCTTTCTCTTCATCTTCATTCGTATTTCTAGGGTTTTCTTAGGTTTTCAGACATACAATTTGTCCCATGGGCAACAACAAGAAAGAACAGTTTGATGTCTCTGATCTTGGCGCCTCTCTACCGGCCGCCGCTGCAGGTACATTTATAACGTCATATCTTATCTCAAAATCTCATCTTTACTGTTGTGGTAAATTGATTTGAACTTTGTGGTTGTGGTTTTGTTAATCTTGCAGCTCTTAGTGCGGAAGATCGGGCTGGGCTTGTAAACGCCTTAAAGGTTGTTTTCTTATGGCTTCTGATTTGTGGTTTTGAAGCTTGTGCACACCCTTTACAGGACTTGTTTTGGGTTTTGTTTGATTGGTGTTTTGTTTGCAGGATAAGCTTCAGAACCTGGCGGGGCAACACTCGGATGTTCTTGAGAATTTGAGCCCCGCAGTTAGGAAGAGAGTTGAGGTTTTAAGGGAAATTCAGGTAAAATAACCAGTTTTTTTTTTTTTTTTTTTTTTTTTTTTTTTTTTTATAATTTATGTTGGAAGGATATATTTTGTTCTTGTTTATTGAGCATGTGTAAATTAGAGAGTGTTGTATGTGCATTGAAACTGTTGTTTTTTCTGATTGGAGTTGTCATAATCAGTTTTGAATTGTTCTGTACTAGGTTTTTATTGATTCATTTAGTGACAAAATAAATGCATCATCGGCATACATGTTAAATATTGTCGCTTTAGTGGAGTTAAATTATTTGATAATCGAGTCACTGTAAGCACTTTTAAAATGCACATCCAGATGCTCCCTTTTATTCTGGAATAAGGGTGACTGGTAAATGGTAAAAAAAGGTTGTTGAAAGTGAGTAAATGATTGGGTTAGTTAGTTTTTTATTATGGTTTGATTGTTTGAATGCATGCCTGTTGATTCTTCATCACTATGATAATTTCTATGTGATGACACACTCTTCAGGGTTTTATAATTTACTTTGTGTCTTATTGGAGGGTTTTTGGATAATAGAATGGGAATGAAAGTCATTGAAGTTCTTTGTTTTAGTTAAATGGGCTTGAAAAAACCCATAAAGCAAGGTTTGATAAAACACATCTAGTATGGCAGGTTTAATGAAAACTTGAATTCCTCATTTTTTATCCCATCTTATTTCAAACCCATACCCACTCGCTATCCCACTTAGGCACTTACAAACCAAACACACCTTTGTATATGCTTTGTGCAATGCTAAATGCTGATATAATTATATCTGCATGCAGAGTGAACATGATGAGCTTGAGGCGAAGTTTTTTGAAGAAAGAGCTGCATTGGAAGCAAAATACCAAAAACTCTATGCCCCACTATATGCAAAGGTTTGGGGAATGATTTTTTTCTAATTCTATGAATTGTGTTCTGTAGACTAATTTACTTTTGTATGGTTGTGTATGAAATATCATTCTTTTTGTCAATTTAAGTTCAACATTTGTTCTCTATCTAAAGGGAGAATTTTAAAAATTAAAAAAGATAATGCACATTGATTTATGTGTACTTGAAAAAAGTTTTATTAGTACTTAAACTAGTGCGCTAACTAGTTCTCAAACTGCAGAGATATGATATAGTGAATGGTGTTGTTGAAGTTGACGGAGCGAAAGATGAAGCTGCAATGGATGCTACGGATGATAAAACTAAAGAAGGTACCTTTCATCTTTACTTTATTTGGGGCGATTTGATATATCCTTTCAAGTTTTATAATATTAGCTACTCATTAAATGATATTTGTTTGTTACTTACAGAAAAGGGCGTGCCTAATTTTTGGTTAAATGCAATGAAGACTAATGAAGTTTTGGCTGAGGAGGTATAAGACTGTGTAGATTACTTCTATTTTTGTTGAAGTAATTTGTATAAAAATCCGTTTTTAGTTTGGAGTTCATTTTATTTTGATTTCTCGTGCAATATCTCCAGATTTCAGAACGAGATGAGGAAGCTCTCAAATATCTGAAGGATATTAAGTGGTGCCGCATTGATGATCCCAAGGGTTTTAAGCTTGAGTTCTTCTTTGACACCAATCCATTTTTTAAGAACTCTGTTTTGACCAAAGTATATCATATGATTGATGACGATGAGCCTATTTTAGAGAAGGCTATAGGGTAAGTCGTTATTTTCTTATCTCACTAGACAATATCTATTATGATTCTCTTCTAATTTTATATTTCGTATGGAACTTTGCAGGACTGAAATCGAGTGGTTACCTGGAAAATGCTTGACACAAAAGATACTTAAAAAGAAGCCTAAAAAGGGATCAAAAAACACCAAACCTATAACCAAAACAGAAAACTGTGATAGTTTTTTCAACTTTTTTAATCCTCCACAAGTGCCAGAAGATGAGGATGAGATAGATGAAGAACTGGTAAAATCTTATGGCAAAATGGTTGTTAGAACATTTATTAAATTTTCGTATGTCAATATTTTCATTACTGAGGCAATTTTGTAATTATGGCAGGCTGAGGAACTTCAGAATCAAATGGAACAAGACTATGACATTGGGTGAGTGTTATATTTGGCCAACTGCAAAAAGTACAAAACAAACCTTACACTATTTGAGTCAGCTTAGAAAATGTAAATTTGAGGAATCTTACATTTTATTACAGAATTTAGCAACCAAGTTATTTTTTAAAACAAGTTTTAGCCACAAATGACTTGTGTAACTGTTGCAGGTATATTTTGGAACCCTTTTTTTGAACGTATCATTTGCTGTTTTAGTCTATATGCCTACTGTCATCTTATATATTTGATAGTTACTTTTAAATGTTAAATTATAAAAGAACGTTTCTTTCCGCACGAACATATATGCATGTGTGGCATCTGATATCGGTTGGCATGACATCAACGATTGCTATGCCGTCAACCATTGCTATGCCATTTGTTTAAATATGGTGGTTGCTAAAATTAAGAAATAGTGTGAAGTTTGTTTCAGTCTTATGCGGTTTACCCTTTTTTGCATTGTTAATTGTTTCACCAATGAAAAATTCTATTTCAGAAAATAGCCTAAATATGATATTGTTTGTTTTACTCAGTTCAACAATAAGGGACAAAATAATCCCTCATGCAGTCTCTTGGTTTACTGGTGAAGCTGTTCAAGACGATGAGTTTGAAGGTATTGAAGATGACGACGACGAAGACGAAGATGATGATGAAGAAATTGATGATGATGATGAGGACGACGATGAGGATGAAGATGAGGATGACGAGGATGAAGATGAAGAGGAGACTAAGGGCAAAAGCAAAAAGAAGGTAGATTTTTTCACATTACTTAATTAAATTTAAAGTTAATTTATACTCTCTCTTCTTGCATGGAAGAATCAGAGTCTTACAACCTTGTTTTGACATGTTAAAGTATTAGTTTCATACAAACTTGTCAAATTAATGTCAAAAGACCAGCACGTAAGTTTTTTCTCAGACTTTTTGCTGCTATCATCCACGACCAAAAAAAACACATAACTATGTGTGTTAAGTTCCCTTATAAAATTAGCACAAGAGTTTACATGTCATCCACGACCAAAAAACCACATACCTATGCTGACTTTACTAGCCATGTGACCGACAAATCGACAATGAATATTTTTTCAAATGTTTTATTAACTTAACTAGTTCAAGGATTTTGATATGTGAAAATCTAGTTGAAGGATTTTTCATGCGAAATGAGAGTGTTTTATTTTTTATTTTTATTTATTTATTTATTTTTTTTCTATTTTGTTCCATGTAATCTTGCAGTCTTCTGGACAAAAGGTGATATACCAAGGCTTAATTTTTTCTTTTTAATTATTTTTTTTAAACATGTGATTTATTGTGAGTGTTATTGTGAATTGCAGAAGGGTGGCATTGTGCATGCTGGCGGTGAGCAGGGTGAGCGGCCACCTGAGTGCAAACAACAGTAGGTTTTATGGGTGCACAAACTTGTGCTCTGGTGGTGGTGGTCTTTTGGGTTCATTTATTTGTCTTTTTTTATTTATATATTTTCACCTTGATCTCTTGTTCTTTTGTGTATGATGAGAGTTCTATTCGTCTATTGAGGTGTCCATTTTTCTTTGAATTCTAGATTCTCAAAAAGAACTTATGAAATATATTTATTGTTCTAGTTTTGTGTTTTTATTTATTTGGTATTTTGTTGTTTTCATATATAAGCAAGTGTTAGGGATTGTCTGTAAAAACATCATCTGTGTATAACAAGAAATAAATGGGCTTGAGGAGAGTCATCTTTTACATGGTACGATCGTTACATAAGCACTAAGTGAGGGGCTGGGGTGAGGTGAATTTCGAGATGGCACAAGAGGGTGGAGCGGTGTTCCCTTCGACCCGTTGAACCCGTGTGTCCATGCCTGTGTTGCCTAGCGTGTTGCCTCACTACTTGCAAGGTTGGTTGTGAGGATTTTAATACCTTGAACGGGTTGAAAAAAAAATCTTTGGCCCTAATGAATTTTTTTAACGAAAACAAACGCTTTAGCAATAAATGTAACAAAATTATAATATTAGGATGGCTTATTGTAATAACTGTTGTTATATTTTTCTATTTGATTTTGTTGCTAGCGATTGTTTAAATTGGAATTCAACCTTTTATTTATTTTTTGCCAAGAATTGAGATTTTGGTTTTTTGTAAAGGGATTTTAGTTGAGTTGATGAAAACGAATTATAACCAATAAGTTTATGAGTAAATTACACCGACAGTCTTAGGGTGTGTATTTATTGCAAACTTATTTTTTAAATTTAGGGGTATATTGGTATTTTTAAAAAAATATTATTTTTAAATTCAAGTCTAAGTTTAGAGTAAATTACACGGATAGTTCCTGGGGTATGTACGTATTGCAACTTTAGTCTTCACTTTTAATAAATTATGTGACAATAGTGCACGATAACAGTCCCTAACGCTAACAAAACTTAACTTGATCAGTTAAGTCTATGTAAAAGTATCTAAATACCCTTACTTTTAAAATAAAATTACTCCAAATAACCCACACCATCATCTTCTTCATCTTTTAACCTACCCACCACACCCTTTCATCATCTTCTTCATCTTCATCGCTCACCCTACACCACCACCAACCACCACCATCCTCCAACTCCACCAACCTCCACCATCCTCCATCGCCTCTTTCACCATAAAACTGTCGATCCTTCATAACTTAATCATCACCATGGTTGTCTCCACCTTACCATTAACACACCACCAAAGCAACCTACAACCTGCACCCTTAACCAACCACCTCCCACCCACCTCGCCACCATTGTAGCAGCGGCCACCGCGTGTCACCATCTTCCCAAATCCCAAAATAAAACATCCTCCATTGCCATTAATGTACAATCAATGAACCACCCTTGTTTACCAATGTGCACGATGGTGACCTATTCGAATCAGATCTATGAATCAATGGTGCCCGGTATCACGTTACCTTGCGGTGTAACCAAAAGGGCGGGGTGGGTTGTCGTTTAAGGTGGTGGTGGCGGGCTGGTGGTTGGATGTGGTGGTGGATGGTGGTTGGGTAGGGTTAGTGATGAAGAAGAAGATGAAAAAGATCATGGAGGGGAGTGGTGGGTTAAGATTGCAGGTGGTTACGGTGGTGGTGGGTTGAGGATAGAGGCGGCGGAGGTGGTGGGTTGAGGGTAGAGGCGGCGGAGGTGGTGGGTGAGGGTAGAGGTGGTGGTGGGTGTTGAATGTGGAGAAGAAGATGAAAAAGGATATTTTGGTCTTTTTAAAAAACTAACAGAAAAACTTAACTTTTGTTAGTGTTAGGGACTGTCATCTTGTACTATTGGCATAGTTCAGTCCCGCATCTGTAATTTATTAAAAATGAGGACTAAAGTTACAATACGTGTATACCCCAGGGACTGTCCGTGTAATTTACTCCTAAGTTTATAAAGCTTGTGGAGAACAATTATATATTACTCTATATATAATAAATTTGGTATTGATTAAATAATTAATACAAACGTGAAGGGTAGAATAGAATAAAAACCGCGTGGGAGGTCCAATAACCATTTACCAAATACGATGGTGTATGGAGTTTGTGGAAAGGTGAGAAGGAAGAGAGATGTCGTACTTGCTACCGCACCTGCACTCCGGGTGGGCTGTCGATCAGCCGATTCTGGCCGAGGACGAGTGTCTCGTCTCGTCTCGTCGTCATCCGCTTCGGCCATGATTGGGACGAAACTTGTATGCAGGTATAACCTCAGCCTGTGCTTTCATCCATCTTCTTTTTATTCTCTCAATTTTAACTCTACTATAGCTATTCTTCAATAACCTACGTTCATTGTACTATTTTTAACTTATACAATCAGACTTCAGTTTCCTAAGCTTCTTCATTGTATCTCATTCTCTTGCAAAATTCAGGCTGCATACATAAATTAGGATCTTTTTTTGTGCAATGTTGGAGTGCAATTGTGGAACAGACTTGAAACAATATATATTAGGCCTTTTCTTTTTGTTGTTGCGATTGCTGTTTGTTCCTAGGGTTGAAATTAGTTTAAGGATAAGTTTTTGATTTAAAGAGACCTCATGCTGCTTGCATTTAGTAAAAATATATAGTTTTCTGCCTTAGATATGAATAGTGGGGCTTAGCTTTTGGTACAATGAGGTATAACTATAAGCTTATTGGGATTACTTGTGCTGGTGAAGTCTGTGCCGTTTTTATGTAATGAAGGATTCAAATCATGTTCTTTATAAACTTACGATGAGAGTTTAGTTTTTTAAGGCCTTAGAATGTTCTTGATTGTCACGTTTTTATACCTTAACATTGAATGCCATCAATGGTGCAAAAACCATACATCCGAATATTCCTGCATCCTAAAGTGTGTATCTAGGGTTGGGATTGATTTATGAGTTCATGAAACATTTAGACCTTGCAGATGACCAATTTACGGACGTCGTCATGCAGTCAACGTTAGCCATGCTATGGCATCTTTTATTGTGAAAGTTTGTGAGTGAAGCACTCATATGATGGTACATGGAGTTGAATCCAATAACTACCTGAACTTATGAAACCATGTATCCAGATTAAAGATGGTTTATTAGAACTGTTTTGTGGTAAAAGTCAAGTCTTCATCAACTTACTTTCTTAACTGAAAGTTACTAAATCTCATCATTTTAATAATAGAAACATTGGTTATGTTCAGTTTGTTTGTAAGACCTTATATTACGTGTACGCGGCTGACCCGAGGATTCGGATAGGGTACGAAATCAATACAATACTACGGCTCGGGCCTTAAGAACTTGTCGGTATTTCTAATTGATTTCTAAAACGAGTGACGAGATAATGATAGCAATAATAGTAGAAATAAACGTAACTACGCAGCGGAAATAATATAACCAAACAACCAATAACGTGAACTAATCAAACTGAACAGGATACCCAAAACAGAACCTGTTTTGTGGCTGTTCTTTGATCAGAAACAGAGCCGAAAAACAGCAGCAGTGCAAAACAGAACAGAGCAGCAGCCTGTTCACAGCAGTAAATCAGCCCCTTTGCGGCGACTGTGTTGGCGGCTGCTGGTGGTTATTCAATGGCAATCAGCAGCTTTGCTGATTGCAGGTTGGCGGCAGCAGTAGTAGAAAGACAGCAGTGGTTCAATAGTGATCAGCAAACACACAACACACGAGCACAATAATCAAAACAGTAAAGAACACAGAGATTTAACGTGGTTCGGTCAAGGATTGACCTACGTCCACGGGCTACGAACCAGGGTTTCTTTTTATTACTTTCAAGACTTAAGATTACAAGTACAATATGAGGGTATTTATAATAAAAGACAAATAAAACTTAACATAAATAAGTTTTGGCAGATTAGGGTTAGGGCCGGCTGCCCCTAACCCCTTTCTGCAGCAGCTTTGTGGCTGTTCCAGGGCTCGACCCAAGATGGATCGGAGCCCACAACACAACAATCTCCCACTTGGGCTTCGAAACATCTTCACTAGCCCTCCACATCAATGCGTCAAACACTTCAACCTGCTTCCACCCGGATGCGTGAAACATTTGCAACTGCACTTGTCTTGTACTTCTGTAATCTTGAACCTTTTATGAAGAGAACCCTTCATACCACCTGATCCGTAGCCGCCTTCATCTGCAATTAACCCTGAAGGCCAACTGAAGCTACACAGAGCTTCAGTTTATCCAACGTGACAACTTTAGTGAACATGTCAGCTGGATTCCTGTCCCCTTTGATGTTATTCAACTGGATAGTACCATCACTGATTAGCCCCCTGATGAAATGATACCTCATATGAATGTGCTTAGTCTTCCCATGATAAACTGGATTCTTTGCAAGTTTCATAGCACTTTCATTATCGCAGTACAACGGATACTCTGCCTGTTTTCTGTCTAATTCACCCAGAAAAGTCTTCAACCAAACAAGCTCTTTACTAGCCTCAGCGGCTGCCATATACTCAGCCTCTGTAGTTGAAAGTGCCACGCTCTTTTGGAGCCTAGACATCCAACATATTGCAGTATCACCCATAGTAAACACATACCCTGTTGTACTTTTGTAGGTCTCTTTACATCCACCCAAATCTGCATCAGAATAACCCTTAAGAATTGCATCTCTACCCCTAAAACATAAAGCCATCTTTGAAGTGCCCTTCAAATATCTAAGCAGCCATTTAACTGCTTCCCAGTGTTCTCTCCCCGGATTAGACATAAACCTGCTAACAACTCCCACTGCATGAGCAATATCAGGCCTTGTGCATACCATTGCATACATAAGACTGCCCACAGCTGATGCATAAGGAACCTTCGCCATGTCGGCCTTGTCTTCATCTGTCTTTGGAGACTGATCTTTAGAAAGCTTAATATGACTACCCAATGGTGTATTTCGGGTAGTTGTCTTCTCATGATTCATTTTGAATTTCTCTAATATTTTCTTAATATACTTTTCTTGAGATAATATTAAAGAACCGTTCTTCTGATTCCTGGTGATGCTCATGCCGAGTATCTGCTTAGCTGGACCTAGATCTTTCATTTCAAACTCTTCAGACATCTGTCGTTTCAATCTATTAATTTCTGACATGTCTGAACCGGCTATCAGCATATCATCCACATAAAGGAGAAGAATGATATAGGAATTCTTGAATTTCTTAAGATAGCAGCAGTGATCCATCTCGCACCTCCTATACCCATTTCTGCCCATAAAATCATCAAACTTAATATACCACTGTCTGGGCGCCTGCTTCAAACCATAAAGACACTTTTTTAGTTTGCACACCATGTTTTCCTTACCAGCTATCTTAAAACCCTCTGGTTGTGCCATGTAGATATCCTCCTCAAGGTCGCCATGCAGAAAAGCTGTCTTTACATCTAGCTGCTCTAAATGTAAGTTTTCTGCAGCCACGATACTAAGCACCAGTCTGATTGTAGTCATTTTAACCACGGGAGAAAATATTTCATTGTAATCAACCCCGTGCTTTTGTTGGAACCCCTTAACTACCAATCGTGCTTTGTATCTCTTAGTTCCATCACTTTCATCCTTGATTCTATATACCCATCTGTTTTGAAGAGCTTTCTTCCCCGTGGGAAGTTTAGTAAGAACCCAAGTTTGGTTCTTTTCAAGTGAACCCATTTCTTCTTTCATTGCACGCTCCCACTGAGACGAATCTTTCACACGGATGGCCTCTGAGTAGCATTGTGGTTCACCATTTTCAGTGAGAAGAAGATAATTAACTGATGGAGAATATCTCTGAGGAGGTACAGACGTTCAAGTAGACCTCCTAACCCAATGTGAAGTATTTGAATTTCCTGAATCATTTGATGGTGCGGACTGTTCATCCACAGGATCTGAACTCCCACTATCAAAGAGATCTTCTTGTTCTTCAAATTCTTCCTGATCATTATCTTCAGTTTCTGAACTTTCTTCTTCAGTACTCTGATTGTTTTCTTCAGTATTTCGACTTTCTGTCTCTGAACCATGGCTTTCTGAATTCTGGTTATCATCTTCAAACACCACCTGATCTTTACGAGTTTCTGGTATGGTTGAATTCTTGTCTTTGTAAAGTTTAGTTTCATTAAAGACCGGATCTCGACTCCTGATAGTTTTCCTGGCTTCAAAGTCCCAAAGCCTATATCCCATCGATTCAGATCCATAACCAATGAAGGTACATTTCTTTGCCTTAGGATCAAGCTTATCCTTCTCAAAATCTTTTACACCAGTATATGCATCACAACCAAATACCTTTAGATGTTTGTAACTAACCTCTCTTCCAAGCCATTCCTCTTCTGGTATTTTGAAACCAAGAGGAACCGAAGGTCCTCTGTTTATCAGATATGCAGCAGTGTTAACTGCATCAGCCCAAAAGGTTTTGGGAAGCCCTGCATTCAATCTCATGCTCCTGGCTCGTTCATTCAACGTCCTGTTCATTCTCTCAGCTACTCCGTTTTGTTGGGGAGTACCGGGAACCGTCTTGATTATTTTGATTCCTCTTTCAGCACAGTAATTCACAAATTCATTGCTGATATATTCCCCTCCATTATCCGACTTTATACACTTCACCTTCAGATTGGTTTCCATCTCAACGGCTGCTTTCCATTTCTTGAAAACATCAAACACATCATACTTGTTTTTGAGAAAATAAACCCATACTTTGCGCGTCGCATCATCAATGAAGGTAACATAATAGCTGGAGCCTCCTAATGATGTTACAAGAGTTGGTCCAAACACATCAGTGTGGACAAGTTCAAGTTTTTCAGCCTTAGGTGTCTTTCCCGTCTTCACAAAAGTAACACGTTTCTTCTTGCCAAGCACACATGGTTCGCAGAATCCGGCTTCAAGTTCTACTTTCTTCAAGTCTGGGAATTTACCTCTTTCTGCTAACATTTTCATGCCTTTCTCACTCATATGACCAAGTCGTTGATGCCACAAACTAGATTGACTTGGTCCACTGGTTACTGCATTCACATCACCTGCCGGTACCTCAACCATGTATAAAGTACCTTTCTTTTTCCCACGAGCAACTACCAAGTTTCCTTTGACGACTTTCCATTGTCCACCCCCGAACAACACATCATAACCTTGGTCATCTAATTGCCCAATGGAGATTAGCATCTTCCTCAACTTAGGAATTACCCTAACATCTTTCAGTGTCCATGTATTTCCTAGAGGAGTCTTCAAATCAATGTCTTCCATCCCAGTAATATCCAGAGTCTGATCATTAGCCAAACGAACTTTGCCAAAGTTTCCTGTTCTCAAATTCTTCATCTTCTTTGAGCTAAAGGTAGCATGAAAAGAAGCGCCAGAATCCATGATCCATGACTCAGTGGTGTTCTCAACGCAACAGATAAGAGTATCATCATCTGTATCATCCGTAGCAGCGTTAACCTCTTTCTTTTCTTTAGATGTCGATGGTTTGGGACATTGACTTCTGAAGTGCCCGGTCTCCTTGCAATTCCAGCAAGTAATATCTTTTCTTGGTCTTGATTTACTTCTTCTCTTTGATTTAGATCGGCCCCTGTTACCTCCTCGTTCGTTCTTCCTTCCTCTGCCTTCAGTACTCAACAAGGAACTAGAAGACTCACCAGTGCTCCTCCTTCTAATGTCCTCACTCATAATCAGGTCGCGAACTCCATCAAGTTTAAGCTTAGTGTTTCCGGACGAACTACTAACTGCTGTAACGGTTCCTGACCAGCTTTCAGGTAACGAGGATAACAATAGTAAGGCTAGGACTTCATCATCGAATTTGATATCGACAGACACTAGGCGAGAAATAATAGAGTTAAAGTTGTTAATGTGAGTGTTAACAGAACCACCTTCTTTTAGTCTCGTGTTTACAAGTTCCCGAATAAGAAAGACCTTGTTGGCTGCGGACGGCTTCTCGTACATGTTAGACAGTGCATCCATGATGCCTTTGGCTGTCGTTTCCTTCAGAATGTTAAAGGCAACATTCTTTGTCAGCGAGAGTCTAATCACAGCAACAGCTTTCCTATCAAGTGCAGCCCAATCAGCATCTTTGGTGTTTTCAGGTTTATCACCCAACAACGTTGCACTCAAATCTTTCTGAACAAGTAAGTCTTCAATCTGCATCTTCCACCATCCAAAGTCGACGCCATCAAACTTCTCGATTCTCGTTTTACCCTCATCAGCCATAATACCGGAGATCAAAGGATGAGAGCAACCAAGGCTCTGATACCACTTGTTAGGTATTACGTGTACGCGGCTGACCCGAGGATTCGGATAGGGTACGAAATCAATACAATACTACGGCTCGGGCCTTAAGAACTTGTCGGTATTTCTAATTGATTTCTAAAACGAGTGACGAGATAATGATAGCAATAATAGTAGAAATAAACGTAACTACGCAGCGGAAATAATATAACCAAACAACCAATAACGTGAACTAATCAAACTGAACAGGATACCCAAAACAGAACCTGTTTTGTGGCTGTTCTTTGATCAGAAACAGAGCCGAAAAACAGCAGCAACAGCAGCAGTGCAAAACAGAACAGAGCAGCAGCCTGTTCACAGCAGTAAATCAGCCCCTTTGCGGCGACTGTGTTGGCGGCTGCTGGTGGTTATTCAATGGCAATCAGCAGCTTTGCTGATTGCAGGTTGGCGGCAGCAGTAGTAGAAAGACAGCAGTGGTTCAATAGTGATCAGCAAACACACAACACACGAGCACAATAATCAAAACAGTAAAGAACACAGAGATTTAACGTGGTTCGGTCAAGGATTGACCTACGTCCACGGGCTACGAACCAGGGTTTCTTTTTATTACTTTCAAGACTTAAGATTACAAGTACAATATGAGGGTATTTATAATAAAAGACAAATAAAACTTAACATAAATAAGTTTTGGCAGATTAGGGTTAGGGCCGGCTGCCCCTAACCCCTTTCTGCAGCAGCTTTGTGGCTGTTCCAGGGCCCGACCCAAGATGGATCGGAGCCCACAACACAACAGTTTTGTGGTAAAAGTCAAGTCTTCATCAACTTACTTTCTTAACTGAAAGTTACTAAATCTCATCATTTTAATAATAGAAACATTGGTTATGTTCAGTTTGTTTGTAAGACCTTATATTAGAAATATGAAATGGAAAGAAATAGGAAAGCACTTAGGAAGAATATATACAAAAGTAGTAGTGGGAAACCATATCTTCTGTGTTTCATGGTCTTCTGCAAACTAATACTAATTATATAGAGGTGACAGAATTGACTTGTTTACTGATGGTGGGTCAATTTGTGTTACGTTTTACCTGTAAAGTATGTCTGAAGTGTTTTTTTAATGCTTTTTTTCAAAATATTCATCATTGAAAAATAGTGTTGCTAATCGTATCTGATGCAGTAATTTTTTTCTGAGATTAATTTTGAAGTTTTTGACAAAAGGGGTATGGCTCAACCCAACCTGTTTCAGTACTAATACAGTGAGGTGACAAAATTGACTCATTTACTTATGCTTGGATTGATTTGGGTTGCTTTGTAATCTAAAAAAAAAAATTAAAATAATAACATCTTTTAAAGGGAACTGATAAAAATTCGCCCAGAGTAATTTTTAAATGTGCTAGACCTCTTAATCATTTTATTTAAAAACTTAGATTATCATTGAAATAAGATGATGCCTCTAATCATATTTTACACACTACTTTTTATTTCATAAGTAACTTAAAAACTTCAGACAAAAGGGGTTTGGCTCAAGCTGACTGACCCATTTTGGCCCGAACTCTGACCCACCTATTTTGCCACCTCTATGAATATGTGATATTCTCGGGGATGAACCCTGTATACTGTACCGATCTTCTGAAATCTAACAAACTTAACCCATTTTGGTAATTTCCAGATGGATGAAGTGCTTGCTTCAGTTGCAGAGACAATAAAGAACTTTGCTGTAATATACTTGGTGGACATAACAGAAGTGCCGGACTTCAATACAATGTACGAACTTTACGACCCATCAACTGTAATGTTTTTTTTTTCAGGAACAAACATATCATGATTGATCTTGGTACTGGTAACAACAATAAGATCAACTGGGCCATGAAGGACAAACAGGAGTTCATAGACATTGTTGAAACTGTCTATCGCGGGGCCCGGAAGGGACGTGGCTTGGTCATTGCACCCAAAGATTACTCCACCAAGTACCGTTACTAAACTCATTCATGCATATGGACATGTGGATTTGAACTGAATTTAGATTGGCATAAACCAGTTGAGACTTATAAATTGTTTTAACGTTGGTGTGAGTGTGACTGGTATTTTGAAATCATGTATTAAGGTTTAATAACTTTGCTTTAATAAATCTTGTATATCCATCCCTCACTAAATACGTCTAATATTCAAATGCTATGGAGAAAATAACAACTATGATGTTAAATTAAATGGTATGAAGGATACACATGTGTTCAACTTTTTTTTTTCATTCAAGTTATTTTGGAAAGTGTAAAGCTAAAATCTTCTAGAGATGTACATACCATTAGATCTTTTGTTGTACAAACTGTTAAAATAGCCAAAGCTATTGTCATTCAACATATATTTTTGATTTTTGATGGCCTCCAAAGTGGTTTTAGTAATTTGATAATCAACTTAAAGTCTTTTTTTTTTTAACGGTAAATGTGCGACCCTGATTCGGATAATATATGTTATCTTAATCGGGCCCACCTATTCGTTTCCCAGCCGAGACCGCACCCCCAACCCCCATAAGAGGAAACCCATTGCTGAGAAAACCCCCTGGCCAACCCTAAACATTTTTGCTTAGAGTAAGATTTAAACCTACGACTTCACAATATTTACATGTCGTGAGTAAAAGTCATTTGGATTGATAGCGAGTGGTAAAAGTCAGGGTCTTAAATCCTTGGTGTAAACACCAGTGAACGCGGTCCCATTAGTCATATATGCTAATTTTACGAGTGTTTTATTCCTTCACTGTGGTCCATCTAGTTGACGTTGATCTATATATATTTGTGCAAAATACAATTCACCGGTACCCAAATATGAAAAAGTAGAAGGGCCTACATTTGATCATTAGTATATGAGCTGGCTGTTGAAAAGAAATCGATCACCACCTTTGAACTAATTCACATATACTCTTTGAATATCTTGTATCATTTATAAATAACAAGATCATCTGTAAAAGGGATTAGAGAGGACATGGCAACTCCTTGGGTATAAGGGACAAAGCTTAATCGGAAATGAACTCCTCTTGAAAATATGCCTTATGCGTTGACCCACCTACTGACAGAGCTTAAACACTTTCATAGGGAGCGGGGGCGCGCTCCATTTAAACCTTAGTCTCTTGAAAAGAGTTAAGGTGTCTTACCACTTAACGTTTTGTGATGGTCGTATAAGAATTTATTAAACAAACGGGGTTATCTAATTAAACATTAACTTAGGAGATTTCATTCACTTTCTCATGACCCGTCAAATGCCTCATACCTTCATTAATCAGAATTTGAACAAAGTTAATTAAACTCTTGGTCAAACTAAACTTGAATGACGTGTAGATTGGATCTTCAAGTCGGAGGAAAGATTTGGTCTATCTTTATTGCCGAAATACCAATTTTGCGTTCAAATTGGTGTATATGTGTCACCATCGTATCATCCAAAATTTCTTATTATATGAAATGAACCCCACACAAATATACATAAAATATGCACGAACATCATCAAACTATCTACAAGAACACACAAACATGCAAATGCATACATGATGTAGTATATTTTATAAGCAAAAAGTTGGTTGAAATTTCACTTCATCGCACATGCGAGCAGCAAGAATGACAATATGTGGGGTATGAGGCATGTTTTAGTTATCCAACTCTTATTTTTTATAATAAAACTGTTTATGATTTAATCATATGGTTAACATTTAACTACTGTGATACTCATTATCTGAAACTCAATCTTAATTAAACTCATTTAAAAATGGAAATCATAAAATCAAATACTCAACTAGACTTTTATAGTTTCATATTTAATATAATTTCAAGTTTCTTAAAATTTTAGTATACTATTTACTATATTTATTAAAATTATATAATATACTATTAAATTTGGTTTCTATACGGGTAAACATATTTGGGTACCGGGGCATTTATCACTAATATTGTGCCCATTTTAAACCAGTGAAAAAACTAATTAATAATTTAATATTCGGTCCTACACGTATTAATTTTTAGATTTTTCTCATGTGTTTGTGTTTTTTTCCTGACATTCTCACCAAACATATCACATATTTCAACGGAAACAAGAACTCATTTTGAAACATTATTTGCAATTACTGGTCTTTAAAATTCTGGTTGTGGCATAGTTCCAGACCATTTTATTTTTAAACTAGTTGTGGCTAGCTAATCTTAGCAAAAAATTGAAAATTAAACAGACCATATAATGGAAATCAAACGGATGAAAACTTGAAATTTGTGGCTTTATTAAGTGAAATAACAAGATATAACCTTAGAGCATTCACGTTTCTCATTCATATCTTTATAATTATACTAAAAATTATTTTTTTTTCTCATCAATTAATAATATTTTTTTATAATTTTATCATTATTTTTTATTTATGCTCTACTTACAATCACTTTAAAACATATTAAAATAATTATAAGGGTTTAACAGTGATTTCTTAATTAATATACAGATGAACAGTAACTCAGTCACTTTTCATTTTTTCCACTCATAACCATTTACAATTATTTTTTAAAATATAGAAAACATACTCACATAAATATAAGAAACATAACGTAAAATGCTCTTAAATGATAATGCGGTGTGCATTTCACTCGATTTTTGGAACTATTTTTAAATATATAGACATAAAATAATAATAATGTGATTTTTTAAAGATAAAGGTGAGTCATTTGAGAGCATCTTGATAGCTTTCCGGTTGAGCAAGATCCCATTTCAATAAATGAATTATTGAAGATATATAAAGTGTATATGGACAAAACAAATATCATAATCAATTTATTAATGGATCTAAACACAAACATATGCAGTGTGAAATAATAAATAACGCACGGAATTTATTGCACGATTTAAATATATTTTAAGATATTAAAAGAAACATATTCCATGTCTTACACTTTTTTATTTTCTAAAATTCAGACAGTATATTTTAAGTTTTAAATATATATATATATATATTTTAAACAGTCTGAAAATATTGTAATATATTTATTTACTGGTTAATAAATGCGCGCCGTTTAAAAAAAAATCGGTATACGGTATTTTTAGTTATAAACTTATTTAGTTTTTCTAGTTAGATTATATTTGATAAATAAGAATGAGTGCTTTATACACTTTTTAAAATAACTTTACACACGATTCACATAATGCCACATAAAAAATGGTCATCATGTGATCATGCACGTAATATAATATTACAGATAGTACAACAAAGAAAACAAGCCTTATGGCTTAAATAATCATAATTAGCAGGGCATGATTCGTGAATCATCTTTTAATTTTTCAAGTTATGGGTGCAAATGAGTCATCACTTTATTTTTTTAATTAAATTTATTTGCTAAAAACTTGAATCGAATCTAGTTTAAACAAAGTTAAGCGAGCTCAAATAATATGAATTGAAATAATAAATGAGCTTAAGTCACCACTAAATTAGGCTTGTGAGTTTAAACGAATATCATTTTTACAAATGTAATAATGTTTGTTCACATAATAAGTACTGTTATCGATCTATAAATTATTATGTTTATTATGAAAAGTAATACAAACTCACTAAAGTTAGGTTAATAACACCAATTAAGTGGTGTTGTGAAATAGGTTATAATTGAGATTTCTATTCTATTTGACAATGAGTTTCTAATCATTCAAACATGAAAGGTGATGCAAGTAATGAATAAGAAAGTTGGGGAATGATGCACTAAGCACTAGCTACATAATCACTAAACCAATCTGTGTTCCTTGAAAACATACGGCTTCTTTTAAAAAGATAAAATAAAAGTGTAGATACAATAATTAATTAATAGTATTTATTAAGTAGTTGATATAGATAAATATTTATAAAGTATACATGTCACACTAGTAAGAGGAGAAGGTGTCGTCTGGATTTCCCTGTTTCCCAGGGTAGTCACATTAGTTTTTTTAGTTTTTTTAGTTTTCATAGTTTTTCTTTATTTTGTAGGGTGTCGTCCCATGTTTTTATATTTTTCCTAATATGTTGTGGAATTGATATAATCAACTCATAACAAACAAAATCAACCAGCCGTTAAATATATACCAACTTGAGGATTATAAGTTGAAGCGGGACAAGGGGTGGTGGAATATAGGAAAGTATGAAGCAGGACATACTTGAAACTTTCATTGTCAAAAGTAGAAAATTACTACAGTAATATTATGCAAAAAGAAGGAAAGAAAAGAGAGATTGGGAAACAGAAGAGATAGAAAGAAGACAGAAAGCTGTACTCTAAAGTCAGACATCAACCCTAACCTCATTCCCTCTCTCTCTCTCATATCTTTTTAGGTTCATTCCCATTTTTCTTTTCAATCATCCAAATGCATCCCCCTCTCTCTCTCTCTATCGAGAATCAAGATCAACACTAGTCTGTGTTTGTATGTGTGTGCTGATGAGACAACAATTGATCATATTGTGCTTAGAGGGTCTGCTTCAGTTTTTTCCAAAAAACTAAACATTGTCTTTTTGGTTGATGCCAAATTACCAGAGGAAAAACCTTGGGAAAACAATTGAGATTTCAAGAAGTAAACTAGGGTTCAAACAAAGCTTAATTCTTTCTTTTGTCTTCTGCATATCTTTACCTTTTCATGATGATGCAACATAACCTCATATCATATCTATAGTTACGTACACTTCTACTACACACAAGTTTGAACATATACATATTGACAACTAGTGGAGAATTGAAGAAGATGATGAGACAGCAGAAAGTGATGTTGGAAGATAATTTGAATTCTGCTTCTGGTGATCTTCATGCAAATACTGTTGATTCTTGTTCTGATAATATTAAAGGTCAAGAAAATGGAAGCAATCACCAACACTATTCTCTACATCCTCCTCCGAGTCAAAGTCAACCATTAATCAAGAAAAATAGAAGTCTTCCAGGCAACCCAGGTTCAAAATCTATTAAATCTTCAATCTTGTTCATGTGTTTTCATCATTTTCATAAAACGATAAAGGGTTTTCAGTTTTTCTCTATTTTGAAACGAAAAGCATGGTTTTTAAAGAGTCAACCATGTACTAGCAGTTGACCCAGGTTCAAAATCACTTAAATCTTTTTCATTGGTTTTCACCATTTCCATTAAAGAAAAAATGTGGGTACTCTTTATTTCATTACTTTGAAATGAAAATCATGCTCTTTTCAGTAAAATGACAAATGAAACAATTTCCGTCTCTAACAAAACTATAACCAATAGATAAAGTACCTATTATTCTGTTGTTTGTGTGTTGTAGATCCAGAAGCAGAAGTGATATCTTTATCACCCAAGACACTAATGGCGACAAATCGATTCGTGTGTGAGATATGCAGCAAAGGGTTTCAACGAGATCAAAACCTGCAACTTCACAGAAGAGGACACAATCTGCCATGGAAGTTGAAGCAGAGGAACAAGAATGAAGTGGTGAGGAAGAAAGTGTATGTGTGTCCAGAAGTGAGCTGTGTGCACCATGAACCATCTAGGGCTCTAGGCGATTTGACTGGAATCAAGAAACACTTCTGCAGAAAACATGGTGAAAAGAAGTGGAAATGTGATAAATGTTCAAAGAGTTATGCAGTTCAATCAGATTGGAAAGCTCATTCCAAAACCTGTGGCACTAGAGAGTACAAATGCGACTGTGGTACCCTTTTCTCAAGGTACAAATTCCTTCATTTATCATCACTATCACCATGCATTCAAACTTTAAAGAACCAATCAGTCAAAGTTTAACATGTTATGTGTTAAAGTAACCTAGATTCGATCCATGTCATATTTCATGTATTTTGTCGTTTGGTATTGAATGAATCGGTGTATAGTAAGAAAAAATGGTCATATCATATCAACCAGAGCTAAGTCCAACATCATGTGTATTTGTCTGATTTCATGTCAATGTATGTTTAGGGCTGTTAAATCTATCACTCTTGCTCAATGCACCCATTGTTGATTTGTATGATTTTGATTTTTTTGACTAAATGTGTATATGCTTGTATTTAACTTGGTCTATTTACGTTTGCCCTTATACATACTCGTGTATTCAAGTTTTAAAAAGATAGAATAATGTGAGAAGATGATACAATAATATCGGTATGCTTTTACAAAACTCGTGTTGTTTTGAATGACATGCTTATACCACAACAAACATTAAAGAATCCTTTTTTATTTGTATTGAAAGAAGAAGCTAGAAACACACATAATCATACTTTTAAATTTACAATATATTTTCATCATCATGAAAGTCTTTCATGTGTTAAAGAATCTTATAATACTATAGTAAATGAAGTTCCTTTTCACATTTATTGACAAATTTGATTCTCTAACCGGTTTTTTTATTATTAAAAGTTCATTTACTCAATAAATAACTCAACTTTCCTTTGTGGATGTCTGTGTTTTCACATTTCTGGTTTAAGAACATGTATAATATATAAATTTTTTATACTTTTTTCAAAAAGTTTTTTGTTTTTTTGTGCTTTGGAGTGTTCTGCTTGTTCATAAATATTCTTTCTTTGTGGTTATTTTAATCTTGAAAATGTACAGGAGGGATAGCTTCATCACACATAGAGCTTTCTGTGATGCACTAGCAGAAGAGAGTGCACGTGCAATCACTGGAATAGACCCAACAACAATTCCGGGTCAAATACCGACCCGTTTCATTGATCATCTTCTTGACCCGATCCATACATCTTTGTTGAAAAAAGAAGAAAACCCATTTCCATCATGGTTGCTACAAACCCAATCCCAAGATCAAGATTGCAGCCCTAGCAGTACTACTACAAGTCATGGGCCCACAGTGAAAGCCCACCAACCAGCACCATCTGCTTACATGTCAGCTACTGCATTGCTACAAAAAGCAGCTCAGATGGGTACAAGTCATCTAAGTAAGGGTACAAGTATACAAGCACCATGTACAACATCTTTGAGACCCCACCACCAACCATACATAGCTCAGGTGTCTGCTAACTCTGCTGCAGCTGGTAACAACACTTGTGGTACAAGTGGTTCAAGCGGTTTGCTTGGAGATGGTGCATGTGCAGGTGGACCATCATCCTTAGCCCATCATCCATCATCATCCTTTCTTCATCCCATGAACATGAGCATGATGATGATGATGAATCAAGATAGTTTTAGTGATGTGTCAACTTTTGGAGATGCATTAGGTCAAATCTTGGATGCAAAGAAAGAAGGAGATGATGATCATGACCATGGAAGTATGCATGAGAGTCATATGATGATGATGATGATGCATGATTCCAAGAGTGGCAATGGTGGTAATATTGGAGTTGGAGCCATGGGCAATGAGGGAATGACAAGGGATTTCTTAGGGCTTAAAGCTCCCTCACATATTAATGGTAGTGATATTGTAAGCACAAATCAAACATTTAAACTATGGCAAGCAAAGTAATCAATAGATTAATTAATCAATTTAGGGTTCTTGCATCTAGATGATCTTTCATGTTCCATTTTGTATTCCAAATGAAAAATCTTTTGAGACTCCATTGATCCATATAATCTTCTCTTAGCCCCAAACATGTGATACTAGCTATGCACAAAAAGAGGCGACAAATATAACCCTTTCTTACAAAAACTAGGTTCATAATCACACCAAAATATTATATGAGTTCATTTAAGTCAACTCAAATCATACAATGATCACAAATCACTCTTATAAAACTTTGTAACTTAAAAAGTTAAAGACGGATCCAAAAGGTTATCTCACTTGGTATATTGTTTGTCGTCATCACCTAGCTACACCTACTTATCTCCATCACTACCACTATTCCCCTAAACCCCATTTGGTCATAACTTGTGTTCACCCATTACCCGACCTATTTATTCCGTAACTAGCTTTAGTAAACTCATGTGTTACGCGGGTTGAATAAACAAAATATTAAACAGAATAAAAATTATTAATTATAAAACGATATACTAAGACATGATATGATCGAAATTAGGTATGATTAATAATTATAGATAATAAAACAATAATATGAACTTTTTAAACTTGTTTATTTTTTTCAAAGATAAAGTAAACATTATGTTTCAAAATAACGTTTTAAAAATTTTTCATTTTTAAAATTTTTTTTACTATAACTTCCTATTTTAATTATTTTTACTTTAAAAAAACCAATTTTATAATATTACATAAAAATAGTTTATTTTTTAGAAAATTTTTTTTTATAAAAAACTAATTCTATAAAAATAACATTAATAAAAACATCTCTTTCTTAATTTATTAAAAAACTAATTATAATATAAAAATGAATAAATAATATTATTAGTAATTAATGTAGTTATTTAATAAAATAGAGAAGCGGGAAAATTTTGATAAGAATAAATATGATGCTGACACGTGACACTATCATTTACCCTTTTATTAGAATAGAAAGATACTTATTAACTTGTCGTCTTTTAATACAGTAAAAAGTTGATATATATAATTGGAGTGTTTTATTGAGATTGTTTATATATATATATATACTTTATATCTAGTTATTTGTATATAAGTGGAATAAATAATTTACATGATTGTTTATTTTTAAAATGTTTATTTAAAATAAGCAAATTAGTATTTTAATAAGCAATACTAGCGCGGTTTTTCTCTAAATACGATGGGATTTTGGATTTAAGTAATTATATTATACTATATATGAATAAACTAGTTTGATGATCTGTAATATTAAAGGGTAGTTTTGGTATTTTAGTCTTTTTTGTGTTTGATAACCAATGTTTTTTAAGCAAACGTCGACCAGTCACAACAGAAGCACTCCGCCAGTGTACCATCCACAACCAGCCATCTCCCGCCACTGCAACGATGAGATGCGGTGACGAAAAGCGGTGGTGGTGGGACACGACGTTGACGGTGACCAACAACGGTAGTTTGCGGTGGTGGCGGTAAGAGGCGGTGGGTGCGTGTAGTCAAGGTTCACCCCAAACGACTCCTTACAATTGAGTGCCGCCTAATCAGCTACGTAACCACCATTTCCTGCTGCCATCAACCTCAACTTCATGACCGTGTTGATCTGTAAAACTTAGGGTTATCACCAACAACTTCAGTCAAGAAGGTTACCACCACGCTTAAATCAAATCGATACAACCAGACGTTTATCCTCATATTAACCCTCAAACTCATCTTCCTAACACCGGTCAATACCACCTCGACAACCACCACCAGATGCCGCCGCCATCGATCTCTTTCAGCAATACTTTAGAATCAACGTCGCCCCCACCAAACCGAGACTACACCAGTGTCGCTACTTTCCTCCGAATCAACACCGCCCACCCAAACCGATGGTGGCGACGAGCGGCAATAGTTCAAGAACACAAAAAAAAATGAGATCGGTGACTTTGGGAAAAGAACCATGAGTTACGCTGTGTTACCGAGTCTCATTTAACGAGAGAAATGAAAGGAAATGAGCGGAAAGTGAAAAATAATTGTGTTCCTGGGTTTTTTTATGGAGGGAAATGGAAGGAAACAAAAAAACTTTATGTTCCCGAGTTTTTTAAAAGAAGAAAATGAAAAGAAATGAAAGGAAAATTTTCAAAGATTTTTCTTTCTAACTTTCCTTCCAAAATGGAAGGAAATGAAAAGAAAAGAAATATAACACATAAAATTCTAACTTTCTTTTTATTTTCTTCGAACTCTGAAACACGAAAATTTAATATTTCTTTTCCTTTCTCTTCATTTCTTTTCTCTCCTTAATTTCCTTTTCTTCATTTTTTTTCTCTCGCTAATTTTCTTTCCGTTCTTTTCTTTTTTTTTTTCTTTTATTAAACTCGGGAACATAGCGTTAGGTTCTATTGATATAAAGATGGATTTCAAATGAAAATGTAAACTAATATACTCGAAGGATCAAGTCCGCAAGTAAGACTTGTTTTCTTTCTTGATTTAACATTCTTCTTTTAAATTCATAATTTTTTTAGGAAACTAATAATTTAAAAGAATATAACTGATGATTAAAAATAAATATTCAAAATTAAAAGATTATAATTTTCATGCAGATTCGTCATACGACAACTCAATACATGCAATGTGCCAAAACCATAAACAAAAATGTTAATGAAAATAACTTTAACAAATAAAGTATAAGCAACTTAACAATATTTTATACATATTAATTTAGAAACTATATGAACACTTACTTTTTGTTTGTACTTTGTTATTGTATAGAAAAACATATGAGGTTAAATATAATAACTTTGTATTAAACGGTACGGGGTTAATTTATATTTCGTTGTTACATACGCTAATTTAGAAACTAGATGAACAACTATTTATCACGTTACATATGACGCCATCATACGTATCTTTTTATGTATTTTTTAGTTGGTATACGTTTCGATATAAATAAATTTATTTAGAAAAAAATCTGGTCAAATATAACATGTGTTCATTCAACGATATAAATTCGAGTTACTTTACGTCACAATGTAAAATTTAGTTTAGAGATAAGTCGGGTCGATTATAGTCTATATTTTATCATGATACGTATGATGTCGCCGCAACGTGCGACGGGTTAAAAGACTAGTTATGTTTTCAAAACAAAAAGCATATGCACGTATGGGGTCACATTGGATTCTTAATCAGTCCCCCTGAATTGAAAGATTCCTCATGAAATGGTGCATAAAAAGTAATATTATCTATGACAAATGTCTCACTTAGTTTTTAATGATTTTAAATCAAAAGGTTGAATGAAATTAAAAGGAAAAAAGGGTTGTTAAAAAAACTGACACATGTTAAATTACATATTCAAATCGGACGCAGACCTATGTCTACATATATTCATGGACATTAATATACATTATACTTTTGAAAATATAGTGTTTTATAATACTGATATAGGAATGCTTCTAATAAAATGGTTGCCAATATACATTATACTTTTGTCAAAACACTAAATCAATTAAACATTATACTTTTGTCAAAACACTAAATCAATTAATTAATTTGAGAAAAAACACACCTAATATAATGTTTATAAGATGTACATAGTGAGCTTTAAGTCGTCATAATGCACCTGGATAATATGTCAAGGGTTTAGTTATATTAAATTCATGATGACATGAGCAAGTAGCTAGGTACAAAAAAATCTAAACTATTTTAGTGGAAGAAAATATTAAAAGTATAACAAATTGTTAAATAAAAGATAACCAGTATTGGCTTTTAAAAGTTTTTATTGGTTTCAATAATTTATATGCACAGAAAAAATATAGATCATGTTTTTGCATTCTCAGAGATCGACTAGCTAGCTAGTGCACACGCAGTGTAAATTATTATAATTTCGTTAACTTTTTACAATACTTTATGTTGTAATTTTTATAATGTAAAAAATAAAATTATTTAAGTTTATAAATTATTAAATTCATAATTTAAAGATTGATCATGTAGGTATGATTAGGCCATGATCTATCATAAAGTTGTAGTAAAATTTGTTTTGAAATAAAAATAGAAAAGCCAAAAAGCAAATATTGGGAAATGATACTCCTTGTCCCTCCTGACCTCCAATTGCAATTTATTTGGGAATCGTAATTTCATTTCGCAATGACATTATTAATTAGATAACAAATTATTTATTTTCTGAGAATATTAAGGTTTTTTTTTTTTTTTTTAAGACGGCATTTCATTCAAACAAAAGAGTTCATAGTTCATACTAGCCGGGAGCTAGCAAGAAAGGAACCACTGCATATACAACGAAAAGAAAAATTAAATACATTAATTAGTCACCCATTGTTTTAACATAAGTAATTTTGACAGTGGCCTTCACAACCCATAAATCAGGAATAACAGGGATTGAACATTGGTGAAACGCCAGGTTCACGAAAAAGAAGAGGCGGAGTGTCAAAAGAAGACTGTTTGAGCGTCGGATGAAGCCACGAAGGATCAACTATAAAGGAAGCGAATGTGGCAGGGGCGGACATACCAAGGAGGGAGGGGTAGCATCAACTTTTTACGCGTAGTGTAAAAGAATCACGTTTTACGTTTTCATGTTAAAATTTTTTTTTACGGTTTTATGTTACCGCTGAAAAATATTACGTTACCCCTAAAAAAATTTTAAACTCAAAAATTTATAGAAAATTTTAAATTTTATAAAAATTAGTCTAATATTTTATAAATATATTACCTTTTATAAAAACATTAATAACAAATTAACCCAATATCAAAAATACCCAATAAAAAGCCCAAAATTTAATTAAGCCCAAAACATTAGTAACAAATTAACCCAATACCCAATAAAAAGCCCAATTAACTTAAAAACAACAAACCCCCCCCCCCCCTCTCCAAATCTCAACCTTGCGAGTTGCGACCTTCCCCCCTGCTAGACTGCTGGAGACGGAGTGCTGCTGCCTGCTGCTGCTGTTGCTGCGGACCTTGCGGGCTACGGCCACCGCCCTGCACCCTCCACCCTCTTTCTAGGCTACTACTGCTTCTTCTTCTTCAAGGTACACTTTCTAGTTTCAAGGCTTTTTTTCAATTTATAATATTTAAGTATTATTTGCAAAATTTCAAAAGTAGGATATTGATTAATGGTTATTTGATTTAATTTTTAGGGTTTATTGACAATTAGAGATTTGTATTGAAATTAGGGATTTGAATTGTGTTATTAATTAAAGATTTGATATTGAAATTAGGGATTTGATGTAATTAGATATATGAAGTAGGGATTTGAAATATTAAGTTGTTGGATATGATGGAAAGTTATGGTAACCCAAGAAACCAGAAAACTATCATTACTAATCGACATCATTTTGAGGTTGAGATTTTTAATACGGTTTTGGATATGCAAATTCAAGAATTGGGAAATCGATTTAATAAGGTACCAACTACATTGGTAGAAAATATTTCGGGTTTAAATTCTTGTAATGGATTTTCAAAGTTTGACATATCTAAAATAGTGGCTTTTTCGGAGATGTATCCGATTAATTTTAATATGAATGAAAGAGGATGTATTTTGGGTGAGCTAAGGTGTTTTATCACTCAGTAAAAGAAGATGATAGATTTACAAACTTAATGGAATGTGTCACCTTGCTCGACTAATGGTGGAAACGGGAAAAAAATCTATCTTTTCCTTTGTTTTATCTGATATTGAAGCTAGCATTGATTTTACCGGTTGCAACCGCAACTGTTGAAAGATGTTTTTCTAAACTGAAGCTTATCAAGATGGATTTACGGAATAGAATGGGGGAGGAATATTTGAACAATGCTCTAGTATGTGCGGTTAAAAGGGAAACGTTTGACGAAGTGACAAATGAGGATGTAATATTTCGTTTTCAAGCTATTGAAAAACCGAAGAGGAGAGTTCTGAGATCAATTAGGTATTTGTTTAACTTTCTTTATATTCATGTTTTTTTCCTTTTATTTTTATTAATGTACGAAAAAAATTTTGAATTACGTTACCACTGAAATAGTTTTCTAGATCCGCCACTGGAATGTGGAATATCCAACCTATAAAATGTTTGGTGAGCTTTTATACTAACATATGTTTTTAATATAGATACACAACTTTTTCTATAGTTATTTAATATTAAAACTTATTTTCATTTTTTTTTCTAACGGCAATTAAATTTTATATACTAGTGAGAAGGAAATTATATTGTTTTTTAATCTATTTAACTTATCATCTTTGGTTAATTTATGACATCTTTTGTTAATTTATGACGGTTTTCATGGAAACTCTTTAGGGGGGGAGGGGGCGATGAAGCTAAATGTCGAAAAGATTTTTATGAGAAGTTCTTATGCAAAGTATCAAAATTAAGAATACAAATGATAAGGACTTGGATGAATTTAAAGAATAGTATCAAAATTAAAAATACAAAAAAAACTATATTAAAAAACATATTAAAGAATAATTGAAACTGTATTTTAAACTATAATAAAAAAAATAATAAAAAAATAATTTTTAAATTAAAATAGTAAATTTAATAAAACGTCGTTAGGAAAATAACATTTTACTCAAAGAATAATATATAATTTTGCGGTTCAACTGTGGAGCGTCTCTAGCTGAACTGACTACTGAGAGTCCAACAGTGGGAAAAATTGGAAGTCCGACGACGACGACGGCGACTCCATCTAGTCAACGGCAATGGCGAAACGGCGAAGCTTGAAGACGACAACGATCATCCTTCTTCTCCTATGTCTCCTTGCTTTCTCCACTGTTTTCGCCCCTCTCCCTTCCCCTCTCCACAATTCCCTCAAACCCTACAAACACAATCATCACCATCACCATCACCATCATCGTCAAGTGAGTTTCTAAACCCTAAGTGCCAATTTATACCTATCGGTGGTCATTCTGATTTGCTACCTGCTCTTAACAAATCAACAGGTTGTAAATGCTCGTAAATTTGAAATTGCCGATGATATGTTCTGGAAAGACGGAGAGCCTTTTCGAATCATCGGTGGTGACTTGCATTACTTCCGTATCCTTCCTGAGGTACAATCTCATAGTTTTCCCCTTTGTTTTCGCGGTGAATTACTTGCTACTATCTATGCAATATATACTCTGGTATTGTGGTACTCTATAGCTAAGCTCATTGAATCATTAATGCTAAATTTCTAGCAAATTATATATATATAGCCTTCGCTTTTTATAGCAACTGGTTCTAGACTTTAGCATGCTATAATTTTGATACTTATGATACCAATTTCCAGCTACATACATATTTGATTGTTAATCATAGTCATTTATAGAAATTCTATTTTTTTATATTTCTGATTTCTGTAATGTATTTTGAAATAGAAATATCTAGAGAAATTATTTTCCATTTTCTCCATTCTCCTGTAATGGCGTGTAGCTTTGATTGTTCTACCCTTGTATCATTCTTTTGGTACAGTATTGGGAAGATAGGCTGTTGAGAGCGAAGGCTTTGGGGTTGAATGTAATTCAAACTTATGTTCCATGGAATCTGCATGAACCTAAAGAGGGTCAGCTAGATTTTGATGGTATCTCTGATATAGTTTCATATCTTGAGCTATGCCAGAAGTTAGATTTGTTGGTCATGCTACGGCCTGGGCCTTACATATGTGCAGGTTAAAGCAGTTACGATCATGAAGTTATAATTCTTTCATAGTCAAATCATGTGAAAAGGATCAATGTGAACATCATTTTTTGTTCCAGAATGGGATTTTGGCGGTTTCCCTGCTTGGTTACTTACTAAGGAACCACCCATCACACTAAGATCTTCTGACCCAAGATACCTTGCTTTGGTAAATCTTCTTTTTAGTAATTGACTAATTGGATAAATTTTGATGTACTACGTACAGTAAAGCCTCTGTGGTTTAATATAGTTGGGACCATGAAAATTTATTAATTTAGAGACATATTAATTTGTCGATAGATATCATATTATAAAGTCATTCCCTTTTTTAAAGCATGCAAATTATGTTAGAAGAAGTCTTTGAGTTGTAAACTTATGTATCATATTCACTGAACTTATGTATCATATTCACTGAACTTATGTATCATATTTATTGTACATAACATTAGAAAGGTTCAAGAACAAACACCTGAATATTTAAATGCAATGGTAAAGTTAGAGATGAGCTCATCTAGGTCTGAGTTATAAGGAAAAGAAAACTACAATAGAATCATATTTTAGGTTTTTAAAGAATTGCCTATGATTTTGTAATTTGATGAATTATTAATTTATGATATTAGTGGGGAATGGATTTGTATATGGATCTTTCCAAAATATAATATCTTATTTAATTTATCAGAATTGATGCTTTTCTGAACAGACCCAAGACGAGAGCAGAGAAAATTGTTAACTTAGAGTCTCTATTAATTTATAGAGTATCAGTTTAAAGAGGTTTTACTGTAATATGGTACCCGTCTATGACTTCTAATTGAGTTCTTGCAGGTTGATAGCTGGTGGGGAATACTACTTCCTAAAATTTCTCATCTTCTTTACCACAAAGGAGGGCCTATAATTATGGTTCAGGTGGGTATGAGTATCAATATATCTCTTTTTTAGTTAAAAAGTTATTTTCCAGTAGTTATTGTTTGTTCACTTAGTCTTCACAGTTCACAAACATTTCAACATGTATAGATTGTGATTACAGATTGAGAATGAATTTGGTTCATATGGAGATGACAAAGATTATTTGCATCATCTGGTAGACTTAGCTCGGTCGCATCTCGGGGATGAAATAATTTTGTAAGTTGATGTGGTTTGGTAACAGTTAATAGATGTTCTTTTTTCGCATCAAAACTCAGTGATTATTTGACATTTGTATGTTTTGACTTTTAATCACAGATATACCACAGATGGAGGCACTAGAGATACTCTCACTAAAGGAACAATACAAGGAGATACTGTATTTTCAGGTAAGAATAAGGTCGTAGTACATACTTCATCTTTTATTAAAAATTGCAATACATGCTTTTAACATTGCAAAGTATAACTACAGCTGTTGATTTTTCAACTGGAGAGGATCCTTGGCCTATATTTCAGATGCAAAAGGCATTTAATGCCCCAGGAAAATCACCACCTCTTTCTGCGTAGGTATCTCACTTTAACTTTTATTATTTGTCCTTACTATCATTTTCTTGTATGATGTTCATAAGACTCTATTTCAGAGAATTTTACACGGGTTGGCTTACCCATTGGGGAGAGAATATTGCTAAAACGGATGCAACCTCTACGGCATCCGCGCTTGAAACTATTTTGTCAAGAAATGGCTCTGCTGTGCTTTATGTATGCTATAAAACAAAAATGAATTTTTTAAAGCATTATTTACAAGATATTTTCATGATGTGGTGTGGTGATCTCTCACAAATAGATGGCTCATGGTGGAACCAATTTTGGGTTTTATAGTGGTGCAAATGCTGCTCAGGAAACCGATTACAATGCTGATCTTACTTCCTATGATTATGTGAGGAACCTCATTATTCGCTTCTCAAGGTTTTTTATAGAAACTATTTAAGAGGCGTCTATTTCAACCTATCTACTTGTTAGTGGGTTGATTTGGATAATATTTATCTCAAATGACAAACGTGTATGATAAATAAATTTAGCCAAAGATGAAACATGTTAAACAGGCCAAATTGTTCTATCCAAAAAATTAGATTATTTGTTTAAACCAAATGTTAATCAAATTTTTACACATTAATTTTTTGTAAAAATATAAAAGTTTTGGAGAAAAAATATTTTGAATCAACCCGCCCAACCATTTTAACCAATGCAAAAGGTACACGTTGAGCTTTTACCCAACCTATTCGACTTGCATATTTTCTCTCCCAAACGGGAACTTTTTTTTGTAGGATGCTCATGCCATGGAAAAAGCACCATCTTTTACAACAAGATTATCATTTTTTATGCAAATAGTTAGACCATTATTGAGATAACATTGTTTTGGAATTGTATATTCATTTGTAACACAATTATTGTTTTGGGCGTAAAGTTTATTTGAGTACATATGACTCCTATATTGATTTTATGCAAAAGTTTAGATTATTTTTGAAATAACATGGTTTTTCGTAATCTTATTTAACACTAAATATATCAAGTTTTTGGACAAAGTGCTTGAATTACTTGTAAAAAAGGTTACCCCTTTTTGACTTGTTACCAACCCTTGTAACCTGCCCATTTTGCCATCTATATTAACTTCACATGTTCCCAAATGGGAATCTTTTTTGCAGGATGCTCCTATCAGTGAGTCTGGTGATGTGGATGGGGAAAAATACAAGGGTAATAATATAATAACATCTTATGCTTTCTTCGAAAATCTCATAGGATCAATGATATGACAATAATTAGTTAATGCTTTGAATTTTTTCAGCATTACGGGGGGTTATAGCTAAGTACAGTGCAACTTCTCTCCCTCCAGTTCCTTTAAATAATAAGAAAACAGGATATGGTCGTATTCAATTAGAAAAAACAGCATCATTGTTTAGTACACTGGACATTGACTTGTCAACCAAAGCTATTGAATCTGAGAACCCAATTTCAATGGAGGCTGCAGGCCAGGTATCTGTGCTCATTGCAAGAACCACATTTTTATTTTATCACATTAATGTTTCTGACTCATTGCACTTTTTTGTTTCTCATTTTCAGATGTTTGGATTTTTATTATATGCTTCGGATTACATAACTAAAGGCAAAGGGAGCACTTTGTCTATACCAAAGGTATGGGTGTATAAGTATGTCTTGGCTAACCTATGAAAGGGTGCCTTTTCATAATTTTACTGTTAATTAAATAATTAAAATTGTTTTGGGTCACGTTGACCCGTATGAAATTTACCTGTTTGGAATTGGTCCTGTTAGGTCATCCCCAATGTATGCACCAAAACACCAAAAATGGTGTAACTCTTTGGTGTAGCACAATTCATCACCGGTGATCACC
Organism: Flaveria robusta; assembly: GCA_025506415.1. Lineage (NCBI taxonomy): Eukaryota > Viridiplantae > Streptophyta > Magnoliopsida > Asterales > Asteraceae > Flaveria > Flaveria robusta. The sequence continues at coordinate 18,634,309 of CM046459.1, read as the reverse complement.
CCAATTTACACTATCGGTGTAACACTATTCATCACACCTAGTTATATAGTTCACATATTTCTTAAATTTGACTTAAGTTATAAGTTAATTTATGAAAAATATATCATCTTAACAAACTCTCTGAGGCCTCTAAAATGGGTGCCATAGTCTATATAAAAAGTTAGTTAAATAATTACATAAATATTTTATTTTATAAATAAAATAAATGAACCGGAAAATAAACCTACACGTGAATATAAATTATTTAGTTTACAGAACTGATGTAAAAAACTAGTGTAAAAGTTTTTATGCAGACATTGGAATTGAATAAATTTTTGGTGTTAGCATATTCTAACAATATACTTTTCCTTTTAACACCAAAATTAGTTAAATATTTGCTGGTTGTAGATGCTCTTACCCAACCTGCCCATTTGCCACCCCTAGAATGTTCTTATTAAATATGTTATATTACTCTTCTCACTTAAATTTCAGGTGCATGATAGGGCCCAAGTTTATGTTACATGCCTTTCTGAAGATAAGAGAGAAAAACCACAGTATGTTGGCACAATTAATAGATGGTCAAATAAGCATGTTGTCCTTCCTAATGCTGAATGCTCTTCCACTAGTAGATTGTTAATTCTGGTAAATTAGTTAACCTTGAGTTTTCTAATATTCTATGGCCAAGTTTTCTTTTTACAGAATTAATCTAATTCATATATGCCACACTGGAAAATATTTTGAATTTGTTTAGGCACTCTTCTCTACAGTTTCTAAAATGGCAATCTACTTTATATTCTATCGGTTTTATGTATTTTCATTGTTTTTTATACGCCTTTCCTTCTTTGTAGGTTGAGAACATGGGTCGTATTAATTACGGAAAATATTTGTATGACAGCAAGGTAAAATTTCTAATTTAACACCATTTGAAGGCAATAATACCCTGTGCATTTTAAAGGGAAGAATTCATCCAATAGCAACCAAGTTTTCTAATATTCAACTAAAGTAACTTGAAGTATTTTTGTTCCAATAAAGTCACTCTTATTAGGTGTCTTAATCTTGTAAAATATTTTATAAATGTGAACTTTTTTAAAATTAAGTGATCTAAATGGATTATATATGAATCGTGGTTTCTATTTAGAAATTATTCTTTACGATTTGACTCAAAATTGAACAATTATAAAGCTTGGTTGTTGTTTACAGAACTTTTTTTCTTTACTATTATTTCCTACTTCAAGTTAATTTAAAAAAAATAATCACTAATAGTAACAAAGAGTCATTTATGTTTCATTTAGGTTTGTTTTAAAATTTTCAAACATCTATTAAAAAAATTCAGAACATTATACGAGTATACGGTGAATTTTTCTCTATCTTAAACTAATGCATACCATGGGTTGAAAGAGCGTATTTAAAATTGTTAAAACATATCTTTTCCGTTTGCACAGAAAAAGTCCTATCATGTTATACAAACTTGTGAAATTAATGGTAAATGTATAAGATGGTGAAAAAGTTGATTAATATTATTGAGTCGTTAGGTTACCCCCCCACCCCCCACAATCGTAGCGGGAGTAACCAGACGTTAAGACAGGAAAACAAAAAAAATATAAAACCAAAAATAACTTAGATAAACATGCTTTGATCGACTTGAATATCCAAACTTTTGCCAACAAGTTAATATTGTACTTGATGTTGTCATCCATATCTTGATTGATTGTGCTATCCATAGTTCACTTTATAATTCATTGATTCTTGATTCCCGGAGTGATAAGTCGATAACTAGCGACCATAGTCGTTGGCGATGTGTCGAGGCTAGCAGGCGGTGGTCTATTGGATTCATAGATCAAGATATGAAATTTGTATAAATAAAAAGGAAAAGAAAGCAAGCGAGTGACCGTGGTCAAGCGGTGATCTCTTAGATTCATAGATCAAGAGATAAGATCCGTAGATATAAAAAGAAAAAAAGAATTTAATCAAACCTTAGCTTGAGATCAGTGGTCGTGGACTATGGTCCTTGGTGCGGCTAAAACACCGATAAATAGAAAAAGAAAACAAAGTGACCGCTGCTAGTTAGGTGCCATAATCCATACACGAACCAAGAGGATGATTGTGAACGAACCACGAGAATGTACATTAGGTTTGAATCTTCCACCGATAACAAAGCTTTAATCAATGGAAATTAGAAAATAGAGAAAAATCGAATAAAAAAAACAAAGATGGGACAGAGCGGCGTCGGTGGCACACTGCCTTGTGTAGGGTTTGAACTAAATGGTGGCTGCTAAGGTTTGTATTTTTTTTTTTTTTTTTTTTGTGGTGGCGCAACAAAGAGAAAGAAGGTAACTAGAATCCTAAGGTTCTGATACCATATAAGATGGTGAAAGAATTTATTAATATTATTGAACTGTTAATTTACAATTTATATAGAAATCACAAAGAACCCTAGATACCTAACTGGGCCCGTGGGGTCATATAATAAACCCTAATATCTAATAAAATGCACGGTCAGCACATACATGGCACCATGTAGACTGTTTTGTTGACTGTAACAAATTAACATTTCTTAGAACCCTTACATAAAAAATTATCCACATTAGCAAAAGAGTCTACATGGTATTTATCCTATAAGTTATATAGAAGATAATGTTGATAACATATATTATGTCATCTATTTTATAGGGTATACTGTCAGCTGTTTACTTGGATGGAAAACCTCTGCTCAAGTGGAAAATGCTTCCAATACCTCTTAGCAATTTAAATGAAGCCCAACAAAACTATCTTTCTTTAAACATTTCGGTTTCTAATTTTATTGGAAGTTCTGCTCGTAAAACCCTGAAAAGCAGCCCGGGTACATTCCATCTTCCGAACTATGTTAAGCCAACACATGTTATTTGTAAAGCCTGAGGAAACATGTATTATTGATATCACTATTAGAAGGGTACAAATAAATAGTTACAAGGGAACCAAATCCAATATTTTCCATCTATGGAAAGATAAATACATACAATGGAAATGATATAAATACAAATTACAAATAAACTTCTCCTTATTGCACTATTTAACATTACTTCTAATAACTTACAGGATAATATTTTCTGTTTCTTTTGCAGGGGTAAGTTTGAAAGAACCAGCTTTCTACAGTGGTAACTTTGTTGTTGGCAAAGTGACAGATACATACATGTCCTTCGATGGTTGGGGCAAAGGGGTAGCATTTGTAAATAACTTCAATATCGGGAGATTCTGGCCGGTAAAAGATAATTTTGTTAATTCTCTTTTGGATACTGTAATGTTATAGGAGAAGGGCTGACAATGTCCATTGTTTTCTGGCTTTTACAGTCTTTTGGACCCCAGTGTAACCTCTATGTCCCCGCTCCAATTCTTCAACGTGGAAAGAACGCCTTGGTATGAGGCTCCCCCTATGTGACTGTTATTGTATATTTTTTAAATTATTTTTAAATAATCATGGTATTATTATGATTACAAAACTAATGTTATTACAACAACAATCTAAATCTTTGGATAACAGAGTAGGAGGTATGATTGTTTTTATTAAAACAACTCTAGGCGCCTTTCAGCCTGTTTGACCAGCGCAACTTTTAGCTAACAATTCTTTGCACAATTTTTATAGACTATGAATGAGCTAATATGATTACATAACATTGTGGCAAATATTATTAGAACATTAATTTAGTTAAAAAACGATTTGGAGGACGCATGCCTTGAAAATAGACTTAGGTGTTCTTCAACTTGTTTGACCTTTGCATCTTATTAGTTGTCTTATTCAACTTGTTTACAAATAAATGGGCCAAAACTGCCACCTTTGTTATTGTGGCATCCTTGTATGAAAAGGGGTGACAGTCGTGTTGTGGTATGGGTTGATAGATTTGCAGTCGAAATTGATGGACCCAAATACAACCCATATATTTATACACATCAAAGATGCCACTCCTACCCAATGCACATTTAAAACTATGTAACCTGAATGTGACCAGTTAGCCCATTTTTCTGAATGAGTCACAAACATGTTAAGACAGTTTAAACCGTTTGGGGAGTTGACTAGAGTTATATGGCTTTTATTTTTAATTTAGATAACTTGACCCGTTTTGTCTTTGTACAGTGTGAGCTCCATCCATTTGTTAACCACGTTAGACAATCAAACTCAAAATCTGATTATTTTCATGTCGTGTCAGGAATTGACACATGTATGAGACATCAATCCACTTGGATCCGGAACTGTTTTATAGACTTTTTTGTTGACCAACTTGACATTCTCTATGTAGGTGATACTTGAGTTAGAGAGTCCTGAACCTGAGTTGGTGGTTAATTCAGTTGACAAGTCGGACTTCACTTGCGGTTCAAACCATTTGAAGGTACGTCAGCTTTAACATAGTTTGTGTGCAACCTCAAAACAGAACCATGTATTTGGTCATTATAAATCGTTGACTTCTCGGTCACTTGTGTGTATGTGTGTTCCAGTTAACAAGCAAATACATCAGAATCATATGCATATTGTTTTACTATGGGATCAGGGGAATATTAAAGTTAACATTTTGGTCGTAATTGGAGGCCATGCTTTCAATTTCTTTCTCTTAACGACTCAAATACTCAATACACATATTTACTATTCTACTCTACTCCTAAACTACACCAATAAACATCTAAATAATACAAAATAAATTGTAAATTTCGATACTCGAACCCACAAACCCACAACGTTTGATTGGATGAAAACATCTTTTACCACCACATCTAACCACCATTCTACCATGATTACAATTTATGTGTCCACACGTGTTGTCAATTGAGGACTTGGGTAGTTCCTCATTATCTATTCACTCATTTTTAATAAATAAGTGTCTTGTCACAATTATGCGAGCTGTTATTTACCTTTTTGTTTTTTTTTTCTTTTCATCATTGGTTTTTTTTCTTTTATTAATTCCTAAATTCTCCATATTACCGTTTATTTTTCTCGCATCTCCTTCGTCACCAAATAAATAAGTTTGTTCTCGACTTGTTTTTTTAAATGCTAAATCTTTATTACTATAAAATATATATCTAATATTTGCTTTATTCAGTGAGTATAATACTTGAATTTCTTGCCTAGTTTATTTAATAAATATTAAAAAGAAAGTACGGGCCATTTAGTTAAAAAACAGGTTTATTTACTAACATACGCCTTCTCTATCTATCACTCTACCCAAACTAAAGAAAACGTGAAATACAGAATCATGTTAAAGAATCATCTACAATTCTTAAAAAAAGAATTGCATACATCTATGAAGTATATACCAATAGAAGTAACGTTAATAAATTTATGAAGGGGTATAATTAAATTTAAAAAAACTAAACCTTCATATTATGTTTAGAGAAAATTACATAAATGGTCTTGTGGTTCAACCGGTTTAAATGTTTAGTCTTCAAACTTTATAAATTGTAAAGTTAGTTCAAATTTTAGTGTACTCATTGTACATTTAGTCCCAGACATTAGATTTATTGAGTTTTTATGTATTTTATAAAGTTTGAACCAATGGACCACTTTTGGATTTTAATAATCCAAACTATTACCTATTGGCCGATCATAATCCATACTATTAATTTGACCGGTAACACTTCAAACTTTCACTTTTATAACCAACAACAGTCCTAGTGACATAATTTTTAATTTTTAACGCTTAATTTGTATCTATTTTAGTTTCAATTTAGCTTGTATGTTTCTTTATTCGTTCATAATTATTGTTACGAACTGAATCGAGTCCAAATCAAACATAAAAAAATTGAAAATTATGTCATTGGGACTGTTGTTGGTAATATAAAGTGAAAGTTGGGAGTGTTACCGGCCAAATTGATAATATGGTTTATTATCGGCCAATAGGTAATAGTTTGGATTATTAAAATCCAATTTGCCTTTATTCTTATGTTACTATTGAACTCACTTTAAAAGTTTTGAATAGTTGTTTAAAATTGTTTAGTTTGTTAAATGAATACACACATATATTATACATATGTATTCATTATAACTAAATATATTTAAATTAATTTCTTTTGAACAAGTTAGTGTTAGATATTAGTATCATCAAGTTAATAATTATTCACTAATGCTAAAATTTAAACATTGAACCTTTAAAAAAGACAATCTTCTACTTCTCATTTGATCATTAAACCAAAAGATCATTGGCTTTATTTAAACTAATAAATTCTTCCTTTACAATAACAAGATTGTATCACCTATTTCAATGTAGAAAAAAAACATGTATTTAACCTTTAGTAAGTCTTTTTTTAATAACAATATTTTATTTTGAGGTCTCTAAAATAAATACTTCTAACTAGGTTTAAATCTGGTTTTTTTTTTTCTTTCTTAACTTTTACGAGTGGATTTCCAATTCAAGTGGTTTTACTAACTAGGTAGGAGATTTTATAAAGGAAGACAGTATGGTTGGTCATACATCACAAAAGGTTATGAGAGTTGCTTCTTTTGAGAAAAAAGAAACATATGACTAAAACATTTTTAACTTTTGTATCTAATTTTAATTAAAATTAACAAACAGTTATAGTTAAATCCTGAAGTTATACCGTTCATGTTTCAAATATAAGGTTTTCTTCAAATACATATAAAAAGTAAAAACTGCTATCGTAATAACAAAACCTAATATGGCACGTTTAGAATTTGATTGCTAAGCAATGAATGGGCCATGGCCCATGGAGTGTTTGGTCGGTTTGCAACATGTAACAAACCACTGGGCCCAACAATAGTTGAACCGCACGACGCCGTTACCCCACCGACAATGGCTCCCATTTGACGCCCTCACGAACTAGTGCTAACAGCCTAACCATGAACTACCTACCTTTTATAATAATATAAAATCTGACTTAATATAAAATGGGTTTATTTTATTAATATGTCAGGTTAACATGATATTCACATTATTCAACGAGTATTTATCTCTTATTATTTTCTCTGTATAGTCGTCAATTTTACACTAATCACTCACATATATTATATAATAGTAATTGAATGTAAATTAAATTTTAGTGGCTGCAGCAATTAATGTTGGCAGTTAAATAAGAGTGTTCACAGCGCGTTCTTCATATTCATATGTATATGAGTGGATACTATATATTATGTGGGATGATTGTAAGTGATTGTGAGTAAAAGATATAGAATATTTATAAGGATTATATCGTGTTACCCTCATAAATTTTTTAATTGAAAAAAAAAAGAAAAAAAAATAATGTTTAGTGTAATTATAAGGATTAAAATTAGGGATGGATAGTTAATGCTCTAATAATATTTTTAACTTTTACTTTTGTTGTCAATGACAATTCCAATGACATAATCATCATGAATTTACACTCAAATTCACTTGCCTATTTCATTCATCATGCTACTACTTCAGCTTGACCCGACTCGAATATATATCTCCCAAATATGATATGCCAGACACATCACACCATCAGCCATTTTAACAAGTATAATGACATTCACTTTAATCTTACTGATTTACATTTATAAAAACACAAAATAATCCAAAAACGAAAAATAAAATAAAACAATGATGAAAAATAATTTCCATTTATGGATTAATCCAATCCAAAGATATTCAACAACAATTCTGATTTCTGAACAAAAGTAATATTATCTCAAATCGTCCATTTCCAGATCTTGATCCGAAGATCCACCTTGCAATGCGCATCGGAAGTCGTCGCTGTTATTCCGGTGGGTGGTGCCGCCTTAACTCCGTCACAAATAACTCTAATCGGCACCTTTTTACTCGTGAAGCTTCCTATCTTCACCTTCACTTTCGTATCAAGCTGTATCTTCAACGACAACCTCTTCTTACTCTTCAGATCTGATTTCAAACCACCGTTATCATCCACACTCCGGCCACTTGCCGCCACAACCGCCCTCAACGCCGTCGTGTTCTTCTTCCCCGCCGTAAACGCCGGAATCGATCCGTCACCGACGTCAACGTCGTTCGAATTGAACGAAACGGAGATCGGATCATAGTGGAAGGCGATCTTCTTGTTAGGGTTTCGCGCGGTGACGGTGAGATTGAATTTCGTAGTGAGTTTGTTCGATGACGTTAGGTTGAATTGAGAGACGTGAAGGGAGGAGACGGAGAACGTAGGGCGGTGAGGGCGGTAGATGACGTAGAGAACTCCGGCGGCAGCGGCGGCGATGAGTAGCAGAAGAATGATTACGAAGGTGGTCCAGAGGCAGCAGGAGCAGCAGCAGCTGCGGCGGTTGCGAGGGGGTTGTGGTCTGTATACGGGGCGGGAGTGGTTGTAGAGCTGAGCCTTGGTGGCCGGAAACGATGGGTTGGCGGTGGCTGTAGGGGGCTTGGAGGCAGGGTGGATTTTTTCTGCCATTGTTTTTGTGATGAATTTGTGAGTGCCTCTGTTCTGTGTATTTAATTCGTATGTGAAGAGTTGGTGGTGATGGTGACGGTGGCGCCGGAGAATGACAGAAGGTGGTGCAAGGCTGTTATCGAGTTATCGGAGTTGGAGGCAATACATCATCACATCATCTCCTTTTATTATTATTCTTATTCTTATTCTTTTTTAATGGGTAAAGATCACTAACGAGACGCTAGCCATCCGATTATATATTACTAGTTTTAATAAACTCATGTATTACACGCATTGAATAAATAAAATATTAAATATAATAAAATTTAATAGTTATAAAATAATATATTAAGATAAAATATGATTAAAATTTATGTATAAGTAAGGATTATAAATAATAAAATAATGATATAAACTTTTTAATTTTTTGTTTTTAAACTTTTTGTTATTTAAAAATAAAAATAAAAATTTTGTTTTCAAAACAAACATTTTAAAAAATATAATTTTTAAAAATTTTTGTATTATAACTCATAATTTTAATTAATTTTTGTTTATAAAATTTTTACCTAAAACATCAATGTTAGAATATTTAAATTTTTTAAAATATTTATTTAGAAACAATATTAATAAAAGATATATTTCTTAATTGTTTTATTAATGTGATATTAATATAAGAGAGATGCGGGAAAATTTTGATGAGGTGAAATGTGATGGAGCCATGTGTTAATCATAGTTACTTTTTTATTAGAGTAGAAAGATTTGAATATATAATCTTTAGATATTTTTAAAAGAACTCATTTTAGCTAAAAAAACTCATAACCCAACCTTAAATGCGAAAACTTTTTCTTTTTCTATCACAAATGAAACTTAAACTAAAAACATTTCTTATCTTAATGAAGTTTTAAAATACATTATCTCAATTAAAGATCATTGTTACATCATCTCTTTTTATTCCTTTTACATTATTGTAACAACATTATAAAATAGTATGTACACATTACATCATAGAGATTAGTTTCGATTAGTTCTGATTAGAGGTAATTACCTAAATTGTCAATGAAGTGTTCGTTTCCAAACATGCATTTTTAAGGGCAATCACACGCCCTTCTAAAGGCTAATCACACGCCCTTCTAAAGGCTATTCTTAAAGTAAGTTTCTTTATTTATTCTAGACTTAACTCACACTAATATTATATGATAAACATTAAACACCATTTGTCATTATATCAAGAGACCATTGGCTCCGATTATGTATTTGAAATCTAAGTTCTAAAGATAATAGATGTGCGATCGTAAGTTCTCGATAGTAATATGTTTGTGTTATAATACTTACGTTAAGGAAGATGTTATATTAAGTTGAAATTACCATTTACATTTATGAAAAACTATAGGTAATTACTTAAGTTACAAAGAAAAAAGAAATAGAATTAGAACTTGTTCGACCCCACCTGTAAATCCCTCCCCTTATTGGTGAGCTGCCTTTGGATCACGTCATAGACGATCAACGGGCTCTCTCATTTCATTGCAAACCTAAAGCCAACACGACTACTCACGATCTCCACCACATGTTGCCTCTATCCGCGTGCCACAAACCAACGAACCAGACTTCTTCTTCGACCTCTGTTAGTTTCCCAAATAATCTCTGACTCCACAAATCAAATCACACCAAACTTTTGCACAAATTAAATCACATTACACTTTTCATCACCTCAACCTCTCTTTTCTTGTTTAAACTTGATTTCTCTCAAAAGGATGACCATGTGTGAAATGAGAAAACATGCAAGTGTAAATTTATAATAGATTGTGTAAGTGAAATTGTTCTAAGTGAAATTGGATATAACATTAATCAAATTATCAGTATGATTATACTATCGATTGACGGTGATAGTTTTTATTTTTCATATTGTTTGGTATGAATTGTAATTTAGAGTGGTCTTGTTGGCCTTTCGAGAACTTTGCATGTTAGTGTCATTAATTTGGTCATATAAAGAAACAATTTAAGTATTATTATCAATAATGCAAATACCTAAATTATGTATTAAAACAAATAACATGTAAAACCAAGTTGTATTTATCAACTAATACATTTTTATCCTTTCTTAATAAACTAAGATCACATGGTAATCTTGTAGTTAACTCTAGTTATACTTTTAATAGATATATGCATATAAAATGAACAACATGACAAAAGAAAATACGGTGGAGACAGCCATCTGATTCGGATCTTTTTGGTGTCTTGGATACGACGATTGCTAATTAGTCAACACATACTCTATCAAATTAGTCAACAAAAATACTAATATTAAATTATCACGCTTTTGATAGAAAAATAATTTCAAATAGATAATGCGAGTGCATAAATACTTTGCAAGTGAAAGTTAGTCATATGCTCAGAGATAGAAATAATCAAGAGTGAAATCTCATCTTAATATGAATAATAAATTGCTAGAGTTATATCTGTTAATCATGTTTATCGGTACAAAATTAGACCATGTATATTGGTTGTGAAAGTGGGATAATCATCACTAAACTTTTGAGAACATCAAATTTTCCTCATTTAAAATTGGATCAATTTATGGTTAGAAAATAGTATGATTTGGTTAAATACTTAAATTGGTGTGGATCTTTTCGGCTTAATTGCAAATATTCTTGTCGGGGCTTAGTTATATGAAAGATAGTTTATTGGCCCAAACTAGCATACAAGCCCATTTATTTTTTAGGGTTAATAAAGCCCCGCAAGAACCTTTAATTTATTGACAACAAATGCCGAATGGAATGTTATCAGTGCTTGTGGAATTAGATTAATTATAATGATTTGCAGCTTGCAAGGTTATTTATGTAATTTAGGGGAAATCAATCTAAATGAAAATTAGGGCATATCCAAATCTCGAGTCAACTGAAACAACCTATCACTGGTAGGGTCATCTTAATTCACCAAATTTATTGGTCAAAAACTCCCCCAAGTCAAAGGAGAAAATGTTATTGCATGCATCTTTTATAAATCACACGATTATTCTTATTGAAGTACAAACTTTAAATAATTATGAGTTTGTTCACCGACAGATAGCTTGATGGTAAATAGTGTAGTTTTAATCTAAGTGGTTGTTGGTTTAAATTTTATAGTTTGCAGGTTGTGTGATCATTTTTATGCAAATAGAAATTGTTGTTTAAATAAAAAAAATAAATTTGAGTTTTATTTATTGTTAAATCTTTTAAATGAACTTAATATTTAGCTTTTCTTAACAAATTTCTACTTATAGAATTTTAAACTTTATATATTTTTACTTATATTTGTTCAATATCTATAAAATATATTTTATTTTATCAAAATTGTGAAAGAATCTCTATACTAATAAATAAAAATAAACCCGGACACTTGTCACCAATCTAAGCCACCTAAAAATTGTTTTTTTCGCTTCTCTCTCCTCTTAATTATAAATGCTATAATAGCTATTTATTAATTAATAACTATCCATAATTAAAATTTCAAATATGTTAATTTTCACTTTTCAAATTTGTAATACATGGGTTTATTCAATCCGTATAATACACAATATTTAAGAAATAATTTTTTATATTATTAACCGTTTAACAGTAAATTTATTTAGCCCGTGTATTACACGGGATTGTAACCTAGTATAACATAAAAGAAAATAAACATAAAAAAGGTCATGATGCTACATAGAAAATAAATCTAAAAAATTGATTTTAATAATACCAATTGCCCTTAAGAAAACAATTAAATCGACCGACAATATATTGTGAAGAAAGAGGGCGTGACGGTTTCCGACAACACATTCCAAAACTATTCACGACCACTACTACGATGTGGTCTGATGGGACACCATACTCACAATTTTAAAATTTATTTTTTGTATAATTCAATAATAACTAACATATCCAATATAAACTCTCTAGATGTTGATTTATAAAATCCTCGTCGTTCAAGAAGAAATTAATATATATATGCTTTAAGAGCTAATTCAAATAACTTTGTTTTACTTATCTTATTTCTATTTCTATAAGGAATATAGTCGAAATTTGATAGCCATAAAAATCACTATTTTCTTGTTTTTATATTTGGAATTTTAAATCAAGTGAGTTATGGGTTCCTTTATTTAATTAGTTAACAATTTTAGTTCTAGAACAAGTTTGGTTTTAATTTTGATAAAAAAAAAAAAAAAATCCTTGATCATCTTTTGTCTAGTGTCATCTCTACTAAAGTGATGGCGGTTTAAGTTTCACAAAGTAATTCATTAAATAGGTAGATTTAAGATTAAATAGATAGATTTAAGAGTAGATTTTAGAAATGTGTCTTATTATTAAAAAGAACCGAACATGTTATTTATTATTAAATGTGTAGATTTCTTTTAATAAACAATGAAGTGAAATTGAACGCCACACATATATATTTACAAGGGGCAAATGCATATATACCCTTATAAACCTTGTTAATTGTATATTTACTCAAATCAAAATTGCATATACCCCCTTCCTTTATCTATTTTATTGCATATTTACCCAACTTAAAACTAAAATTGTATATAAACCTTTCTTTAATAAAAATAATATTAAATTAACTTATTTTCACATTTTATTAATAATAAATTATAAGATGATTATTTTACTCATGACTATTTGTGATTATTTATGTCATAATTTGTTAGTTCTGTAACAAATTAAAATTTTGATATTTGTATTGCATTTTATTATTATTACTCTAAAAACTTGATAAAAAAATAGACTCGACATAAACGAATAAAATTATTAAAAAACACAAAAAGGAAAAAAGTTTAAGAAACAACTAAAACTCATTAGCAAAAGATGATTAAATAACATAAAAATAACTAAAAAAATGTAAAAATAAAAAAAAGCTAAAAATGGGTATGAATTTAAAAAATTTAAATAAATCAATCTATATTTTATTTTTAATAAAATAAATCAAAATAGGTAAATCTAAAATTATTTTCATTAAGAAAGAGGATATATGCAATTTTGGTTGTGATTTGGGTAAATATGCAATTAAAAAGATTAGAGGTGGGGATATATGCAATTTTAATTTTGAATTGGGTAAATATGCAATTAAGTTATTTTACAAGGACAAAGATGTGCTAATTAAATATGTTTTTTTTCGTGAACGGCAATTAATGATCCTACTTCAGATAATATGTGTATATTAATCGGATTCATCTATTCGTTTATTAGCAAGAACCACATTTGCAATCCCCTAATAAAAAAACTCACAATTAGAAAAAACTCTTGCGCAGCCCAGAGCTTTTTGGCCTGAGTACGACTCGAACCCCCACGACCTCACATTTGGGAACCCATGGGGTATCACTAGGCCAGAAGACCTTGTGATTATTTAAATATGTTGATCAATGTTCTTAATATACTAAATCATCCTTTCTATTACTAGAAAAAATTATTACAGATATAACAATGAAAGAATCTCGTTGTTTTTCTTGCGTTCACAACTTCTTTCTTCTTGTTTATTTTCGTAACTTATCTTATATCAACCTGATATTAACATGGTATCTCTAAACAAAAGTAATTGATATTTTACATTTTTTTAATCATTTCTTTTTCTTTTCATGTCTTGGTCACATATTTTTATTTTAATTTATATGTGTACATTTATATTTTTGTTATTATGAAAACAAGTTATAAGTTATAACGATATAGTAATATCATCAGAAGTTAAGGTTGAAAGAATTAAAGATTATTTAATGATTTTCATAAAAGAGTTATAAAGGAAAATTAAGCACAACCATAAGTAGGGATTTGTAAACAATCTTGTTTCTTCTAGCTCTTTTACTTTCTAACATTGTTCTAATTTTACAAACCTATCTATGTGAAAACTTGTTTAGGAAGACAGGTATATTACTTTTATAAAACATTCATTAAATAATCAAATAATTCATTATGTTTATGCAGTGTACATGTTTGGTGATTCAATTTCTAGTAATAAGAATTGTTGTTAAAAAAATAAATTACAGAATACTTATAACAACATGAAAAATACGTTTTAAGACAATAAAATCCATGTTATCTTCATGATTTTGCATAATAACCTAACGATACTAAATATTAGTTTTATTTTTTTATGTAAATAAACTAGGGTTTTTAGAATTTTCAACAATTGAAAGAATATTAAATTGTATGAAACCATCATTTCCTCTCCTCTCTTTTATTCTAATCTTCCCTTTGGGTACAAGAATGGAGCATGGATCTTATTTGTGCCCATTTCACGTTTTCAATTCAAAAGAAGCAAACAAATGGAGCACACTAATGAAAATTTACAAATTCATTCACATATATTGGATCCCTTTAATGATTGAAAATTTTCTACATAGACTCCTTTTGAGTTTTGACACATTGTGAATTTATTACAAACGAACCTGGCATCCAATGTCAGAGCTTAATGGAGAGTAGCTGAGTTGGGGGGGGTATGTTTCTATGTGATACTCCTTATACATTACCTTGATTTTTTTGTTTTGTATGAAAAAATCTTTCAATAAAATTTTTATATATTAAATTCTCTATACTCGTTTAAAATGACGTGACTATGAAATCAAGGATACACAATCATTACATGTGAGACCATGTAGGGGTTTTCTATTCATGTCACGTTAACTATCTTATTGAAACTATTTTATTGAGGTGAAACACTAACTCATTATTTATTTTTTTTTTACATTTTACACTCAAATTCATATTATCTGTACCAAATAGACTATCCATTTTAGTATATTTATACAAATGGAAAAACACCCTATTGTATTTTGATCAGCTTACAGAAATACATGCGCAACTTAAATAAATTTAATGAGCTTAATATACCAAAACTAATTTTAAGTTATTTTATGTTAAAGAAAATATATATATTAACTCTTCATGAAATTACACCTATTAACAGCTATAAAGAACTCCCGATAAAAATGTTCCACATATACCATCGGTTGTATAGTAATAAATTAACTAACATAAAGTTAATAAAATTATTTGTTTATATATTTCAATTTCAATGTTTTGTTCTATTAGTTATTTATACACATCAATATCATAATAAAGAGAAGGCAATAAAGAAAGAAGAAAAAAGCTAAAGAAACCAGCTTTTTCAAAGCTGGGATAATGTGAAATTCCAAACAGACAAACAAAGTTAAACACTTAAACTAAATGGATTTTAAATTTAATCAACAAAAGTCAAATTAAACCTAATAAAAAAGACTAATCTAATAAATAAAAAAAACCCATATCCTTTCTAGATTTCAAACCAACTTCTCACAAGGAATCATAATCATCCTCTTGGGCATTGAAGAATGACCCAATAAATCAATATCTAATAAGTAATACCCCCACTCTCTCTCTCCTACTTTCTCTTCATCAATTCACTCTCATAGTACCACCACTATACCACTAATAAACCCATAATTTCCATTTTGCTTTTTGGTAGGAGGGTATTAAATGTTCTTGATTTTATGTATTCTTGATCTCAATTTTATCAGAGCAAAACCCTTTTGGTTATGGATGTAAAAGACATCACCATTCCATTAATAGCAAGCTCTAATTAGCTCTGTAAAATTTGAAGCTTTTTCATTTGGGAGACAAATCTGCCCTTTCCACCCCTACTTCTTTTGAGAAGAAGCTATGGGTGGTACAGTACAAGCGTTTAATCCAATTCTTGGTTGTTGGGTGATCCTAGATTAAAGCCCTTATATATGGTTGTCATGTTCTTCTTGCTTGCTAATGGGGTTTCAAGTGATTCTCAGGTTGATCACATTCTTGATTTTGTCTGTGGGTGGTGATTCTTTGGCTCTTAGATCTGCTGGTAAGTTGGTTTATAAGTTTATAATGTTAATTTCTTGAAGAAAGTTAGATTCTTTTGATGCATTGGGGATTTGTGATCTATGATTATAATTCTCTTTTCTTGAGCTAACTACAAGTAGGTTTTCTTGACATTGTGATTTGGGATCAAACCTGAAGAAATTGATGACGGAATTGCAAAAATTCTTGTTGGATTTCCTGCTTTCTTTTTTAAATTGATACTGGGATTCATTTTTCTAGTTCAACCAAAATTCTTGATATTGTATATTGTTGATTGCAGGAAAGAATATGCAAAACCTAATAATTGATACTACTTGATGTTTTGAGTGTTCTTTTTTTTATTTCATCATTTATTTAATCAATTGATTTATATATTGTTGAAATACACATTGTAATTCTAGCTTTGATTTCTAATTATATTGCACATCCATAAATATATACCAGTTTGACTTTTTGATTGAGAATGACTTATTTGACATCAATTTTTTTACAATAGTGTTATTTTTGTGAAAAATGATAACCATTTATTCAGAATTATTATTAAGATATCAGTTTTTGAAATTTAAAATCAAACTAGGCTTTTTCCTGGTGTTAGGCTGTCCTGTGAAGTCAATGTTACATAATAGCAATAATTTGACTATTTATTTCTAACCAAAAGATGTCATGATTTCTAAGGTAGATCAAGAACTGTGCTTTTATAACTTTAGAAAATTATTTTAAAATTAACAAATCACAAATTTTTTTGTTAATACCAAATATCAATTTCGAACCTCAAAGGTAACTCGTTTGACCTGAGAAGTCAAACCATCAACAGATCATGGTATTTCGCGGGCATTAACTCCCACAACTGTTCTATCTTTTAGCTCCAGATCACTATGAAAAACACTCTCCCTCAAAGCATCATGCAACAAAATGGATCACGCCCTTTTCAAGCATCGCGTTTCATAGATACCATCACAAAAGATCAAAACTTAACCATTTAGCCCCTGCCCCCTCGTATCAAGTTCAACCACCAACTTACATCCCACGAGGTCAGTTTTCATACTAATAATAATATCCCAAATACTATCCATTTGACAAGATTTCTAAAGCTTTGATCTTTTTATCTTAAATAGGTCCTGCACCGACACCCTATGATCCAACAAGCCGATATGGTAATCAAGATTATTAAAGCTTTGATCTTTATACCATTTCAGTGACATTTTTATTGTTATATCATTATAATACATTGGTTAATAATGATTTGATTATGTTTAAGGGCCTGCAATATCTCCATCAAGCTCCTCATCGGCCAAGAACTCCGATGCTCCACCCACTCCAGCTTTCGCGTTACCTCCACCACCTCCTAATGAAGGTAAACCATATAGCATCGGTGGCAATTTAAACTCATTTACTTATAAGTTGTTTAGGTTTGTTTATGTTCTAGGGCAGATTGAATAAAATAGCAACATACTTAATTTTTTACAATATGGCCACTTTACCTACTTTTGTTTTGATCCAGTCATAAAAGTTTCTTCACTCCATTTTGGCCATTAATACACACTTTTAATAATCACAACAGAACAGCAAACAGTATTTTAATGAGTAAATGTTAACAAAAGCAAGTACAATGATCAAAATAGAACAAAAATGTTACTATGTAAGTAACTATATACGTTGCTATTTCATGTACTTTGGCCTATATTTTATCTATAACAAGTCAATCCAACTTATAATCATTTGGGGGATAAAAATGAGCGGGTCAATCCAACCTAACCCAACCTGTGTTGGGTCACTCCAACTTATAACCACCCGGAAAATTAAAAATGCGTTACGAATCAACCCAACCCGTTTCTAGGTCACTCCAACTTGTAATCACCTGGAGAATCAAAAATCTGTTTAAGAGTTAATCCAGCCTAACCCAACCCATTTAAGTCGATCTAATTGCTAACCATTTGAAGGATCAAAATGTGTTTACTAGTCAACCCAACCCATTTTGACAAGTATTACCCTAGTACATGCTTAGTAATGTTTTGGGCAATGTTTTCCGAATGACTTGTATATATACATGATAGAGAACGAATGTTAACCCTTTGTTTATTACGATAACCCATTAACTCAACTAGTGTCCTATATCAGGCCTTTATCAGGCCACGTCGCCACCATAAGCTTGAGTTACAGTGGTAAAACTAGTGGTTAATAATGAACATTAAAAAATATAACAAGATTATACTCGAATAAAAGATATTAAAATATGTAATTTGTAATTTTGGGCTAATATGCAGAGTTTTTGCGTGTAGATTGTGCAACAGTGACGTGCACACAGCCATTGACATACACACCAGCAGGATCACCCTGTGCATGCGTATGGCCTATCGAAGTTAAATTACGCCTCCTCATTTCTCCATACACCTTCTTCCCTTTGGTCTCTCAACTCGCTAAAGAGATCGCCACTAGCGTCTCTCTCAATGTTACTCAAGCTCGAATCATGGGAGCCAATGCCGCCGGCGATCAGCTCGACCAAACCATCGTTCTTCTCAATTTAGTACCTCTTAAACAGAACTTCGACTTCTTCACTGCCTTTTCCATCTACCAGAAGTTCTGGAAGAAACAAGTGTTCATCAACACCTCTCGATTTGGAGCGTATGAAGTCGTACACGTTCAGTATCCAGGTTGTTTTACCAACTGAATATCACATTATCTGCGAATTTCTACTGTTTTACGAAACCTAATTGTGTTTGTTTTGATCTGAATTTAGGGCTTCCGCCTTCTCCTCCTTCGATTCCTTCAAATTCCGATGTAACAGTTGATCAATCGGATTCCGGCAGTAAAGGAATGCCGTCTAAGCCTTTAGGAGTTGATATAACTAGAAATGGAAGAGATGATAAGAGTAAGCTGAATGGAAGCTTAATTGCGGTGGTTATTATATCTTCTGTCACTGCTGTTGTTGTTCTCATCGGAGCTTTTTGGCTTCTGTTGTGGAAATTTGAGTGTTGTTCTTCTGATACTCGCCAATTGGAACGAAACCGCCTTACACAAGCTTCTTCTCAGGGTAAACCATCAGGTAATGTTGATTTCGTTGCTCGTGATCAGTTTACATTGTTTAGGATGTTGTTGTTCAGATGATCAATTTTGGAAGCAATCGATGCTTGATTAGGGACTGGCGAATCATTGATCGTTGGAAGCAGAAAAGCTTCAGAATCGTTGTCTTTTAGCTCAAGTTTAGCGGCGTACACTGGAACCGCGAAGATCTATAGCTTGAGTGAGATTGAAAAAGCCACTGATAACTTTGATTCCCGAAGGATACTTGGAGAAGGTGGTTTTGGTGTTGTTTACAGTGGTGTTCTTGAAGATGAACGGAAAGTTGCGGTGAAAGTACTTAAGAGAGACGACAGGCATGGAAGTCGTGAGTTCCTGGCTGAAATCGAGATGTTGAGTCGTCTTCACCATAGAAATTTGGTGAAACTGTTTGGGATTTGTTCAGAAGACCATTTCCGATGTCTGGTTTATGAGCTTGTCCCAAATGGAAGTGTCGAATCACATTTACATGGTAAATGAGCATGCGTTACACTGCTTTCTTGATTTGATCTAATGAAAAAGGAGCTTGATTTTGTGTTTTATGGAACTTTTGATGCAGGTGCTGACAAGATCGCCCCTCTGAACTGGTGTGCAAGAATGAAGATCGCTCTAGGCGCAGCTCGTGGTTTAGCTTATTTGCATGAAGATTCAAGTCCACGAGTCATTCATCGCGACTTTAAATCCAGCAATATTTTACTTGAAAATGATTTCACACCTAAAGTTTCAGATTTTGGGTTGGCTAGAACGGCATTGGATGACCATAAGCACATATCAACTCATGTTATGGGAACTTTCGGGTATGATTTTTAATCCATTTTGTAGCTGAATTTTACTGTGTATTTTCACCAAAAACACACTAAAAGAAAAACATTATGTTTTAAGAACACCAGTAACCTTGCAAAAAGGTATTTTATGTCAATGATGTACAGTTTGTTTGACATGATGTACTAGCATTCATTTTATACCTTTTTATGCAGCTACCTTGCACCAGAATACGCCATGACGGGCCATCTCCTGGTGAAAAGTGATGTCTACAGCTATGGTGTTGTTCTTCTCGAGCTTCTAACAGGAAGAAAGCCTGTGGACCTATTGCAGCCACCAGGCCAAGAAAATCTTGTTGCATGGGCCCGACCGCTGCTCACAAACAAGGAGGCACTTGAGTCGATCATCGACCCGAACATCACAAACTCAAACATCCCATTTGACAGCATACTCAAAGTTGCAGCCATTGCATCAATGTGTGTGCAACCAGAAGTATCACACCGCCCATTCATGGGTGAAGTGGTTCAAGCCCTGAAACTTGTGTGTAATGAGTTCGATGAAATAAAAGAAACTACACCTTCTAGAAGTTGCAGCCGCGATGAAGATCTTGACTTTGAAATGATGGATCACGAGACGAGTGGGTATGATTCGAGGATGGGATTGTCTGCTACGGATTTAAGGAGCACAATAGAAAACATCGGGGTTATGGAGTCTGAATCATTCAGACGCGAGTTCAATTCAGCTCCTCTGAAAATGGGAAGAAAGAAGCAGTTCTGGAGACGATTAAGAGGTTTATCTAGAGGAAGCACAAGTGAACATGAACATGATCATGGGTTTTCTTCCAATTTATGAAGATATGAAGTTTAGAATTTGTTCAAGATTGAAAATAATGTAATAATGGTTATGATTGTTGTACAGATTGGATTTCTTGACGTAAGAACTTAATATAGCCAGATCTGTTTGAATTGTGACATGTATTTCGATTTTCAAATCATATATTTATGTTATTTCTTGAGAGAATGAAATAGTTGTATATTTTTCTTTTCAAATAACAGTAAACATATCATGAACACAGATTATACCATATCTGTTGTATACAAAATCCAACACAAGCTTGAAGGAGCAACAGGTGACAAACCATGAAAACATCATACTATACCACGCGTAAGCAAAATCCAACACAAACTTGAAGAACGAGCAACAGTAAACGTACAACGCATATAATATTATACTCACCTTATACAAAATCCAACACAAATTTGAAAAACAAGCAACAGTAAACATACCAAGAATCACAGTTGATGTTATACGCATCATATACAAAATACAACAGAAACTTGAAGAGCAAGCACAGCAGACATACCAAGAACACAAATCATATTATACCAATCGTATACAACAAAATCATTCTAAGCTTGACATCTAAAACACAAGTAATCAAAATCAAATTCTATTTGATAAAGCCAATAAAACATGGCTCCTAGTAAACTCTATACCCTCTTGAACATCACAAGTCCAAACCAATCGACACATTTTTTTCCGGCAAAATAAACAAGCTTTGTATGGATGCAGTAGTAGGTTAACAGGTGGCGTGATGTTATTCGTGAAGCTAATCGTCTTATTTTTGGGGGCTTGTGTATTCCATTTCATTTTCCATAGTTACATCAGATGAAGCAGTTGACGATATACCACTGTTATTCCCGTGGGTAATTCTTGATGATTGTGAAAAAGTTGAGTTATTTCTTGATGCATCAGTGTTCGCTGGTGTTTGACCTTCTTCTGCTAGTTTTCTAAGAAGATTTGTGACCGTAGGAAGAAACTTGGTGGATAATGAAAGAATTCCTGGAAGCTATAACCACCAACCCACCAAAAAGATTAATCAGGAAGACTGTAAACAATGCACAGTTCTTGAGAACAATTACTGAAAAAACCTTATGGTTCACGGAGTCGAATATAAATCGTTGGACTTAGCTTTTATTTAATTAAATCCATAGCCTTTCAAAAACTAACGATCCAAAAAAAAATTTTATGAAGATTTAATCATGTAAGAAAGAGGGACATGCGAAAAACAATTAAATGTTTTAAAACTACAGGAATATAATCATTTAAAAATAAAATCCAAGAACTACCATACAAGTTTAAAGAAAATTCTAAGGTTTTTTTTTTACTTCGAACGTTTCCTTACAAATGGGTCAATTTGGATTAATCTTCGTCTCCAACGGGTCAAACGGCTACATGATATTAGAAAAAGAAACTAAAAGGAGTACACGTCAAATGGGAAGAAAGTCACCCCAAGGGTGCTTCTTAATGCATAAGTTTTCATAAATGAGTATTAAGAAACATAAATCATTATAATGGGTTATTATAAACATATTAAAGCATTAAATGTATACAAAAAGTTAAAAGACCAAAAAAAGTGTTTGTAACTTGATTGGACCCAATTCATGCTATAAAATTGCTCGTAATGACCCGTTACAACCCCACCCTATTTATTGCCTCTATAAAAGTTCAAGTTAAACTTACAGCGCCATTGCGGAATTCACCAGAAATATCTAGCTGGACCCACAAAGCCTTGAGAAGCAAGTAACTAACAAAAATAAAGAGCAGCCACAAAGGATTCCTGCAAAAAAGAATCTACATTAAGTAATCCTGGATGTAATGGATAATATGAAAGGTGGAGACACGTAAAAAGACAAAAAGAACCTCAAAAGAGTCATGAACTCATTGAATCCAAGGATCACCATGGCTGCAATAGCCCATGGAGGCGGTAACCAGTTGTTATTGCGCTTATTAGCTTCCTGAAAACCATATAATAATACATTAAATGTTCACCTCAAGAAAAGCGCACACTGGCTAAGTCAAACGAAGTCAACAATCCACGGTTTCCGGTCAACAACATGATAACCCTACCTGGGAAGCAATAGCTTGAGTGATGGTGTACTCGGTTTCTCTTTGAAATTGGGTCCACAATGCTTTACACTGAACAGGAGTTATAAGTGTCTTTGTAGCTGGAACCTGCATGTAAACAAATAAATTGCTCACAAGGAATAGGATTACGCAATGCAGTATTGCTGATACTAGGGTTGTAAAATATGTATAGCTAACTGTTCAGATTTTGCATGCATTAAAAAACCCCATATGAATCACACACAATACCTCTTCCCATGTGCTTGAGGCCAACGGGTCAGTGGTACTCTTACTAGTGCCTTTCTTAGGATCCACTAATGCGAGGACGAGCGTATCCCCAATTGTATCTGTTTCTTCATCCAGGCGAATTGCAGCCAACACAGAGAGCAGCTTTAAAGACTGGAGCGTTGAAAAGAAAAATATAAATGAACATATTATAAGCCAAATGTTGTCATATTGAAGGAGTAAAAGATCTATATCAAATATCAAAGATGACATATATCATCTAATGAAATTAATCTTACAGAAGACCGGGCAGTTTTCGTTATTGCTCGAATATCTTCCTTTCCAGTCCACACTCGTGGCATTGAGTCATTGTCATGGTTGAATATGGATGTAAATCTGTGTGATTTAATAGATTAATAATGAGTTATAAAGTAAAATAGAAACAAGATCACTACAACTGATGCCTGATGCACCTATATTTTAGGTGACAAAGCCATATACTTTTAAGTGGGACGATTTGGGTTTTTATAAGTGGGATGATTTGGGTTGTCTTTTCTCTAATGAGTAAAATTAGAAATGGTTAATGTAAGTTCACTAACCACCTGTCACCATTTTATGAACTAAGTCCATTAAATTTTTATTTTTGTAGAAATTTAATCCCTTAATTTTTTGTACCGTTTAAACCTACACAAACTGGGTGGAGTATTTTAACAAGACAGAAAAATTTAGAGACTAAGTAAGTTCAGAGATTAAACAATTACAAAAAGAAAGAGTTGAACAGAGTTTTAAATGGTGAAAATTGGTTGCTTTAATCCAACACTAACCTGATCAAAAGATTGTTATTGAGATGATATGCTTTTAGCAATAAATTTGAAACACTAATTGTTAATTAAAAGATCTTGAGTATTTAAAAAAAAAAAGTTCTTCGTCCCACCTAACCCGTTACAACCGTAGAAACATTATCTACCTGACATTCTGACCTTTTAACCAGCCGGCCATACCCATCCACTTTCCCACCTCTAACCTAAAGCTCACCACAAATTACATATCTTCAAGCATTAGTTACCTTTCCTTCATGTGGTACAAAACTTTGGCGGCTTGTTCTCTTGTCTTCCCCTCAACTAATCCTCTTGCAAAGTTTTTCAATTTTAAAATCATATCTTCCTTTTCTTGTTCATCCATTTCGAAACCAGAAAGCGCAAAAGAGAACTCAGAGACAGCTGTTTCAGTTTCACGACAGAAAAGCTTCCTTATTGCGGGCCACGTGTCATCATTAGCTCCTTCTAGAAGAGCTTCAACTGGACCATATAGTGCCTCTTTCAACTTTGACTGAAGAAACAAGTATAAACTGATTAACAACCTCATCATATGGCTTGTAAATACAAATATACTAATTATTACCTCATATAGTGAAGTGAGTTCTGATAGTTTAGCAGCTCGAACTTCAGCAATATGTGAATCTAGATCACGTGAAAATTTATCTCTTACTTTAGCTGAGTCCCAATTGGCTTGTGTGATGACAGCATCTGTAGATTTAGTGTTTTAGGAACATGAATAAAAGTAAGAAGCTTAGAAAAAATAAATGCAATCTTTGAATTGACAGTAGCATTTGAAAAAAATAAAATTTTGAGCACCTAAAGAACAACAGAAAAGTTACATTTAATACCTTGGCATTGTTCATCAAACAGTCTCATGAACTTTGTAGTGCAATCATGAGCAGCCACTGCAAACCCTTGGCCTCCACTCAGAGCATCAGTAAGTGCTGTTTTAAAGTTATTCAGTGTTTCAGATCGGATGTGTTCCAACATTAATTGGTAGGTTGGTTGAACAAGCTGAATGTAATATTAAAAAACAAAAAGTGAGAAAAAATATTACAGATAAACAAACATGGATCATATTTAGCAACAAACATATAACAGGAAACATTACTTGCAGCAACTTCTCTTCCAATTGTTTTCTCTTTGCAGATCTAACACTATCCTCAAAGTAGGTAGCCTCTTCGTCATAACTGAGAATATATTATTGAAAAATACATAAAAACTAGGCAACAAAGATAAAAAATGACATGGTTATCAGAAGAGTATGATTAACAATTTGTTGTTACCTGGACAAACAATTGTAAAGCAGTGAACTGAGCTTCTTCCCAAATCCTGGGACAAGATGAGATTGCACAGCCTCTTCTAATCCAAGCCAGGCCTGTAGAACTTATTTAGTTCAAATGTCTGGAAATGAATGTGTTTGGATAATTAGTTACTAATCTATGTACCTCATTCGAAACAAAGGAAGAATATTTCTCGTTAGCAATTTCCTCACATCGAACAGTTGCCACCATAACCTACAAATTAAGAAAAAAATAAAACATAAAAATCCAAATTCCAGATAGTATGTCAGATTCTACTAAAAGGGTCTAAAACCATTACCTTATGAGCCGGTAAATCAAGGTCTTTGTTCTCCTTAATGACTTTCCATATTTGTTGTGCACTGAAGGAAAAACCTGAAGCAGGAACTACACCTCGCCTATCGCCAGCTAGACCGCCAGGTGCGATTGATTGGAAGAACTTTTGCCTCAAACTAGTCACCTTCAAAGACCAAATTGACATAATGCATACAAAAGTTGCAGTAAAGATAATGTGCGAAGAGTTCATAGGATATCTACAATGAATCTCATGCATACCTGCTCTTCAAATTGTTCTTCTTTCTCTTCATAGCTAGACAGTGCAACAACTTGAACCTGGTCCCTCAAACAAAGAGAAGTTATTATATGATATGAGCATAATATTATGTTTTTAAATGATTAAAAAATACCATAGATGTGCTATATCAAGGTTCTTACATTAAAAAATTCACTCAGCGGGGTGTGCTTGTGGGCTTCTGGCTTGGGAACAGCATCCCAAATCTATATCAAATAACATATTATGACAAATACCATAGATAGGTTACCTTTTATGGTGGCAGGATAAACAGCACCATATATATGTATGTGACAAAAGAATATACCTTCTGGATATCTTCCCTTAAAACAGGCTCTAGATTTTCAAGAGGTGTCTGTAAGAAATAAAATGATTCAAATTCAAATCCACATCAGATTATGTTACCTAACACGAGGTACAAGAGAAAGAATTTACCCTCGTTTTATCACGTATGACAAACATTAAAGTTGTTTTACGTGGACTAAATAACCGCAACATAACCTGAAAAACATTAACAATATGATTAACAAACGGACTATGAGAAACGGATAAAATACAGATACAGATAATGCACCTGGAATACGGTTTTTAGAAGAGGTTTATTTGCAGCCTGCTCACGCCCAATATCATGACACCACCTGTGTAACATAAAGATAATTTAGAAACGCAACTTGCTTTTATATAAAAATTGGTTTAATTGCATCAAAAAGTAGCATAAATTCATAATTTTACTCATACTATCCAGCTTAAAACACACTGTTACTATTTCTTGCAACATACTTAAAATTTTAAAGCAAATGTATGTATCATTGGCACATTGAGTGATAAAAAGTAGAAAAGTATGTTGCATTTTAGTGTAATGATTGTGCCTACAGCTGCAAGAATATATAAAGAATGTTACACGAGATGGTAAAAAAGTAAAGCATGTACAATATCTGGAACTACCAGCAAACTTACATGTTTATAAGCACAATATCTGAAACAGCAAGTGCAAAAAGTGCACTTTGTTTCTCGAATGCAGTATCATCCTGGAAAGGTTGTCAAATCTTCTTAAATAACATCAAACAACAAGATAACAACGAAAACAAATAAAAATTTATAATAACCTCGCCACGCTCCCTTCCATCAGTACCCTCAAGATCCATTACAATGGTGCAAGGCTCGATACCAGCACACCTTGCTATCCAGATACCTTTGGTGGTCTGAGACCTGATTAAGAGATATAAAATTTAAGAAAAGTGCAAGCAGAAAACACAATAAAAATATCTAATCAGAACATGCCTTCCCCTGTAAGCATCCATCTCCTTGAAGTTGGTATAAAAAAGATGATTTAGAAGTGTGCTCTTCCCTGCAAGAAACACATTATTATCTGAACTTGAGCACTACCGCCATGCAGACAGGAAGAATAATTTACTATTTCATGCGTAATTCTAAAAAAAAGATGAGTAATTTAAGTAAAGCTCGATTATTTGTGTGACATTAACCACAGAATAAGTTTGCATTCGGATAGCTTAAAGAAGCATACCACTGCTTTGTGGACCCATGATAGCAACAACAGCATAAGAAAGTCCACACTCTCCCAGTTTGACTTGCTTGATAAAATTATCAAGTCCAACTGCATTGAAAGTACCATCCCCGTCTATGAGGTGGGTCGAGCAGCATTCGGCTTCTTTGTCTGTAATAATATAACTTGCATAATTATATATAAGTACAAAGACAATCCTTCTAAACTAGCATCATTTCAGAATCATACATTCACTTAATCCAAAATTCTAGCATTTTGATTGCATAACCTTCAAGCATTCTCAACAAATAGCTACTAGAGAGCAAAAATACACGGTTTCAAGTTCGTATTAGTGGGGGCATAAATTACTATTACAGATTAAAGTTCAGTTCTCCAGATCCAACCATGACATGAGATTTTTAGTCAAAAATCTAGTCTTTAAACTCTCTTGTTCTACAAGATAGCAAAAAAAAAGGGGGGCAAACGAATCCAATCAAGTCGATCAAAGATGCAACAAGTTTATACTTCTGCCATACAACACTCTACGCCCAACTTAAGATCAAATTCGGTAAAACCTAAATCAAAAGAACAAGAATCAGCAGCATCGAACCGTCAACTAACATCGAGATTGAACTAGAATCGCCAATGGTTATAAAGTTCTGATGTCACATGACCTTACATCATATCAAAAACAACCGATTTAAATGCGTGGATTGAATCAATCATTCTATTGATAGGGTTCTGACTTTAAAAAATCAAGAATATAATCACTCGAAGGATGCTAAATCAAATGAATGATAACTTACCCATCAAGAAAAGCGGAAGATCGATTTGATGTTAGCTTTCTTGAGGAGGAAGAAGAAGGAAGAAAGAAAGAAAGAAAGAAAGAAAGAAAGTGCGATCTCAGGCGAGGTGTCTTTTGAGTTGTTGAGAGGTGGGCGTGACCCTGGTCTGATGATATACAGATGCAAGATCTTCTTTTGGAATAAGTAATTAAAAGAAAATTATTGGAAAGTAATTACGTTACGGGTAAAACATATTACATAAAGCGGCGGTATATATATATATTTTTTTATTTTTTATTTTTTATTGTTCTTTTTATTTCACAGTTTCACACCCGTATTATCGTTTCCTGTTTTTCAGCCATTATCGATTTGAGTCTTGCAAAGTAACCAATAAGCAAATCTATGAATCTATCTACATACTACCGGAATAATACAAAAACCAATAAAGTGCGTAACTGTAATTATCCGTAATAGTCTGTAATCACGTAGCATGTTAATTGTTTATTATTAAAAACATAATATTGGTTTGCATTTTTTCAAATATTAGCACATGAAAAAGTTATGTTCATACGTATATTATTAAAAAAATTAAAAATATAGAAATACCATATTTTAATCCAATTAAAGATAATAAAATACATGTTTTTATGCTGTGTAATTCTTTTTTAAAAACATTAACATATGAAAAAAGTGTTGACCGTTTTAAATAGGTGATGGTTGTTGTTGTTGTTGTTATTAGGTTAGAAACTCGTATATTATACGGGTTAAATAAATGTGTTTTGAAAATATTTATTTATGTTAAATAAGTTATCATATATTTCTTAAAAAATAATCATACATTAATAAATAGTTAAAAGACATGAAATTTGAACAGAACAATTCCCTTAAATAAAGAAA
Organism: Flaveria robusta; assembly: GCA_025506415.1. NCBI lineage: Eukaryota > Viridiplantae > Streptophyta > Magnoliopsida > Asterales > Asteraceae > Flaveria > Flaveria robusta. The sequence goes on along the minus strand of CM046459.1, from coordinate 18,605,343 downwards.
ACAAAGATTTGATTGCAGAAGAAAATAAAAAAATACGAACAAAATAATTCTTTGAAATAAGAAAACTTTTTTTAATTGAGTATAAATATTAGTAGGAGAGAGCTGAGAAAACAATATTGAAAATGTATATAAACGTGATACATGTTTCAAAAATTACTCTTTTATTATTATATAAAAGTTAGAAGATAAAATATTAGCACCGCCACCACCACTACCATCACCAAAATGCACGGGATATAAAAGGGGTAACTTTGTAAAATAGTAACTAAATTTCAAAAGTGTTCTAATTAGGTAACTCAAGTTTTAAAAGTGTTCTGATTAGGTCACTCATTTTTTATATTTTATATAAATTAAAAGTCTTAACATGTTTTTTAGCATGTTATACTTTTTTTTTCAATAAGAAAATATTTTTTTCTATCTTTTGATGCTGATATGAAACGTTGACGTAAATTTTAGGTATTTTTTTTTGTTTTTTTATAATTAACATGTTTTTTTTATTTTTTAATATAATTTTATATATTGAAATTCTGACACTCACGTTTTATTCACCATTACTTTTTTGGCATAAGAAAATTTAATGATGACTCGATTTGATCGTTTAGTGGTTCAATTTAAAAAAAATATGCATTAATGACTAAATTATAATAATTTAAAAACTTAATTACTATTCAGTAACATTTTCCCAAATATAAACTCTGCTATCAAGTTGAAGTTTTTAAGGATTCAAAATTTTTAAAGAAACAATTATATCCATGATATGTTTCCCAATAAATGAAAAAATATTTATGTTAATATCTTTAACTATTAAATAAGAAAAAATCTATTTTGTCAGGCATTACGAAATAATACCATCTTAACTACAATTTCCTTATCATTAAACGTAACCCTACTCGAGTACCCGTATCATTATCATCCCCAGCCAAATCTCACCGTATCCTTTCCTAATATAAAAAAAACAAACAAACAAACGTGTGTTCTTTTAAGTTGAAAGACACCACAGCAGTCACCGCAGTGGTATTTGGAGAATGAAGGACCGAGGCGGGCGAGCCGGAAACCAGGGTTCGGTGAACGAGCGATACACACAGTGGAAGTCTCTGGTCCCTATTCTCTATGACTGGCTCGCCAATCACAACCTCCTATGGCCCTCTCTTTCATGCCGGTTCATACACCTTCTTCCTCTACCATTTTATTATTATTAGTTTACTTAGGGTTTTATTCTTACGCATTCAGTCCCTCAATTTCATCAACAGCAGCACCACCACTCGCTTGTTGAAGCGATGCTTAATGTTGTTTTAAACCACACTTGTTTCAACCAACACTGCCTTCTTTGTATGATCCACGTACCAGTGTTTCTACTACTTATTATGCCACTAATACCTTATTTTACTCTTGATGGAGTTGAACATTGTTACTTTGACGTAGGCAGGGAGAGGAATTGGAGTTACTATTCTTCAAATGTACTGTTGAATCCAGTTGCCTCTGTTAGGGTTTTATTTTGTTCACTTTCATTTATGATGATCAGTATGTTTTGTTACCGATGTTAGCTTAACTGTAGTATTACTAAAGTTTTGACTAACTGCTTTATCTTTTTTTTTTTTTTTTTTTTTTTTTTTTGAACTTCAAACCAACATTACTCCTAGACTACACCACCGTCATTACCAGGTTTGAACTTGGGTGTATTCCAAAGAGGCTTTGCCTTTTACCCAAGTGGGACTAAATTGCTTTATCTGAGAGAGGGGAGTTGATTTATGGTTTCAGTGTGCTGTATCTTATGCTCAATCATGTTTTGATGGTTCTAATCATGTTTGTGGGTTAAAATGTTCACGGGTCAAAAGTTGATTAAATGGGTCATGGGTCAGAAAATTGGATCTGTCCAAAATCTATTTTTGGAATTAATAATTTAATAATTAGGCAATCAAATGTAATAAAGTAGTCAAAGCATAAATCAAGCAATGCTTGATTTAAGCTATCAATTATGATTAGGATTTATTTTCTTCCTTATAAATAGATGGTAGGAATAAGATGCAAGGTGTACCAAAAAGTATTTTCTTTGTTCTACTTAATAAAATTATGTGAGTGTGTTATTATCAATTGTTATTGTGCCAATTGTCTAACAATTGGTATCAGAGCGGTGCGAGATCGAAAACCTGTGACGGGGAAAGACTAGTCACTACACCAAAAGGTTGAATAGTGGAACAGCAGCTTGATTCGATTCTGATCAGCCTCTGATCAGAATTAAATCGCAGCCCTAATCCCATAGATCAGTGACCTATTCTTCTTCGTTGCCTAGGAAAAGAACGGAATAGCCAGGTTAGGCTTGTTCTTTTGGCAGGGAATTCCGACCAGAAGTGCAGAAGAAACAGGCGGGAAGAAGCTTTTGGATCCAGTCTTGTTTGGCGGGTGAAAGAAAACAGCAAAAGCAGGTGGCTTTGTTTTCTTGGTCGGTGGAAGAAGGCTGTTGGAGTAGGGTCTGATCTACAAGGGTTGGGGCTGTCCAAAACAGAAAAAAATGGCAATGATACCAACAAAGGAAGGAGGTTCGATGTCCTATCAGTGTCCGATTTTGACATCTACAAACTATCCAGTGTGGGCAATTAAAGTGAAGGCCATTATGGATGCAAATGGAATATGGGAGGCTATAGAACCACCAAGAGGTACTAATGTTGATCCAAAAAAAGTCCAAGATGGCTCTTGCCTTCTTGTTTCAAGCCATCCCGGAAGAGCTTGTTTTACAAATGGCATCTCATACAGATGCAAAACAGGTTTGGAAAGGGCTGAAAACAAGATTTTTGGGGGTTGATCGAGTAAGAACGGCTAGGCTTTCAACATTGAGGAAGGAAATCGAAAGCTTGCACATGAAGGAGGATGACTTGGTAGATGTCTTTGCAAGCAAACTGAGTGGGCTAGCCTCAAAAGCAAGGAGTCTCGGGTTAGACATTGAAGAGAAGGTTTTGGTGAGACGGTTGCTCGATGCTATGCCCAAGTCATTCCTTCAAATTGTAGCCTCAATAGAGCAATGTTTTGATCTTGACAAGATGTCGTTTGATGAAGCTGTTGGAAGGTTGAGGGCCTATGAAGAACGCATTAAAGGACTCAACAAAGAAGAAGAAACTCAAGAAAGGTTAATGCTTTCTAAAAAGGAGAAAGACAAAAAGCATGGATGTGACCAATGTGGTTATGGAAGTTCAAACCGGGATGACTTTGGGAGTGGCCGAGGAAGAGGTCGGGGTCCCGGAAAAGGTCAAGGTGGTGAACGGTTCCAACGGAATAAAAGCCACGTTAGATGCTACAAGTGTGGTGAGCTTGGACATTTTCTAAATGAATGTCCAAAGTGGGAGAAAAAGGAGGAGGCTAACTTAGCACAATTTGTGGATGACGAACCAACGTTGCTATGAACAATGAAGTGCACAAACCATGATTAGGGGGGGTGAATGATGGTTCTAATCATGTTTGTGGGTTAAAATGTTCACGGGTCAAAAGTTGATTAAATGGGTCATGGGTCAGAAAATTGGATCTGTCCAAAATCTATTTTTGGAATTAATAATTTAATAATTAGGCAATCAAATGTAATAAAGTAGTCAAAGCATAAATCAAGCAATGCTTGATTTAAGCTATCAATTATGATTAGGATTTATTTTCTTCCTTATAAATAGATGGTAGGAATAAGATGCAAGGTGTACCAAAAAGTATTTTCTTTGTTCTACTTAATAAAATTATGTGAGTGTGTTATTATCAATTGTTATTGTGCCAATTGTCTAACATGTTTCAGGCCTCACAAGGGATCATGTTATCTGTTTTAGAGATAGAATGTAGTGATTTGTTTGTAATTTCTGAAAAAGGCATCACAATTTGTATGTGCAGAGGCTGCACTAACAAGTTTTACTTGCATTTATGTTATAGGCTTAAACCGCGTGTTACTCAATTTGTCTATTGTTGTGTTAATAGATGGGGACCAGTGCTAGAGCAAGCTACTTACAAGAACCGCCAACGACTATACCTTTCAGAACAGGTGAATGAAGCCTTTTTTAATGCTGAAAGTTTTAATAATCAGAAAGTAATTTGTGAAGCTTTTTGTAGCACTAATCTCACCAACTCTAATTGGTTTTAAGAGTCGATGAACTCGTTGGGTGACTAAAGCATGCTGTGGGTAAGGCAGTAACAATCTATAAATTAAATGAAATCACTTTATTTGTCTTTTTTTCTAAAATTCATGGAATCACGCGCCCAGATATAATCTGTGTTCCCGTTTTCCTTTTCAAATTTGTTTTATATACCTCAAACATTTCTACAGACTGATGGTAGTGTTCCAAACACACTCGTGATAGCAAATTGTGAAATCGTTAAACCAAGAGTTGCAGCTGCTGAACACATAGCACAGGTGAGACCATAGTAATATTAATTTGTAGTGTGATTTTGTTTATTCTCTCAAACAAATACCAAATTTGGTTTCTATTTTTGTAAATTTATTTGATCAATGACTGCTGATGTTGTAGTTCAATGAAGAAGCACGATCTCCGTTTGTGAAGAAGGTTAAAACCATTATTCATCCTGGAGAGGTGATAGTCCCTGCAACCTAATTATTTCTAAATAAAATGACCAAAAAAGAAGACATTCTTATGAAAAAAAGATATTTCTTTTGAGATGGGAGTAACAGTCTTCCAAATTAGGTTTAAAAAGTGTGTAAATAAGAAATTTATTTTAGTCTTCGATAATCTTTTTTGGTGCAGCTGGAATTAAGCTCGTAATTTAAACTCTAAATTACCAATAGCAGATTTGCTTTTTTTAAATATTAAAGTAACTATTAATGGCCTTAAAGTTATTTTATAAATCACACTGGTTCAACATATGTGTTTCCTTATTACCTTTTTCCTGCTATGTATTAATCGGCAAAAACAAACACATTTTTATACGACATTCACTCTTTTTTTGTGAAGGTAAATCGCATCAGGGAGCTTCCTCAGAACAGCAAAATAGTGGCCACACACACAGACAGTCCTGATGTATGGGTTTAATTTATACTTGTTTTGTCTGTATTTTGTTAGTTTTGATATATAACTAGTCAATGTAAGTTTGTTATTTGTATTTTCCCCTTTTTAAACAGGTTTTTATCTGGGACGTTGAAGCGCAACCCAGTCGCCATGCTAACCTGGGAGCCACAGAATCTCGTCCTGATCTGGTGGGTTGTTATATATAGTTAGAGGAAGCAAAATGGGTGGGTTGAGTGTTGTGTAGTATCTCAAGCGCCAAGCGGGTCAAGTGTGGTCGGCCGACCAATACAATTTTGTTTTTTTTATTTCTTGTATTTTGTATATATCTAATGTTTTAATATGATCTCACTTTGGGCCTTTGGGTGACTCTGCCTGTTTGACATGTTCAGCCCTCATTACATATTTACATTTTGGCTAATTTGAATGTTTACCAACTTGACCTGTTGGAGACAAAGCTAACCCTGATCATCCTGTTTAATCATATATGAATCAAAGTGGCGACCTATTAACATGATTTCCACTTGGTTCTCATGGCTGAAAGCTGATATTTTGTTTATTTAAATTGCAGATATTGACTGGTCACCAAGAAAATGCAGAGTTTGCTCTTGCTATGAGCCAAAGTGAACCCTTTGTACTCTCTGGAGGTAATTAATGCAACAATCTTTTTATTTCTTTTGCAAAAACATGCTTATAGTGTTTGTTGTTGATTATTATATTATTTGACAGTTGATCAACTTTGTTGTTGTGTTGATTATGGCAGGCAAGGATAAATTAGTTGTGTTGTGGAGTATTCAAGATCACATCTCCACTTTAGCAACGGATTCTGGGCCAGGATCTAACGGTGGTAAAAGCCCGAAATCTGGTGGGAATGATGATAAACCTGTTGAGAGCCCTAAAATTCAAGCAAGAGGTATCTACCAAGGGCATGAAGACACTGTTGAGGATGTACAATTCTGCCCTTCGAGGTATCTCATCTATATGACGTAACATGGTTTCTCATTCAATAATAGAGATGGTAATTCCGTTTATTTGTATATGGGCCAACTCGGTAATGATATAAGCTGGTGAAATATAAAAACTTGGCTGTGAAGGAAATGTGTCGAACGGGTGAAAGTCGCCCAAAAGGTATTTTAATGTAAACAAACTTCTAAATATTCTACTTAAAATTTTATATTCTCATTGAAATGCTATAACCTCTATAATCATAAGTGACACCAGCAAATTTAATTAAAAAAAATCAGAATTTTGGAGCAAAAGTGATTCTGGTCAATGCAACCCAACACACCAAAATAACATGATGCCCAAGTCCCAACTCGCTTGACCTGCCTGTTTTGCCACCTTTATCCAGTGGCTATGACAATTATAATCTGCACACCAAAATAACATGTTACCCAACTCGCTCTACCTGTCCATTTTGTCACCACAGACCGTTAGCTATGACAAATATAATCCGCAAACTGATTTTTTTATATATCTGATATTGTTATCTTTGTGGTGAAGTGCACAAGAATTCTGTAGTGTTGGTGATGATTCTTGTCTTATTTTATGGGATGCTAGAACCGGGTCTTCTCCAGCTGTCAAGGTGATTTTCAGTTTTTCACATGTCCTCTTTCTAGGTTCCTGCTAGTTTGTGCTTGTTTGATGACTATAATTACTTTTTCTCATAGCTTTTTGGAATACAGAAAAAGCAAAAATTGCAATTTATATAGCACGCACACAAAAGATAATATAGTTAACGATTATCATCTCCCAAAGTAACACATATGTACTTATTGTATTCATGTTTCACATTTATGACATACTAAATCAACTAATAAAATCTGTTTTAAGATTACTTTACGACTATTTGCAGGTTGAGAAAGCTCATAATGCTGATCTTCACTGTGTTGATTGGAACCGAATTGATGAAAATTTCATTTTGACAGGGTAAAACACAGATACTCTGTATTGCTGTGTTTTGTTTTAAATTAATTTAGTTTTTTGACGCCCATTAAAGATATTTGAAAGAATTTGGGTTTGTCACATCAAAAAGGAGGGAAAAAAAAGAAAAATATGTTTGTTTTTTAAAGTATCTGAATAGAATGGGTGAGTGGCTGCTGAAATATGTCACGCACTTCAGTGGGGTAGAAGTAATATTTCCCTGAAGGTAAACTGTAAGGAATTAATTTAGGGGGTAACATTAAAGGGGCAATTTCATGCATATCCTTAAGTTCAAAATAGCATGTATATCTTTATAAATTTCATAATACAATATTTACCGTATCAAAACACTAGAATTATCATATTTACCCATCCTATAATATATAATATATATTAACTGATAACATCTTTTATTGAATAAGAAAAGAGAGGTTATTTACAATAATAATGTTGTTTTCTACTTTTCTTATTTGTGTATTCACTATTCAGCCAAACTGACTAGCTTATGATTTTTATTATATTAGCTATGGATTGGGTTGAAGATGGTAAATATGCTATTGTAAAACTTAGAGGGATATATATGTAAATTAAAACCTTAGAAAGATATGTATTGAACTTATCCAATAAATTAGGTCCCGGCCTCCAATTTTATTTTTTTCCTTTCCAGGTCGGCTGATAACACTATTCGTTTGTTTGATCGTCGAAATCTTACTTCTAATGGGGTTGGATCACCAGTCCACATATTTAATAATCATAGTGCTGCTGTTCTTTGTGTACAGGTATCAACATATTGGAGGCTTTATTATCATTATCATCATCATTATTATTTTTATTTTTTACCTTTTCAGTCTCCTGGGATATTCACTGAGTTAAATATTATATTTCAGTGGTCACCAGATAAATCATCTATCTTTGGAAGTTCAGCTGAGGATGGTGTCTTGAACATCTGGGATCAGAATAAGGTGGGAAGCGATATATTACTCATAATGGTTTAATTATGTTTTATTGCTGGTCCTCTTGCATACGAAGGATAAAAGGAGCAATTATTTTTGGATTAATTTCATATATCTCCTATAGATTTGTAATATCATATTTGCCTTTTCAAAACACAAACATGATTACCCATGAAATAAAACCAGTTACTTGTGATAGTTTGTTTCACTCATTAAACAAATTTTAAAAATGTTATTACCGTGAATCATCTTAACTAATAACGTTCTGTTTTGTTATATAGTGAAACAGGCTGTTATGAGTAAATGATATTATTCTATCTACTATGGAGTGGGTAAACCAAAATATTTTTTTGATTTTAAAAAGGGTGAATATATGATAATATGAAATTTAAAAGTATATATGAAAAATGCACTTTTAAAAGGATATACATAAAATTTCCCCTTATTTTCAGGATATACATTCTTTTCAGTAGAATGTTAATTTTCATTAATTTACCATATATTGAAATGATAGCAACTTATTTCCATCAAACTCACCAGCATCTCTTCCAAATTATGTGGGGTCAAGAGAATGAATAATATAAATCTTTTCTGAAGTATTTATCAAAATATGGGCATTGTGTACTCTATTTTCACATCTTCTAGACATGTTTTTTTCATATCCAGATTGGTGAGTGTTCTGGCCCAGCCTCAAAATTTGCACCAGGCTTATTGTTCCGTCACTCTGGGCACAGGTACAAAGTTTCTATTTTTCTTAAAATTTTATAGAGATGGCAAAATGAGTAGGTCTGTTAAGGAGTCATATTTGGTTCAGGGTTTAAACATGTGCATTTTAAGTTCGGGTCAAAACGACATTTACCGGGCTGACCCACAATCACTTCATGGATTCAACTTTTTAATTTTACAAATACTTGATGCATTTAATATGAACAAGAACTATATTATTAATATATCAGCCTATGTTTATAATAAAACTAGTTTTTTGTCCCCGCGCTATGCGGCCGGAGTCCGTTAATTTTTCTTCCAGGCAACACTGTGTCACTTTGATTATTATCTGGCTAGCTTGTTGGAAACCATAAAGGCAAAGTCTCGTGCAGAAACTCTAAAATAGTAAACTTTAGTGGTCGGACTTGAAAATACGTGCCGAAAGGCTAGTCGTTTTTTCCACATGCAACACCGCGTTATTTTGGTTGTTATCGTTTCTTGTAATTAATTGTAAATGTTTTGAAATAAGTTTAGATAAATTTATGGGCACAGTTTGTTTAAGTAATTTAAGAATTTAATTAAATAAATAACTAAAGAAACAAACAAAAATAAAAGGGCAAATCGTCACTCCCTTGGATCAGAACATGAGTCGCTTGTTTAATATAGGAAGATCAAACCAGTAAACGAAATTATACTCTTGGGTAGGTGGTTCACATATATTTATTAATATAGGAATAAAAATTTGAAAAAAAAAAAAAAAAAAAAAAACTAACTAATGTAGAAACCAACATAGGTTTTTAGTATTATATATAATATAAAAACTGTAAGCATATAAAAATACCCCTGGGAGACTATCATTTTTTCCCTACAATTGCAGGGATAAGGTGGTTGATTTTCACTGGAACGCGCATGATCCATGGACAATTGTTAGTGTATCTGATGATGGTGAAAGTACTGGTGGCGGTGGTACACTACAGGTATGGTTTTTGCTATACTTTTCATGATGATAATACATTTTATATGGTAATTAAGTACTTGATTATTTGATCATCTCCTTATGACCAAATGTGCAGATATGGAGGATGATTGATTTAATTTATAGACCACAAGAGGAGGTTATCGACGAGCTGGAGAAATTCAAATCACACATTCTCACTTGTTCAGCTCCATAGGATGGGACTTTAGATTCTCTAAGTTTGAGTGCACTGAATCTATGGTGTTGCTGTACTTCTAAGTTTTAGTTGTAGGGTCAGGATTGGAACGTGCGGATCTCTGTTGTTTTAGACATGTAGACACTGAGATTCATTTGTTAACCTAAGGGCAGTATTAGAACTAGAAAACATATACTTTTCGCCCTCTGTGATCAAATGGGCGGGTTGTGTGAATCGGGAATTCATCCTTGCAACACATTGAAATAGCCCAATTGGCTAGTCGTGCGACCATATATCACCGGGTCACACAAGTGTGTGATTCCTATTTTAACATTAGGAATCATCAAAATTTTATTTCTAAGCTGCATGATCATAATTAGGTCTTAGAAAACTGATAATAACATTTTGGGTTACAGAACTTCTTTACAAGCTTAGGGGGATGAGATATAGTGAATAACATTTATTCTAAGAGATTGTGAACACCATCATACTTGCTAAGAAAATGAATAATTTCTCAAACCAATGCTTGATCTTTAATTTGTGAAATCTTCTTTCACTTTTTCTCTCTATGTGCATTGGCCTACATCTCTCTTTCAACTTTTTGGGAAATTTGAGAATTGAAGCCTAAGCCAATCAGGTCAAAACAAAAATTTATGAACTTATATCTATACTCAATTGGCAAAAGAACTTTAGCTTCACTGTTGCAATATATCTAAGAACAAAACTTTGTTTTAGTTAACTTTAACCACACAGTTAAAACTTTTCTTGAAATTTTTTGTATAACTTGAACCATCATAATAAAATAGCATTTCTATTCAGAACATATAATATTTATAACATCAAATATTTCATTACAATGAAATGAAAACAGAAATTACATAACTAAGATTAAGCTGATTTGTTTTAAGATAATATACAAAGTTAAATTATAGACTAAATAATGTAGACTTGTTTTTAAAATGTATTTCTTAATAATCTTTATACCTCAGGTAGCAATGATAGATGCAATTAGTTAGGGCATCTGCAAGTAGGGATGAAAAAATAATAATAATAAAAATAAATATAAAATATAAAATTAAAAATAAAAAATAAAATAAAAACATAACGGAAATTGAAGACTTTTGGGATGAGTGTCCAGATTATGTATGAAATTAGCTTTAAATATTTTTAGTTGGTATCTATCCCACTGATTACTTGAACTAGCTTACATAAGTATAAATTATCGATATAATGTATAATCTTAAAAAATTAATAAATAACGTTGAAGTTGTTATAGATTTATAATTATATAATTGTTAGAAGTGTTTCAGATCGGTATTTTAGGTGAGTTTAGAATCACGTTTCAGCCAATGTGGGGCTAGCCCTCTTGGTAGAGGTTTTGCCTCTTAGAGGGGAGGTCCTGGGTTCAAACCCAGACATGGTATAATATGGTGTAATTTAGGAGTAGAAGTAGGATAGATTTGCCGTTCAAAAAAAAAAATCATGTTTCAGACAATTGTCCTCTTAGGGTAGTTTTTAATGAATATAAAATCATAAAAAAGTATTCATGATACACATATGTCCAACACCCTTGGTATTGAGAATTGGATACCTCACGGGCATACAAACAATTTCATAATCGGTATGAAACCGAGATTAACAGATCTCGATTAGTAGGCGAGTCATTGCCATGCCAATCAATAAAGTATCTTTGAGAGACTTTATTCCATTCCTTTTTACTTGAACTCTTGCATATGTTTGAGTGATTGAATGAACATAAATGCTTACTTATTATGAAATTCTATCCTTATCATATAATTCAATCAGAGTTAATTATCAAAAACTAATTTATGAATATTTCGGTTTCCCACTTATCATATATATGGATTATACCAAAAATGCTATATTCATATTTCGTAGATTTGGGATTGTTTTAATATCTCGGGTTCCTCTTAAGACTTTGTTTATGTTTTGGCCTAATTAAACATGCATATCACCAATAATTTAACACTTTAGAAATTCTATACCAAATAGCTTTATAAAAATTACAATTACATTAAAAAATATTATATAAAACCTTTTAATTTCATTTAATAACCAGTAATGAGGTTACGTCTTATGATAAAACTAATTAGAGTTAGAGTGGTAAATGTTCTTTTAAGATTAAAATTCCAAAATTAATTATTAATTATATTCTATAATAAGTTGGTGTAATCAATTATAGAGTAGAATTAATACAATGTTTCAATGTTAGATTAGTGGATGAGTTATTGTTAAAAATAAAAATAAAATAACAAATAACGGGAGTAATTTATTTCTTGCCCGCTACAGTCGGCCAACGGCGTCGATGTCTGTAATGTAGTTATAATTTTGTAAATATTATTAATCTATTTTTTTAATAAGAAAATCAAATCCAAGAGGAGAGTGGAAATAGCAAATCCAAACCTGTAACCACAAATCCAAGGGCCTATATAAATCATCTTCACACGAAACCATCATTTCTTCTGGCTCCTTCTTCTTCTTCTTCTGCAGTCGATCAAGATCTGTTTTTTCACTCCGATCGAAGATGGAGTGGAGCTTCAATCAATTCATCTTCATCTCAATCATCTTCTTCATCCCATCCTCTCAATCATTCTATCTCCCTGGTGTTGCTCCTCGTGATTTTCAAAGGGTACGTTTTTCCAAATCCCTAATTGTTCACTGGATCTACTTGCTGCATTTTCTCTAGATTTGATCTGATTTTTACGGTGAGATCGACGTCTGTTTGTGTTTTATACCGCCTATGAGTCGGATCCGTGGTTCCGGTTTTACTTCATGGTTGTAGTAACTGTGTAGGTTGTGATCCGTGTGAATCGGGTTTGGATCTAGGGTTTTGGGTTTTGTGTTGAATTGGAGGTTTAATCTACTTGATTTATGCTTTTGTTACTGATTAGCTTTTGTTAAGATGTTTTGCGTTATGCTAACCCTTACTCTCCCATAAAAAGGCAGTTTAGAGAACGTTACATTCATATGTGTAAAAAGAGAGTTAATCTCTAGGAGCTAGTTAGAGATCGGTAGGTAGTTTATTCGTTGATGAGGTGAATCTAATTTCAGTTGCCTTTGCTGATCCACAGTTGAATCACCTTCGCTGTTGGTTGATCTTATGAGTTGACGCTAATTCTTGCAAGCTTTAAGTGATTTTTGTTCGTTCTTCACCAGTTAGTTGTAATTGTCTGTATTCGTGGCAGCATTTATTATGGGAAAGAGTATTTGAGTTTTATGAATGTAAAATAAGGTATGCTGTGATATCTAAAGTGCAAGTTGGATGTATGGTAAGGATGCTTGAGTGTTGTAGAATACAAATCAAATAAGTGGAAAAGGGCTGGTTTAGTTGGCACTTTGTATTTTATGCTGACCACATAGTTTTGATATGTTTTGTGTTCTCACATTGAGCCTTCAAGAGCTTACGTCTAGCTCCTTGATTTAGGTTTGTTTACTATCTTATAAATACTGTTACACTGGATTCCAAAATTCAAATGCCTCCAGAATTTAAGATTTATTTTTGTAAAGCTGCAACACAATTTGGGAAGACTAGTTGGCATTGTTGCTTTGTCTTTCTACTCTTTTATCTTTTATCTGATTATAGCTTTTTTTGTAAGCTTATTAATGCCATTCATCAAAGTTTAAGACTTTGTGTCTGATTTGACCTTATTAGGGAGATACTCTTCAAGTTAAAGTCAACAAGCTATCCTCTACAAAGACCCAACTTCCCTATGATTATTATTACTTGAACTATTGTAAGCCCAAGCAAATTCAGAACAGTGCTGAAAACTTGGGGGAGGTGCTACGAGGTGATCGCATAGAGAACTCAGTCTACACGGTGAGTATCTATTGTTTCCTTTTTTTCTCTTGTAGTTTCTAAGCGGAGCTAGAGAAAACTCTACAGTGTGTTTCTAATGAATTAAGTTTCATATTTTTATTTCAGTTTAATATGAGAGAGGAGCTCCCATGTAAAGTTGCTTGTAAAGTAAAGCTGGATGCGCAATCTGCAAAAAACTTTAAGGAAAAAATTGATGACGAGTACCGTGTTAACATGTATACGCGATTCTTCTTCTGAGATCCTTTCATCTTTTTATGGCGCATTACTGTTAGTTACTTTATGTTTTTAACCATCATTTTTATGGCACATTAATATTCATTTCTTTTGGAGCAATGCAGGATTTTGGATAACCTCCCGGTTGCTGTTCTCAGACAAAGGCGGGATGGTAGCCCATCAACCACTTATGAACATGGTTATCGTGTAGGGTTCAAAGGGAACTATGCTGGGGTGAGTTTTGCTGACAAAATTTACACTGATCCATTCATTGAATGAATAGTTTCTAGGAATTTATTCTTTTATCTACGTGCACAGAGCAAAGAGGAAAAGTATTTCATCAACAATCACTTGAGCTTTAGAGTCATGTACCATAAGGACCTTGAGACCGATTCTGCAAGAATTGTTGGGTTTGAAGTGACTCCTAACAGGTATATGATTTCTGTTCCTCCCATACATGTGAGGCCACCCTACATCATAGTTTATTACCTTTCATATTTATCTGAACTTTTACCTTGAATTATGCTAATAGTATCAATCATGAGTACAAAGAGTGGGATGACAATAACCCTCAGTTGACAACATGCAATCAAAATACCAAAAATATAGTTCAAGGAAGTACGGTACCCCAGGAAGTTGATACAGACAAGGAGGTGGTATTTACATATGATGTTACTTTCAAGGTATGTTCTAGTGAACCATTTGTAAGGAAAAGGGGTGCGTGTAGTTGTATTTGTTCGATAAAGGGTTAAAGGGTTAAATATAATGAAGTAGCTAAAATAAAATGGGGCTAATGGGTCAAAAACATGTATCTAAACACTTACAACATCTTCAATCTTTTTTAATGCAAGGAAGAATATTATTGTTTTAGAAAGACGGTTTTCTTTTTTCATATTTATGTCATTGATTATTTAAAGAAATTAAAAAAAGACATGACAGAGAAGTGTTGATGGGCTGACCCAACTTGATCCAGTTTGGCCCGCCATTAAATTACTCATTTTGACCCCTTACTCAACCTGTCTGTTTTGCTATTAAGTTACTCATAAAAGAAAGTATATTATTATATTAATAATATAACTTTTTTCTAATTAAAAATCATCAAATTACATGTTTTGATTTGTTAATCTACCCTGTTTTGCTACTTCTACAGTAGGGCATGCTTTTTTTTCTGTATTATTTTAGCTTATTGTTTCAAAATTTGTAGGAGAGTTATATCAAATGGGCATCACGTTGGGACACCTACCTTCTTATGAATGATGATCAAATCCACTGGTTTTCAATCATAAACTCCCTAATGATAGTCTTATTTCTTTCGGGCATGGTAGCAATGATCATGATGAGAACACTTTACCGTGACATTGCAAATTATAACCAATTGGACTCACAAGATGAAGCCCAAGAAGAAACCGGATGGAAACTCCTCCATGGAGATGTTTTCCGGGCCCCTACAAAATCTGGGCTTCTTTCCGTTTATGTTGGAACTGGTGTCCAGATCCTAGGAATGACATTAGTTACCATGATCTTTGCATTGCTAGGTTTCTTATCACCATCCAACCGTGGTGGGCTCATGACAGCCATGGTTCTTTTATGGGTGTTTATGGGTTTATTCGCCGGATATTCTTCTGCACGGTTATACAAAATGTTCAAAGGTACTGAATGGAAAAGAAACACATTGAAAACCGCCTTCATGTTTCCTGGTATTTTATTCACAATTTTCTTCATTCTAAACGCTATAATTTGGGGAGAGAAGTCCTCTGGAGCAGTACCGTTTGGAACCATGTTTGCTCTCGTTTGTTTGTGGTTTGGAATATCAGTACCATTGGTGTTTGTAGGAAGTTACTTGGGCTTCAAGAAACCCGTAGTCGAAGACCCTGTAAAAACAAATAAAATCCCAAGACAAGTCCCGGAACAAGCGTGGTACATGACACCTGTCTTCTCGATCCTAATTGGTGGGATTTTACCTTTTGGAGCTGTTTTTATCGAGCTTTTCTTCATTTTAACCTCCATTTGGTTGAACCAATTCTACTACATATTCGGGTTTTTGTTCATTGTGTTTGTGATTTTGATAATCACATGTGCAGAGATAACAGTCGTGTTGTGCTACTTCCAGTTGTGCAGTGAGGACTACCATTGGTGGTGGCGCGCGTACCTTACTGCAGGGTCATCTGCATTGTATCTGTTCCTCTATTCCATTTTCTACTTCTTTACCAAACTGGAAATTACAAAGTTGGTTTCAGGGATTTTGTACTTTGGGTACATGTCGATTGCTTCATATGCGTTCTTCGTGTTAACGGGTACAATCGGCTTCTATGCATGCTTATGGTTTGTGAGGAAGATTTACTCATCTGTGAAGATAGACTGATTGTTGATGTAAAGACAAAGATTATGATGATGAAGAGAATGGTAAGAAATACAAATGAAGCAGTGGTTGATCACTTGGTGTAATCTTTTCTTATTATTACTACTAGATGACATTCATATGATTGTTAGTAAGAGGATATTGTCTGGTTATCTAGTTTAGGGTTTTGGCTTTTATGTGTCCTATCTTTTTTCCAATAATTATTATTAGATTTCCCTTTTTTTTTTCTCTTTTTGTTTACTAAAATATGGTTTTTGTTTTATTTTTATTCCAACTTGTTCTTGAAAAAACAGTAGTAGTTTTATTTAATATATATTTTTCTTGTAAAACTAAACAAACAAAAAACAACCCAAGAATGTATTCTTTTAATTACCAAAATAAATAAGAAAAACATAATCTTAATGATGATCAAAGTACAGTGATGCAAAAACAGAACTGTTATGGAGACGTCTTTTAAAAACACTTCACGTCCTCGAATTCTTGGGGACTATCCTATGTGTTCCGCTTATGGTTGATCAAGGGTTTTGTTTTGCCATTGTCTCATAGGAAATGACACTGACTTCTAACTAGTAGAATTCGAGAATAGCACAAATTTTTTGAACACACATTTGTTTAAATATTCGTTGGACACGCTCTTAAAGATATATAGTAGCGACCATAGATTTATATGTTTAAACCCAACTTAAGTAAATATGGTATGCATTTACGCACACCCGACTGATTAGAAGATCGGATTCAAAAAACTAATTGGGCCTATTTTTTCTAGTTAGTTATTTGTG
The DNA here is from genome assembly GCA_025506415.1 of Flaveria robusta. Taxonomy (NCBI): domain Eukaryota; kingdom Viridiplantae; phylum Streptophyta; class Magnoliopsida; order Asterales; family Asteraceae; genus Flaveria; species Flaveria robusta. The sequence goes on along the minus strand of CM046459.1, from coordinate 18,588,437 downwards.
TACTTCAACATCTTCAAAATGGATATATCTATTAAGAAATCTCTAGTGTCATGTCGTTAAGTGAATCAAACCTCAAAATTACTTGAATTTATTGGGGGTGCCATTCAAAAAGCAATAATAGTGGCATTGATGGTGAGTTGGTTCTTGTCACTATATCATTATATATTTATATATTTGCTGAAAGCTTTTAGTTAGGCCTCATTGCGTAGAGTATGTCCATCCATCTTTTAAGGACCGCTTATGCGTCTGGACTTGTACATTTGCTATGTCATGATCAGACACAATGGACATCTATTAGATTGTGTTATTAAACAAATATCAAGTTCAAGCATGACTTACATAAAAAGTACAAAAATACAAACTTTTGAATGAGAACAGGCAAACTATCAAAAAAGTCGACACCTTTGGCGACCTAACGCGCAAAGAAGCCGTTGATGGAACCTTCTGCCATCAGTCATCATCTACTCCTGTGTTGAATATAAAACTTGGGAAGGCCGTGGTCACATCCCTAACAAATGAATCAAAAGATTAATAATCAAAGACCCAAAAAAATTTGTGCACCATAATCAATTTCATTACAGCTAATTAGTATATAAATAGGTTCAACATAACACAAATAGATAGAAATCCTTAACCTAAAATTGAGCTCCTAATTACTCCTAATTAAGACAAGATTAAGAAATAGGTACATAAAAAGGGATAAGCAACTTCCAACTATTTGATGGCAGTAAAAATGGCTTTTGTAAATAGGAGATATTTCATTTAGTTGAAAGACTAAAGGCAACAATGGTACCTAAGAGATGGAAGAGTCATGTTCTTCAAGAGTTGGGGTCGCTGAATAACAAAGTTCCTCCACTCTTCTTTATTGATTCTTCCGTCCATGTCAGCATCCGCATCAGCAAATGTCTAAGCACATGAAAACACAAGTGAAAATGAATGGCTGTTTAATCTGACAAGAAGAAAACGAGCAAATTATCAACTCTTACGAAGCAGTACATTATCGATTATCTGTTCAAGAACTTCATCTGAAAGATGCATCCCAGTTTCCTTTAATGTGGCAACAATCATTTCTTGAACCTGATACGAAAAATCATCTGTTAATGAATAGGTCAATGCTAGAAAGATTCTCAATAAGAAAGAGATAATTCACTTACTTCTTCCCGTTCTATGTACCCGGTTTTTCTCAAATCATATAATCTGAAGGCATCTGTGGAAAGGAAAACATGAGCAAAAGTAATAGTATGAAGACATCTGCAAGACCAATCCAGATGGTTAGGTTCCCTAAACTTACAATCAATTTTTTGTTCTATTGGGGCACCAGGATGGAAGATGCTCAATACATGGACAAACTCCTCAAATTCAATAACGCCATTTTGCTTCTCGTCAAATAGATCAAAAACCTACATAAATTAGAGAACATAATATCATTGATTGTCAATTACTTGGAAGACATCATTCATTTATTGTATATACCACACCACCGCCTAAAACTTATTATTGTATATGCTTGATGTAAATTTCAGTCAAACTCAAAGCATTTATATGGGTAAAGGGATGTTCAATACAAAACCAAAATTAAGTACAAAACTACAAAACCCATATAGACACTTATACCTATAGCTGCAATTGTGACACACAAAGACCGATTTTGAGCATCTCACTTTCTCTCTCCCACCATATGTGATTATCTTCCATGCCCTATATACATGTGCTTACGCGGTTCTCGTAGTTCGCTACTTTAAATTTGCTTCTATACTGAACTGCCCCCCCCCCCCCTCCCCCTCCTCTATATGTATAAGGGGTTCTATACTACGTCATACTTGAAAAAAGAAAGTTATTTTTGAAGGAAAACCTTTCATTGATTGCCTCCAGAATATCACACAAGTTTGCATTCCAAAGTTTTAGTGCAGAGCTATCTTACAAAGTGAAGATGGACTATAATTGACTTACCTTGTTCAAGAAAAGATTCTCTCCACCTGCTGAATTGAGCAAAGCAAGTTGGAGCTCCTCCTTTAAATAAGAAAAAACAAGAGGAATGTTGTATCAAGTTTATCTTTGTGTAAACCAGAAAACTCTATTTCACTTTTAAGAATTTTGTCTCATACCTATATAGCTAGGTTAGATATCTTATAATTCATAAGATGTAGTTCAATTACCAGGCAATTTGCTTTTTGTTAACTCATTTACAGCCTAGAATTTGAATCCCTACTTTGGTTTTCATGTTCTACCAAAACCTAAAATACTACAAGTCAGTAACTAAGTTTTTCATACAGATCAACTGAAATTAGATTTGGTAAAATTAAGTGAAAATTGGATATTTAGAGGTAACCTAAGGAGATAACATACCTTGTGTATGAGTCCATCGTCAATGATCGAACTGCTCAACTTATTGAACAATTCACGCAGTGCTTCAACTTCATTAACCGAAACTGAAACAATTCCTCGTGTTAGAAATTCCTAAATAGATCGCAACATTCACAACCTAATAATCGAAACAAAATGCAGCAAACTGACATGGCGAATTACGAGCGAGACGTCTAACATCGTCAAAAGTGTGCACAGGCTTCACCGGACGTCTGCCGTGAGCATCGAAACACGACGATAAGCTATGGATCACAACCTCAACTAAAACTGCAAACGGTATCAACGCCGCACATAGCCTTTCCCCCACCGTCAGCGAGCTCGATCTCTATTTGTCCTAATCCAGATCTAACAGTTTCAGTCTCACAAATATACAATAATCATAATCCTCAGAGTCGCAAATCAAACGAAAAGAAAGAAAGCAAGTACCGATGTTGTCGAGGTCGACGAGCTCGCTGTCGCTCCCATGGTCGCCGGAGAGAGCTCAAACTTCCCCGATTTGATGTTTTAGGTAACAATGATGAAAGAACTAGATTCGTATGAATGCAAATATCGGATTGAAATTGTATATCCTTCAATGATTTACTGAATCTTCGTATCAGATGCATGTATAATTCAGTCTTTTGTGAATGAATTCATTGGTAAATGTGGAGAAAAAAGCCCTAGAAATTGGTCAACTGAAATAACGACTCCGAAACTTCATTGAATAGCTGATGGACCAGAATCAGATCTGGATCTTGATCTTGATCGATTACATTTACAGGAATATCCACTTGGATCATTATACTTTCCACCATTCAATGTCATAAAAGTGTAATGTAATTTTTTACTATCATTTTAACAAAAAAAAAATTAACTTTAATAATTTAAATTGTTCACTGCTTGTATAATTTAACAAGTATTAATCTTACTTTTAATTATGTTACTAATGACAGAATAATTCTAATTGTTCATTAACTCAATTAGTTTTTTGTAACGTATTATGTGACGTGGCTCGTAACATTACTTTAACATGGTTTTAATTAAAAATATAAATATAATACTCGATTTCTTTTTTATAAAAGATCATTTTCTGATGTTTTAACGTAAAACTTTTGTCATTGGTGAGTAGCTATGAGACAAAGACACACAAAAATTAAGTGATAAATTTATATTTGTTATTTTAATTATGTACATCATGACTCATGAGCACCATCACGTGCCACGCCATCATAATCTAACGAATTCAACGAACAGTTAGACTATGTTTGTTATTGGTAACAAAATAAAAAATTAGGATTAATATTGGTCGAACTGTTAGTTAGGACTAATACTTTCAATAATTAATAATTTGAATTATTAAAATCTAATTTTTTATAAACCTAAGTTTTTTAACATCAAACTCGTATACACTTTAAATATACTCTAAAATATACACCAGTTTACTATAAGATTTTGACTCAATTTTTTAGAGACGTTATGTAACAAGTATTGAAACAATTAAACAAAAATCTTTGATATTAAACACAAGTTTTCTGATATCTGAAAATTTGTAAAGTAAAAAATGTAAATGTATTAATTAAATTTGAAAAAACACATTTAATCACGAAACAAACGGAAAAACTATAGTTTTCAAAGTAGCCTAAACAAAACACTTATATTCTAACAAAGTTTTAAACGAGATTAAAGGAATTCGTAACGGGTAAAAGTTGTAACCATAAAAAAAAAAAAAAGTTAATTATACGAATATCTATAACACTAGAAGCATATTATGGTTTTAGTATAAACTTTTTTGTAATAACTATTTAATAGTTTTCGTTTGATATCATCGATCTAAAATTATGTACATGTATCCTATCCAAATTTTATATTTCTTTACTTAATTATTATCAAATTAACTTTAATAAACCCGTGTATTACACAAGTTGATCAAATAAATATATAATAGAATAAAAAATTATTAATCATAAAATTGTGTTCTAATATAATATATCATTAAAGACTATAATTAATAAAATATTTATATTAACTTTTAAGACATTTATTTTAAAACTTTTCTTTGTTTTTTCTCAATAATACAATAGATAATTTGTTTCAAAACAAACCGTTATAGATACATTTTTATTAGAGTAAAAAAATTCCACTAAAATTTGATTCACTGGAGAGAATATGCCGACAACTTTTGTTCGTGTGGTGTAACAAAATCAGATTTATGAGAGTGACTTGTTAAGTGTATTAGATTCTAAGAATGATTAAAGTGAATAGAGACTACTTTGCTCATTAACCTTGGAAATATACGTGAGTTAAATAGACAACTCAACTAATCCACTAGCGTTTGTTGAACATTACAAGGCATGAGAAACAATTAAAAAGTGAACGTGGTGAAACATGAGGTGAATGGGAGTACATGTGACAATTTCTCTCTTAAATAATCATGTCATATTTTATTTAGACTATGTAGTGACTTGTTTTTGGAATTCCTCACAGTCAGTTGAAAATATTTATAAGCATAACTTTTGCAGCGAAAATTATATTTAACCATTAATAAACCTTGTCATAAAGAAACAGTAAAGTTTATTTAAACATCAAAAACTATAATCAAATATTCATTCTTTTAAAACTTTAGATGCCAGACTTGAACTCCCCTAGTAGACATTAATTCCATGTCTGCATCTCCTCAGTCATTAACATCATTAGCCAACTAATATGTATACAAAGTAAGCAACACTGAACGAGTTTTAGTTTTATAGTAAAATATACTTTTATAAATTGTTGTTTTATCATACGTGATCACACGTTAATACATACATATTAACATGCTTATTTCTTTCTTTCAATATCATTTCTTTCATTCCTTTATCATTATTTTTCACTATAATGGATTAGTATCGTGTGCTAAACCTCAAACATAAGGCACAAAGTTGGAATCTGCGTTGAGACCTATAAATAAACCGCAACATAAGGCACAAAGTTAGTCACAGTTTCGAGGTCAAGCGACAAATATCCCATTTCATTTATAATCAATCACAAGGATTAGACCTCTGTAAGTATCCTCATGAGCTAGCTAAACCACCCACAGGCCACAGTTGATCTAACAATAACGTGGTTGTGCACATCCATTCATATGTTTGCAAGATTTTCATTCATTCACTACGTTTCACTTTTTATTTACTTTATCCTTCACTTTTATTATATAATATTTTACTTATAATAATAAATAAAAATACAAAGTAAAGTTCACTTTAAACATTAACCAACATAAAATCAATTCAGATCATATAAGGCAACACATTACTCGATAACCTAGTAAAACGAGAACCTCCTTAACAAAAACTTATATATGTGAAAACGCCAAAGTTATGCGAAAACCTTTCTATGCGAGAACATCTATATAAATGAGAACATCTATGCACACGAGAACATCAAGCTCAGTGAAAACCATACCATGGAAAAAAATAAAGGTGTGAAAACTCCATTCTAGGAATAAACATCTAATTAAACACGACTCTTGCATTACAAGTCATCTAATCACGTGAGAACATTTATATGCAAAAGCATTTCATATCATTTATGCGAAAACATCTTAGCTCATCCTTCGACTTTTCACAGCCAATTCATTCATAATGTGACCATTTCAATTAAACTCATGATAATGTGCAGCGTCAAACATAATAGTATGCATATCAACCTTAAAACTTATAAAAACTTCTAAAATAAAAGGGATAGAACTCACCTTGTAAAGATTACAACCAAAAACATCTTTTTCAAGAGTTTTTCAACGTCAAATCTACATATTCATGCACTAAACCATTACTAATCATCCATGGATAAATAGGCAAATCGAAAACTCAAATTACATACCTTAATCACCACTTTCCTTGTTTTCTCTCTCTAGTTCTCACCTCCTTATCTTTAGATGTTTCTTTGGGAAGTTTTCGCTTAAAGGATAAAGGCTAGGGGGCGCCTCTTTTCTTTTATAGCAAGGTTCCAAGGTTTAAACTTTCATTTTGGGCAACTTTGGCCTCTTAACTTTATTTCATTTGAAAACTTCAATTTTTTATTGATTTTCTGGAAATTTGAGGTGTTATAGAATATGATTATACATGGAAACCTTATCTTTCCAAATTCAAATTCGTTAAAGTAATACGAAAATATTTACTCTACAAATCCGTGCTAAAAATACATTGGTATATTTTTAATATTTAAATTATTTTATCCAGCTTTTAAAATTGATGATAAAACATGCCTTTTAATAATTATCACGCTAAGAAAAGTAGGGTGGTTTGAGTAGAGAAAACTAATAAGTAATAACCGACAAAATTGGTTTGTAACAAAATAACTGACCCAAATTAGCTCAAGCGAACAAAGTTCTTAGTAACAACCCTTCAATGTAATTGATCCAACAACAACAACAACCCTTCAAAACTCTCAACAACACACCAGTTAACAAAATCCATAATTAAACAAAAACCAATCAGTTAACATTCTCTAAAAACCATAATTTCTATTATAATTCAGTGATAACTCAAAACCAAACGGTCACACCTGCATAACTACAAGTAGAAACATTGGTTTATCTGTCTACACTTATTTACTAATTTATTTGATTAAAATGATTTTTAGACAGACAAACAAGTGGAGGGGGTTATATATTGCCCATTCGAACTTGAAAGGTGTTGAAATTAAACATTAACTCATTGTTTTAAACACCAGATCGGATCGGCCGGTCGGACTGGGAACCAGACTTCAATCCGGTCTACTTTGGTGTTTAAAACTGTTTTGACGTTGAATTGATGGTCGGACCAGGTACCGGACCGATCGACTAGGTTTTTATACGCATTTTTTAATTTTTCAATATTTATTATACATATTCAATAAAATAATTATAATTTTTTTCGGTTCTTATACACGATCCGACTAACGGATCAGTAAAACGTTCGGTTCACTTTTCGGTCCGGTTATGAAAATATTGTAGATTCACTAGTAGATAAGAGTGGGCCAAAGGGTATCAAGGTAAAACCACATTAGCAGACTACTGGTACACATTAACTCGTACACCAAACCCATTTGGGCCGCACACTCCCACCACATAAATACCCCCAACACAAGCCCACTCCGCCACACCACAACCCACACCCACAATGTCATCGTCATCGTCATCATCATCATCACCATCACCACCAACCACCGCCATCGCCAACGGCGGAAAACACGAAGAAGACGAGTGGGTCTGGAACGAAATCAAAGCCGAAGCCCGCCGTGACGCGGAGTCCGAACCAGCACTCGCAAGCTACCTCTACTCCACCATCATCTCCCACTCGTCCCTCACACGATCCCTCTCGTTCCACTTAGGCAACAAACTCTGTTCTTCAACCCTCCTCTCCACCCTCCTCTACGACCTCTTCCTCAACACCTTCTCCTCTGACCCCCACCTGCTCTCCGCCACCGTCGCCGACCTCCGCGCCGCCCGCCACCGCGACCCCGCCTGCACCTCCTTCGCCCACTGCTTACTCAACTACAAAGGCTTCTTAGCCATTCAAGCCCACCGTGTGGCCCACAGGCTCTGGGCGTTGAACCGGAAGCCCATAGCACTCGCCCTGCACTCGCGCATAGCGGATGTGTTCGCGGTGGACATCCACCCCGCCGCTAGGGTCGGAAAGGGGATATTGCTGGATCACGCCACCGGAGTGGTGATCGGAGAGACGGCGGTGGTGGGGAACAACGTGTCGATTCTGCACCACGTGACGCTGGGGGGGACGGGGAAGGTGGGCGGCGATCGGCATCCGAAGATTGGGGATGGGGTTCTGATCGGCGCCGGAGCGACGGTGTTGGGGAACGTGAGGATCGGGGAAGGGGCGAAGATCGGGGCGGGGTCGTTGGTGATGATTGATGTGCCGCCGTGGACGACGGCGGTGGGGAATCCGGCGAGGTTGGTGGGGGGACCGGAGAAATCGAAGGTGCATGATGATGTGCCGGGGGAGACGATGGATCATACGTCGTTTATCTATGAGATTTGAGGGTGATTTTTGCTACGTTTTAGATAGATTTCTGTAGAACTGTACAAGTATGAACTAGGGTTTCGTGATGGGGCTTGATGGCTATTGGTCCTCGGAATCATCGAGAAATAATGTTTGACCTTTTATGTGTTGCTGCAATATCATGATAAAAATTAAAATAATTAATTTTGGAAATAAATCATAGTGGTATCAAAGTTGGATTTGTTGAACCGAAGATAGCCGTGTTTCACGATATTTGACGACGAGTGGTTCTGTTCTATATAGAGGTGGTGAAAACGGGTTTTCCTAATGTACCCCCGACCTACCGGTTATAGTTGTTGGGACACTTGCGGCACTTCTTTATTTTACCAATTTGTCTCGGTATGTGGTTATAAATGAATATTAGATGTGTTAGTTGAGAAAACACGATTTCTATGTCTTTATTCTTCCTCCAAAAATGGTTGTGGATGTTTGAGTTGGGATATGTTCAAATGCATGTAATAACTATCAACCTCACCCGAGTACTGGTTACGACACAATTGAACTTAACTTCAGTTTGAATATATATGGAAATAACAAGGATTGATAAACAACAATATTTTGAACGACGAATAAACACAGAATGACAACAATGGAGACTTTTAAACTTACAAGTAAAATTTATTTGGAGACTTTTAAACTTACATTTTAATATTAATGTTTTCATTTTGTAATTTTCTAAATTAAAAGAATTTAAAAATATTAAAGAAACCGGTTCCATAACTAGTTTTGATTAAACCAAGGATTGGTAAGTTTCATGTGTTGTAGTTAACCTGTCATGGCCAGGCCTTGTAGAATATGAAGATTTTAGATTCTAAAGGTCAAGACATGAGGTGAAAGCTTTACATATGTTATGTCAACAATTGAAAAGAAACATGTTTCCAATCACGGAATCACCGGGTTATGAACATTTAGTATTGTTCATTGTTGTTCTTTTATTCGCAACAACTCTGAGATCAACAAGTTATCTTTCTATAGGACTCAAAAACGTGTTCTATTATGACAACAAATGATAAACAAAAACAAGGTTCATCTTCCTTCATCGTTCAAAAACCAAGGTTCATGTTAATATCTAGATAACTTTAGCATGATAGGAGAGAAGAGGTAACAACCATGAAAGATTGGATGGAGTATCGTTTAAAATTTCCTCTTCAGTTGTTCCTCTTCATGTTTTAATATTGTATGAGACATTGTAGCCCAATATGTTTTAATATTGTATTCTTAATGTAAGACATATTGGCATACTTAACACCATCAAAGTCGTTATTTAGATCTATGTAGTTACAGCATGTAAATTTAATGTAATAATAAATGTTTAAAAATAATATTCTATTTTTAACAGAATCCAAAAATCTTTATATCTATTATTATTAGTCGATACGAATATCAAACTGTACTTAAAATTACATATCGAATCTTCTTTTTTCAAGAGAATATTACATTTGTAATCTTCTAGTTGGGCCAATAATTTTATTGAACTCCATCTATGAAAATCAAATAAACACAAAATGTCATATTACCATCTTGTTTCATCCAACAGCTTTTAGGAACAAAATCTACTACATAATAATCTCAAAAAATTTGATGATTCGTTAATGAGGAACAAAGAGAGGTTTTGGGCCTTTCGGCAAATCTCCAAGAGCAATAGTCTCCAACTTGCAGTCAAATAACTGGCTTGTGTTGACAGTATCGTCGTCCATATTCTCTGTTGAGATAATTGTAGTAATAAGATGTAGGAGAATGCGGTTGAAATCCTCCCCGGTGGTCCATTCATGGACCTCGCTCTTAACAAGATATTGATTTTCACATATCAAGTCCCAAACGGGGAAATCTTTCCTTGGCATCATGTAATCTCCTTCTACAAGCTTCAAACTCGGGCAATAATCACCCACCCCGTCTCCCAAGTATATAATCGTTTTGTTTTCTTCTATAGCGAAGGAGGATTGAATTCTTTCTACAATTTTACCCTGTTAAAAAACAACATTAAGTATTAAAAATCATATATTTATGTTAATTTGAGGAACATTGCATAAACAGTTATACAACAAAAGTAGTCTACTTAATTTTACATTTATTTGATAAACTCATATATTCTATTACTTTTCATATAAATTGTGAAATACATGTTTACCTTGCACATGTTGGGAGGACATAGAGTGCAACCATGTGGTGATCTATGAAAATCATGGTACGGCAAGATCCTTAACCTGCCTTCCTCGTCTATGAAACTAGGGTTGGTGTTGATTTCCGAGAAACATTCAAATATTCCAAGATTCTTCAACACAGTTCCAATGAAGAAAGTATTTGCATCGCTAATTACTCGCAAATCGCATCTGAAACAATTCATATGAACAATTTAACAAACATCAGCAAACCACAAAATAGAACTTCACTTCATATTAGATAGAATACATCAGCTATAATTCTATATGGTATCAGAGCCTTAAGTTCTCTTTTGTAAACTAAAGTAAATAATGATCGTTAAATTAGTTACCCCAAAGCATGTGCAGCTTTAATAGCAGGAACAATTTGAGGATGTATGGGAACGCGGTGTAGTTCTTGTTTAATATCCTCGATTGTTTTACCTTGTAAATGCAATTCCTCCATCATTCTGTCCTGTTATTCATTCAACGAACCACAAATTTGTAAATACAAGTGACAGCTAAAAAAGTAGATTAGAAGCCATTCTAAAAAAACATAGTACCATGAGAGAGTTCCAAGGCATGGTCGGAAGGAGTTGGTTGAAGATATCCGTAGCACCTAATTCATCCACCACCCAATTGTCGCTGTCTACATCGAGTATCATCTTGTCGAAGTCGAAAATAACCACGATGCCTGACATTTTTGCTGGAATATTATAAAATCGTATGGTCGGAGATAGATGGTGTGTTTTGTTGGAAAGCAGAGAGTACGAAGGTGGTATTTATGGTGAGGGAAAACATGGGAAAGATGCCGAAGGAATATTTGGTTTAGAGTTTAAACGAATGGCAAACGTGGGAATATTGTGAGAGAATATGTCACCGATATGCTCTCTTAAAGTTATTCCACTAATTTAATTTCTATATAGCATTTGGATGAAAATGTGATATACTGCTTTTTGAAGAAAATAATAAACATGATCATTAATTACGCTAATAATAAATTAATAATCCTCTTATGATTAGTATTTATTAGTAACGCAAGCATGTAGTTAGTAATAGGTACAAATTATTGCAAAGGGTCTCTATATCGACATAAAAAAAGATGTTTACTTTTTCAATCGATTTTTTTTAATATTTTAAGAAATAAACATAAATTTATATTCTTATAGGGAAAAGGGTTCGGAGTCGGGGGCGACAAGGTGAGATAGCGGTGAGTTCGAATGGCAACACTTCACGGAAATATTGTTCCGCCTCCATCAGTGTCGTAAAATTTGGGAAAGGACTACCTCCTCTATTAGGCCACTAGAGGTGCTCCTAAAATTATTTTAAAGTATCTTAAAGTCTATCCAATTATAATTTGTCACTCACTTTTACACTTAAGTACCCTAAATATTATTACACTAAAAAATTAAAAATAAATTAAAAACATCAAACATAATTCTTTAAATAAAATATAATATAACTAAAAATAGTTAAAATTAATAATGGAAATGGAATGATAGTTATTTATATGGTTAAACTAATATTTTATTTAATCCCAATGGATCCCCAACGGTAAAAGGAGCCATTAAACGACTAGTTTGATAATCTTCACACTTAGGTTCACCAGCCTGGAAACTTACCTGATGGAGCTACCCGCATGACGCATAACTCCCATCGAAGTCTATTTATTTCCCCATCCTGGTTTCAAGAAATTTGTCAATAAAATTTTTAATCAAATGCCTACATTTTTCATCCTCTTAGATTAACGTCATCTATGTCATCGTCCATATCTCTCAATCGCTAGCATAAACTCCTAAATTTTGTCGTAACTCCCACATAGAGTTAGTTCACAACGCCGTAACTCAACTGTTTCACGAGCTTTATCGAATTATTGATATTTAAAACATAAAATTGAAAGTAGTTCATTTTACAAAAAGAAGTCATATGTGACACTTTATCAAAAATCACTTTCACTTGGCCCAAACCCAAACAATGGTTCATCACCACTTTGTCATAAGTCAATGATACTCATAAGACTCTTTCATGGGCCTATATAACATTTAATGGACTTAGACCTGACAAATTTAGACTCAACTGCATAATTGTGGGTTGATTTGGACCTAAAATATGAACCTTTGGGTTGTTTTGGGTTGAGTTTTATAATCAAAGAGTCCTGATGGACAACTATCAAGAGGTAAAAAAATAATTAGTGGGTCAAGATGAGCTTATTAAAAAGAAAAACGGGTCAAGATAGGCACCCTAAAAGAGCATGAGAGTCATCAGTTCTTTTATACACGATTCCAAACGCTTATTTGCCATATTTGCACAAATCTCTATCTTTCAAGATTGAATATGAGAATGCATCTCGTGAAGATGTTTGATGCGTTGGGGTCTCCTCATGACCGGGGAGAAGATTTTCCAACGAGTGCGAATTAAATATTTTCCAAGAAAGGTTCGATTCTTCATCAAATTCGTTCAATCAAAGAGCAATTCACTCTGTCATATCCATATACGAATGGGTTTGTTTGAGAACATGAAAACAGAAGCGTGATTTTTAAAGCTAATTAGAGGTCAAACTCGCACCGAGCGACGTCTAATTTCTTCAAAACATATCAGATTTTCTTCGAAATAATTTGCTATACAAATACGGTGGAATTTGATTCGACGCAGATTTTATCATCTTGAAAAGTTTTGCCAAATTGGAGCACAATCAATGACCCAATATTTGAAAAACTGGAGCAGGAACGATGCAGTCATGGTGTTTAACAAAATGCATCCCCAGCTTCACAAGTTCATTATAGTTGCTTGTTGTAGCTACTGTTGGAAATAAAACAAGATTTGTGATTTTGTTGGAAACAAGCAACTTTTAGATCTAACCCATTCTGACCCGGCCCATTCTGACCCGACCCATTCTGACCCGAACCCATCCTGACCCGAACCCATCCTGACCCGAATCCGTTTTGACCCTTTTTTAAATTAGCACATTCTAACCCAAACCCATCCTAACCCAAACCCATTCTGACTTGACATCCCGCCCAACCCGAACCGCCCATTTTGCCAGGTATAAATGGACTGTTCCAGGGCCGTGTTAATTCAAGAGGAAAATGTTGCTTAAAATATAAGATAAGATGAATGTTTTTGCGAACTATAAAAAAGCAAAATATTACAAACCATTCTTAAGAAGTTTGTTACTATGATTTTATACTTAATGACGATAGGCTTCCTATACGTATACATAGAGAAATCTTTCATTTAGCTGTATTTCTAGAACATATTTACGTTCATAAAAAACATCAAGGTTCAACATAAACTATATTAGAATTAGTGACCATACAAACCCATAAACAAAAATATGCATGAACACGTATGGATACAACTACAAATACTAGACGACATAGCACAAGAATATGATTATTTATCTGTAAGAGGCAAATTAGTCGAAAACACACTATGTTACATATGTAGACAAATTACACATAACTATTTTCCTCGATTACAAGCATAATTTTCAAAACTTTTTTTCAGCTATAATTTTAAAATGTTCTTAATAAATACATAATAAATTGCACTTGACCTGATCTAAACTCATGTACATCGACTTAAGGTTGTTTGTTTGACCCTCTTATACTGAGTCATTAAAAAATATAACTAAATAAGAGGTAACATTTAAATCATTCAACTTTGTTTTCAAAATTTAGCCATTAAAATTCGACTTTTGTAAGTGAACTAAACAGACTATATTTTACCGATTAATTGACAGCCTCTTAGCTACAAACAATTTCTCAAGAATGTAAAAATCTTTGAAGAAACAAAAAAGAAGGGCAGAAACGTCATTTACACTTCTTACAATGCACAATCACTAACACAACCATGCTCGTGTACAGCTCCTCGATAACATAGCCATCCAACTAGTTTATTTATTTTTCACTCTAGTCACAGCCCGTCACGCTTATCACATCACGACCACTCTCATTCATCCACGGCTTCCACGATACACAATCCCATTCGTCCGTGACACAATCAACTCACCACCCGTTACCGTCCCTTCATATCATCGTAAACGACAAACAAACTATTGTTTCGAGTATTCGCTGCTACGGGGAGTATTGGTGTGATCGGAGAACGGATTTTATGCTCGAATTTCCATTTTTATCCTTCCCCACTACGAACAATTATAGAGAGAGAAAGTGTGTGAAAACGAAGAGAGAGAGAGACACACACACACGATTGAATCTCAATCTACGAATTAATCGATTTTGATGTTGTTGATGACGACAACGATGATGAAGAATTGAAGATGATGTTGTTGTTAATTAATTATTATTAATGGTTGAATGAATCTGATAAGGCTACATTCTTCTGTTATTTGATGAAATCATCTGACGGTCCGGAAGTATCGATCTCGAAGAATAATAATTAGGAACAGGCGATCCGTTGATGCTGTTGATTTGATTTTAGTTTCTAGATAGATTCTACTTTCTAGATCGTTAATTTGTTTTTCCACCGATTAATTAGAGATTTAGAGAAAGCGATTAAGAAGAAGCAATGACCGGTGGTGATGGAGATGGAGATGGAGATGCTACGGCAGCTCCGGCGGGTCCGCCGCCGCCGCTTGACTGGAAATTCTCTCAGGTGTTTGGTGAACGGACCGCCGGTGAAGAAGTTCAAGAAGGTAAACAGTAAACTAGCTTCTATACTTGATTTGATAATGTTTTGTGAATTCTCGGATTCGTATATTGGTTAGGGTTTGGATTGTAGTGCGTATTTGATCTAATTTTGGGACCGGTACATTGATGAATCATCGGTGATTTGGAATCATATAGACTAGATTGTGTTTTATACTGGTACTTCGTTAAGTTGTTGACCTAAATCAATTATAAAACGACAATTTGCAATTTTACGTTGATCAACTTACTGTTTGCGAAGCTTTGCGGTTTCTTGCTTTTACTTAACTTCTCGAAATGCATCTTCTATTCTGGTGTAATTTAATTGCCTGGAGGATTTAAGCTTCTCGTGTGGTTAGAAGCATTTGCAGTTGTTGCATTTATTATTAAGAAACTAGCCTATTTAATATACAAGTCTAATAATATTAATGGTTGTACTAATGTTGGCGTTCTTATAACTGTGGTATATCTGATCTTATATATTATCATTGTATGTTGTATGGAACAGTAGTATTATTATATGTTGTAGAAGATTTGTAGTATCATCTATATAATCTGAATTTCATATGTTCATAGGTGAAGATTTATTCTTTCTGAACTTTGCGTGCAAAACTTAATAATAGCAAAACTTAATAATATATTTTTTGGATAAATAAAGACCTTGGGACCTGGGGCAAACTATCATGGAGTTATTGAGACATGTTAGAAATATTTTCTATATTTCATTCAGGAAAAAGTCAACTTCTTATGTTTTTATCATGGTGAGAAGATATTTATGCAAACAAAGTATAGTTTGCATTCATTCAGTACCTTATGGCATATAATCAACATAGAGAAAAGGTGTCAAATAACTGTGGCATGTCGGTTCTATTGTGGTTATTGCCTTATTGGTTTAGGAAATATAATTTTTGATGCCTTGTTGGTGATGTGTAACTTACAAAGCTGTTCTAATTGTCGGTTATTTGTCCTGTTTTTCTTAGTTTTTAGCTTTATAAATTTTATCAAATCTTGCAAGAGCTTACACGTTTCTATAATTGGCAAAACAATTTGAATCTTGTTGACTGAAACCCAAACCACAAATGTTTTTGACACTGGCTAGTTATATGTGTTATCCTTTATTTTACAAACTGTTTTGCACTTGTTTTAAGTTGTGTTAGCTGTTTGCAACTTGTGTGACAGTTGATATAATTTCGGCTATTGAATTTGATAAAAGCGGTGACCATCTTGCTACTGGTGATCGTGGGGGTAGGGTGGTATTATTCGAGAGGACTGATACGAAGGAGGTTAGTTGTAAATTATAGTACAATCTCTCACTTTCTAGTTTTATTTTTGTTTTGACTTTCTGTCATTTTTGTATTGGTTTTTCTTTGTTCTGTAACTTGCAATTTTTAGATCTCAATTAATTATGTAATATGTAGCATGGTGGAAGTAGAAAAGGTTTAGAGAAAACTGATTACCAGAGTAATAAGCATCCAGAATTCCGTTACAAAACTGAGTTCCAGAGCCATGAACCTGAGGTGCGTTTTCTGTTCTTTCAGCCTATTGTATAGTGTGTACAGGTGGCTATTTTGATCCTTATGAATGGGTCAATTTGGGCTATGTTTTATCTTTAATGGTTCAGACAAGTAAATTAATAAAAGTTAGCTAGAAAGAAAACAATAAAACCTCCGAAATCATTTTTGTAAGTAATGTTATTATTGAATAATATAATTGCTGTAATCATATTAGTTGAATAATTTAGTTGCTGTAAGCATATTTGACTCACTAATTATCTAGGACTTATTTCCTACATACCCTTCTAGAAGTTCAAAATTTCGTATATATCATACTATATTTTGTAGTATAGTAGTTTCCCTTTCAAAACACGAGAATATCATGGGGAATCATATTAGCTTATAGTATATATTTGTTTATTCATCAAACAGACTGCTATAAGTAACTGACTTGTTTTATATATATAATGGATAAATATGATATTTTTGGTGTTTTGAAAGGGTATACATGATACTATAAAATTTAGGACTTATATGAAATTTGAACTTATAGAGGGATGGATCTATATATAAGTGTCCCAGTTATTATAAGAAATTAGGACAAAAAGTGTTTCGGGTCAATCAATTAGTTCTGACCTTAATAAAAAGTTATCATTTGACCTGTTACCTGACGTGCCTGCCCCACTTATTTTGCCACCTGTAATAGCGAGATGGAAAATTTTCCATGTTGCTTATCATGAGTGTCAACATTTGCTTTCAGTTTGATTATTTGAAGAGTTTGGAGATTGAGGAAAAAATAAACAAAATTAAATGGTGCCAAACAGCCAATGGTGCACTTTTTCTTCTGTCTACCAATGACAAAACTATCAAATTCTGGAAGGTACAAACTTTAATTATTTGTAATTCCTTTTTGTGACAGGTTCATGAATTAACAAATATTGTTGACTTTCAGGTCCAAGAAAAGAAGGCTAAGAAAATTGTTGACATGAACATTAACCCTATAAAAGCTGTTGGAAATGGATGTATTGCTAGTTCTAGTGTTTCTACGATTAATAAATCGTCGCATACCACAAATGGGGATTACACAGATAAATCATACACTAGTTTGAACAAGAACTTTTCTTCTTCTGGGGCAATTTGCTCATTGCGCTTACCGGTGGTAGTTGTACTCAACTTATGCTTTATATCTTTCTAACATAACTTTTTAATTGGTACTAGTGATTTCATTCTTATCCCGATTAAAAGGATTCTCATCACTTAGGGGATGTCTGGATGTGTGTTTTGAATATGAGATGTGATTTTGATATCAATAATTCAGCTGGAAAAAAACAAAAACACCGGAGATGGTGTTTGGAGGTGTTCATTTTTTGGTTTGAAGTTGTAATTATAATATAAATAGTTTCTGATTTTCTTAATATATAATGCATGAAGTGACCAAAAAGAACCTTTGGAAAAAGTGTTATGTCTTTTGAGATGAGAGTAAAAGTCTCAAATTAGAAGCACATCTGTTTATCCAAACATCCAAATGTGATTATTGTGATTATAAGTCACAATAATCAAATAACCTGTTTCCAAAAGCAACTCCAAGCACTACTTTAATCAATTTAAAAAAGTTATCTTTTTCGCAACTTTATATTTGCTTGCGTCATTTGATTTCTTTATTTTAATTAAATATAACATGAAGGTAATTTTGTAGGTAACTAGTAACGAAACAAGCCTTGTATCAAGATGTAGAAGAGTGTATGCTCATGCTCATGATTATCATATTAATTCTATATCAAATAACAGGTTTGGATATTCGCTTCTTTCACAAGTTATTGTCATGTATTATATTACTAAACTTACTGTTCCAGACATTTTCTTGAATTAAATTTGGTCTACATATGGCAGTAGTAACACATAATCTGTATTATTACAGTTGCCTAGCTTTATATCAATTTACAAAGTAAAATGTTGAAATGAAAAATAGATTATTAGCTTTATATTTTAACTTTAAAAGTGGCCTCTGCACTAAAGTGTTATATATAACAATAAATACATATGGCCTATTAGATAAGCTGTCTGACTTGTAATTTGGAGATTGTGGGTTTGAGGCGTACTAATTTAATTTCCCTCCTCTTTTTAATAGCAAAATTAGGGTGGTTTCATAATACATTTTTTATTAAAAAATTTAAAATATAAGATGAAGTTGTATAATCAAACTCAGCTACTTTTTAATTCATTTACAAGCAAGTGAATAACAAATGTTGTATTTTCTTTTCTTACTCCCTAAATCAGTATAATTGAAAGAACCAGACCATGTGACTTTTATATGTTGATATATAATAATGATAGGTGTCATGTATGTTATTTTTCTTGACTCGCACCTACATTGATATAACAAAAGATGTGGGCTCATGAAATTTCATGCTGAATATTTGCTAATTTTAAAACTTCAAGTGCATATGTTGATATATCATCAATATAAATGCCGTCATTAACATTGTATGGAAATGATTTATTAATTAGACATCCATCATTAGCTATGTGCCAACTGTCTTTTTTGTTGCATTAGTGATGGTGAAACATTCATATCGGCTGACGATCTTCGGATAAACCTTTGGAATTTGGAAATTAGCAACCAAAGTTTCAACATTGTGGATGTCAAGCCTGCAAATATGGAGGACCTCACTGGTACATATTTTATCACTTATACCTGATATACAAACAATTTAAATCAGATTTTACCCTTTATTTACTTTAAAACTTACATTTATTATTTGTCTTATTCGCAGAGGTGATTACATCAGCAGAATTTCATCCAACCCACTGTAACACACTAGCATATAGTAGTTCAAAAGGATCCATTCGCCTAATTGATTTACGTCAATCTGCATTATGTGATAGACATTCTAAATTGCAAGTATTTTGTGGCTTTTTTTCTATTTTGTTTCTATACAAATATACAATTCTCGTTTGGCAATCTGAATGAAACAGAAATGAACTCCACTCTTCTTCCTAATAGCAACCAACTTTTAATTAGGCTCAAAATAGAAACTGATCTACCATTTATCACAGAAATTAGCAACCACACTCATTATTACTAATTTTACCTGTAAATTGCTGATGTGGCACTGGTTAATGCCATGACAGCCACCACTTTGGACACCACATATGCAAAAATTACATGTGTTAAAGTTTTCTAAAAAATAATTTTATGACAAGTGATTATATATACTTTTAGAATGTATATCTAAAATCTAAAAATACTTATAAAGTCATCACATCAGATGCCAAGTGGCATTATTGGCATATACATGTACTCGAAAATGAAAAATAAGATGCCATGTCAGCGGCTTTAAGAAAATTATAAGCAAAAAAGTGACCTGCCTTGTTTTGTTGTTCATTGGTACAATAGGTATTAAAATGTAACTTGGTTGTGGAAATCGGTATGAAATGCTAGTTGGTTTCTATTTTGTGTCAAATTTAAAGGTGGTTGCTAAAACCTGGAAAAATGGTGAAGCACGATTCTATTCGTTCAATTTGCCCATCCTTGTTTTGTTTTATTTTCTCATAGTGAAAAAACTTATTTTGTAGGTTTGAAGAGCACGAATCACCTGGTTCAAGGTCATTCTTCACTGAAATAATCGCATCTATTTCTGATATCAAGTTTGGAAGGGATGGAAGATATATACTAAGCCGTGATTACATGACACTAAAGGTTTGTAATTCTTTTCGTTATGTTTTGCAGGCAAAGTCTTTACTGAGGTGGGAATTTCACCCCATTTACTTATGAAACAGGTCGACTCGGATTGTATTTTTTTTTCAAACAGGCCAAATGGATAAATTTAAAAGAATCAGCTAAAAAGGTAGCATGTCTAATGGATCGAAAGTTGCCGAAATTGTGTTTCGTGAATCGTGCATACAACCTACTAAATCGCTTGATTCAAAATAGCAAAATATTCTTGTAATGATAATTTCTTTTTGTACTCAAATTATTTTGGAAAAGTCCAGCCTATAAAATATTAACCCATTTTGGCCGGTTACCTAAACAGTCTAACCCATCCATTTAGCCACATGTAATCTTTACCTTGGAATATTACCATATAATTTTCAAGTGCAGAAATCTATTACGCTGCTTCTTTCCAACTTCAAAGAATACTTTTTAGCTCTTATGTTGTTATTTACTAATTGGAATATCTTTGTGCAGTTATGGGACATCAACATGGATGCTGGTCCAGTTTCAACATTTCAGGTTCATGAATATTTAAGGCCTAAGGTATACCTCCAAAAGTCACCAATTTTTATGCAGTTTTATATATTTAGTTATTTATTTACTGCTCTGATTTTGATTTTCTGTAACTGATAATCTCCAGCTATGTGATTTGTATGAAAATGATTCAATCTTTGATAAATTTGAGTGCTGTCTAAGTGGTGATGGTCAACGGGTAGCCACTGGTTCTTACAGGTAACTTGTGTTAAATCTATCTGTTTTTTAATTTCCTTTTGCTATCCCCCACACTCATTAAATTAATTTGGTTTCAGCAATCTGTTTCGTGTATTTGGCTCAGTTCCCACAAGTAATGAAGCAACTACCCTGGAAGCTAGCAAAAACCCAATGAGGTATTTGATTCACCATCACCTCCTGCCCAAACTCTTTTTGTTAAACGAGTTCTCTCTGAATTTCATATCAGATGATCTATAATAGGCATAATGGGTAGGCCTGGCCTGTAAAAACTTTGAGCGGGTTAAAAAAGGTCATGATAATACTTTTTGTAGAGGTGGCAAGATTGGTAGGTTGGGTAAATACATGGTGGGGCCGAAATGGGTTGTATTTAGTAAGGGGAAACGGGGTTGTATTTAGTGGGGGGTGCCAATGTGGGGCTAGACTACTTGATAGAGGTTGTGCCACTTGGACGGGAGGTATTAGGTTCAGTCCAAGCATGGTGTAGTTTAGTTTGGTATAATATAGGAGTAGAGCAGTTTGTTGTTCCAAAAAAAAAAAGGGGAAACAGGGTAGTTTGGATTGGGTAGGCTCGCAAACACATTTTCTTTGTTTTTATTTCTAAGAGATATTTATATAATTAATACTCTATCTATGATTATAAAAACAATATTGTCGTCAAAATATCCAAATCTTGAATAAAACAACTTGCGGGGTTTAATTTGGTATAAATAGACCTTGGGTGACTTTCAAGTTTCAAACCCAGTTAACTTCTCATTTAAGATAAGCACAGCCTAAATCAACTCAATCTTTAAGCAAAATCTACTATCATAAAAAATATGATTACCAGAACAGTTGCTAGTATTTTAAATTATATTATGATCACTACTTAATAAAGTAAGTTCTGAGGATTGCAGGCAACTTCAGGATGCTTTTGAGTGACTTTTATCAGCGCAACCATTTTTTTTTTTTTTTTCTTTTTCTTTTGGTTAGACTTTTACCTATTCGACCCGTTAAAAATGAAATATAACTGCAAATGGACCCATATTTTGTAGGCGACAAGTACAGACGCCTTTAAGGCCTTCAAGATCACTAAGCACCAGCATAACCCGTGTGGTTAGACGAGGTGAGACTCTAATTTTTACTTCTCAACAAATAATCATCTAGTATTAAGTTAAATTGAACTTATAATTATATTTATAGGGGGAGAAAGCACAGGAAATGACACAAATGGAAACTCATTTGATTTTACAACAAAATTACTCCACTTAGCATGGCACCCTACTGAAAACTCCATTGCTTGTGCTGCTGCAAACAGTTTATACATGTATTATGCATAAATTACCACTACACATGTCCCTCTTTTCAACTTCTGTTGGTTTTCAAGAAACAAACCACCAAAAGATACTACCAAACATGGTATCCGTATCGAGAAGGTTCTAGAAGATGTTAGAATCCACAGAAAGGTGTAGAGAAAGTTCTAGAAGATATCAATTGATGGTAACAAAATTTCTTTGCTTTTCAATTACAAATGTTTTGGCTGTTATTATATACTCCCAATTTTCTGCCTCATCCTCCATTATATCTTTTTTCTTTTGAAAAAAAGTTAGCTTAATAGCAAAAGGTATGATGTTCTTGTTTTTGTGTTGTTTTTTTATTAAATTGTAGCCGAGAAAAAAATGGATGCTAGAATATATTGCTTTTAGGGATAAAGTTAAGATGCAGTGTTACTTGCGTAGTAGCCATGCATCTTATTTGCATTTCATGCCATCAAAAATTATATATCACACTAGCTGTCTGTCTGGTTTGGTGGTATCACATCTTTGAGGTCTAGCTTTAAAAGATGTTTAAGCTATATGTCTATATGATGTTATTTTGTAATATGTTTTGGTTATAATGTTAACTTTTATTAAAGTAATTATTTTACTATTTTACAAACCCAAGGGGCTATTTATGTAATTGACGTAAACTAAGACTCTTAAAAAAACAGATATAGGCAACAATGTGTTGAGCCCTATATCATTTTTAGTCCATTTAGATTAAATGCTTTTCTCAACTCTATCGTGTTATATATTCTTTAATGATAATTATAATAAAATATTCACTCATTTTATTTATTCATTATTTTTCATGAAAAAAGTAAATAAATTAAATAAGTTGATATAAAAAAAAATATGTTATTTATATACTCTATCTTCTTTTAACTTTGTTTGAAACTACTTTCAATATCCGAGTAAACGTTAATAAAACCAAATATCAACCGTTCATGCTGGTTTTACCGCTCTAGGTTTGATTCATTCAAAATCTCTGTCACGAACAAAACTCAGCCTCTGTCTATGAATCCATCTATGAATCCGTCGAGAAAGATGTAATGTAGATTTCAATGCATTGGATTTATGGTGTTGACTCTTGGAATTGGACATCAATGACAAGTTGACAAGTACAATTCCCTATTTATAAAGTCAAAATATAATCAATATGATGTAGTGTTTAACTGCTCATATTTAATTTCAAATATAAAATAATAAATATTTCGATAATGACTTACAATATACTTAAAATGTTTTTTTTTCAAACATTAAATGTATATTAAAAAAATGTGAAGTTTAGAAGGGCATCTTGATATAAATGGGCCATGTGGATTGTGGATGCCACTTCTTTTGTTTTTGTTTTTTCCTAAACGATAAAAGTATTATGAATTATTACCATAGCAAGTGGATGAATTCTTTGTCAAACTTGTAGATAAGTTTACTATGCTACTTATCTACCAAAATAGTTTACCTTGTCTACCAAAATGATTGATCTTTGTAGTATAAATACCACCTCAATGTAAAGGAGAAGATGCACCTTTTGTATACACTTTCATAAGTTATACATTTCTCTTCTTCTTGCTCTTTCAATTCTCTTTAAAGTTCTTAAGGTTATAACACTAATCTTGTGAAAATTATTGTGATATCATAACACGTTATCAGCACGAGAGCTCTTAAACTCTAAACAAGAAGATCAATAAAGCTCAAAGTCATCCAATAATCAAGAAACAAAATGTCGAACATTGCCAAAATAGAATTCCCGGCTCTTAATATCAATGGTGAAAACTATATGCCGTGGACGGCCCATGTAAAAAGACATCTTAAATCCATGGGTGTCTTAGAAACTATACAAGAGGGGAATGCTTGCTCCGAACAAGACAAAGCGAAAGCTGATGTCTTTTTACATAAGCATATTGATGAGATGTTACAGTTTGAATACTCAAATTGTGAAGATCCGTATATTTTATGGAAAGATTTACAAAGCAGATTTGATCACCAAAGGGAAGTTCTACTTCCCACTGCTAGAGATGAATGGAACAATCTTAGGTTCCAAGATTTTAAAAAGGTAAACGAGTACACCTCTGCTTTGTTCAGAATATGCTCGACCCTCAGATTCTGCGGGCAAAATGTAACCGAGGAAGATATGTTGGAGAAAACTTTCTCCACATTTCATGCATCAAATATAAATTTGCAACAACAATATAGGTTGCAAAAGTTTAAAAGATATTCTGATTTAAATTCATTTCTCCTCGTAGCAGAAAAAAATAATGAGCTTTTGATGAAAAATCATCAAACTCGCCCCACGGGATCGTTAGCAATTCCAGAGATAAATGTTGCTACTAAAAACTCTGGAAGAAAGTGGGGACGAGGTCGTGGTCGTGGTTCTTTTGATAAAAGTTACCCTAATAATCGCAACCATTCTTTTAAGGGTAATAATAATTACCGAGGTAACTTTTATAATCGTGGACGTGGTCGTGGCCGTGGATATGGCCGTGGTAGAAATCAAAGAACAGTCCATTACCACGCCCCACAAAATAACAATTCCAACCAGTACAAAGGGAATGAAGCTGGTAGGTCCGAAAATAATGACACTTCCTGTTTTAGATGTGGTAGCACAAACCACTGGTCGAAGGCTTGTCGCACAGCTCCACATTTGTGTGAACTATACCAAGCCTCTATTAAAAGAAAAGAGAAGGAAGTGAACCATGTTGATAATTTTAATGATCTCAATGTTGAGTTGAACACTGCAGACTTTGACATAGAACTCTGAAACACATGTTGCTTAACCATAATAGTTATATGCAACAATTAAGTGTTTTTCTATCTTCAATTATGTATTTTTCTTCATGTAATGTTTTCTTTCGATTAAATAAAGTTCTTGTTAAAATATAACAATGTTGTCGTTATTCACTTATTATTTTTTTTATACCTTCAAGATTAAAATGAAAATCACCGGAGCGCAAGATCAAACAAATGAAGCAGATATATGTATTGCAGATAGTGGAGCCACGCACACTATACTTAGATCTAAGAAATATTTTTATGAACTTAAACCAACAAAAGGAATCGTTAATATAATATCAGGCCCTACAGACCTGATAGAAGGAGTGAGAAAAGCTAATTTAGCATTACCAAATGGTACAAAGCTTATAATAGAAAATGCTTTATTTTCCCCAAAATCAACAAGAAATCTGTTGAGTTTCAAAAACATATATCATAACGGATATGATACTCAGTCAAGGACTGTTGATAATGAAAAATATTTGCATATCATAAGCAAAGATCAGATATTAGAAAAACTGCCAATGCTTCAGTCTGGTTTACATTATACACACATTAATGTGCCTCAGGCATATATGGCAGTTAAAGAAAAATTTTGTGATCCTGAAACACTTAACTTATGGCATGACAGATTAGGCCATCCAGGATCTACAATGATGAAAAGAATAATTGAAAACACTCATGGGCATCCATTGAAATATCAAAAGATCCCACAATCGAATAAAATTTCTTTATGTACATCTTGTTCTCTTGAAAAATTAATTACAAGGCCTTCGCCTGTGAAAATTGAAAAGGAATCATCTTTGTTTCTTGAAAGAATTCAAGGAGATATATGTGGGCCAATTCATCCACCATGTGGACCATTTAGATATTTTATGGTTTTGATAGACGCGTCAAGCAGATGGTCTCATGTCTCTTTGTTATCAACTCGTAATGTAGCATTTGCGAAATTTCTTGCACAAATTATCAAATTACGAGCACATTTTCCTGATTATACTATTAAAAGGGTGAGACTTGATAATGCTGGTGAATTCACATCACATGCTTTTAATGATTATTGCATGTCTGTAGGAATTATTGTTGAACACCCTGTTGCTCATGTACACACACAAAATGGCTTAGCTGAGTCATTAATCAAACGTCTACAGCTAATAGCTAGACCATTAATAATGAGGACAAAACTCCCTGTGTCTATTTGGGGTCATGCAATTCTTCATGCTGAATCACTAATTCGTATGAGACCAAGCGCAAATCTTAAATACTCTCCGTTACAGCTTGTTTCTGGCAATGAGCCAAACATTTCCCACCTTAGAATTTTTGGGTGTGCTGTGTATGTCCCTATTGCACCACCACAACGCACAAAAATGGGTCCTCAAAGAAGGTTGGGAATATATGTTGGATATGAATCTGCTTCCATCATAAGATATCTTGAACCTTTAACGGGTGATGTATTTACAGCACGTTTTGCTGATTGTCACTTTAACGAGTCAGTCTTCCCGGCATTAGGGGGAGAAAAGAAAAAACAAGAAAATGATGTCTCATGGTATGTTCCTTCATTATTGTATCTTGATCCAGTAACTAAACAACGTGAGACAGAGGTCCAAAAGATAATACATCTGCAAGAAATTGCAAATCAATTACCTGATGCATTTACTGACACAAATAGAGTTACTAAATCTCATATACCAGCTGCTAATGCTCCGGCTCGAGTTGAGATTCCAAATAAGCGAATAGATAACACAACGACTCATGAATCTTAAAAACGTTTGAAACGAGGAAGGCCAGTCGGTTCCAAGGATAAAAATCCTCGAAAAAGAAAAACTCATGAAAAGGAAGTTGACCATAAAATGAATGATCTTGATGCAACGCTGAATACCAAAACCTCTCATGAGGAGGATTTGGATGAAAATAATAAAGAAATATCAATTAACTATGGTCGCACACATATCTTATGGAATCGAGATGAAATGGAAAGTATTGATGAAATATTTTCTTATTCCATAGCAAGTGACATCATGAGTGGAGATGATGATCCTGAACCAAAATCAGTTAGTGACTGTCAAAATAGACATGATTGGGATAAATGAAAAGGAGCTATGCAAGCTGAATTAGATTCACTAAACAAACGAAAGGTCTTTGGACCTATTGTTATTACTCCGATGGCTGTAAAGCCTGTAGGGTATAAATGGGTTTTTGTACGAAAACGAAATGAGAAAAATGAAGTTACAAGGTATAAAGCTAGACTTGTAGCTCAAGGTTTTTCACAAAGGCCATGGATTGATTATGAGGAAACATACTCTCCTGTTATGGATGTAATAACCTTTAGATACTTAATCAGTTTAGCAGTCTCTAGAAATTTAGAGATGCGTCTTATGGATGTTGTCACAGCTTACTTGTATGGATCACTAGATAGTGACATCTATATGAAAATTCCTGAAGGTTTTAAATTCCCTGAAGCATTAAGCTCAAAGCCTAAGGAAATGTATTCCATCAAATTACAAAGATCCTTGTATGGACTCAAACAATCTGGAAGGATGTTGTACAATCGTTTGAGTGATTATTTGACAAGTAAAGGATACACAAATAACCTTATTTGTCCATGCGTCTTCATTAAGAAAACAACATCAGGATATGTGATCATAGCTGTGTATGTTGATGATCTAAATATAATTGGGACGCAAAAGGAAATTAATGAAACAATTGCTCTTTTAAAGAAAGAATTTGAGATGAAAGATCTTGGAAAAACCAAATATTGTCTTGGTTTGCAGATTGAGCATATGCATAATGGAATACTTATACATCAGTCAACTTATACTGAGAAACTTTTAAAACGTTTCAATATGGACAAGGCAAATCCTTTAAGCACACCGATGGTTGTTAGATCACTCAATGTTGATAATGATCCATTTCGTCCTTGCGAAGATAATGAAGAGGTTCTTGGTCCAGAGATACCATATCTCAGTGCAATTGGAGCTCTTATGTATCTTACTAACTGTACGAGACCTGACATTTCTTTTGCAGTTAATTTGTTAGCGAGATTTAGTTCAGCCCCTACTAAAAGGCACTGGAATGGGATTAAACATATTTTTCGATACCTTTGAGGTACTATTGATTTAGGATTGTTTTATCCTAATAATTCAAAAGAAGGGTTGGTTGGTTATGCAGATGCAGGTTATTTATCTGATCCCCATAAAGCAAAATCTCAAACTGGATACGTATTTAAGAATGAAGGAACTGCGATTTCATGGCGTTCTCAGAAACAAACACTCGTTGCGACATCCTCAAATTATGCTGAAGTCATTGCACTACATGAAGCTTCAAGAGAATGTGTATGGTTAAGATCTATGACACAACTTATATCAACTTCTTGTGGATTGGAGAAAGATGAAAATGCAACACCAATCTATGAAGATAATGCAGCTTGTGTCTCACAGATGAAAGAAGGGTATATCAAAAGTGACAGAACAAAACATATACCACCAAGATTCTTTTCATACACTCAAGATCTTATTAAAGATAAACAAGTCGAAATGAGATACGTTCAATCTAGTAACAATTCAGCTGATCTTTTCACAAAGGCACTTCCTAAAACAACTTTTAGAAAACATTTTTATGATATTGGCATGCGGCATGTACAAGCAATGTGATGATCTACAGAAGGCAATTTGAGGGGGAGTTATAAGCTGCACTTTTTTTTCCTTAGCTAAAGTTTTTTTTTCCCACTGGGTTTTTCTTTAGCAAGGTTTTTAACGAGGCAGTACTTAAACTCTTGAAGTTTGAAAAGTTTCATCCAAGGGGGAGTATTATGAATTATTACCATAGCAAGTGGATGAACTCTTTGTCAAACTTGTAGATAAGTTTACTATGCTACTTATCTACCAAAATAGTTTACCTTGTCTACCAAAATGATTGATCTTTGTAGTATAAATACCACCTCAATGTAGAGGAGAAGATGCACCTCTTGTATACACTTTCATAAGTTATACATTTCTCTTCTTCTTGCTCTTTCAATTCTCTTTAAAGTTCTTAAGGCTATAACACTAATCTTGTGAAAATTATTGTGATATCATAACAAAAAGAACATTTTACTTGCTATATTATAGATTTAGTTTTGTTGACTTTTTTATTCAATGTTAGCTATTAATTATGCTTAATAACTTCGGATTATTAATTTTACAACAAGGATAAGAATTTATGGTAATCAATATATTATTATTATTATTATTGTTTTCACTAAGTTACATTGTTAATAACTCAAATTCGATAATGTCTATTGTATTATAACTTAATGGTATTGGTGGTTGTCCCTTACAAAAATAATACGAGTTTAAATTTTATGAAAAGTTGGGTGATATTATGGGTTAAGAAAATGCTGTTAAAAGATTTGGTAATATTGTATGACCAGTTATTGAGTGTATTCTTATTTCATAAGCTAAAACACAAACAAATCATTATTCGTTATGGTGCCACATTGCTTTTTCTAATAAAATTGGTATTTTCTTTCAAAGAATATATCATCTACAGTAATCAGAAAAAGAAGAAAAATATTTTCGTTAAGTAGTAACGGATAACGATCGAAAGTGTTTCATCCTAGCACCTGATCTACTTTTACATAAGGGGATTTAATGTATAATTACTTTTGCTTTTGGTTATTCTTTTTGCTTTTGTATTATACTTGAATTCGGTATAATATATTTCAGAATACTTTAACCTTCATGTACGTTAATTGGACTTGAAAAAGTCATTGGTCAACATTATTAAATAAATGTATTTTTCTTTTTAAGTCCACAAGGAAATGAGTTAACTAAAATTGCTCGACGATTATTTATTGTTTTCTATCCAACCTGTTTTAAACTTGTATGACAAATTCCTAGTCCTGTCACTTTTTATAATAAAAATACAATATAAAAAATCTCAAATCATATCCTTTTTATTATATAATAAAAATAACTAATTATAATTATAGTTATATTAGCCGGCTGAGTACATAAGGGGTTGCGTAATGACAAATGACTCACCCTTTTTTACCAATACTTTACGAATCCCTTGTTGAGCATGGATTTTTAATAATGTATTCAAAGATTCGACGTATTGGGATTTTGGGCTTCATCTGCCTTTGATTATTTAATAATTAATAAATTAGTTTCGTAGTGTTAACATGATCTCATTTGCACTTTCTATAGTAAAATAAATTTATTTTTGATAACTATGGAAGATTTTTTAGAAAAAAAATAACTTTTTAAGATAGAAGTAAAATTACATGGTCGTTTCTAATTTTAGTAGTTATGCTACAACCAACTATTTGCTTTTAAACCTTAATTGTTACAATAACTATTTTGAAACAAAATTCCAAATACTCCCTAGAATAGGTTTAACTATGTACATATTTTTAGTATTTCCTTAAATATATGAGGGAAGGTTGTTTATAGCAGGTCAGATGTGAAGGAGATAGCCTCTTTCTTTCGACGTGTAGTGACGAAGAAGGCCTAAGGGAGCATCTAAAATCCTAACGGTAGTAAGATGGATAGTAGTAGTGGGTAAAAAAAATGTTTTACTGGTGTTACTTTTAAAAATTATTAAGTGAACCGTTGTCACAATTGTCAATTACGTAAATAACACATAAACACGAGCGTCATATCATACAGAACATCTACCAGTTATCACCTGAAAACGGATCAATTTGGCTCATGTAACCTGCTCATGATAACAATTCTCACATTTTTATTTTCACTTTTATAGAACGACAACTTTTATCCTTCTAATTCTATCTAATTTTGTATTTATAAGGATTTAAATAGTAATTACTAATATTACTAGACTATACAGTTATATTTGAGTTTATATATATATATATATATATATATTTTTAAGGACATCATTTGCTGCTCAAACCGCAGCGGCAAATGCTATTCGTGTAGTAGTAGATCAAGGTATGCGACGAGCAGAAGTCATGATTAAAAGTCCCGGTCTTAGAAGAGACGCTACATTACGAGATACCTAATCTACTTCACACATACTTTAATACGTGTTTTAAGTGAGACTTAAATCTAAAATCTAATTGTGACTTTGCGTTTATGTTTTATTAAATATTTAAAAGATTAATACGTATTTATTGTTCGTTAGGGTTAGAATGTCGACGACTATGGTATAATTGACTTCCACAGTTCACACACATCAAGATGGGGGAGACTTATGGGCGTCGTCATTTTCAGGCGAACTCAATCTCAAATCCCCTCTAAATATATTCATAGCAATCATAATCTTCATCTTCATTCAATCCTCTATTTCATCAAAACCCCTAAACCAATTCAATTTCATCCCTCATGAACAACATCAGCCTTCAATTCCCTCAAAACCAGCATCTAAACTGCCCTAGATGCGACTCCAACAACACCAAATTCTGCTATTACAACAACTACAATCTCACTCAGCCCCGCCATTACTGCAAAGACTGCCGACGTTATTGGACCAACGGCGGAACCCTACGAAAAATTCCCATCGGCGGTGGCTCTCGCAAATCCATGAATAAGCGATCTTCAACCTCCAACAAACGGCCTGCTGATTCCTCGACTTCTTCTTCAACGGCGCCTCCATTCAACCCCCAAGCTTCTGCTGTTTTCGATTTTGATCGTAATCGAACTCTAGGATGTCTTGGGGATTATGATTCGGTGCTGCGATCGAATCATCAGGGGAGCTTTGTAGGTGATTCGACGATGAATTTGAGTGATCGATTGGAGAAAGAGGGTTCGAATAGAACTATAGGGACGGAGGTGTTTCAGGTGAACTATTTGACTGTGAATGGTGGTTGTGATCAGAGCGGTGAATCGAGCGGCGGCGGTGGCGGTGGTGGTGGAGGAGGCGGCGGCGGTGGTGGTGGAGATGGGTGGACTAATCTTTCGATTTTCGGATCAGGTTCGAACTTTCTATAGATTTCAATTTTACTTTTTTTTTTCAAATATATTTAGAGATTACCATAATATTTTTGGTATGTATAATGTATTGTCCATTAGTTAGATGATTTTGTCTGTCGTTGTTAATTATGGTAATTATATACATCTGATTTTATGAATATCTTCTCCATTAGTCGGATGATTTTGTCTGTCGTTCTTAATTATGTACATCCGATTTTATGATTAACTAGATTTTGTTTTGGATTCTTACATATCTTTTAGGGCTTTATGCTTCGTTTAAGAGAAATTTTTTTTTTTAAATGTGATTAAACTTGATAGTACATCAATTTAATACCATGTTATATCATACGGTGGGTCTTCCAAATTATTCCAAATTTATCGATAGCTCTAGATTAATTGTTGGTCATCTTTAACATCTTGGCCAATAACAGGCCAAAAAATGAGTTTTTCCCATTCTTGAAAATTTGGGTTTTTAACATGCCAATTTATGTCATCTTGAATGGGTCAAAAGATGCCACTATTGAAACTATTTAACTTGAAACAAACCCAAACGCACCCACCACCACCCACAACCATTATCAATCGTCACCCCTACTACTCATCATTGACTTAGCTTAGCCATTGTCACCGCCACCGCATCCTATACCACCACCACCAGCTATCAATAAAAACCAACTCAAAATTCATCTTCATGTGAATGAATTGACTTCACTTCTGTAATAGTTTTCAAATTCAATAAAATAATTAGGGTCCAAATTCAATAAATAAAATAATAGAATAGAAAAAAATAACATAAATAATATAATTAGTGTTCAAATTCAATGCATGAATGAGCAAAATCAAATTTGGTGTCAAATGCTTTTTTCACACCATATTGTGTATACACGTCAACATTAAAAATCGCTAGGCGCTAGTCGGACGTTAAGGTAAGGACTATGAATTAATTGTGATTAATCAGGATTAATCGGATTAGACTTTTGTGAATAGTTTTGCAAATTTATGTATAATTATATACTTTCTTATGAACTAATTTACAAGTTTGGGGGATAATTTGTAAATTGATGAACATTGAGGGGGTTAAATGTAAAAAAACACAAACTTAAGTTAAATCATTAAGCCCTAACATTAGAACAACCTTCTCCTTCCATCCTTCCAGTCAGTGCTGGTCACCCCTTCCCTCGTTCCCGTCACCGGAGTCGCAAATTGTCGCCGGAATCGGCAAATCAGGCGTCGAAAGAATAAAATCCGACGGTTACAGTCGTTGGAACACCGTCGAATAGGACGATATGGTCCAGCTTTGACCAATTTTGACCGACTACCACCTAGCACCTCCGATTTGGCGAAATCGTAGCGCCCAACCTCCGATTAGCAACTAATCGCCGACTAATCGGAGGCTAGTCATGATTTTTACAACACTGCACATCGGAATGAAATAAATGCACTCTTGATAAGTAAAATTGTTTATGAAGGGATAAGCTTATTACCTTTAAAATCTTTGCTTTCTGATTTTATTTCCATTCAAACTTAATGGTCAAGTACCTTGCATTTAAAAAGTTAGTTAGGAAGAACATTTGTAACAGCTAACGTAAATCATGCCAAGATCTTGTCTGCTTTGCTCCCGATGGGTTGCCCATTCAGGAACTCACGGGTTTCACTTAACGAGTTGCTCGCCTAGGCACGCGTCACAATCAATTGATAGGCTTTTACCCGAATCGGTTCAGGCCGTTCCTTAAGACTAATGGCGTCAGCAACCACGTTTGTTTTGCATGGATGATATTGAATTTCGCAGTCATAGTACTTGATCAATTCTAACCACCTTCTCTGCCTCATGTTAAGATCTTTATGTTCGAAGAAGTACTTCAAACTCTTATGATCTGTAAAGATGGTGAACTTGGTTCCATAGAAGTAATGTCTTTAGATTTTTAATGCAAATACCACAACCGCCAATTCCAAATCATGAGTAGGATAATTGACTTCATGGACCTTCAACTGCCTAGATGCATGAGGTATAACCTTTTCTATTTCCATCAGCACGCACCCTAAGCCTGAATATGACGCATCCGAATAAACCACTAAGTCATCGTTTCGTTCGGGTAATGTTAAAACATGAGCTTGAGTTAGCCTTGTCTTTAATTCTTGAAAGACACTCTCCTGATTCAGACCCCATTCGAACTTCATTTCCTTACGGGTCAACCTAGTCAACGGAGAAGCTATCTTTGAAAAATCTTTGATAAATCTCCTGTAGTAGCTCGCTAAGCCCAAGAAACTACGAATCTCGGATAGCATCTTTGGAGATTTTAATTGCATTACCGCTTTCAACTTTCGCGGGATCCACCATTATTCCATTGGGATTAATCACATGGCCAAGAAATTAGAACTCACGTAGCCAAAATGCACACTTGGAGAACTTCGCATACAACTTCTCACTGCTAAGTTTCTCTAATACTTTCTTGAGATGACCACCATGCTACTCCTCGCTCTTTGAGTAAATCAGGATATCATCGATGAATACGATCACCGACTTATCTAACATCGGCCGACATACACGATTCATAAAATCCATAAAAGCAGATGGCGCATTGGTTAAACCAAAGGACATCACGAGAAACTCGTAGTGCCCATATCGCGTATGAAAAGTTGTTTTAGTAATATCTTGTTCTGTCACCTTCAGCTGATGGTAACCAGATTGGAGGTCTATCCTCGAAAACCAACTGATACCTTGGAGCTGATCAAATAAATCGTCAATTCTCGGTGACCGGTACCGATTTTTTACGGTTAGCTTATTCAACTCACGGTGGTTGATCTCGCGGATTGGACCCCTGTGAGAATGTTTCTGGGCAATACAGCCTCCTACGATTGAACTAACGACTTCTCAAGTAGTCGTGAACCTCCATTCACATGGTCAACCTCTTGGGTTAGACCCCTGTGTGCATCCGCATGAGCTAGTTAAGCCGCACACAGTTGAGCTAACAACCCCTTAATGAGTTATGAACCTCTATACGCAAGACTGGTTCATTTCTTATGTTACACTTTTCATTATCATTAGCTTTCTCTTTCCTTTCGTAATTCATTACTTATAATATTATATAAAAACACCAAGTAAGGCCGTCTTGATAGAGGATGTTTCTATACCCTTATAAGAAAGATTTCATTCTCGCCCGCGCAAAACGCCTCCTTGGTGACCACCATGGTTTCATTCTGTCCTAGAGTGTTTTGAAAAGGTATATGTGATGATACTATGAGATCCGAAGAAAGAAACACAAAATTTTGACCTTTATGAAGAGTGTGTATGAAATTTAATAAATTATTTTAGCATGTTCTACATCTCATGCAAACTTAAAGATTAGGCCTTAGGGTGCACAGAGAAAGAAAAATGCACAACTATGAATAGGTGGGAACATATTTTTCAACAAGAACTGGAATATCGATTCTACAAATTGGTTTTAAGAATGACTAATATGCTCATATAAAGTATAACCATCAAGTACCTGCTGACAAGGTCGATGCCGAAAAGTTCTTTCACAATATCAAGATTGGAACTGCATATTACATGAGGATAATACTTATTAATTAGATGAAACAAAAGGCACTCCATATTACAACCACATTTTCTAGTGACTCGTCAATCTACAACGTAAATGGCACGATATCATATTTATCGAGATTTTCTAACTCTTAAGGTATAATTCACATAGTTATGTTCTGTCGACTTATTCTCTATAACAATAAATGATCAATATTTATCAACAGCCAAAGAATATCAAAATACCTGATACTTGGTGATCTAAGGGCCAGAGAAAGAGTGTACAAAATCTGCGTCCAACATTCTTCAGCATCCTAGCAGTTATCAGAAGGTACTAGTTGTTAAAACTCAAAACATAAAACAATCTGGAATTTTTTTTTTTTTTTATTTATCATAATCGAGTGATATCAAAGAAACCTGTTGCATGAAGGATCCATTGTGCAGCTGCCCAAATTAAGAATATTTTTTTCTCAATACCAAAGATGATAAATGACATGCCACGTTACTTCTCAGTTTTTATTAGAAAAAGAAGTGTGGTAAACACGATCATAATAGACTGATTGAAAGTCTAAGTCTAGTAGTTAGATGCTTCAGCAGCATAAGTATCTTTAAGATTGCACCCACAAGAAAGAATATCTAAAAAAACTAAATGATAATAGAATCATATTTAACAGCACCACAACGGCTATAATAATAAACAGTGAAACATACAATTCAACACAAATTAAATCTAGGGAGGCAATTTGTACACCACCAAAATTTGGCTTTGTCCAGTCTTACACTTGCATAGTAAGAAAAGAAAAAAAGTAGTCTGGATGATTAAGGGCATGTCAAAAAATCAAATTTAGTGGTGTGCATATCACCTCGTGGTATATAAATCACCCCCTTAGATTTAGAGTGTGCTGAACAAATTCTTCCAAGTAATGAGTGTTTTTTTGAATATTAACGATATTAGTACTATCAAGGTGTGTTTATTCAACCAGATACGAGTGACGGAACCGGTGTTGATCAAAGACATGCGCTGAGTGCCAGGAATGACTATAAGCTGATAGAGTCGTTTTAACATGCCATGAACCGAGATTCAGTTTTACTAGTGCCAGGTTCAAGAAAGAGTGGAGTTGATTTACAGATATTACTACCTGAATGACAAGTGATGAAAGCAAGAAAGAGTTACTAAAACCATTACGAATGACAAGTACACACAAGAATAGCAAGTGCTAATTCCAAATCCATATTTACACAGTTATACGATGCAAGGAAGGGGAAAATGTACCATCCAAAACTCCATTGGTGCAATTACTTTGACATTCTTATCAAGCTCATTGAACAAGTCTCGTGTTCAACAGTCAATAGATGAGAAGACTGGTCCAAATCATTGCTTCTGCCAGTCTGCGGATACCTAAACAACAAGAAATGAACAAATTTGGTGTGAGTAAGCATGTATTGCTTTCTTCACAAGCAAAAAAAAAAAAAAAAATAGACGAGTTCCACTGAAAATGAACTTCATACATAAAAACTAGTCAACTGATTGAAGGATTCCATCCGAATAACATAAAAAGGGAACTACAACATAAAAAGCAAAGACAGAGAAAATAGCATCTGGAAGTTAAACACTGTTGTGGACTGTCAATAGTCGTTGCACAGAAAAATGACTCACTCGATCAATGCAGATTTAAGCTATGGAACTGAATTCATGCATCATGGTGGAATTCATGTAGCAGGTATTTTCAAGTTTAAACAATCCAGCAGAATGGCCCTACAAAACTTAAAATAAGGGTATGTAATTAATTTCCAAACATTATATATACACCAAGTATACATTATTAAATAAACTAGCCAAGACATAGAACCTGAAAACTCGAAAGCATATAAACATGCATACAATTTTATAATAAAATCAAGTCCTTTAAAATGTCAAAGATAAGCCTAGTTGTGAGATGCTGAAACATATATGCCATATCAGGCAAGTTAATCACCTTCTATATGTGAAATACAAAAATGGATATCAAAAAGAAATTATGTGTTTGCTGCTACTCAACTGTTTCAATATTCAGTCCTAGACAACAAAGATTTATAGACTAGTTAGTTGGTGAGATGTTTCTGCCAAACACAGACTGAATGTAAATCTTGTGTGTGAAAAAAAATTTGTCTAGAGCCTTACCACAGCAATTACTTCTTCTTCTGGAAGGTCTTCCATGGAAACAGGGCCCTTCTCTAGAGCCTCTACAAGTAATAAAAGATCATTTACCACTAACTTCAAGAGTACAAGTTAATTAATTGTCAAGTGTAAGAGAAGACCATTCACCTCTTTTAACCCCAACTTGGACCAACAGAGTCATCCTGGTTAAATAAAAAAGATAGGGACATAATGGGACCTTAAATAGTAGATCATATAATATGAAATGACCAAAGAATCTAAAGAAGATTATGGCCTGTAGAAACATGGGATTACCTTTAATATTCCATCCTTCACCATTATCTTTTGCCTTTCAGGTGGTACTCCTGTGAGGTCATACAGCTGAGATTTGAAAACATTCTTTTGCCATTTTACACTCACTGTGATTAGTACATACGAATGAAAAGTCATAACATACCTTCTGAAGAGAAACTTAAATAAACTATGGTGAAGTTTTCCCCTATAGAAATATCATACAAGCTGCATGGTTTTTTCATATATAAATAATAAAAGGGCTCTCACTTCAGGAAATTTAAGAACAGAAAACTAGCCAGATATAAACTAAAACAATGGTTGGATGTAAATAGTGACATCCAAAAGACAAGACATGTAATGTTACTAAAAGAATGAGTTTCTTTTACACATGTAGAGCAAGAAGAAGAAGAAGCGGCGGCGGCGGCGGCTGCGGCTGCGTGCAGCTCAGTAACCTGGTAGATACATTACAGGCAACAGTTAATACATAAGAGATATGCTTCTAAATCCCATGTTAAGCTCTCGTCAGATGAAATGAAACACAACAACAATTGAAATCTAATAAGACACATATAAACTCAAAATTGCAAGTCACTGGCATATCAATATCTAAATAAACGACAGTTGATGGTGTTTACTTTGAATGAACGATGAATAACGTTGAGATTGATTCATGAATCAACGTATAAACAAAATGTAAGTTTGAGCAATAAAAGGTTAATCGACCTGTAGGCATAATTCCGGTGAGCTTCTGATCGTTGGTGTGATTGAGCGAAAGTGGGAACGTGAGAAAGGCGTGTGTTATTGTGTTTGCTTGGAGGAAGGGCAACGATAACCAAGAGACCGAATTATGAAAGAGCTCAAGGGAGGGGGAAATCTCATTCTTAATGTATGTGTCGATTGGGTCTGTTTTGTAATTTCTAACGGTAAAAAAATTGACCCTACTCGTAGCTTTATTTCTTTCTTTTCTTTTTTTTTTTCTTCCCTTTCTTTTGAACACGACTTAAAACTAGTCCGATAGTTTGAGTGAGTTGTTCATACTTATTTTAACGCTACAAATCTGACTAGCAATAAAACACCACAAGAAAGAAATTCACCATTATGAAAACAACCCACTTTTGTCAAGTTGGAACCAATACCTTATGGATATTAAACCTAAACCATCTAGTAACCTTTGTTTTTTTTATTTTTTATTTTTAATTTTAGATCTTTTAATAACGTATTTTAAAACTGTCAACTCTAATGTTTTGTATATCTCCCCGGGCTATTAAATCTTCAACACTGGCCCTCGTAATTAACTTATCAACCATAATATCTTGTTTATCGTAAAACTATCAAAATATGACATATATCTTGTTTATCGTAAAACTTTCAAAATAAGTCATATGCCGCCGTATGTCTAATTTTAGTATCAAAATATTGGTCAATTTAGACAACCAAAATATCTCACAATTTTAGGTAGATTTAGTTAAACTATATTTTTCTTTAAAACCCCCCAATTAACCAAAATTATATGGTTATTGCCGAAATCCATTTTTAATTATGATTATAATCAGTTTCAAGCAATTGTTAGTGTTATAGACACAATTTTCCTTCAAACCATAGATACAATTTAAAGTTGTAAATTTCATTGTTATCATTTTTAAACGTGATCGAATACTTATTAGTCGATAAAAATAAACATATATAACCAATTTTGATCAAGTGCCCTAAATTACAAGTTAATGGATGTCATGTATGCATTTTGAACCGGATTACACATCATGCACTTAATCTTTTAACTTGTCTTAGAAAATGCAATGACACTTGCTATTAAGGGTTTCAACGTGACATTATAGCGTGTTTGTTTCTATGATTTAGAAAGGATCCCACCAATAAAATGTTTTTGTTTTTCCGTCATGTCAAAAGACTAACCATTGTCTTTACTGGGTTTCAAAGTTTAACTACGCATAAAATTCTAAGTATCTGATCGTCTAAACAAAGTCGGAGTTGTTTATCTTTGATCGTAGTTTTGTTTTTTTGCACCTTTTAGTCCGTGTTACACGATGAATCTATAAAATTCACAAAACACAATATACATATAATATATTTTTTTCATTCA
This sequence comes from Flaveria robusta, assembly GCA_025506415.1. Lineage (NCBI taxonomy): Eukaryota > Viridiplantae > Streptophyta > Magnoliopsida > Asterales > Asteraceae > Flaveria > Flaveria robusta. Next base: position 18,548,305 of record CM046459.1, on the reverse strand, counting down.
TTCAATATATCCTGACAAATGTTACGTTGGAGATTTATAATGAATAATGGGATCACGGTCAATCTCGTACATCCGACTGCCAAAGCTTATATGCAAGATCGAAACAAAGACTAGAAGCCATAGAGACCATAGTCAATGACACAGTCGAGCATTTATCGAATGTGTCTCACACACAAAATTCACACCTCGACAGGTTAACATACCTAGAGCTATCAATGAATCATGAATATATGAATGATGAATATATCTCCTGATTATTATTAAACTAAGAATCCAAAGTTTATAGAACCTAAGCTTTTATAGTTTTTTTCAAAAAGCTATTGAGTTAAGATCCTTCTGGATATTGGATGACTTCCTAAAGGATATAAGTTTCAAACTTTAAATTAAGTTGAGCTTTCAATCCATGCAAATCAGACATTTGGAAATTAATAGAGACGAAACATAACTTATGGCCTTTTATCTTTTTTGCTCATGCCAAATTCAAAACAAGGCCTATAAACTCTTGATGAAAAGAGTCTCGCCAATGAAGTCAAAATCATCACTTGGGGATGTCACAACATCACTGTGTTATTGAGACAATATCAGTGACGTCAATAGTTTGACTATTAAGTCGTTTTCAACTCTCTCCTACGTGCTATTGAAACCAATATTTTTTCATACCACTTGACTCTACTTCTTGCAAATCTAGAATACACCATATCCATCCATGCTCTAGAGTGAATTCATTAAGGTGTACATCAAGCTCCGAGATCATCTTCATTTCCTCACTTGTCTTCTTTATGTATTCGTAACCCTTTCTAAGTTTAATATAGGATAGAACACAAATGTCATGTCTACGTCGAAATAGAGAAGTGTATGGTGATCAGTACCCAAGTTTGTCTAGAAGATTGTAACAGTGAACTCTATTGAGGTTAATGTGACGATTTTTAGACAAGACAAAATCCTGATATTATATCAAGGAGTGAGTGCGCGGTGAGGTAGTCAACCTTTTCATTGAACCAACATACAAAGCGGTGTTCGTGTGATGATGAACTTCACTCATAATTGTTTGGTTTACTGTTTATGTCTACAAAGAAAACTCCTACAAACCATTTGAATTAAAAATAATATGATCCTATGCGCTCATTCTATGTTTCAACAATGAATGAGTTGTTACAAATGAGACAATAAGGCTTAAGTGAATACATCGACCAATTGATTCTCGGACATTATATAGTGTGCTTGTTATGGTAACTTTTTTTATTGATTGTCTACAAAAACATGTAAAGATATGCTAATATATTAAATCTTCATGTTATCATTATAAAGTATGCAACCAACGAGTTCCAGGTTAACATTCAAGTAATGAAACAAATAATAAAACAATAAAGTAAAATATGGAGAAAATTTTCAACAAAATGTCTGGAGTTTTGGACTGTTTTGAATTGAATTTGAGAGGGGAGAACCGCAGATAAATTTGTGATCGAACTAATTATCTCTTCAATTACCACTGATATTGTAATTTCATATATTGTAGTTGATTTGCATATTAATAATTAGGTTAACTTGTTTAATAGCTAAACTAATAAAATATTGACCCTAATTTTATTAAACCGTTATTAGGTATTTGATTAACCGGATGCATTAAAAATCTAACAAAGTAACATGCTTAATTGTTAGAAAGAATTATTTCATAAGATGCAAAATATACCCCACCATGAAAAAACCTAAAACAACCATAAATATGCAAAACAAAGAAAGCTGTCAATGATGACTCATCACTCATCTTATTCTCATCTTTTCAACCCTCACAACTAACGGCGTTGCCGATTTTTGTTCCTCACGTTTCTTCGTTCCACCGAGTGAAAGAAAGTAAATATCAAAACATAAAAACAAAACAAACAATAAAAATTAAATCGAAGAATTCCCAAATTCTCTCGCATCTTTTCCTTGTGACGGTATCCAGGTTCACAATTCCACCAGATTGATCACTTCGCCGGCGTCCGCTAATGTACGGTGGTTCCGGCAAGCTCGCCCGCGGCCGCGGCGGTGGTCCGCCCAATCGGAACATCCACTCCGCCTTCCAACCGTCGTCCGTCCAACGCCCGTCGGCCACCCCCGGCGGCGGTCGTCAATCCGCCGGTGGCGGTCACCGTAGCCGTAGCAGCACCCCCGCCGCACCTGCTGCAGTCTCTACGGCAGACGAAACGTTCAGTTTAGTTCGTAATCATAATCTGAACTTCGGTATGATTATTAGGCTTTCGCCTGTGCTTGTTGAAGAAATCAAGCGCCTCGAAGCGTTGGGCGGTGCCGCTAGGATCAAGTTCGATTCGACTGCTAATAATCCTGCCGGGAATGTAGGTTTATTTAATCTGAAAATTGGTTTTGTGAATCGTTTTTGTGTGTTTTTTGAAGTTTAGTTTGGTGCGTGATTAACCTAGGGTAGTGGAAATTGGTTGTTCGTTTTGTTACTGGTTTGCCTCTGTTGATGATGCTGCAGCATAGATGTCTTGTGGTGATAGGTTATTTGATGAAACTAAGGTTCACAGGTTCAGGATCAAGGAATTTAAGTTGCTCAAACGAATTTCACTTGCTAGGTTAAAGTACCAATTTACCTGACATACTATTAGGGGAGCTTTAGAATTCTGTAGGATAATTATATCTTGGTCAGACGAGAATTGTGCGTATAGCATGTGAAGGTCATATAAACAACAATTTTGCAACTGCTTCATGGGTTATCTGAGTAAACAGGCTGCGTATATAAATTTTTTTAGCAAGTTTAGTTATCTCTATTCTTTATCTTGTTTAGAACTGTATACCTCATTACCTTTATGTTTGTCTATTAGATCACACTCACACGGTTCAGATATTGAGGTTTCTTGATTTTGATACTGTCTGAAGTTGAGTTTGAACATTTTTTGTACTATTTCAGGTCATTGATGTAGGTGGCAAGGAGTTCAGATTCACATGGTCCCAAGAAACTGGAGACCTATGTGACATATATGAAGAACGACGAGGTGGTGATAATGGAGATGGATTGCTTGTTGAGTCTGGAGGTGCCTGGCGAAAGTTGAATGTTCAACGTGAATTAGACGAGACAGTTAAGAACAAAGTTAAAATGCGAACAGTGGAAGCAGAACGCAAACACAAATCACGAAAGTATGTTTCATGTTTGACATGAGCAATATTATATTTTCACTTATGTTCTTTAACATACTTTTATGTTGCAGTTTGCCTTTGCTCATGTAGATATATACTTGCTAGGTTATTTACATTCATGATGCACTTCATCCTCTTTGTTTCTGCATATGATCTGTTAACCAGCACTTTCAAAATGCCTATCTCTTGAATCTTCTTGTATTGCTGCTTACTCACAACGTCACGTGTAATGATGTCTTTCTGAATGCTCCATAAACTCGTTAAGATTTTGTTATTATAATAGCAACTTGGTTTAATGTAAAGAACCCTGTACTGGTTGACCTATAGAGTGATGTCTACTTGTTACTAGACAGATGCAAAAGAAAAACTAACCCTTCCTCTTTACAGGAAAATAAACGATACCAATAAATGCTAAAATCTTAAACTGTAGTCGGTGGAGAATACTTTTTGCGTGTTCACTTTTACCACAAACGAGTTGTTCAATATCACTAACTATGTTAGAACCTAATATCACCTTTCCTTTGTAGCACATTAGCACGCGATCCAATGTACTAAAAGTACACATCCAGGTACTAGTTATCCCATATAGGTTAAACCTTCTTGGCTGCTTAATGTTGTCACTAAAATCTGAAGCCACAATTCCCTACTCTCTCTCTCTCTCTTTTCTGGCATATCTTATAACTTTAGAGCTTTGACGTGTTCTTTTGAATTCTAGCTTTGAGTTTGCATCTTGAATAGTAGCATCAATGAACACGTTATCATGTGGAAGAAGCATATACCAAGATATTTACTATCTACTGTCTTAGGCATAACTAATGCGAAAAGGCAAATCATTGCCAAGTGCCAAACATTGTTGTAGGGAAAACATAGTTGCACTTGCTAAATTTAGCACATGTAATCACCTGGCATAATTCCCGGGCATCTTCTTTTTAAGATCCTAAAAACAGAACTAATTTTGGCAGGTTATTATGTGCCTTCTAAAGCTTGCTCACTTTCTCAGGGGGGGAGGGGGTATAAGCTAGAACCAAGTAAAGATTAACTGTAGCATATATGAAAAATATAGCACCTATGATAATTTATTGTGCCTTTCAAGCATGATATTTCATCAGATTATCAGTAACTCCTCATATTAATGTAGAATACCATTTTTTTTTGACAAGCAGAACACCTAAGTTAGTTGCAAGGATTTGGTAGAGGTATGGAGTAAGAATTGCTTAATACTTACATATACAATCATCACTTAATTTGATGTTGTTTGATTAAGCTTTTGATAAATATAGCCATTAGAACTATAAGTTAAAAAAGCTTTTCCATTTCTGAACTTCTAGTAAACTTGACTCAGAAAGAGGAACTCTTACTGTTTATATGTCTTTTGACAGAGCAATTGTTTTAGATCATGGAAATCCATCTATGAAGACTCAAATGAAGGCTTTAGCTGCTGCCGAAGGTTTGTCTTTATTTAATCACCACTATCCTTAGTTGCCACTTATTTTCCCTTGCTTTTAACACGTGCTTTGCACTTTATGCATATCTTTTTGTTTTTTAAGTTTGTGCTTTAAATATTGATGCATACTTGCATAGACTTTGGAAACTAAAAGCACAGTTCAAGAATCTTGGAGTCCTAGTTCAACCTATTTTGGTTTCTATTCTCTAAAGCATCTTCGATTGTTATCAGTAGGAAAATGATTTGTTTTTACTTAACGCTACTCGCTAGTGTTCTAATCCACAAAGAAAGCTACCTGGTTCAATTTGCTTTTCATAATTTTCAGGGTAACCTGGTGTCATCCTCATCTAGGGTGAGTTTGGATTGGGGATTTGGGAATGAGGGAATGGGAATAGGAATAGTGTTTTGTTTAAGGTTACTAGGGCAAGATTCAAAACTAGAAATGAGACCCTTGCAACTTAAAATTGTTGTTTCTTTAAACCTGTCAAGGGGGCTGAATATGGAAATCTCATACCTATTGTCATTCCACTATAATAGTATAATATCAAATCCATATCCTAGTGGTTCCTGTCAACCAACCAAGTGCCACCTTTCGTTTCAGCATTTGACCCGTTGTAGCATCATGCGTGTGCGTTTACTGTATTGGAAATTTCATTTACGACCTATGCTGTTTTTGTTTTACAGATCTTCAATAGTGAACAAGTTTTATACTTTGAGGAGTGAATTTCTAGGATCAGTGCAACTTTTGTACTTTGACCAAACTGTCAACTTGATTTCTAACTTGTTGACTTTTATCATATTACAAGCACAATGAGAAGACACACCCGCTTAAATATATCACACAAAGCCATCATTTCAATATATCTTATAGTTTGTTGCATCATGCATTCTTTCTGAAAAATCATCATGCTGTGTTAAAAAGCTTGCATATTTACGTATAACCAATTAGCATGTATTAATGTTTTAATTTTTATGCTTCCTATTGAATTTCCTTCTTTATTTCTTGGTTGCAGTTAATAATGCATGGAGAGGATCTTACAAACAAAAGAAAGAGCCCCCTTTTAAAAAGATGAAAGCCGAACCTTCTTCAGGTAATGGATCTTCTTATGCTATAGTAGTATAGTGATGATAATGTATTAATAAAGGTGTTCATCATTTGGACAACCAAAAGTCCATTTGGACAATCTGGATTGGACCAAATGGTTTAGATTTTTGAATCAGTTTGGACCAAGTCTGAATTATTATTATGGTTTTGTTTATTATCTTAAGAGTCAAATAGTCCAAACGAACCAAATAGTATTTTTATATGTATGTTTTTGCATATGTATTAATATATAACATTAGACTTATTAAATGCCATATGTATTTAATATTCTTTATGTAAAACCTTATTTACTTTTACTTATGAGTCATCACAGTAGGGTTCCTATTTTACCATGATTCAGTTTTACCCCGATTTGAGTGTCTTGAGCAATATATGAAGGGAGAAACTGAACTGTAAAAACGATCCAAATTGTAATTTGGTTTGGTTTGGTTCCATATTTTACGAACCGAAACTGATTGGATTCCACCTACCTAGTTCAGTTTGAACCGATCCAACCAATTGAACAATTGTAACTTATACCTACAAATTTAAATGATTATTTTGAAGCACCTTTATATATATTTTATCTTACTCTTTTTTTCTGCCTGCATCTATTACAGCAGCAATCCCTCCTAAATCTGGGGGAAAAGCTGGATTTTCCTCTTCAACTCCATCCAAAATCAGGGATTCAGTCTCACCACTAATATCTACACCTGAGAAATCTGGTGTTCCATTTTCCCCTCTTAGAAATAACAACCTTAATAAAGTACATACAAACAGAGAGGGTGCTGCTTTGATTCAATCTTTTAAAGGGAATGCGAGCACCTCTGGTATTGTACAGAATAAAGTGGGGAGCAATGAAATATTGGGAAACAAACCTACTGACTTGCAAAGTTTGTTAACTTCTCTTCTTATGGAGAAACCACATGGAATGAATCTCAAAGTAAGTGCAAGAACAATTCTAGATCTAGAAATTAGGCCATATATTTATACATTGGTTGATTTGGGTGGTGTTTTTTTTATTTTTTATTTTTTTTATAAATCTTAAAGGGTTGAGTAAAAAAGTTAGCTAACAGTGTTCAGATTGGAAGTCTCTCAAAGTATTTCTTACATTGTACAACCTTCTTAATTGTTTTTTATTGAACAACAATACCTAGATTTTGATAATTTCAGATATCTGAAATTCGAATATCTGTATTTAAACACCCCTACTTGGGGTCTGGGGAGTGGGGAAACTAATCATGAGTTATCTATAGTTTTTTGAGGGCATTCTTTGAATTCATACAAGACCTTGGACTTTGTTTTTGCATGATTATTCCCTTGACTTTTAAACCTTCATGATAATATTCCTGGATTTATTTGTAACACGAATGTTCCTTTTCTGCATGATTAAATTCTTCAACCTGTTGAAAATTAACAAAACGGTCCTTTTTATATGATTAAGCAGCGAACCTTATAAAATGGACCTACCAATTAACCAATGGGATTTAGCCGATGGTATATGGTGTGTACATAGCAGTGCCCCTCCCATGAGGTTGAGCGTTCGATTCTTGTCATGGACAATGGCGCAAATTTAGGAGTAGGATGATGGGTGTGTGTGTTTGCCATCAAAAAAAAGTTTGAAAGTCGAGTGATCTCATCAATTTAAAGATGAAGTCCAAGGACTTAGGTTATATTCAGCAAAGTCCATAGTTTTTTTTTTTCTCAAACAATTGGCCTACATGGACAAAGATTGTTTTAGGTTCACCTTATTACAGCTTGTTTCAACATGTACTAAATATGACACGTTTAAACCGAACTCGTTCTGACTCATTACCGAATCTGCCTAATCCACCCGTTTTGCCACCTTTGAACGACTAAAATAATATTATTAATTTGAATGCTGCTTATCATCCAGCAAACAGCTTTTTCTTTGTACCATTTTGTATTATGTAAATTTGTAAACATAGTAGCTAGTCAAGCCTCATGCATGAATTTCACATTTATACTTGTTGGATGTTAACTTGAGTCCATGCTCTTACCTTGCTGTGGCTTTTCCTTGTCAAATTTTCTTATGTATTCTCATCTTATCTTTTAGGCTTTAGAGAAAGCTGTAGGAGAAACCATTCCCAAATCTGTGAAGCAAATTGAGCCAATCTTGAAAAAAGTAAGCATGATAAACCAATTATTGTTATTCAATACTTTTTTCTCGGGGTCCGTGAATTTTTATTACCTTGTTCAGATTGCTGTTTTCCAAGCTCCAGGGAGATATATTCTGAAACCGGATGTTGAATTAGACAGTTTCAAGAAATCTGTAACTGAAAGTGGAAGGTTAGACTTAATTTTTTGTGCTCTTAAATTCATGAAATATGGCTCAAGTGCTCAACATGACTGCCATTTTTCTTGTACTTGAAAGTTTGAAATATGTTAACACATCTGCTTTTTAATTTTTAGCTTATGATTGAGGATTTGATATTAATGATATTTTTATTATCATTTTTTTATATTCATATTCTTGAAAGTATTTCAAAAGTACCATATGATTGAAATCATTTTCTCTTGTATCTGTATGTGTTTTGATTTCTTAGTTTTCATCGTGTTTCCTCTCTTTGATCTTAAAAAAGTCAAAATGATATAAACAACTGGAAGGAAACTTATCTGCAATGCAGGCACATTAAACCATAATATTGTTGATTGATTATTTACGCTATATACTGACATTATATAAATATTGTGTGATTTTCCTTTTCAGTTCTCCAGAGAACAATAATCATCGCAGAGAACCGACAACTGCACCTGAATCTAGCTTTCCCTTGAAAGCTGATGATGTGAAGGAATTTGAAGAACAATCTCACCAAATTTCTGAACCTTATGAAGATTTAAATACTTCAGAAAAAATTGATATAGATAATCTTTCCCCAGATGCATTAAGTGATAAAAATGTTTCTCACAATATTGAAGGTCATGCAATTAGCTCTAGCAGGAGTGGAAGTGACAATGACAGCGAAAGTGACAGCAGTGACAGTGAAAGTGACAGCAGAAGTCCTGTTGGAAGCAGGAGTGGGAGTAGCAGTGACAGTGACAGTGACAGTGATGCCTCTGCAAACAGCAAACAGGGGTCTGATGAAGATGTAGATATCATGAGTGATGATGATAAAGAACCCAAGCAGAAATTACAACTGTTGGATCATGAATTGGGATATGCACATAATATGGCTGATGAAAGAGATGATGGTCATGGCTCTGAGTTAGTTGATATTGAAAAAGATTTGTTTGAAGATAACGACAAAGCTGGTTTGCATGCAATTAATGACAATGAGGATAACCATGCTGATGAGACCAATAATTTCTTGATTAATCGTCTTCACCATCAAGAAAGTGAAGTTCATGATCATGCTAAAAAAGTCGTATCGAAAAATACTTCCAAAAGGGGATCTGACGAGCAGCTTTTGGATGAGAATGACCGTGTAAAAAGATTAAAATCAACGAATTGGGGCCGACCTGCGATATCTAGATCTCCTGATGGGCCCACAATGATGAGCCAAGCTCTTGGTGATGTTTATGACCATGAAAATGTCAACAACTATGAATATATTGGAAATTCTACTTCAGATTCCCCAAAACCTGGCCCGGGATCAATTGATCTTAATGCACAGGCAAAACCTCCTGCTGAGATGGATAACATTGTTAGGTTCTCTGAAAGGGGCCCACAAGGGAACAGTGTATTTTCAATGCAAAAAGATAATAAATTTAACAAAGAAAGACGAGCTGAAGATGGTCCTTCTAAGGATAGAAGACCTCCAAAAAATTCGGGAGGCAAACATTCGGCTTCTCATCAGAAGAAACATGGTGCTATAATTGAAAAAATTAAGGAACCTGAGTTACTGTCAACATCACAGATTAAAGATTCCCCTGTTGACTTATTAAAGTCAACTTTACCAAATGGATGCAGACCAACACTCCGAAGAGAGCTCTCAGATTTAGAACTGGGTGAATTTCGTGAGAATATGCATGAAGAAAAGCGTTTTGAGAGAAACAATAATTCCTTTAAGCAGTTAGATAACATGCCAACTTCAGATTGTTGGAATCTTGATGAAAGTAAAGGAAAGCCTAATGACATGTTAAACCTGCCTAAAAGGGTTATTCCCGAGGAACATGCTGATGATTTCACAAGGTTTAATGGCAAGCAATCACTGTCTAGATCAGATCATGTGAAAACTGGGTCACAACATAATAAAGGCAGACATAATGAAGCTGGGGCAAGCACACTCAACACAGACAGTCAAAGGAAAGTGAATGTGGATGTGCCACGTAAGAATGAGAAGCAAGGAGTTTCTATTTCCACAAAAGATAAAAAAAGGCATAAGTCTAAAGATTTAGGTGAAAAAAAGGAGGATTTTGGGATGGTAAATAGTAGGGATAATAGTGGACAAAAGAGGAGGGAACTGGAGCCTTGCTCTGATGACAGTATCACTTCATATACCAAGTATGAGAAAGAGGAGCCAGAGATGAAGGGACCAATAAGAGATCTTTCACAGTAAGTAGGCCGTAATTTCTTGTGCTTACTTTTAGATGTGGCAATTGGACCCATATGGGTTGATTTGGGTTTGGAGTATGTTCTATTTCTATCAGGTCAAAATTAAAAAAACTTTAAAGGATATGGGCCAAATGAGTTGACACCCATTGAAACTCTACCAAAATGTTATTTTTATGCATAAAACCTCCTAAAAAAGCTTAAAAGAAAACTGGTCAAATGACTCATTACCTGACCTGCCCATATTGCCATGTCCACTTTTTACTGTTCCTAACTTCCTATAACCACAGTCCACAAGGGCTCATCCAAATGGGCACTCCTTTTGAAAAACGTATAGAGAGAAGTCTCATTTTGCATTTTAGCACAACCTAATTTGTGAAGTTTGATGATGTTTCTTATATGATTGCTGCTTTCTGCGTGTTTAGGTACAACGAGTATGTGCAGGAGTATCGTGAGAAGTATGATTGCTACCATACGTTGAACAAGATTTTAGAATCTTACAGGTTTTAAAGCTGTCATCTGTATTTTGTGTTCTTTTATCTGAGCTAAGTCCAGCTTGAATTTCATTATGTAATAAAATTTCATGTTAATGTTCAGAAACGAGTTTCAAACCTTTGGAAGGGAACTTGAGCTTGCTAAGGGAAGAGATATTGACAGATATAACCAAATAGTGGAGCAGTTAATGGAATCTTATCGCCAGTGTGGAACGGTACACCAAATATCTGTTTCTTTGATAATTTTAACTATATATATGTCAGAAAGATGCTTCACGGCATCTGATAATCTAATTGTGTGAACTTATAATGAAACAAGATTCCAGTATTGACAGGAGGCGGATGATTTATGATAGCATTATTTACCTTTGATTGATGGTTTTGAACATCTAGATTCTGCCTAACATTGTGCTAATTATCCAACGAACCGAATTTTGTCTTTGAGGAATTTCACTTTCTCTGCTCAACAGCTTTCTTGCAGTTTTTTTAAAATTTGTTAACATGTTAACATTTTTAAGCTTTCTAGTGTTAATTGCGAAAGTATTTAATCTTGCAGAAACATAAAAGGCTGAAGAAGATATTTGTTGTGCTTCATCACGAACTGCAGGTTCCTATCTAACCACTCAATTTCATTTGTTAATCCAATGGCTGTATTTTAAAACGCTACTTCATTTCTAACATAGTGTTTCACATTGACTATCATTGGTCCAAGGGGTCGTTTTCATATTAAAATGAGTGAAATCAATAATCAATATAAAATGTGTTTGCTAAAAAATAATGTTTTTGGTAGTCGTGGCAATTTCGATTTATTTACTCATGAATTGGTCAATTCGGGCAATGTTTATCCCTAACATGTAAATAAAAGGTTGCTTAAAAGGAATCTTGTCAATTGGATTAAAAGGCACCTAAGTGTATCTTTCATGCATAACACCTCCTAAATCGTTTTACCAAAAATAAAATGGATTATATATTCAAATAACCTAATAACTAAAATCATGCTGACCATGCTTTTTTAAACTTATGAAAAAGCCTTTCCTGTAAAGTTTTATGGACTTAATCATATAAAATTTGACCTTTTCTTACTTTGTAAAAAGTTGGAGTGTTTAATCATGTAAAAAGGGCTTTTTAAAATAAAATCTAGGGGCTTTATCGTTACATTCTTTAAGTTAAGGGGTTTATTCATTGCAAAAATATAAAATCTAGGACTTCATGTGAATTCCCAAATTCTTGCTGGTCAACCAGGCCCATTTCAGCAAGTGCCTAAACTTGTTTTGATCCATTATCAAACCTGCTTAATCCTCCATTTTGCTAAATCTAGTTTTAAAAATAATCAATTTTACTCTTAATTAAGGCAGTACTGATCTGAATATATTCTCTATGATGCAAATCATGTTCCAAAATTAATTACAATGATTTTTTGTATCCAGCATTTGAAGGAGATGATTAGAGACTTTGCTGATAAACAAACAAAAGGATGAGGCTCACAGTTGATTTATAGGCGCATATACAGAAAACACAAAGTGAAATATCAAGATCAAACTCAGATCTGTTGTTTTCTTTTGGATAATAGTTTTTTTTTTTCAGTGTTCTAGAATCTACCTGCAGCATTGATCAATGGAGTTGGCAAGTTCTTGGCTGTGAGTGGAGGTGTTGACTGATGAAGTTACTTGACCTCTAGTTGAGGTTTCATAGGCATATTAGAGAAGGAAAAGTTTTGAATTAGTTTTGGTATATAACACTGTACATGTGTTTTTTTTTTAATCTTTTTCTATATTTTTTCAGAAATTGTTTGGTTTGGGTGTTATACTTGTAGTGCATGCACAGTAATGTAGAGTTAAGGATTTCAAATTTTAGCATCTAGTTTGATTGAATTTTCTGATCCAAAACTGGATTTCAGGAGCATTTTTGCTTTGTACAAAGTAAAACTATTCATGATTGAGTCTTAGTATAAAAACATCAGTGCATTGCTTCTTTTTGTTCAGAGTCTCAGTGTCGCTGTTAGGGACAACTTATGCTTATGTTTAAGTGTAGATCTGTGCTTTTGATTTTATAAAAAAAGCTGATTTGATGCTTTGTGGCTCTTCCTCTAGCTTTAATTGGGGGTGTCAGGATAAAGATACAGGGTGTTGTGACTTGTGAGGAGGTTTTGGCTGAAGCTGAAAGAACTCATCGACAACAAAGTCGGTTCTTGTTTAAGGGAGCATGGGCGACGATCTTGATCTAGGGATTTATCTTTAATAGGCCAGAGTAAACACGTATGAGAAGAAAATAGTCTCTAGTCATTTTCTTTCACACGTATACTCATCATCAACTACATTAACAAACTAAACAACACATTGATGTCAACTTTTATATATTTTCGGTGTCAGTAGTGGAAACTGCATGTTCTTGATCAACATATATGATTTTTATGGAACCAAGTTTCAAACTAAGATGGTTAATGTAAAATGCAAATCCTAACACTCTATGACTTTTGACTCTTTCAAACCAAGTTTCAAACCCAATTAACAGAAAACCAACCCGTGACTCATGAATGAACCCGATTAACTGAACACCAAAGTGGGATGTGAAGTAGAATAACAGACAAGCTTCCAAGATCCGAGGTAGGAAATGAAACCAAGTTTTATCAAATTTGACACTTCTATCACAATATTTTCTCACCACCTCTATTTGTTTGTCATTATTTCGTTTTGCTCGCGCATAGTTAAATATGTACAACTCTAGTTTGTTAGAACTTTAATTGGCACAAATGCACAATACAATACAATACAACTCTATCTTGTTAGGACTTTTAGCACAATAGAATGTTAACTTTGGTCGTCTTTGGCAAAAACAAGATGTGAAAATTCTAAGGTAGTGTTCGTCTTACAGTTGTGATCATTCAGTTTTCTGACCGAGAAGTCATCACTACCCCAGATCGAATTGAAGACTGAATGAAAATACCAAGGGTCATAATCAATAATTGCTCCAATCTGTCTGCTTATGTAATCCAATGCAAGCTACACAGATCTTATCATTAGGTAAATGCACTCTTTATACAATATTAAACAAAACTTAGAGCAAGCAAAATGAACGATATACACTATGCTACATTCCTTGAAAGACGGATGCTATTAGTTAGATACAAAATTAAAACACTCTAAAAAGCTTTTAGCTAGCTGCTGATTGTGATATTTACAGATAACTAATCAGTATTGTGTGTACTTGCGACAACCGTTCTACCACCAGAAATGTTGTTCAAAAGTTGCTTAGAACACATGTTTTCTGCTCGAGTCACATTCTTCATTCTGTTTGCTTTTACCCAATCGGGTTCCTACAAAGGGTAAGAATGTAAATAGAATAGTTGTTACCTTGACAATTTAAATTAAATAAATGGTTTAAAATACATTTTCTTTTGAGATATTATTATTGTTTGTTTTGGACTAACATAGATAAAAATAACCCTAATCTGTAAATCCCATCTATAGCAAAGCTACTCATAAACAGAGAAAATATAACTCATATCGACCAATTTATAAGTAAAGCTAGGGTGAAATATACCTCAGGTACAATCTTTGAGAACCCAAACTTGATGAGAAGGAGAACATGTTCGATGATGAGGATGGCCGCAAGACCCGGAGAAATATTCCAGTTCCCTTCTCGATCGTATAAACATACTAGCAGTATGCAGTTGGTGCATATAGATACGACTATCAAAAACTGAAAATAAATATATAAAAAAAATAAAAAAAACTGTTTTTTAATTCCTTTATAATGTAGTTGAAACTGTAAAAAGAAGAAATGGAATAGCAAAAGAATAGAATGGAATGACCATTATTACCTGTTTGGTTGATGATTAGCATGGGGGTATTGAAAGAGTCCTTCAATTATTTTGTTTGATATGAAAATTTTATTATAATTTTTATCGTTTTCTTATTTAGTTTTCTTCTATTTTATATATAGGAGGATAAAATAGTAACTGTACTCAAATTGTAAGACACCTAATACAATATTTTAAGCATAGAGTACAAGTGTCTTATGCAATAATTTCATTTTTACCCCTATTTAACAAACTATTCTAATTAATACACTATTAATATACATTATTAATATATTATTTAATAATATGATATTATTTAATTCAATACATTTAATATTATATTATTTTTAATACTTGAAAAGGACATTTAAATTTATTAAATACTATTTAAATAATTAAGTATACAACTAATATTTATAATAACTAATAGTTATATTTTTTAGGGGTATTTTGGGTAGTCGATAACTTTAGTATTTATAATTAAATTTGTTAGTAAATGACATATTGTCTAAAAATATAATAATAATAAATATAATAATATTAATAGTAATGATTATTTTTATTAAAAAGTTAACAACAATAACAACAACAATATTAATATTGTGTTAAAATTTAATAATGTGTTTTTATCATGTTATTGTATCTGTAACAATATAATAATAACATATCATTAATCATGATACAATATTCTACAATTTAAGATAGTTTTTATTAAAATACTTTTAACATATTTATTTTACTTGATATCCACGATTTATTAAATATCATATGTTCAATAATAGTATCATGACGATATAATAACGAATCACTAAAGCATGTGTAGATATACATGAGAATCCGAGCGCTTATATCATTGAAATAACAAAAATCATGATAATCCCAAAAACTATCATTGCGACGTTCACATATACATTTAAAATCAAACCAAGGCGAAGCGCGGGTGTTCACAATACTACTATATAAAACAAAACCTTAGGATACAAATGTAATTTTACAAAAAAAATTAAAACACCTGATACAACTTTTTAAGCATTAGGTACAATTGTTTAATGCAATCATTCTTATTTTACCCATTATTAATAAACTTCTTGTAATTAATACATTGATTAATACATTTTTGAATATTATAAATTTATTTAATTCACTACATTAAATATTATATAATTTTTAGTATTTTAAATCAACATATAAATTTATAAATAAGTATTACCTTATTTAAATACTTAACAAAATACTTTTATAACAATAACAATAATAATAAAATTTATAAATAAGTATTATTCTATTTGAATACTTAACTATATAATTACTAAATACTTTTATAATATGATGATAATAATAATCTATATCTATATCATCTATTGTTTATTACTATCTATAAAACATCTCTTTAAGACAAAATTGTAATTTTACAGTAATTTTAAGATAACATATAAAGCATTGCAAGCTTTAATCTTTAATATTATAAGAAATTTTCCTATTATACTTTCATTCTGCTTCAAATAAATGAACCACATAGTTTTCTATTAATATATCTATATTTAATATCTAATGTTATCACAAATATTTGCATTGTTGTATTAAAACAATTCAACCTATATTATGTCGAATGTGAATTTTGTTGAAAATATTCATTAAACTTTAATCATGTTCAACACTTATGTTTACTTAAATGTTGAGTCATTCAACTATTCTTGTTAATGCTAATTAGTTCTGTAACAATGTGTTAGCACTAATATATGATAATAATCATAAGCCGTATAAGAAATTTAAACCATAAAACAAAACAATTGATAAATTAAATGAAATATAACAAGTATAGACTTGTAAATTGTTCACTCCGTCGCAACGCGCGGGTTACCCACTAGTTTTTATAAATAGGTATTAGTTTATATTATCAGATCTTCACGTCATACGACTAGATACTTTTTTTACTTCTAGTTAGTAGATATTTCATATAGGTGGAACGGTCCATTCCATTCCCATGTAACAAACACTACTTAATGACGTATAAAAGTCAAATGAATCTGGAGATATGTTAATACCTGAAATATGTTGAGCCACGCCCCTATTGTTGCATCAACTCGAGGAACCGGTCTTCTATACATGGCAAGGATCTTTAATGCATCTGCTCTGATTTGTGTAATATTACTCTTTACACCACAACCATATATAAATTTAGAATCTCTTTTTAATGAGTCAAATTTGTTTAAATTAGGATTGGAAAGTTAAAAAAAACAAATGTTTCCATTTACCAAGGCAGCAAAAGCAAATGCAGAAGGAAATGCACAAGCAAACATCATAATCATTCCAAATTGCAAAGCCAACTCAAGAAATTCTGCACAAAATTTTTATTTCTACCAACTATTAAAAAAGAGAAAAGAAATCCATAAATCATAAATGTTAACTTCATGTTTGAATATAAGACAATTATCAACATAAACCCCATGGACCTCTAATGAATTTGCACATGAGATCGTCAATTCATTTTTTTACTGTAATATTAAGTCCCTAAACTTTACTAAAAGTCCAGGGACTTAACTCGGATTTATGCGCAAATTCATCACAAGTCTATAGTGTTATATGTTGACAATTGCCCTTGAATGTTATTACCATCAAACAGTCCATCTTCAAGTTCATCACCAACACTTGCAGAATATTTAGGCTTCAAATACTCCTTCTCAACCCTAGAATTAACATAAGATTTTCTGGCTTCCATCCCCTTATCCCTTTTACTCTTGTTTCTTGATCACATAAAGTGAGTCGGCAACAATTAGCTACAATGAACATTTTGGTGGTCAAAATAGAAGGCCAAAGTCAATGAGACCTACCGAACCGCTCTATATTTTCTATAGCTGTATTTGATGTACGGTAGAAGATTTCCAATTAGTATTTCCATCACCTGAAGGACATTTTTTAGAACAAAAGGCATTTAATCTTAACAAACAATAATAATCCTAATTTGGGAAAAGATATATAGAACTTTGACTACCTCTGATATGATTAGACGTTGGATAATTACATAACGAAGAGTCGTGAAATTGCGATGCAATATTGCATGATAAAGTAGTCCAATGTATGACTGCATGAAGTACAGCCCAAACACCTACATGTATGATCAGTTTTAATAAGAGCAACCAGTTTTGACCAATTGACTTTGAAAGGATAGGGGTCAAAAAGTCATAATAACAATAAGTTATTAAGAGTTACCAACTTAAATATTAATTAAATTATTCAAGAGAGTTAAAAGGAATATAAAAATTTGGTTTTAACCTTGTAAACCAAGCTGTTAGCTTTGTATTCATAGTTTTCATTCTTTTCATCCTTGATTAGCTTCACTGACGCCTTTCCGCCAACTTGTGTGAAATATTGAATGGCATATAGATAGACTGCCGTTAACCCAAACCTGAAAATAAATTTGACTTATTATAGAAGTTAATTTCTAATTGCACTAAGCGCGCAAATACAGAAATAATAGGATTAATACCATAGAAACCAACATACAACATATAAAAGTCTCGGAGCTTGTTAAGTTTACAAACCTCCTAAAGTAATGGTAAATGCTAATTACTTGTATAGTTAACAGAAATAGCACAATACCATTCACCTGCAAGTACTCAGCATGTACCAATAATATCACAGGTTTACGTAAATTTGGAAAGTCCATGACTATAATATCATAAATAGGCGGGGACTTTTTCATGTGTAAGTGGGAAAGTATGTTGCTTTTTAAGTTGTCATCCCTAAATAAGATGCTTACTTAATGTTATCAGATCCAATGCTCTCATACAAATGTGCATAAGCCAATTCAAACGGAAGCTGAACGCCTATTATACTCAAGATAATAGTTGCATCATTTTTGAATCTTAGCAAATGACTAGACCATTCTTCTCTTCGTATCTTTTCTTTCTCCATTGACATATCAGCCTCAGATTTTCTAATTAATTCTAAAGACGAATGAAGGGAACTCCATTCTGTGTCAATATATTTATAAGTCGACTCTGCTCCAACCGGATAACAAATTTGCCACCTGCATTTTGAAAATTTGAAATAATCTAAATACACGAATATCTAGTGATCAAATCATGTTATGATAAATTAAACCCAAATATATAATGTTTGGTCATTGACACCAACTGATGTTAATTTCATTTTCCTGAACATGTTACAACCGAGTGAAGACCGGGGCTTTTAGCTAGTGCCAAAGACCAAACATGTTGCAATTGAGTGAACAAGCGAACAATGGGATCGCGGATGCAACTTCTGAAAAGTTAGAACCCAAACTATAATCATAAATTACCTTGCCAAAAGAGTAGAGTTTTTTCGCTTCCAAAATTGGAAAAAGAAGACTGCCCATGAAATTATGCATATAAAGAAAAAAGGAAGTACTAGAAGTTGCAAAGATCTGCATTAACAAAGGCAAAAATACACATTTACTAAAAGATTTTAGTCATTGGACGACTAATGAAGTTACATAAAGAAAGTGGCATACTTGAAATCAATTGATTGCACGAAAATCCCAAATGCAGCTGGGAAAAATAACCACTTCGTGTACATTCCAAGAAAAGCGAAATATGTTGCAATCTACAACAAAAAAACAAATAAAAATTTTTTTTTTATCATGTTCAAAATTAATTTTCTATGTTAAGTAGAGTATTTAGAAACCACTACTATTTTACTTTGGCTCCATAGTAAGTATGGATCTCATCAAGGGGTTGATTTGTAACGTCCCGCCAGTTCAGAGCCCAACTTTTCAAAAGCTGTTTTCTTTTCATCTCATCTTTTCAAACAGGATGCGTGTAATTTATAAAGTATGATGATAACTGATCAGATGTGCAAAAAAATATAAACACATAACAGGATACCATGTATTGGAAACACTTCTTTAACAATGGCTTCTTTTTCCAACTTCCACACAAGGGATTCCCCCGGCTTCCATTCAACATCTCTACAGTTAGATTTTAAGATGACAGCAACGTCACTCTTATTAACCTGTACATTTTAGTGTATAATTTACAGACATTAATCATATATTATCAAAGTAGACTAAAATTCTGATTATGTTACCTCGTCCATTGTATCTATACATTATAGAGCATTGATGGGTGTAATGTGATGTGTGATCAAAGTTATTTATAAGTATGTATAACTCACGATTCCATAAATTATGTGATTGTAACAGCGAAAACGCTAGCTCCAGCTGAATAATGAACCATCAACTTGTTTTGCAAAAGCCTCAGCTTCATTCAGTTGAAACTGTAAGTCCACTCCTGCAGTAAAATTTCATGTTCAGAAACCATTTTAATTAGGGGTTTGATTACAAAAATGCCGATCTGGTTGGAATAAGCAGCTTTAAACCGCTACATGTGAGCTCCTAAATCCGGGTTTAATTTTTTAATTTTTGAAGTATGTTGTGAATACTAATGTCGCATTCAGGTTCACATATATGACATAATTTTTGAGTTCATTTGAAATTATAAATATTGTTTGTTTTGGGCCCCTGTTTAGATTATATCAAAAGCAAGAAGGAGAGAAACAATTTTAGTAAGCAATCACAAACACCAATGCAAGTTTACCTATTTGAGTTCTCTTCTTCAACTGTAATTCAGCAGCCGCCTTCTTTAAAATTTCAACTGGTGCTGCCAACTGATAAAAAAGATAGAAAAAAAAAATAAAATAATTGGTAAAAAAGGTAAAAAAAAATAAAATAATAAATAACATTGTTCGTCCTCTTGAAAGTTGGAATCTTGTTTCTTCAAAATTTTCACCTCTAGCAAATTCTTACAATCTAAAAAAAAAAAAAAAGATTTTCCTAATGCGACTTAAAGTACGCTAAAAGAAATAATGTTGTTATGTGGGTGGAGGTTGGGTGCTGATGTCCTATGGAGTTTTACTTTTACAACTTGATGCATTTTACTAGAAAATCTAGGTGTTATTGTTAAAAAAAAATAATATTGTTCAAAAGCACAAATAACAATAAACTTAAGAAGCTGATTTCATTTGGAGAATTTAAAATTAAGAATTTGATTTAAATACCTAAATACACTTTAAAAAAATTAAAAATTTGATTTAAATACCTAAATATAAAAGTGTAAATTAATAATCTTTTGTACCATCAAAAAGTAATAAATTGAATCGAGGCTATCAAAGTGAATCCACTGAAATAAAAGGTGAGGCTTCGAAAGGAAATCTAGCGATGAAGGTTCAATTCCTGTTATAAACATATGGCGTAAGTTAGAAGTAGGTATGTGTAAATTCGCCTTTCAATTAAAGTTATAACTTATAAATGCAAGACCCGATGACGGTTTGTCACCACATCCCGTAATTCATGTAATCATGTTTTATAACTTTAATCGGATTAAAAGCCATAGCCATGTACTTTCTAAGTTGGACCCATGGTTACTTGGCACAAATCTTAAGTTGGATTAAAAGTCATGCGACTTTTAAGTTGAACGCTTTTTAAACTTATTTAATAATAATAATAATATTATTATTATCCCGTGAATACTAGCTAGCTTTCGTCATAATAATTAACAAAAAGAATCACACATATGCATCCAGTTAATCACTGAATACTCCTGAAAATTTACCTTGAGGAATTCATCATGAAGGCCAGCAACTGTGTCAACAATCAATCCAACTTTACGAAATTCATCGACAACTACTTTAATACAATCATAATACCCATAATCTTCTTCCTCTATTTGCTCTTCTATCCTCTTAGGAACAACCACCGCCATCTCAAAAGCTGTTTGTTCTTCGTTTAATTCCTCCATTTTTCAAACTTCAATAAAAACACCAATTCGAACAAGCACCTAACGTTAGAAAAACCGAAGCCAAATCGTCCGTTTATCGTACCGTATATGTCGTCGTTAAGGTTTTAGAGGAAGAAGATGAGTCGACGCAGGTGACGAAATAAGAGACAGGTGTCTGTGAAAACGAGACTCAGGGGTGTGATTATCGCATTGAGAACGATGAATTAGATGGACACGTGGCAGAGTGGCATGATCCCATCGGTGCTGACTTTTATTTGATGAAGATGAACTCAACGAGCTAGTCGTCAAGAATTCAGCCGAGACAAATGTCCACAGATGTCGGTGGGGTCACAAGGTCGAATCGGGTTACAATAAACAACATATAGTTTTTATATATATAATTTTATTATACGAGTGCGCCTTGACTGTGACAGGAAAGCTAGAACACGGTCGGTTTGATTTCCAGCAAACACGGGCATGAACACGGTCAGGACGATTATGTTTAGATGCGTGTATTTATCTAATAAACTGCTCATCTTGGGTTTAAACAACCCTGCTATATGATCGGATTGGGTGATAATATTTTAATAGATGACCTGGTAAGAGGAACATATGGGGGAAAAAAATATGATAAAAGGAATATTTTTAAAATTTTTCAAAAAAATAAAATAAAATAAAGTATGCTCCCAAGGATCAAAGTCGAGTTGGCTAGGGTATAAAGGCAACTTTAACAACTAGAGCAAGAGGGCATCTTTTATTTAATCTATATTTTCAACTCCTTTATACATAAAAGAATTCCGGGTCGGCCGGTCCAATAGAAGAAAACACTATTATCAACATTGTAAACTTGATATAGTTAATTCTACTTTCGTAGTAGGGCTATTTGAAGCAACCAAGTGTGTTGTGAAAGCGTGCTTGTGAAGAACAAATCATCGATTGATTTAACCGGGAAAGCCAACAAAGCTATAAAAGAGGCATAAACCGTGAGATATAAATGGGCTGTTAGGGTCGAACTATCACGAGAAAAATGTGAAGGACAAGAGCCAAGAGGAGGGCATGACAAGTCACGGGTCAAGTGTTATAGTTGTGAATTTAGTTACTTTGTGTATGAGTGGTCAAAGTCGAAGGCGAAGAAGGAATATGCCAACATAGTTCGTGAGGATGATGAGCCAACTTTGCTTTAGACAAGAAAAAAAGTTCATATTATGATAATTAAGGATGTGATTCTTAAAAGTCATTCCTAATTGTTGTTCAGGCCTGACAATTTTTAAAGGGGTATCAACTAAATGTTCATTTCATAAATATGATTTTTAGCGTTTATTTTAAGAAATTTTATTTTTTCATATGTTCATTTGTAGAGATTTCTTTTATTATCATCATATGAATTAAGAGAATGGAACCTGTCAAAATTAGAACATGAAATTCGATAAATAACTTGTGTGGTTGAGAATGTAATGAATTTTAAAATCAAATTATTTTCATTCAAATTTCATCAAGTAAATGAATTTATAATCCGGTCGTCACTACCATGGTCGTTGCCTTGCCCGCAACATTAGCCGCCATCACATTGTATTTGTTACGTGACAAATTAAACTTATAAATCTATACTAATAAATCAAAATGTATAGAAATCACTTGACATTTTATTATATTGTCCACTTAGGCTTCATCTAGAAAGTAGGAATTATGGATACGTGCCGTTACTAGAATGAAAATTAATGATTATCTATATACTTTTTAAGTTATAAAATATTTGATAAACTAAAAACATGGTATTTTTTATTAAAAAACATAAATTTTTAAAAACAAAAAATTATAGAATATGAAGTTTTAAATAATACAAAGAGCTTTTAAAAATGACACTGTTTACAAAAAGTATTTTTAAAAGAAATTGAAGTGTTTAAAAAACAATTTTGTAAAAGTAAAAGATTTTTAAAGAAAAAAGTTTGAAAACATGTTGTTGTTGTTTTATTATTTAAAGTAGTTAATTATACGTAATTTTAGTCATATTTTATCTCAAAAATTTATTTTATAATTTTTAAATATTAGAAAATAACTATTAATCTAATATTTTCATTCAAACCGTATATTACACATGTTTCTAAACTAGTGATAATAATATTAAGGGATTCCATTCAGGTTTTGATTTCAATCTTTAAAGACAATATATTTGCGAACTATGTTCATTCACAAGCAAAATCCTGAACACCATCTAGAAAAGCTTTATTGTATCAAAATTCAAAACATAACAAACATAGGCAATCTCAAACACCCAAAATCGTATATTCCGCATTTTGTTTGATATAAAAAACAAAATAAAATCAACCTCTATATTGAATTTCATGTATTCCCGACACGTACCACGTGCATAATTATTCAAAAATGTTCTTATTAACAAAAAAGTTTAATAATTTACACCTCTATTCATAATGTTTTCTTTCCTCTTGTATGAACTGGAATATACGAGCAGCTGATTCAGATGCCGATTTGGGATTATGAGGAACAACCTTGATCACTTTTCTCCGTTCATCAAACCTCTTTTCTTCTGTACATTGATCGGAGTCTTGAACCATCGGAGTAGTCGGAAAAAGAGGGAGTTCATCTCCTTTTTTCCGATCATTAGAACTACCTCCACTACTTTCATGCACATCACTTTCTATATTACACATAAATTTAGTACTTTTGCTATAATTCACACCATCGTCAATCATCGGAGAACAAATTTGTTTTGTTATAGCCGGAAATCCATAGGATGTTAAAAGTGAGGTGCTTGGAAATACATTGATTCCTTGTTGGTAAGATGTTGGAATATTATAACCACTGGTGAGGAAGTCTGCATTTGAGGGTGTCAGGCTCATGCCATAAACTTGTGGCATGAGCCCAACTGGTGCCGAAGAAGGTCCACTGAGGGGCTTGTAAACTAGTCCCTCGGATGGTGACCTTACCGGCACCAGCCACTGGTTTCCAGGTGGAGGTGGTGGAAGGAAGCACCATGGTGATTGTTTGCCACCATTAATGGCGGGTAGTGGCGGGGGTACCGGGAGGTCTACTAAACTAGAGTTGTATATTTTTTCAATATCATTGTTTTCTTTGTGATGGTCAATATGTGGATATATGTCTTCGCTTGGAGACTTCTTTTGCTTGTAAAAACCATCTTCGATTAAAAGATCAGGTGATTCTGCTAGCGTTTTTTGTACCTGTTAATTTAAACCTCATAGTATGAGAACGATTCGGCTAAAGTGTAAGATTTAGATAAATGCCATGTAGCATACCTTGATTAATCGATGCAACTCGAATAGCTGGAACTGGAAAACTCTTTGTTGTCTGAAATATCATGGCAAATGAACACATTCATGAACACTTGTAACTTTGACGATACTGTTTGAACCAAGAACTAGTTCTATTGTATTACAGGGTACAATGAAACTGATTCTGAGATCAAACAATATATCCTTTAGATAATCAGATTTTGAATCTGATTATCTGTTAAACATTCAATCAAGTTTCATGGGAAATACAAAAAAACATGCACACAAGTTAGATATACTTACTGAATAATTGTTCTTCTTGCTATGCAAAATTGTTCTGGACCGATAATTTTTGAAACTTCCTCGGAGTTTATATTAAATCCTGAAAGAAAATCCGTCTCTAATTTGTCGTTAATTTTCTCAGCATCTCCTAAATGTAAAGAGCCATGATCTTCTTCACTTTTGTTAACAGGATCAAGAGTATCATGAGTACCTTTATCAGTTTTTCTATTATCTCCCAACAAAGTCCATATCTTTTTTGTACTATCTTTGTAAGTCATGTTTTCTTGAAAACTTTTTCTCTTAAGTGGCAACATTTGTTGTTCATCTATCATGATCCTTCTCTTTATGGACGGAGAAACTTCGTCGTTTAGCATTTCTGAAAACCGTCCTCTATCAGACAAACATGGTGCGGGTTCTCTAGCAATGTCATTAGTCATCATAGTACTTAATTTAGTTTCACGCGTCGTATCCTTATCCGTTAGTTTCAATTGCTTTTGATAGACATTTGTGCTTAAAGTTGGGAAACTCCCTCTATTTGTATTGTGTTGACCATTCCCATATGTAAAACTTGGAACCAAGTAATCATCCTCATATTCAAGCTTCTTGACTATAGTGTTGTTCCTTGTAGTTCTAAAATCTTGAGCTTTTGGATGTCCCGTATTGCATAAAGTTTGACAGTTAGTAGTTTCTATTGTTTGTTTAACGGTTGTTAATGATATATTCAGATTAATACCACTCGAGTGATAAGAATCGAGTCTTGTAGCCAGTCTTGTCGATCCACATGAGCGCCCATACGACGAAAACATACTTCTTTTATAGCCTGCATCCTATACAACCATCAATCAAACACAATCACAAATTCATTCTCATAACAACTACTCATCCAATTTTTCAGTCACAACACAACTTAGATCAGTAACGTAAACCAAAGGCTAAATACTCACATGACAAGAAGACGTTGCAGGAGCCACACGACTTCCATTAGTGGTCGAAAGAGGTAACACCGGGGACACAGATCCAGAAACACACCTTTGGGCGCTTTGTGAGGACACATTAAACTGCTGAGAAATAGCCATTTTATTCCTTGGAGGTGTTCTGGGACCTCCTTTATCCGCATCACTGATATGAAGCCTCGGAAACAAAGGATCCATTTTTTTCCCTTCATCTTTTACATTCCCCATTAATGTCACTATTTCGTCGTAGATACTAAGTGATTCCCTCGATCTGTAACTATCGATGAGAACAACAACAACAACAACAATTACAACAACGATGATTATATTCTTATAATAGCGATCGATCCGTAGAGAGCTAGAAATGGAGAAATATGTGGGAGAATAATATCACATGACAATCAGAGCGATTGAATTGAAACAATATAACATGTTTTGAGGTGAATGATGGTTATATATGGGGATTGAGTGCGACTGAGTCTTCTCTCTCTACATCTAAAAATGGAGCCACAAGTGGTACCAATTCCGTTCATGCATCCGTACAACAAGGAACACATAGAGCCAATCTTTTTCCGTCAAATCTGCATCAGAGATATTATCGAGTAACTCATGTATGTAATAACATGCATCCACCATCTCAATCACTACTTTTGCGTTCAACTCTAACATACATCTATAGTCCTTGTATTAAGTTTAATCTTACATAAACTACCCATTATTTGGAAATATTTATCACTTTAATCCATCTAAATTCAGTGATTAACCATTAGCTAGCTTTTGGATATGGAATGCTTATACCGTGAGTAAAGGTGAAAACATACGAAAAACGTGTAAAATGTTTAAAAAAAGAAAGCAAGAAATTAAAAGTAATATTTGTTGTGATTGAATAATGAATAGTAATTCAATCATAGAGTGAATAAAGTTCATAGGTTATTAGG
Source organism: Flaveria robusta (assembly GCA_025506415.1). Classification (NCBI taxonomy): domain Eukaryota; kingdom Viridiplantae; phylum Streptophyta; class Magnoliopsida; order Asterales; family Asteraceae; genus Flaveria; species Flaveria robusta. The sequence continues at coordinate 18,521,657 of CM046459.1, read as the reverse complement.
ATTTGGATGGTGTCCGTCACACTCAATCAGATATAGGACACACGCATGACTGATTGATATGCTTTCAGTCTCATGTTTACAACTACCGAGACTCGTAGGCTGTCCGCGGTTAATATGCTGGTACTGTTTACAACCACATATGCTTCAGTCTCATTCCTCAAATTTCCATTGTAATTGGTGTATGAATGGCCTTAGCATCTTGCTAATGGTTATCTTGTTTTAATAAAATCGCCGTTCAAAAAAATATCTCGGCTATATAAATTAACTCACCTTATTAAATGTATCCGAGCTTTCTTTGAGCTCATGGTTTACAACCGTTTGTCGTATATCTAGAAATAAAAACAACCTTTCAATCATAATTTATGATTGTTGGTGTCTTAATTATATTTCTAGATTTGAGTCCTAGTCATGTACGAATAAGCATAGTCACACATGATGAATGCCTCACTTGCTTAATCATTGATATAATATTAATTAATCAAGTTTAGAGTTTAACAAGGTTAAATCTCACGACCACTAGTCTCCAGCTAGATAGTATCACTTATGCTCGAAGATCACTAGACTAATAGGAGTAACCCGAAGAACATTAAAATGACTAAGAAAGTGGGTCCAAACACTCTAGATGTAGAGTGATTTAAGCCACAAAAGAGATAAATAAGCGAGCTAAAAATTGAAGTTGAACTGTTATTTATAGAAGGTTATGTCAGCTTCAAGCACGACCATGACATCCATGTGCCGCTTGGTACGGGCGTGCCTGCCATGCTTGGATTGGTTGAGCCATGTGTTGTTATTATTGTTGACTTATCATTGGCGCATGTGTGCTTTGATTTGCACGAGCGTGAGTGTGCTTTGCTTAGCATCGATGTACCTTTTTTAGATTTAGAAAATTACAACGTATCTCTTGATAGGTTGAACCTTAATAATATTTAGATAAGCAAGCCACATAGTACCAATCAAAACACGTCTTGGGACCATGATGGTCCAAACAAAAGCCACTATACCATTAGGACCAAACTGGTATGGAAATAACCCGTTCCACCATTAGGACCAAAATAAGTCTGGATAAGACCTATTCTACCATCTTGATTGATGCTAGCACAAACAAAGGTCTATCAAGACTGAATTGAAGACATAAGACACAAGGTCATGCATATAATATTCTTTGCCAGGCCCATACCCTACTAAAGGGCGTCTATGAATCCGTATCTACAACAACATATTTCTATTTTAGTACCGGACACAACCGACTAGGTCAGTTGAGACTTATAGATGATACAACATTCGACTTATATAATTGCTTCATATTAAACTATCAAAACAACCTACTTGGCTAGTAAAGACATTCAATACCCTCCTTTTGCCATATCAACCATTCAACCCTTATTCATTATCCATTCTTATTACTTGAAACATTATACTTACTCTTACATTGGAGACGAGTCACTAGACACATATATATTCACGATGAGACAAGCTATGAATCGAGTTGCATGAACCCTCCCCGCGGTCAGAACACAAGTGTGTATTATACTGGTTAGTGTTATGTGAGCTAATTGGTGAAGGATGGGGTGGGCTGGTGGGGAGAGTGATGGATCATGGGCTTCAAGTACAAACAAATAATAAGTGGACTTCTAATCCATACAAGTATACAATATTGTATAAATGTACTTTTGGGTAGACTTGGGCAAAAAAACCGGGTACGGACCCGACCCGGCGAACCCGACCCGGACCCGGGTCCGGGTACAACCCGGTATAGGGTGTACCCGGTTTGGAATCGAAAATATTCGGTGGGTAGGAACCGGTTATGGTTTTTTATATTTTTCTAGAACCCGAACCGTACCCGACCCGACCCAACCTGAACCCGACCCGATCGTACCCGGGTCCAACCCGGTTTTTACCGTTTTTCGGGTTTTTTTTTAAAAACTAGCCGTTTTTAACGGCTATATAGCCGTTGGATCTCATTTTTGACCGTTTTTTTTGTTTTTTTGGCCCCCTAAGGTAGTATAAATAGGTGTGGGTTGGTTTGATTGAGTACCCAACTCTCAAACGCAAAAACATACGCAAAAAACACAAAAAATACTCTAGTTTACTTTCGTTTTACATTTTCACTATCTCGTTTTACACTTTTCACTGTCTTGAATCTTGTTATGGCTCAATCACAATCTTCCGTTGGTCAAAGTTCGTCCAACGATCCAACCGTCGTTCGTGTTCTTCCACACAATCGTAACATGGATGTATGGTGCAATTGGGATATGGTTGAGTTGAGTGACGGGTCTGTAAAGGCTCGTTGCAAGTTTTGTGGAGCTTTGCTTGCTAAAGATTCTAACACAACTTTAAGCAAACATATTAGCAAGAAGTTTTCTAAGTCGTTGAAAAGTAATCCGCATTCGCAACAAACACAATTAGGTGGAGACGGTGGAATCTTTAATTACGACGTTAATAGGGTTCGAGATCGAATGGCGAAGTTCGTGATTCAAGAAGCTTTGCCTTTTAGTCACTTCGACAATCCTCGTTTGACCAACTTAATTCGAGAGACGCTTCAACCTCGTTACAACCATGTAAGTCGTACTACCCTTAGACGTTATTGTTTAAAATTATGGAAGCAAGCAAAAAATGATTTAATTGTATTATTTGAAAATTTAAATACCGGTGTAAACTTAACTAGTGACGTTTGGTCCGCTCCACACGGTTTACCCGAATCGTACTTTTGCGTCACCGCTCATTGGGTAGATCCCAAATCATGGCAATTGATGAAACGTACGATTGCGTTTGATCTTTTTCCGTATCCACACACTGGAGAATTTTTGTTTTACTTTTTGGATAATGTAATAACTACTTTTAATTTACAAAATAAAATTTTTTCAATGGCATTTGGTAACGCTTCCAACAACACAACCGCGGTTGAAAAATTAAAATTAAAATATCTTCCGATTGCAAACGGTGATTTTTTCCATACTCGTTGTGTTGCACATATTATTAATTTAGTAGTGCAAGACGGTCTATCCGTGCAATTTGTTGATAACTTTATTAAAGCTTTTCGATTTATGTTACATGACGTTTATAAAAAAAGTAGAAGAAGATATCAAGATTATAAAAAACTTTGTAAGGATACGGACTCTGTATTTTTAGGTCCTAATTGGAATGTACCTACTCGGTGGAATTCGACTTGTCACATGTTTAGTTGTGCTTTAAAACAAAAGGAAACTTTGAAAGCTTTTCATAATAGTCTTTCGGATAATGGTGAAGCCGACCCATTTCCGGATGCGGGTTGGAAAAATGTTCAAAGACTATCCGATTTTCTTGAGGTGTTTAAAAACTCAACAACAAAATTATCGGGAGTTTATTATCCCACTAGTTATTCGGTGGTTCAAGAATTATATTTCATGGCTTTGAATTTTAAAAATTTTCAATATAAAAATGATATGTTTACACAAATGATAGAACCAATGAAAGAAAAGTTTAAAAAATATTTTGAGGAGTTACCACCCGTTTTTACTTGTGCCGCCGCTTTAAATCCGTTTTTAAATGTTGCTGGGGTTGAATGTTTGATAGACGAGATAAATGACAATTTAGATATGCATGACGAAAATCCCAATTTTTCAAGGGATGCCAAAAAAAGTTTTAATGCAAGCTTGAAAACAATATATATATTTTATTTAAATAGATATGGGCCTAACGTAAATATAACCACACCAAGAGAATCAACCTCAAATGCTAGTACCTCGATGAAAGACCCGGTTATAACCATGTTGAATGTTGTTCGGGATGTGACGGCTAAACGACAAAGGGGTAACACCCCAACAAGTGAGCTCGGTAGATATAGTGCTACGGATTTTATTTCCACTATGACTACCGAAGATTATCGTGCATTCGATATTTTGGCTTGGTGGAAAGGAAAGAAATCTCAATTTCCGATTCTTTCCGCTATGGCCCGTGATTTACTAAGCGTCCAAGCTTCTACGGTAGCTTCGGAATCTGCGTTTTCTCTTAGTGGCAGGGTAATCTCATTACGGAGAACAAGACTAACTCCAGAAGCGGTTGAGATGTGCATTTGTTTAAAGGATCACTTAAACGCGATGGATCGTATACAAGACCAAACAAGCCTCGAAGATGAAATTGCACTCGAAGCTAAAGTACACGATGAAGAGGTAGAAGAAGGAGTATCTTCTGGCATATCGGACGAAGAATTAGCATTTAATCAAGCGTCTCGTAGTAAATAAACATTAGACGATAACTTAAATAAAAGTTTTATGTTATTTTTTATTGATCGATTTATGTATTTTTAAGTTGTTTAAATAAATAAATGAAAAATTAATGTTTATTTAATATTGTTAAATGAAAACAACATTAATATTATTATTAATAATAATAACAATAATAATATTATTAATAATAACAGCAACAACAAAAACAAACAAAAACAAAAACAACAACAATATTATTAATAATAATAACAATAATAACACTTATAATAATAGTATTAATAATATTAATAACAACAACAACAATAATAATATTGATAATAACAACAACAATAATAATAATAACAATAAATAATAATAACAATAATACTTATTATGATTTATAATAATAATAACAAAAACAACAATAACAAATCAATAATAATAATAATAATAATAATAATAATAATAATAATAATAATGATGATGATGATTTATATTAGTAAAAACAAAAAAAAAAAAAATTAAAAAACCCGATTATACCCGGGTTCCGTACCCGACCCGACCCTAACCGGGTATGTCGGGTAGGGTAATAGCTTGGGTGAACCCGACCCGGGTTCGAACCCGGTTCCACCCGTACCCGGGTACGAAAAAAACCGGTTGGGCCGAACCCGGTTTCAACCCAGTTTCGGGTATTGGGCTGGACCCGGTTTGCCCACCTCTACTTTTGGGTAAGGATGTATCAAATAGGTCATACTCACATGATTATAATTAAGTGCCTATTGGATTAAAACATAATCAATTTTCATATTTTTTTAGTGTATATAATAAATTAGTTTAACGTTTCATGTTACAGAATTTATTTTAGAGAAAATATCATATAATAGTAATCAAGTTTTAAAAACATTTTAATTTGGTCACTCATACATATTTTTCTCAAATTGGACCATCAAACCATCAAATCGAGTCACCATCGAATTTTCTTATGTCAACAAAGTAATGAAGGAGAAGATGTGGAGGTTAAAATTTTCAACATACAAAATAGTATTAAAAATAAAAAAATGTGTTAATTATATTAAAAAATAAAAAAGTACCTAAAATTTATGCCATCGTTCCACGTCAACATCAAAACAAAGAAAAAAATATTCTTAATTGAAACAAAAAGAAAAACATGCTAAAAAACATATTAAAACTTATAATTTAAATAACACATAAAAGTCGAGTGATCTAATTGAAACACCTTATAAACTTAAGTTATGTAATTGAAATATTTTTAAAAGTTGATTATTATTTTACAAAGTTGTCATTTATTTTATTATCATATATTATACAATTGACGTTTGGGACCGGGGAAAAGTAAAGTGGTTCTTGGTTTTATCCGCTATAACAAAAAAAGATAGGTGGTGATGATTTATCTATTTATATGAAACCGGTCAAGTGAGTTTGAAACTCATGGTTCGCTTATTGCGGTACTGTTTCTTTATTATTACAACTAGTTTTCCCCCCGCGTGATGCGGCGGGATTGTACGATGACACTAACGTGGTAAAGCATGCATTTGTAGACTTTTAACCAGCGCACAAAATCGTTATGGCGTTGACCCGGTGATACTAAAGTTTTAATGTCTCGCATTGTTGCACATTACCATGTAAACATGACCTAACAATAAAATGATGATCTCGTTTAAAAGTTTCCCGAAATAAAAAACCAGCATAAGAGGTAGGCGTTAAAATTCAAAATTTGAAAAAACTGTGTGAGCTCAACTCGCTATCATCAAGGCAACAACCTTTCTTTTGTCAATAACCCATGTTGAAGACTTATTGTATAGTTTTAGGAAACTAAATATTTAAAAAAAAAATAAATTAACCAGTTTTAAGAAGTATTAAACATATAAATTGATTATCATATACAACATTAGGCAAAGCTTGGCTACTGTTGGTGAAAAATAGTTTTTAAAGACTTTAAAATGTTCAATTATTATGAGATCAACTATATAAGGTTTTTTGTATTTTACATTTTATGTCGATTTTTAATAACTGTTTTAACATCATATATTTTTAGTAATAAATTAAATATATTAAAATTAAAACATGACGGATCAAATATAAAGATTAATTAAAGTGAAATTCATATTTATGGATAATTGAAAATCAAATTGAGTTATGTAATACAGCTGTTTTCACATTGTGAAATAAAAAAAACCATCACTCAAAGATCCCATCTTCATCATCACACACGCGTCTTTTCTTTCTTTCTCTCTCTCTCTCTCTCTCTCTCTCTCTCTCTCACACACACACTTTACATCTCACTTACAAGCTTATTTTTTAAAATTTTATTCTTCGTTTTAGTTCTGGTGGCCAGATTGCTCCCCTTACATGACACCCGTCGGCCGACCACTTTCATCCATAGTTTCTAGTCCTGCGTAGGCTAGAGAGATCTGTTACATCATCAACGGTGACCATGGTGCACCCTCCCTCCGTCGACCGCTGCAGATGCTTCTTGGTGGCGTTGTCATGGGCTCAGTGGAGAAAAATTAGATGCGTTGGATACCGACATTGGAAGAGTTTAAGGACGGGCGGGCGGCCGGTAAAACCGAGCTGGGTTAAATACAGTGCTGGGTGACAGTGGGTTGCGATGGCGACATCGCAACCGTCGGGAACCGCAAGAGACGACCTCTAGCTTCCTTTTTCTTTCTACACTAAAGAAAATCATGGTTGGATTTTTATTAAATGCCTTCATCTGCTAGGGAGTGGTGATTGTTGGAAGTGATGGCGGCTTTGCCGCCGAGGGGAACCGCCAAAGCAAAAGCAAAAGAAAGTGAGGTAGACAGGAGGCGGTGGCAGCAACAAAAAGTTGTACACTACGCAAATGAGGAGGTACTGTTAGCTACAGTACCTCCCCCTCACACACCGACATTTATGTTTAATATTAACTAGTTCTTTTCCTCCGCGCTACGCGGCGGGAGTTTGGTGGGTTCTCCCAAGCTACGCGGTGTGAGTTTGGTCGCTATCTTCTCAACTTTTTGAAAACCATAAAAGTGAATACCGAAACCAGTTAGGATAATATCAATGTTGCAACGATGTTTTCCACTCATAGTTGGTTCGGTTCGTCACGGTAATAATAATAATGCTTAAAAATATAATATAACTGAAAGGGCTAAAATAAAGTATTTATATAATTATATAACACCAAGTGTTATATATTTTATAGAAAAAATGATTAAAAATGGCATTTCACCTTTAACCAAAAAAAAAAAACAAAAACAAAAAAAAAAACCTATATGACAAAAAAGTTAAACCATATGAGTAATCTAGGGGTTATTTGTAAACTCTTGAACATTGGTGGCTAATACTAAAACTCATAAAATCTAAACTCTTGAACATTGGTGGCTAATACTAAAACTCATAAAATCTACTGTAGCACATGAGTTGGTTTTTAATATATATAATAATAGAATATGATTGATTTCCATCCCTACACACGTAAAAGTCACGAGCTAAAAAGAAATATTTATTAACTAGATTTAGTAAACCTATGTATTATATGTTTTGAATAAAAAATATTAAATAAAATAAAAATTTATTAATTATAAGATGATAATCTAATATTAAATATAATTGAAATCTTCGTTGTTATAGATAGAATATAAATTTTGTTTAAAAATAAACATTTTTTTTTAAATTATCAATTTTAAGAACACTCTTATTATAACTCTAAATTTTAATTACTTTTATTTATAAAAATTTTACTATTTAAAAATATCAATTTTAAAAATATTTTTTATTTTCAAGAAAGTTTGATGTTTGAGAAAAAAATTTTATTTTATAAAAATTTATTTTTTTAAAAATAACATTAATAAAAAAATCTTTTTCTTGATTTATTAAATAACTATTTTAATTTAAAAAAGATTAGATATTATTATTAGTAATTAACGTAGTTATTTAATAAGAGAGAGAAACAAAAAAAATTCTATGATGAGGAATGTGATTCTGCCACGTGTCTCTTTTAGTTATCATTTTATTAGAGTGGATAGATGATAGCAACCTAATAAAACATTTTAAAATTAGTTCTTAAGTTTACGATTTATACAGTCCAAGAACTATACGACTTATATGTGCATATGGTTTGAATAACCCTTTGCATAGAACTTATATGACTCGTATAAACTCTCATATAGAACCTATATGACTCCTATAAAAACACATGACTAGAACTTATCTGACACCACTCACCCACCCAAATCGTATAAACCTACACAACTCATATATGTGTTAACGGCGGCCAAAAATCCTCCGTTGTGCAAAAAAACAGGGACAATCAAGTTATTTTAACTTCTAATCTAACTCATAACCAAAAGCAATTATAACATATTAAAACTTATTAATATGTCCAAAACATAGATTATATATTAAATAAAAAAAATCCAAAAAGATACACGTGATACTTGAATATTTAGTATCTATTGGTAATCCATCGATAAACTTGTTGTTAATCATTTGGTTAAGCAAGGAAATTCATTACTGTGGTGATCCCTTGGTAGATCGTGTCAGTAAACCGTCAGAGAAAAAAATACACACAACCATATTTCCAACAAGGTTTCACCAATAGATCACTTACGGGATTAGGGCTATCCAAATTATTTGATGCTCGAAACTCGTTTGGAACTCGTTCGAAAAAGCTCGAAAAATTACTCGTTTGAAAAAAAAGCTCGAAACATTACTCGTTTGATTTTGGCTCGATTGTAAACAAATCGAGCGGCTCAGTTCGGTTTGTAAACAAACCGCGCACGAGCAAAGGTAAGCTCGCTCTGTTTAGCTCGAATTATTTTTAAACATAAATTTGATATATTATATATATGTAATATGCTACTTTATTTATTTAGGGTTTAAGACATTACCATTTTAATTATTTATCACTTTACATTTGGTCTTTTTTTTTAAAAATTTTTATAAACATCATTTTTTGAATTTGTATATACTTGTTTTAACTTTGAATCATGTTGATATTTGTAGTGCATGGATAAGGTGGTTGGATGATCAAATAAGAAAAGCGGGTATAGTGGAGGCAGAAATGGTCGCAATGGAGGTGGTGGACGTGTATTTTGCCATGATTTATTCAAGCTAGAGTTAAAACTTTATTTTTCCTTAAGATTTCTATTTCTTTGAACTTATTTTGTATGTTTTTTTGTATTATATTGTTGAGTTTGAGTTGGAGCCTGGAATTCTTGAATGAATGATTAGTTTTATACTAAATTGTAATATGAAACTGAGACAAACCGAGTAAAACTGGACGCTCGGTTATAAACCGAACCGAGTTCTAGCAAGCATTTTTCGCTCGATTTTTTAATTTTGAATTGAACCGAGCTGCTCGGTTTGTAAACGAACAAAGTTTGAGTGAGCCTTCGTTCGGTCCTGTTCGTGAACAGAACTAATAAGGATCCATTTCACTGATTGGTTTCTAACGAATCGATCTATTGTTTTCGGTCGACTGTATTATAATGTCAGTGATCAACAATGTAAACAACACAAAGCGAGCCAAGTTTGTTTAAGTATGATTCTATTTGAGCTTTCAACTAGACGATCTTAAGTAATTTACAAACAATTCTACTTGTTTACAACATTTTTATTTCTAATTTAAATCTTTCACCGTATTCCAACCTCAAACATCATGGATCTTTCGGGTGGTCTTTTTCGTCTTATATGTTTCATGTTCTCTTGTCGTTATATATCCCTCGGTAACACGAGGCCGAGGTCCCCAAGGGAGAGTGTACATCAATTTTGATCGATTAAGCACATCACGAAAGCATATGTGTAGATTCATGGAACTATATATACATATATTATCACAAGTTTGTCTTGTTGTTTTAAACGTCGTTGACGATGGTTCTGGATGATGGCGACCTTCAATTCGCATTATTTCAGAAAATCTCATCTTGATATTATGCCGACAATATTCCCCAGAGACACCTCCATGGAAGTTGGGGACTTGCCCACTTGCCCATGGTCCCTTGTAATTAAGATATATATATGTACTCAATAAAGCAAGTGTTACAGTTTATAAAACTAAAGGGTACATGATAAGTGAAAATTAAAAATAAATTTAGATACACTATATTAATTTTGAGAGAAGAAAAATAGTTACTGATAAAAAATTATGTATAAGGATGAATAAGCTAGTAAGGTTTGTATTATTCAAGATACTTATGGTGCGTGAGATTTGAATATACATTAGATACGTATGTGTATTATATTACTAATATACTTTAAAAATTGTTATTATTCTTGATTTTCTAATTTTTATGCATGTATGCATGCGGAGAATTAACGTTGTGTTTCACAACCAAACAGAATCCACTAGTAGTCCAGTTATCTTTTTAAACTGTCTTGGGCCGGATCGGTGGATCAACCGGACTAGTACTAGTGTCGAATTTGACTTTTTTTCATTAAAGTCTCATTATTGATTCGTTACTATTCTAGGCCTCTTATATTATTTATTTAAGTTTTTCTTATTATAAATTCATCAAAATAGAGTAATTTTATAAAAAATTATATTATAATACTAGTTTAGAAACCCGTCCACACGGGTTAAATGAAAAAAAAGTTAATAGTTATTTATTGATATTTAGAAATTATAAAATATTTTTTGAGACAAAATATGCTTGAAGTTAAATATAATTAACTACTTTAAAGAATAAAACAGATAACATTTATCTAAATTTTCTTCTTTAGAAAACTTTTTCTTTAAAAATGTTATTTTTAAACACTTCAATCTTTTTAAAATACATTTTTGAACAATGCCATTTTTTTAGAGTTCTTGGTATTAAAAAAACTCATTATTTCATAAAAATTTATTTTCAAAAAAGTTATGTTTTTTTTTTAAGAAAAAAACGTGTTTTTAATTTATCAAAAAATAAACTTTATTTGAAACATATATAAATATTATCATTGCTATTTAATGTATCATTAAATGATTAAGTTTCATTCTACTGTCGACACGTGTTTAAATCCTAGATGGACGGTGTAGAAAATTACCATGTGTCTTCTAAACATTTTGTTTTTATTAGTATAGATATAAACACAAACTCATATATGTTTAATTTTTGTAACATATACCTCGTCACATTGATCTTAAATATGATCCAACCGGTCCAATTGATGGACTGATAAAACTACTTGTTCGTTTTCTTTTAGACCGTTTAACTTACACACACTTTAAAATAATTCTAAATCCCCTTTACTTGTTCACAACGAGACTTAATCCTCATCCTTGTAAGAAAACATTATGTAAAACACCATGAAAATGTTATACCAAAGACGTACGAGGGTGGTTCTAGCTGTGAACATTGATGGGAATTGTGAAGACTGAAAGAGGATGTTTGGTCCCCTGCTTCATCGCTATAAAACATATAATAATGTCTAAATAAAGAAAGATGATATGCCACGTAGATCTTGGGTGGTAATTGAACCAGTAGTATTAAGCCAAGTGTCAATATGAGCATGCGGTTCACGTGTCAAGCGGGCCACACCATATGGAAGTACACAACTCCATCGTTATTCGAGAGATATTGCGTACAACCTAGCAAGCTCAAGGTTAAAAAAACATTTATTTAAGATTTAATACAAGCGTAGGAATAGCAGTGGACCATTATCGTTGTCCTTTTGTCACGAGTATTTACCAATCTTAACCGAAAAGAAATTCATTTCTAAATGGATAACGCTTAAAAACTTGTCAAATAATAAGGGATTTAATAACCGGAAGGCCTTTTAACTAATACTATCAAGATGTGTTGATTGCGTTAATCCTTAAATGATTGTGTGTCTCGTGGTAAATAAATAGCATAAATTTAAGAGTAGAATAGAATGTGTGTGAGTTGATTATTAAAAATTATAACGGGTGAATTAAGTTGTTTGAGTAATATAATAGGTTGCTTTCTAAGTTAAGGTAATTAAATAATAGTTGAGTATTTGCGGGTTGTTTTATTGTTTAACTCAAAGAAATTGAATCACTAGATCATATTTTATATGTTAGATAGCTATATATACTTAAAATCATTGGTTTAGGAGTAGTTTAGTGGGTTCAAAGATATTGCTTTTGTTGAATAAAAAAACGGACTTAAAAGGGTTAATGAAACAATTTAAACTCTTTTGATCCACCCTAATACTTAACCTGTTTTCTGGCTCATAGTGATTTGTTACTCAACTCCTTTGATATCTTTCAACATGAAAAATGCCACTACAAAAACATAACTAACATGAAATCAGGTTTCTTAATATACTTAGAATTCTCTTTGGCTTTATGCTATTAATAAACAATATTAATTCACATGAATAAAAAAAAGTTGTATTTCATGTTGGTTTCTAGTGTTAACTACATATATCATACATACATTATGTATCTAAATATGTCCAAAAAAAGTATGCCAAATTAAGCAACAAACTTTGATTTCATATCGTTTTGACCTAAGAGATATTGTTCTTTTGCATATTTTTGATCTACAATATCAACTAAAATCGATTTATAAATATATATTTGCATTTGAACAAAATGAATAAGTTTAAAGAAAGTTGAGAGGGTTGACAATGAAAGTGAAGTTTTCACATCAAGAAAATGTCAAATGTGGGACCCATTCATTGTCTAGCTAATCGAGCTGTCGTGATGGGCTCCCTCTGTGTCTGATTCGGAACCCAAATAACTATGCACCAAACCTTAACCAATTGCAATTTTGAAGATTATTATTGCTTATCTAATATTTCATACCTAAAATGTTTATTGATTGTTATGTTGCAATGTTATTTACACTCACCTCTTCTCTTTTCTTCATGTTGGCATGTTGCCGACCGATTTTTAACCTCTTTCTTCCTCCCTCTCTCATTCCTGATTCCACTTATATATATTCTCACAGATGGCGTCTCTCCACACAAACGCACCCCTTCGCTTTCTCTTTCCTCTCTTCTCTAAATTAGGCGCCATATTAGACAAGGATGGTGAAAAACAACCTCTTGTGGATGCTCTTAAAACTCATATTCATCCTTGACATTAAAAGATTTATCTGATTCAAACTAGCTTTATCACCCGTGCTACAAGGTGGAGTCCATAAGTTTTATTTCATAATTATAATCACAATGCGCAGTTGTATATTTTCGAGAGTTGATAGAACGTGTGTGTTAAAATCTACAATAAAATAATAAGAGAAAAACAAAAAGTACTTGGACCTTACAACAAAACATAAGATAAATTAAAAGGCGTAGGAAAATATAAAAGTTGAAGAAAATAGAAAAAAAAAATAGAGAGGAAACAAAAAACGAAAGCTAACCCCCTCCCCCCTCCCTCTATGGGATCGAGCCCGAGTCGCTATGCGATTCAATGCATGAAACTTAATTACCGGGACAATCACCATTTTTGGGTTTAGTTTCCGCAAACAAATATTTTTATAAAGACATTAAATTTTAAAAAACAAAAAAAAAAACTTTTGTGGTCCATTCACGGACTACCATTTGTACAAGCCGGCCAACCGCCTCATGCCACTTTCTGCCTGACACTTTTGTAGACCAAACTAAAATAAGCATTTCACAACAATATATATTGAATTTCATAGTACATTATATATCAAAAGTTAGTAAATAAACCAAATCGTATTTAAAACAAACAAATTAAAAATATAATATATTTGACGGTGATCGGTTTTAAGTAAAATTTATATCGAAATGTGAAATACTATAAGTGTGTCACGAAGGTGTATTTGAAATTTTACAAAACATTATATACTCATAAGCTCTATAAGTTGGATTTTAACTGGACATGTTTGTTTATTTGTTATTTATATATATATATATATATATATATATATATATATATATATATATATATATAATTAAGGGGCGAAAATAAGTTAAAATTTAATAAATAACATTAAACTCAAAATAAAAAAAAGTAAAAAAATAATTTGCACTATTCATCATGGTTTTCCTTTTCATGTGTGTGTGTGTATATATATATATATATATATATATAATATTTGAAATTGAATTGAAGAAAATAATCATGTTATTTATACTTCATTCTGTTTAGAAATATAGGGTTTAGTTATGATAAATGTCATAAATTACATTTATTTTAATCTTTTCATAGTATGCGAAACTATTTAGTATGCACTTTTGTTTTTTTTGTTTTTTGTTTTTTTTTTTTTTTTGAGAATATGAGAATTGTTAAAATTACTAAACGAGTCCATTTGTTAAAATAAAAATATTTAAATGATTTTCCTCGTAATATTAAATCTTGTTAAATTGTTACCGTGGCAATTCAAGTGTCAGCAGCAAGTTGCTTGCAAAAATGGTGAAAACATTCCCCCATCACATATTCACATGCATGTTATATATCAACCTGAGAGCACTCAACTGCACATCTTCTTAATATCTGCTCTTCTCCTGTCTAATTATTTATTATTTCCAACTTTTTTTTTATTGTATCAACATGAGAGCACTCACCTGCACCAGTTTTTCTTACCAGACATTTTAAGTACTATGCTTGGTCGGAATCCATGGATTTCAAAAAATGTACACTTCTTACGCTAGGTCTTTATTTTATAAAAGGTTTTCTACCGTTCAAAAATAAAAATTAATGATCAAGTTAATGTTTTAAAATTAGTAGAAAAATGGTTTTCCAATAATCTTGCATAAGTTTACATAGAAATAATTCTATTAGCTATTATATAATAATAATAATAACAATAACAATAATAATAATTAATCTGGAAGCTAGATCACGTCCATTGTCGTATATATTTAAATCAAACATGATTTTTTAAACAAAAAAAGTTCATATTATATTTGAACGGCAGTATAACTAGTAAACATGTTTCATAATTTTATATAAGAAAATTAAAATTATCTATAATAACTAACAAAACCGAACTTGAAACATAATATTGTTTGAGAAGCTGTTACATGACATATGATATAAATGATCCGACCCAACCCAGCGTGCGTACGTATCTTACCCAATTTCGAGCTGGCTATGATTAGTTTGTTACATGTATCCTCAAACTTATCATGTAGTTCCTTATTCGATACTCACGTCACTTTTATTTCTTTTGCTTTTTTTTTTCAAATTTAAAAAGATATGATTAAGTATACAAATTGTTTAATTTTTAAGTAGGGTTATAATAAAAAGGATATTAAATCTAAAAAACCTAAGAAGTATTGTGCCATTGACACGTGTTCTTATATTGTTTTAAAAAGAATGACAGTTTGGACATTATGTTAAATACGTCAGCTCATTGTGTCTTATATATTAATTGTGTCATATATTTTAAAACATTTATTATATGTATTGATAATTAATTGTGTTTTACGCTTTAAATCATGTTTTATTATTTTTGTCATTATTTCTATATATTATATATATTTGCTATTTAATTCTGTGTTTTACAATTAAAAGTATATAATAATATACTTTTACTAATATGTTTTTTTAAAACTTATAGTGTTAAAGATAATTCAATTTGTTATTTTTGTCATATGTTTTTATAGATCATATAAACTTATTGTTATCTATTATTGTGTTTTACAATTAAAAGTAAACAATAATCTTATTTCACCTATTTATTTTTCAAAACTCATAGTGTTCAATATAATACAACGACGATTTAAATACACAATGAGACATTGTGTTAATTTGTCATTGTTTTTAATGTATTAGATAATTAATTATTAATTTATTATTATATTTTACATATTAAAGATACACAACAATGTTATTCAATCATTATATTTCTTTAAAATTCATCACCTTAGAAAAACACAATATTATTTAATAAAAACACAATAACTAACAAAAAAACATAATAAACTGCACTAAAGACACAATAACGATATATGAGATTACAATATAAAATAATATCATCTTTTTGATATAACAATACTTTACATAATTATAGATATAATATACTTATTTATTTTATATTTTATATGAATGATTTATTTTATATACATATACATAATTCAAATACTTTGAATTATTATTTCCAGTTCTATAATCCTAATTTTTCTTTTAGTTATTTGGTTTGTTTATTTATTTAATTTATTTTATACAACGTATCTCTAGGGTTTTAACTAATTTAATTAAATGTTTTATTGGAAAATATGTTCATGACTATCCTATATCGAAGCCATGTCATCCTTATAAGGTAGAATTTATCTTAATTAAACATTTTTTATTACTTGAGAATGTATTTGCAAGTACTCTATAGCGTCAACTTGTCAAAGCTATAGACTTATCTATGGCAACGACACCCATCCCATTGACATAAGAGACCTATAACCTCAACTCTATAGTTACAATAATTATAACGACAAAATGTAATCACCATAAGTCCATATACCCTATGGCGACGAAATGTTTGTGAGACTACCCTGGATTTTATCATCACTATAACCCTTCTTCCTTATGGATGACAACGGAGCTGGTTTTGGACGGGTATTAGTAATCCCAACCGAATACTCATTTAGAAAAGCGTATCTCATACCGCCCATAACCCTTCGGGTATGTATCGGGTATTTGCTCATCGGGTATCGGGCATATCCGTCCGTAATCATGTATACGTACCCATTAAGGTTATAAAAATAACCCATTGGATATATCCATCAGATATTTATTAAAATTAAGACACCATATAAAGCTATATTTGCATATACGCACTAGACAATATAAGCTATTAACTCTTAATATTTTTTTGTTGATACTAATATTTAATTTTAAAAACAATTATCAGGTTATATTTATAACTTATAAAATATCATATAGTACCAATGATATGAAGATTAACACCAAATGTCTCGGGTTTCAAACATTCTTAACAGGTTCGGGTTTGATTGTTATCCCGAATTTTCACAAATGACCCAAGATTGACACGAAGTAATCTTTTTAGCTAATTACGTGTTCAAAACAAATATAATATACTAAGACAATTGAAAAAAAATGTAAAATGTAGTATTTAAAGAAAACCTTAAATGTGAACAACTATTGTCAAATCATATATGATAAATTAACAAACATATATCGTTGAACTAGCTTTTTGCATTCCGTTAAGAACTTCAGATCCATTATATTAGAAAAAAAAAAAAAACATATATTTAAAATGCACATCTTATAATTTTTAAATGACTTTTGAAATTGGTCAGGTTGATATTATAAAAATCAAGCAAAAAACTGTAATAATTAGTAAATAATGAGTAGAAGTGGGTTGTGAATTGTGATGGTCAGTGCTTGATTCTAACTGCACTTCTCTCAACTTTACAGAGCGCATGAAGCATGCCATGAGCATTCCCAAAAGGACTCCACTATACTTAATATACATATTATTATATATCTTAATGTTTATTCCAAAAATACCCTTCCTCTATGGCTCTATCCTCTATGCACCTTCGTTGTTATAACACTAAGATTCAAATCTCGTAAGTTTTATTGATTTAACATTCAATACATTTGGCTACATAAAATGAGGCACTTTAACAACAAATAAATGTATTAGATGGACACCCAAACAAAAACTACACAAAAGAAGGGGATAAGTGCTAGCGTTCATCGTCCTCAAACTACTACTTCATTTGTTTGCATTGCCTTGCCCCTTAAACGTTCATGTGGGAACAAATGTGTGGACTAGATTTGGGCCGCCGGCCTATGAATTAGATTCAGTTCTAGTGTGCTTGTCGCTATTAAGTAACTTTCAGACCTATGAATTGGTATCTAGCTAATGTAATCATCGTTGTTAAGCAATTAACTTTGAACCCTAGGTTCAATGCATTATATATAGGGAATGACGGGTGCCTTAGAAAGGGTTGGTCTTCCTCGGCCTCCATATCATGATCCTCATGCCTTGAGATTACACTTCCAACCCTAACATAGGGGGTTGATTTCAGTTTGTGGCGCACACTCGCACTTACCCAAAGGTAATGGGTGTTAGTCTTGTATCTATCATCAAGATGCTTATTGTTATAATTTTTCTTTGTAAATAATATTTTCTTTATTTGAAGAAATACATACATACACAGAGAAAGAAATGATCAAATACATAGTGAAATGAGTATGAGAAATTTGAAAAGTAATATGACCAAGTTATTGTTAATTGAGATGCGCCATGTATACAAATGAAAACATGATAATAGGGTGGAATATTGGGCATAATAAGAAAAAGTCATAATTGTTGCTTTTATCTATTTATCTTAATTTATTTAAATCAAAAAAAATTTATATACTTCTTTGTTTTACAAAAAGTTATACATTTTATTAAAAAATTCTATTATCTCTAATTTGAGCATGATATTACTATTTAACTTTTATAAAAAATGATTGTTTTAATAAACGTCAATGATAACGTGAATTATATTTATACTCTAATAAAAGGATAACTTGAAGACGTCACATGTCACAATCACCAATTACAATGGCTTTCTATGCAAATGATAAAATATTCCTAGTTTATTGAGTAGCCATTACATCATAAATCAAAGCTTTTGATGCAGTTGTTATTTTTTCTTTTTTTTTTTTTTTTCCATCTCATGCGGTTTGGTCTTTCGAGTTATATAATTTCAATTTTGGTCGCTAAGGATTGCAACCCTCAAGACTTAGACCGTAATAAAATCATATCATAGGTAGGGATGAGCTCAGTACCAGTACCTTACTGAACCGATAGTACTTATCTCAAAAATCACTAAAATTGGGTACGTACTGGTACTGTTACTGGAAATGCTCGGTACGGTACGGTACGGTACTGGTATCGGTACGGTATTTGAAGGCAAAAGTCGGTAAAATACCGGTACCGTAGCGAAGCGGTATCGAACCGAAAATACCAATCCCGATAACATCAAAAAGTGGGTACCAAATTGGTAACGAAAATAATTCAGTACGAGAAATTTGATACCGGTATCAGTACGGTACCAGTTCGGTTTGGATATTTAATACCATTTGCTCATCACTACCCATAGGCACTATCAATATCAGTAACAATTGTTTTTTAGAAAACCTTATCTTTCTTTAACTATATGTTTTGGAACTAAGCATTTTTTGTACTTCCAAGTTGTTCTAGTTGCTCACCTCCTCTCCCTATCTGGCTATCTCTCTCTATCTATATATACACACAAACAACCTACATAATCAATGAGTGTCCATGCTCAAACACAAAGCCTCCTTTCATACATTGTTTTCACATCATATCCTTCTTCAATTCCTTTTCATCTTGCATAACTCCTTAAAGATTATTTTTCCAATCGCATGCACTCTAGAATATTAATTATAAACATCCACAACTTTAGATGATCAAATAACTGTTTGATCCGATCCCTCCATCGTTCCAACAAAATCTTTGTTCGATTTCACAATTCCACTAGTTGATTTGTGTTAGAGGTTCCATTTTGTGTTAAGTTGTTGAAATAATAAATTATATTTTAGTACAATTATGGATGATATGGGTTGGGAAAGAAACATGCTATTCCCATGGAGTAACATCAATCGTCATCAACATCAACAAGAACTCGAAGAAACCTTCATTTTTGGTTCAGAAAATAATATCATCTTGAATCCGATAACCACCACCACCACCACCGGCCGTCGGATGTGCTCAAATCAGTTAACTCCGGCGACGGTGGACTCCATTAACGCAGCCTCAAGCTTTAACGCCGCTAGTCAACTCTGGTCTCAAACGGTGGCAGTCAATGGCTTCCACGGCGGCAAGAATACAATTCCGATCACCACCGCCGCCGCCGTGGTCACCTCGCCGGAATCACTGGATTGCTTATTTTCCGACAGCAACGCCGGCGATACGTCATCGGATCACGACGATAGCCTCTCCGCCCTCTTCCCCGATTACAAGACATTATGCAGCAACAATATTAATAACCCCGGCGGCGATTCCGTCACCGACGACGGCATTGTTTCTCAATGCTCGCCGGAGAAGAAACCAAACAAGAATTCCGGCGATTACGACGACAACCCACCAAGATCCAAGAAACCCAGATCGGATCCGGGTCGACCCACATCATCCACTATAAACTTCCGGCAAGGGGCGGAGTCCGGCGAGACTGATTCGGAGGCGATTGCGCAGATGAAGGAGATGATATACCGGGCGGCGGCGTTCCGGCCGGTGAGTTTCGCCGACGAGGCGGTGGCGGAGAAGCCGAAGAGGAAGAACGTGAGGATATCAAGCGACCCACAGACGGTGGCGGCACGGCAGCGGAGGGAGAAGATCAGTGAAAGAATTAGGGTTTTGCAGAAGCTTGTACCAGGTGGAAGTAAGTTGGATACTGCTTCAATGCTTGATGAAGCTGCTAATTACTTGAAGTTCTTGAGATCACAAGTGAAAGCATTGGAGCAATTTGGGCAGAAGATTGAGTATGTGAGCTGTGGTGGTACAACTACTAATGCACATGGTACAAGTCAGATGATCCAGAACATTGATTCTAATAATGTTACAGTTGGTGTTCCGTTTCCCATGCAGACTCATTTTTTACTACCACATCAACAGCTTTACCCTACTCCACCACCTGCATGAAATGCTTGTACTTTATGCATTAGGAAGTGTACTAGATTTGGTTGGCGAAAGTTGCTTGAAGCTTCCCAATAAAGATTCAAGAAAGCTATCAAACCCCAAGAACTTATAATGATATAGTTATGATCACTTCATCATGGATAGATGGAGATTATACTTCAAGCACTAATTTTATATGTAAAGTTAGTGTTTAAAGATAAATATGATTTGATCATAATTGTGTCATCATTATTGTATCTTTGTATGTGCCATACACTTTTGCCATCACTAATTGTTATGATTATTCTTGGGTTGTGTTATACAAACATCTCTTTTTTGTTATTTAGACACCCTATTGTCTCTATCTCTTTTCATGTATTTATATGTATGTATAGAAAGAAATAGAAAGGATGAAAATAAATATGGTGTACCTATAACGTACCCCTTCTTTTTCTTTTTAAATAACAATTACTCATACACCCTTAAAACCATAGCTAAATTCAATTAATGTTTATTATAAGAGTAAAGCTCTTAACCATTTGAGCATGAGTGATTACGTACTATTTGGTTTGTGAAAAGTTGTACCGAACCTGATCAAAATCAAACCAAATTACAAAGTTGGTTTTCAATTAATTTCGTTTTAATACCAAAATTGAATTTGAAAATTTGGTTTTCAGATCGATTTTAAGAAGGTATACTTTTAATACACACATTAAAACCGCTAGACTGCAAGCTTTTAGTTATTAAGATTCCTCTAACTATAGATTTTATCTAAATGTAAAAAAATAATTTGTGTTTTTATCTTTAATCATTCTATATCATACATCTATTTGTTAAGCATTTATTTTGTTTCACGCGCCTGTTTTTTCACATATCTACTATCCGCATATCTACATTTCATATATGTATTTTATTTTTCTAAAATGCAGAGTAAAATTTATATATAATAAAGTACACAAATATAAGTACATTATATAAATTCCATTCACTATGTTATTACTATAAAAGTAAAATATTATCAACCTTAACACCAACATATAATCAAATCTATTTAATTTAAGAACAATTCCTAACCTATTTTACTATTTATTTCGTAAGTTTTACACCATGAATCTTTATTATATAAGCAACACATCTTACCAGTGTGTTTTATGAGTGTTGACATACAAATACAATTATAAAGTGATTATTCTTTTTATTCCATTTTGTGTGGGGCGAATTGAAGTAAGCGACGGATGGAAATGAAGGGAACATTATTTATGTGTTGAAGTGCACATATATAGGAATTGAATTGAATGGGACCGTGAGCCCATGGTCGGTGCCACTGATCCTGTCCCATCTTGATCCAACCCAAGGCTAGGCGTGCCCCTCGGTTACAATCCCATTCTAACTTCTATCTATTATATTGCTCACCGCATGCTTTTTTTTACATCTACTTATTCTTTTCTTCAAATATATATAAAGTTTGTTGTTTTGGGTTAAAATTGTTTTATTTTTATATTGATAATAACTGTTAATGGAAAGAGTTTCAAACTTGATTAATATAACAATAATATATTTTTAGTTATTCTTTCATATTGATAATAACTGTTAATGGAAAGAGTTTCAAACTTGATTAATATAACAATAATATATTTTAGTAGTATAATTCTACATCCGGCTCATAATTCTTTTTCTTAGAGCGAAACCGTCTAACTTTTAACAAAATAAAATAGAACACAACGAAGGGGTTACACCCTAAACCGGTGCGTACTGAAGTGGTCAAGCACTTTGGTTTCACACAAGTACCAGTGGTTCAACCAGGGCCGCCCTGAGAATTCTTAGAAATCTTGGGCCCTGGACGAGTAGAAGAAATAGACACCTATTATAAATCGTATGTACAAAGTCTATAATAAAATGTTAGCTCTTATATAATATAAAATGAATAGCGCATATATAATATAAAATCAATAACCCGATTAACCTTTAGAACTCAATCCCTATTGTATTGCAGAAGAGCTGAGAACCTTAAAGGCCTTTTTTTTTTTTGTTAATTTGGGTTTTAAATTAATATGGTAGTAGGGTAATTGGGTAAACTAATAAAAATAAAATAGGCTATAAGGTTTAATAGGTTAAAATAATTAAATTGTTATTAAGTTTGTTAATGGCTTTTAGTTTTTTATAAACATACAAACATATATAATACAGTATATTTTTTTAAATGAGGAGGCCGACACTGCCTCCCTCAAGACTGCCCATGGGTTTTAACACATGAGCAAGTCACACTAGAACATATTATGGCTATAACACTGGTTTGAACCGTTGTAAACCTGCAAGGCCACTTTGTAATAATATAACTAATTACAAACAAAATGTTGTGGAGGACCACATACTACATGTAGTCTTGATAGTCGATCTGTTAGTACTATATACAAGTAAAGAAAGCTTTAGGAGGTAATTACAAAATATTGACAAATAATTATTCTCATGAGTTGGGTCACAAAGAAAAATCCTCTCTATGACAAGGGTAACTAATGTTATAGGTTGCGAATTACATTGACGCCATCCATTTGGCCTTCTTTTAAATAACAAGAGGATTGGATTTTGTAAATGGCTAGACATTTTTTATAGTTATATATGTAAAACTATGAATAATTTATAGTTTTAGCATAAATATATCTAAAAGTCAATTATTTGGTAATTATAAAAATAGTAAAGGATAAGACTTTGAATACATGCATCTACTCTTTATGGATTATTTTTTATTTATAGTTTAAATATAAGTATGAATATGATGTTTCATATATTCAATTCCGTAGCGATCTCGTTTTTCATGATTGATATTGACGATAGAATTTGACTTGCATTCCCACTCTCATGATTGGATCAAAATAGAGAGACAATTTGCTGAGGTTGTGGTTCCTTTGCTATTTTTAGAAATTTCTGTTACACAAATATCAAATCATTTCCTTTGAAAATATATTTAAGTTGTTCTAAAAACCGGTAATATTTCTATATTTGGAACGTTATATAAATATGATCGCATATTCAAATTTTATTTAATTAATAGTTATTTTTTAACTTATCTTTACTATTTTATAGGGGTGATAAAAAAGGATGATATTGTTAATCCATCAAACATTTTCCCCGTAAATTTTGAATTGTTAACATATTTATCTTTACACTAAATTATATTTATATTAATCTTCAAATAAAGTGTTTACAATAAAATGACAGGTAAACGAGCAACAGGTTGCGCTGCGACCCCCTTTTGAATAGCAAACCCCATTCTACTAAAAAAAAGTTTTGAGACTTAAAATCTGAAAAAATACTATATACGACCTGCTAAACTCTGTTTAGAAGGTCCATAGCCTAATGTGCGAGAAAACCAAACGTATCAAAAGCAAAAGATATAAACACATGTTGATTCTCTAAGCAAGTTTTCTCGTGTCAATCTCTCTAGTGCATATTCGTTCTCTTTTTTTTTTTTTTTTTTTCATTTTCTCTTGTTAAATGATAATATTAATAGTAATGGTATTTAATATAGTGATAATAAAATTATATTTTTAGCTATTAAGTAATAATGATATTAACGGCAATTAATTATTTTGTTTTTAAAGTGATTACTATTTTTTGATAATTTTATAAATCTTACTATTTCAATATCTTGCTATTCCAATTGTCAATTTAAGATGATATTTTAAAAAACCGCCGGACCATCTAACCATGGTTTTGGGTCCATCGGTTCAATTGGTCGCTCTAGATGTGCAGCCTCAAAAACCACTTGGTACATCTCATCTTAAGGTACGGATGGTTTTCTATTAATCAGCTAAACAAGCCAATCTATTATTGTAAAAAATGCTTATTTCAAGTAAATGAATCAATTAGATTGCTCTTAAAAATTATATGCTTTAGTATAATTATTACTTGCTATTAATAGTTCTAACATTTATTATAACGGTTAAAAAATGTAACAATAAACTAAAACTATTATTTATTTTATATATATATATATATATTTTTTATTATGTCAGAGAGTACGTCATTATATTATTTTTGGTTCTTTGGATAGTCAAATATAACTAGGCCTGACAATAATAGCATATGTCTCAAGTTTTAGGTTATTATGGGTTAATGTTATGATATGTTAGGTTGTGTTTGATTTTAGATAAATTAATAGTGGGTCTTAATGGGATGAACAAAATAAGATTATATATTTTAACGGATCTGTATGGGCTGGAATAAGTAGGAAGCGGGTCAGGATGTGCTGGAACAATATTAGATACCTTTTTGTTATGACCTATGACTGTAGCCGCATAACCTCCCCATCACCATCAGCGAATCGGTCAATCCCCATCGCTAGAACAAGCATCAGCCATCGGGCTCTAATTCGACAATCAATACACCATTTGTAAGTTCGATAAAACTACCTGTGATGCTCAATTTATAAAATTAGTGGGTTTTATTTGCTTAATCGATTTATTAAACCAAGTTTTGTTGAGAAGTAATTGTTATCAATTTGAGTATAAAAATCGACGGGATAAACATGTCTCTTTAGCTTAATTTGATGTTGTAGCAGACTACTTAAACTTTGATGTATGGAGGAGCTACAACATCATGCATTAATCATCATGGGCTCATAGTAGTTGTTAGAACAACACTGTATGTATGTATGTAAGTTGCATCTTGAATTATGATGACTTTGGTTGTCTATTTTGTTGAATTTTAAATGTATTATTGGTTAATTGATGGTGAGCCTACATCTTTACAGTACATATTGTTCCGTTTGATAAAGTTAACCATGAAGATATTAGATTCTTGGTTGTTTTTAAATTTAAATCGCTGCTTGCCTGTTATCTGACTGTAGCAGCAAGCTCCAATTGGTGCTAGTTTATATGATTTTTTTATGGTTTTTGATTGAAAAATTGAGAATTTTGTAATTTTTTGAATTAATCCGTCCTGACCCGACCCATCATGACCCGTTTCTTACCTGAACCCGTTCTGACCCGGACTCATGTTGACCCGAACGCATCCTGACCAAATACCCGACCCGACCCGTCCATTATTACCGGCGTTAAATGTAACTATAACGTTGATGGTTACTTTAGTTGTACTTGTCGATGATGATTGTGGACCCAAGGCCAAGGGGTTACAAGTGAATTGAACATAGGCTTTGATGGTTTTATAGTTTTCGGCCTAGTTAGTTTGAATGAATATGAGTCCATTAAGCATTTTCTTCGAGGTGGACCATAGTAAAAAAATTGAGCCCATTAAGCATGCATATCTTCTTCAACCATAGTAAAAGATTTGAGCCCACTTACATGCATCAATAATATCCGTTCATATGGATGGGCCTCTATGACCATGGTAAAAGATGGCCCAAAACCAACCTTGCTAGGTTTAGGGCCTTTAGGCAAAGGTTAGTAAAAAAAAAAAAAAAACCTAATAGTCTTATCTACCTCTAGTATGTATTATTATATTCACAAATATTAATATCAATTATTGATGCTAAGCATGAAGTCATTAACCAAAAAGATGTGTAATTTATAATATCTGGTGCTAATTACATGACAAAGCAGTTCAAATTTAATAATAATAAACCTAAGTCAACATCTGGCATTGCAAGCAAACATTCCCTCCACTTCCTAACATGATTCCAGATTTGACTTTTTCTGTATAGTCATACAAATTATCATAGCAATTTGTTCATGAAAAATATATACAGTATATAATTAGTAACACAAAAAGCATATGAACCATCATTTTTAAGTACTACCAGGTTTGGAAGTTTTTAGCAATTTTACTTGTGATCAAACCCGATTAGTCTGGTTAACTTGGGAAGCACGGATGCCGACCGGTTTTTGCTACAGTGCCAACCAGTTGAACCGGTAAAATGATGGAGCGGTGCGGTGCACTTTTAATAACTTCATGATACTACGTTTACTTGGGCTAATTTGAGAATGAAAAGTAAGGGATATATATGAAATATTCAAAATTTCCAGCAATTTACAAAGTAACAGAATGAGGGTTGACCATACTTAATATTTAATAATCTTAAACAATGATGGATAATCTTGATTAATTATTATCCAGCCCGGCAAAGAGTTATTGAGGATTCCATATGTATAAAGTTTTCAAGTTCATACACACATTTCCAACAATTTATATAATAGCAGAATGAAGTTTGACCATATTTAATATTTAATAATCTCAAACAATGATGATAATCTTGATTAATTATGATCCAGCCCAGAACAGAGTTATAGACAATTCTATATTATATAAAATTTTCAAGTTTCATATGCACATTTTATAAGCCAAGAATCATGCAGACATGCTAATAAGTCAATGTGGTTGTCCATGAAGAAACTACCCTGCCTCCAGCTCAAATATTAGTTGCACCCCAGGTATAATAATATAAGATTATTCAACACACAACAGTACAAACAAAGATAAATGTAATAAACTATAATAATAAATTAAGAGGCGGACCGTCCTTGAGGCATTCGTATGGTTGCTGGCATGTAAGCTAGATGCAACGTCTAGTAGAAATACAAGCTAAAAATGCGTACATTAAGCCCAGTTGACTAACACCCCTAACTTGTGCACGGGGTTTGATTATAATAACAAAAACAATTAGATACTAAATAAATAAAGTAGGAATCTTTTAAGCATGTATAAGATGAGCCCATATCTAGAGACTTCAAAATTAGAGTTTCTCAAAAGAAATGACAGCATTCCAAGGTTGTCTTCCAATGTTGATTCTTCTTGGTTTAGTTCTTACATCAGTATTGGTTCATGCCCAAGATGATCAATCAGGTACTAATCCATAATTCTCTAAATACAAATACATAATCACTAATTATATTGATATGGTCTCCCGAATAACCTCTCGTTACTCTTTCATTGCAGGCTTCATAAGCATCGATTGTGGGATTGCCGAAGGCTCAACCTACATCCATAATGAAACAAACATAAAGTATGTATCAGATGTTGACTTTATAGACAGCGGTGAAATCCATAGTATATTGCCTATATACAATTCATTCGACGTTGATACACAACTTACCACCCTCAGAAGTTTTCCTCGAAACACCAGAAACTGCTACACGCTCAAACCAACCCAAGGAAAGGGTAACAGGTATCTCATAAGAGCAAGGTTTATGTATGGAAATTATGACTTCAAGGGGCAACTTCCAGAATTTGATGTCTATCTCGGACCTGATTACTGGGATACGGTTAAATTTAATGCATCATCAAAACCAATAAGCATGGAGATTATACATATTTTAACATCCGATTACATACATATTTGTCTAGTAAATACAGGCCGTGGGACGCCTTTTATATCAGCCATAGAACTACGGCTTCTGGCAGCTAACATGTATAAAGAAACAGATTTTGGATCGTTATACCTTTTTGCGCGTGTGAACTTTGGTTCTGGTTTTGGGACAGTCAGGTAATTGTTTTCAGTTGTTGGTTATTCATTGATTATCTTGAGGAACACAGAAATGCTAACTTTATTTTTCTTAATTTTTGACTTAGGTACAAGGCTGACAAGTATGATCGACGCTGGGGTCCGATTAGTTGGGCAAATAGCACTATCTTATACACTTTAGATAAAGTTTCTGCAGGGCTTTTCACAACTATTGATCCACCATCAGAGGTCATGAGTAATGCCATCATTCCAACAAATCCAAATGATTCAATTAACATCAATTGGGCTTCTGATAATACAAGTGATAAATTTTTCATGTACATGCACTTTGCTGAAATTGAAATACTAAAAAGCAACCAGAAAAGAGAATTCAACATTTACCTAAACGGAAATCTCTCTTACGCACGACCTTTCTCTCCACTAAATCACTCAACAACCACTATTTATAGCGTAGAACCGGAGCTCGTAGCACCCCAGTATAGGCTCACAATAACCAAAACTAAAAACTCAACCCTTCCTCCGATCATCAATGCTCTCGAGCTTTATACTTTAAAGCAGCTCCCACAAAATCAAACATATGATCAAGATGGTAAGTTTAGAACCTGTTCTTCAATATTACAACAATATATTTTAATTTGGAATTAACTAATTTTTTTTGTCTTTGTGATGGTTATTAGTTGCTGCATTGTTGAGCATTAAGTCAGATTACAAAATTAATAATAAAAATTGGCAAGGAGATCCATGTTCCTCGCAGGAATTTGTTTGGGACGGTATTGGTTGCAGCTACAATGATAGTGCATCTCCTAGGATCGTGTCGTTGTAAGTAAAAAATTTCAACCCCCCCCCCCCAAAAACAGTTAAAATTTCTATTCTATGAAAGAATTATTAACAGGTAATCTGTAAATCAGGAACTTGTCTTCCAGCGGATTGAATGGCGGTATAAATCCTGGAATAGCTAATCTTACGTTGCTACGTACCTTGTAAGTGAACAACAAAACTACAATATATATATAAAGGTAACTACAATTACCATAGTCTTATTCTCCCAATTCCTGTTTCAGGGATTTGTCAAACAATAATTTGACAGGAACCGTGCCTAACTTTCTCTCTGAATTTAGCTCCCTAACGGTCCTGTAAGTTTGATCTGTCCCTTGAAGTAGCATCACAAGTCTAGTTAAGTGGTTAAAACTGATCTCACTTACTATTCGTTATAGCTTTCTAAAAGGAAACAATTTCGTTGGGCCGCTTCCACCAGGGCTTCAAGCAAAGGTAGACAAAGGGTCATTGTCATTAAGGTTTGGCTCCTATTCTTGAACATGACGACTGAATTAAATACCATCCATTGCTTTAGCATTTTATATTGTTCACCAATATCAGTTTTGATGGCGAGAGTACACACGATCCTGCAAGTTCATGTGATGGGAATACTTGTAATAACAAGAAGGATAACAAAATCATTGTTCCAGTAATAGCATCAGTTGCATCAGCAGTCGCTGTGATTTCGATTGCAGTCATTGCTATATGGATGATTAAAAAACAGAAAGAACGCGGTATGAGAAACCCTTCTCTTTTAATTAGATAGTCTTGTAAATGATCTTTAATCAAAATCCATACACACACGAAACAGGCACAACGCTGGACATAAGAAAGCAACAGTATACATACTCAGAGATACAAAGCATTACAGACAACTTTAGCGTTGTTCTTGGGAAAGGAGGATTTGGAACCGTTTACCATGGGATTATAGGTGATACACAAGTTGCCATCAAGATGCTTTCTGGATCGTCTCTCCAAGGGGACAAGGAATTTCAGGCTGAGGTAAATATTTAGCATTCCATGAATTGAAACAAGAAAATGTGTCATGATAATTACATGGAAAACTAAAAGATTCATCTCATGTACAGGCGTATCTTTTGATGGGCATTCATCATAAGAATTTAATTTCGCTTGTTGGATACTGCAATGATGAAAGCCACAAGGGAATCATTTATGAGTTCATGGCTAATGGAAACTTAGAAAGCCATCTATTCGGTATTTTTCGTTGTTGACAGTTCATCTTTAGTTTAGACATCATTTTTTGTCAACAATTAAAATGTAATGAAGGTATTGCAGATATGTAAAAGTGCTAATGTTCTAAATTACTTTGGCAGATACGGCTTCAAGTTTCTTGAATTGGGAAGAAAGGCTTCAAATAGTATGTGATGCAGCACATGGTACGTGAGCGAATTATTCCCAATCTACTTGCTTGTATTTTTTGCTTAAGTGATTATGAAGTTTTCTAACCAAAAGGGGTTCTATTTTAGGTCTACAGTACCTGCATCATGGTTGCAAGCCACCCATAGTCCATAGAGATATCAAGGGTACCAACATCTTACTAAATGAAGCATTTCAGGCAAAACTAGCAGACTTTGGGTTGTCCAAAGCTTTTCCAACAGAAGGTGGTACACATATTTCAACAGCAGTTGCTGGCACTCCGGGGTACCTCGACCCTGAGTGAGTTTTCCTAATCTTGTATCTAAAACTTAATTTTACTACAATAATAAACATTTAGTTTCGGACGAAGGATGTGCTTTAACAATGTTGCATACATTCCTGGTAGCTTTTTGGATTTGATCTACGCCTTGGATTTTTTAACTTGTATGGGGGTGGATTAACTGTATCATTCTTCAAATACAACAATTTGATGTGAATAACCCTTGAAAATTCTTCTTATTCTTATGATATCAATGCATCTTTTGGTATAAATGCTATAAGAATTCTGGTTTGCAGGTATTATACATCAAACAGGCTGACCGAGAAAAGTGATGTTTACAGCTTTGGGGTTGTGCTTCTAGTGGTAATCACAGGTCAACCAGCAATAACCAGATATGAGAATGACAACATGCACATAAGTCGGTTTGTCAACTTAAAGCTTGCAGAGGGGGACATCAATAACATTGTTGACCCAAGGCTGCTTGGGGATTTTGACATCAATTCAGCATGGAAGGCAGTAGAGCTAGCAATGGCCTGTGTTGCACACACACCAAGCAGAAGACCAACAATGAATGAAGTGGTGACGGAGTTAAATGATTGTTTAGCGGCAGAAAGAGCTCGTCCGGAGACCAAACCAAAGAAGTTAACTGGACTCATGTCCCTTAATATGGAGTGTGCATATGATCCAACCCCAATATAGTGAATTAAAACACATTTAATTTGACATTTTTGTAATGCTTTATTTTCTGTTGTGCTTCTCGTTTGTTGTGTATAATAACTGTAACTGGTCTTTTACAATTGCACCACTTGAAATCTGTTTATGGCTTTGTGTTTGCAACATATATATGTTAGAATTAATGTTCGTTTCATCCTAAATTAGCATTATATTAGATTAAATTGTATTGTTATAGTATAACCTGATTAGTTTCGCGGATATGGTGGTTGAACACCAAACTGGTGCCAAGGGGTGAAGCATCCTTTCACCAACCATAAACACCCTTTATGTACCCATCATTTGAAGAAGTAATGCAAATATGAATGTAGTATAAAAATCTCTCTAATTTTCCTGGGAGATTATGAGCATGTAAGAGGTTATAAACCTATAACTTATTCTAGATTTCTAGTATCCTTCTAGTTTTTCCTCAATAGAATTCATAAATTAAACCGTATATAACTCATGCAACTTAATGTGATCTGTAATCAAACATGAAACTCCATACCAAAAGTTTTTAATCGTCCAACTTTTAACAACCATAACCCTTTATCGATGTTATAGGTCATCTGGTAACCACGCACAGGTCGAGGAAGAAGAAACAATATGGGTTGGCTCGGCAAACCACCTTTAACAGGACCATTTCTAGCCCACTTGCTTTGAGTGGTATGTCAGAAACATATGACTAACCACAAGAACATATAGTTTTCAAGGGGCACATATAGTTTTAATGCACTCAGATTGAAAGAGCTAAGCATGTCTAGTCTATCTCTCATCCTAAAGGGAGACAAATTATATCTTTCTCACAAAGAAATAAGTGTTTCGCAATCAAAGCAAGCATATACACTTAATGTTTCAGCGAAGCCTCGTGGAAGATAATTTAGTGGAACTTAAAGTATGCTATGCACAAGAACAATAAGCCGGCATTTGAATAAAGCTTTGGGACAAGGCCGACAGTTCAGCTACTTCAGGATCAGACTTGGTGTTTTGACGACTTAAACTATGAGGAATGTTAGAATAATTCATGGCTAGTGTTTGTTATTTGGCAATCATTACTAGTCACTTGAATTAGTATGGGTTAGTCAAATAAAATGGGTCATATGGCTAGTCTTTAGCTAAACTGATATGATAATTATAGTAGGCTGTTACTTTCTCTTTATTGTCTTTGTATGTCTTACTTATTTAAACAACCAATTAATTGTCCTTGAATAAAATGCTTGAGTTTTGCATTTGTGTCCAATTACCAAAGCTTAAAATACCAACATATTCAACAAAGAACCATGTAAAAGCATATCAAATTGAAAGAAAAAGTTCCAAAGTAGCAGAAAAAGCATATGTACCAACAATTTAAGAACTACTAGGTTTAAAAGCTTATAGTAATAATACCTCTGTTGTCAAAACCAGACTGTCTACTTAAACCAGAAGCACGAGTGCTGCTGGTCTGGTTATGATCAACCCAACAGATCGAAGTCCGCGGCGATAGCGGAGGCGGGCGGCGGCGGTCGAGGGCGGAGGCGGTCGAAATCGGTGGCGGTCGCGGGCGTCGGAGTCATCAACAGGCGGCGGTCGGGGGTGGCGGCACTCGGAGTTGGCCGCGGGCGGCGGTGGTCGGGGCGTTCGTGGGCGTCGGTGGCAGTCTGTGTGGTGGCGGCGGGCGGGGGTGTCGTACTGTCGGTGGCATCGGCGATGGTCGTCAGTTGGTGGTCGGCGGGGTGGTAGGTGGCGGAGGCGGGGTCGGTGGAATTTGAAATCTTTCAACATTTGAAAAGATTTTGAAATCTTTCATTTAAAGGAATTTGAGTGAATTAATTCAAATTTCAATTTCAATTTCTTTTACAATCAAACACTTTAATAATGAAATTCAAATTACAATTCTAACGAAGTACTAACAACCAAACACAATGCCTTATGGAATTCAGATTTTAATTTCATTGAATTTTATTGAATTTCTCCATACCAAAACATAGATTTATCAATCAAAAAGACCAATTAATGAGTCTAAAACACTTGGATATAATTTTAAACAATTCAAACCCATTATTAACCAATTAGTCTCACAAATTGGTCAATTTCACAGCTTGGCCAACATCATTATTTTCACCATCCAAATTTCATTTCCAACACTTGAATTAAGCAATTTTGATTGGTTCTTTGTAGTTTTCGTAATATTTAGGGTTTTGTAAAGATTCCTCTATCTTCAAAACCATACAAAATATTTAAGTGACTTAATGATTTAATTCAATAAATAATATTCAAAATTATATTTCGAATTTGGAAGTCACACTCCAATTCAGTTGTCAAAGTTAGAATTATTCTTCTTTTCGCAAAAGTTTAATTAACGCGTTAGTCCAACTTAAAATTTCAAAAATACCATCATCTTTTCCAACATATAAATTTCCTATGAATTTCATTTAACTTTAAACTTAAAACTCAAAAAATTTCGTTTATATCAAAACCCACCAAAAAAATACATCATAAGTTCTATTCATATTATTCAGCATTTTGCTTTTTTCACGACATCGAGACCACATATATAAGTCAACTTAAATGATATTAAGAATTACCAATGATCATTAGCCCAATTAGTTAAAGTAAGGTACTCATGACATGTATATATTAGTAGATCATGGATTCAAGTCTTACTCTGAGCAAAGATGTTAAGGGTTGAGCCAGGGGGTTTTCTCAGCAATGAGTTTTCTTCTGACTTCTGAGGAGGTTGGGGGTGCGGTCGCACATTTGCCATTCAAAAAAAATATGATATTAAGAATTAAGGTGAACCACGTATAAATTAGTAGGCGTGACTTAAAAAGTTACAATAGTCAACCCTGCATTACATAACTTTGTACCCAAATAGGCCCATGCATAATTTGTCAATCCCACCGTGTAGAAAGAGCCAGAATCAAAGAAAATTGCCCCAGCCACTTGGTAGAAGAATATAAGATGCCATCATATATGTGTAAACATGCATTTCAAAGTAGTAATTAATGAAGATGTTCAAAGGAATATTGCTTCTTTTCAATTTACTACTTACAGCACTGTTCGTTGGAGCCCAATATGGTCAATCAGGTACGTATTGAAACCATATTTTTCTGAAAACAAGTAGCCATTTCTATCAGATCTCTTGATTAAATTAAAGGTGTCGATTTATCTCATTTTAATTGTCATTAGTCAGTCTTGATTTGAACATTCTCTAAATATTATACTAATCTCAATGTGCAATATTTGAACTGTTTTTATTCATGTTATCAGCTATTATTGTACTAATCTCAGTCACAAAACAGTCTTTATATATTATTGGTTAGAAAAAAGCAAAGTCTGGTTAAGTAGTCCTAAGTATCTCGTCGCAAAATAGTCCCTAATTTATGAGACCAAAGATTTTGTGGCTAGAATTTCTCGCAACTCTTCACTTGTCGCAAAATGTGCTCACAATTACACTAGCCAGAAGGGTATTTTGCAAATGGCTTTTTGCGACAGATTTACGACTGAAATGGCAGTCACAAATACTTAGTTTTATAGCGGTGATATGAGTCAATCAAAAAGTTAAATTGTTTTTATTCAAAGTTTTTAGTTATTATTTTACTAATATTGTCTTCGCACTTAATTATGATTAACGTATTGTAACTTTTTTCTAAAAAGGGCATAAATATGTTTGTGAGTCAATCCAACCTTGTTTGTATACCGCCCAACTGGCATGTCTCGACACCTCTACTCTTGATCAACCTCCCTTCCTCTCTCTTTGCAGGCTTCATAAGCATAGATTGCGGGATAGCCAAAGGATTAGAGAACACTGATAGAATAACAAATATAAGCTACGTATCGGATGCTGACTTCATAGACAGCGGTGAAATCCAAAGCATATTGCCTGGATACGAATCCCAATCCCCTGACCCACAGCTTAAAACCCTCACAAGTTTTCCTGAAAACAAAAGAAACTGCTATACCCTTAAACCAAACAAAGGAAAGGGCTACAAGTATCTAATAAGGGCAAGGTTTATGTACGGGAATTATGACTTTCTCAACCGACTTCCAGAATTCGATGTCTATCTTGGTCCTAATTATTGGGATACAGTGAAATTCAATTCATCAACGACACCAGTTGACATGGACATCATACATCTATCATCATCAGACTACATACATGTTTGTCTTTTAAATACAGGTCGTGGAACGCCTTTCGTATCAGCCATAGAAGTTCGGCTTCTAGGGAGCAACATGTATACACAGACTGATTTCGGATCATTATATACTTTCAAATATGTAGATTATGGAGGTGCACTTGGAAAACCCAGGTCAACCTTTTACATTGTTTTATCACAAGATCCTAGTGTATGCACATCCTCGCACATATCATGCAAGCCGTATGAGGTGTTATACATGTCGTATGACCTTGTCAGTGGTTTGTCCTCTCACATGTGTCATGAGTTATATGGGCGTACGTAAAATGTTTTGGTGTCAACGTATAACACCTCATGCGACCCTTATACATACTGTGTCGTATAACATCTTATACGGTCTGTATGACGTGTCACTGGTGTGTGAATAGCATGTTTAGTGGTCATTTTTTCTTTAGTCTGCCCTACTAACTACTAACTCTATGTCATCGTCGAGAGTGTGCTATAAGTCCTATAATATTTTGTTTTTACTTTTTAGTTCTTGAATATATAATTATCTATATGAAAAATTAAGTACTAACCTCACATTATTGATTCTCAGGATCCGGTATAAACCTGACATGTATGATCGACTATGGAGTCCAACTAGTTTGCCTAATACTACTTTGTTATACACATCAAACAAGATTTCTTCAGAGCTTTCTTCAATCGCTCTCCCGCCAACAAAGGTCATGACCACTGCAATCACACCAACGGACCCAACATATACATTTAACATAGTGTGGAATGCGCGTAATACCAGTGATAAGTTTTTCATGTACTTGCACTTTGCTGAAGTTGAAATACTGAAAAGAAACCAGACAAGAGAATTCAACATTTACCTAAATGGAAAACTCTATCATGGACCTGTCTCTCCACTAAATCACACGACCACGACTATTAATAGCATAAAACCTGAGATCATAGCGCCCACGTATACGCTCACCATAAATAAAACTAAAAATTCCACTCTTCCTCCTATCGTTAATGCTCTCGAGCTTTATACTTTAAAGGAGCTTCCACAAAAGCAAACAGATGATCAAGATGGTATGTTTTGTATATGTTCTTTAGTTTTATAAGGTTTAAATATAACTAACTTCTTTTGTCTCTATGATGCATATTAGCTTCTGCAATGTGGAGCATTAAATCAACTTACAGATTAACAAAAAACTGGCATGGAGATCCATGTACTCCACAGGAATTTATTTGGGATGGTCTCAGATGCAGCAACGATGACAGAGATTCCCCTAGGATTACATACTTGTAAGTCTATAATTTCAAAAAAAAAAAGAAATAATTTCTGTTCTACTTAAAACAATTTATTCACATCTAATCTGAAATTAGGAACCTTTCTGCTAGCGGATTGAACGGAGAAATAGATTCTGTAATAGCTAATCTCACAATGATAGATACCTTGTAAGTGAACTATCTGAGCAAGAGATATATATACACATGCATACATTATGTGTGCAGAAGTTAACTCATGCAACGGTATGTACCATTATTTGCAGGGATTTGTCCAACAATAACTTAACAGGAACTGTGCCTAATTTTCTCTCTAAACTAAACTTCTTGAAGGTCCTGTAAGTTATCTTTCACTTGAACTAACATCAGAAGTCTAGTTACATGGGGAAAAAACTAATCGTAATGACTATTCGTTATAGCAATTTAAAAGGAAACAGTTTCACTGGGCCGGTCCCCGAAGAGCTTCTAGCAAAGTCAAATGAGGGAACATTGTCATTGAGGTATGGGGCGTAATTTGAACACGAATATTGAATTTAATACCATTCATCGCTTCATCATTTTAACATATATACCCCAATATCAGTTTCGATGATGAGAATGCAGGGCACGCGATAAGTTCTTGTGACAAGAATACTTGTAAACACAAGAAAAATAAAAAAATCATTGTTCCAGCGATAGCAACAGTTGCTTTAATCTTTATGATCATGATCGTGTTTGTCATTGTATGGAAATTTAGAAAACAAAAGGCACGCGGTATGAGAAACGCTACTCTTTCATTCAATAATCTTGTAAATATAAAAAGCTTTAACCAATACTCACACAGGCACAGGGCTGCATATAAGAAAACAACAGTATACATACTCAGAGATACAAAGCATCACTAACAACTTTAGTGTTGTTCTTGGGAAAGGAGGCTTCGGAACTGTTTACCATGGGCATATTGGTGATACACAAGTTGCTGTTAAAATGCTTTCAGAATCATCACAACAAGGAGATAAGGAATTTCAGGCTGAGGTAACTTGTTTTCATGATTTCGATCAATGATTACATAATAACTTTATAGAATGCTTAAAAGTGTACGCAAATTTCATGGAAAGCTTAAGAATTTCTCTCATGTACAGGCCAATCTTCTCTTGAGTGTTCATCATAAAAACTTAACTTCATTTGTTGGATACTGCAATGAAGAGAAGCACAAAGGAATCATCTACGAATACATGGCTAATGGAGACTTAGAAAGACATCTGTTTGGTATTTAACATGACTTCAATGCATCACTTTTTAACCTTGAGATGGATTAACAATTTATCTATAATTTTAAGTTTATAATAAATGAAAATTTTAAATACACATGAATAAGTTTTCGTTTATAAATCACTTGTGCAGAGACGAATTCTAGCATCTTGGATTGGGAAGAAAGATTACAAATAGGATGTGATGCCGCACATGGTCAGTTAGCAATTTATTTCATAAAACACTTGCTTATATTTTTTGTTTATATGATCACTCAGATTCTTGACCAAATGGGGATCAATTTATAGGGCTTGAGTACCTGCATCATGGTTGCAAGCCACCTATAGTCCATAGAGATATCAAGTGTACCAACATCTTACTGAACGGAAATTTTCAAGCAAAACTAGCGGACTTTGGGTTGTCTAGAGCTTTTCCAACCGAAGGTGGCACTCATATTTCAACAGCAGTTGCTGGCACTCCTGGTTACCTCGACCCTGAGTGAGTTTTCGTAAACTTAAGGGATGAGATGTATTTCTGCAGTAGTTGCTGGAATTCTTTTGAATTTGATACAACATAAAACAGAATAGTTTGAAACATCTATTTTAGTAGTCTAAATTTAAGCTGTCCATGAATCTTTTGGTCTAAATGCATTGATAATTCTGGTTTACAGGTACTTCACTTCACACAGGTTGACAGAGAAAAGTGACGTTTATAGCTTTGGCGTTGTGCTTCTAGAGATAATTACAGGCAAACCAGCGGTAACCAAATACGAGAATGAAAACATGCACATAAGTCAATGGGTGAGTTTAAAGATGTCAGAAGGGAACTTGAAAAGCATTGTTGATCCTAGGATACTAGATGAATACGACACGAATTCAGCATTCAAGGCGATAGAATTGGCAATGGCGTGTGTTGCTGACACAAGAAGAAGGCCAACCATGAACAAAGTGGTGATGGATTTAAATGATTGTTTGGTGATTGAGAGAGCTCGTAAGGAGACACAATCAAGTAATGTAACCGAGTTTGTGTCTCTTAATCTATAGGGGCGTATGTGATCGAAACCCAAGATAGAGAACTCAAAAGCATAGTTTTATTTGATATTTTTTCTGATACATGTCTGCACAAGTTTAGCTCTTTCTCATTGGGTTGTTTTGTGCAACCAGATTTTATATGAGCTTAAACAATTGATATTTGATACATGTAACTTGTATTTTGTTATGAGACATAACTTTTCATTGTTTAACAACCTTGATTAATAATAGGTTTGAATCAGAAAATTAATAGTTGTATAAAGTTAGATGCATATATCTTATCTCTTGAAATATAGTGGTTTGTATAATTGTAGGCACGTGTATATTTATATGAAACTTAAATGATTAACGTTGGAGTTCAATAACTAATTGAACAAGGATATTCGTATTCAACCAACGAATCGACCCGAAAAGATCCGTTCAAATCATTGAAGTAGTAGGTTAACCCGAAATCGGACGGCGATTTGTGTGCCACGTAAACACATGAAAACAGTAAAAAAATATTGATTGATGACACGTCACGAGTTCGGTCGGTCAGCCTGATAGATACAAAGTGGTAAGTGACAGCCACCTTATTGACTTCATAACACGTCACGTGGT
The DNA here is from genome assembly GCA_025506415.1 of Flaveria robusta. Taxonomy (NCBI): domain Eukaryota; kingdom Viridiplantae; phylum Streptophyta; class Magnoliopsida; order Asterales; family Asteraceae; genus Flaveria; species Flaveria robusta. The sequence continues at coordinate 18,482,101 of CM046459.1, read as the reverse complement.
CTCCCACCCACCTTAAATTGCGTGACAATTAAAGATTTTACTAAAAAAATTTGAAAACGACTTTAAACAAGTTAGCTTTTTCTTATTGCTTAAGTTTTTTTTTTTAATTGTTAAATATGTACTTTACAAAATTTAAATTTATAGACGATTTTAGTTAAAGAATACGTTACATAGCAAATGATCTCCTGTCACAGTGGTTGATGTTTGATACTGAAAACTTTACTAAAATGAAAAAATCTTTGGTTCAAAGTTTCGTTTATGATAAAATTAAAGATTTCAAGTGGAGCTAGAGAGTTTACTCACCTAATGCGAGTTTCCTCTGATGATATTGGATTCCGTACTCAAGTAATAGAGATTATCGGGTGGGCCGGTGACCCATCAATAATCTTTTAGCCATTCAAAAAATAAATATGTACTAGACAAGATTTAAACTTATAATCTTTAATTAAGAAATATGTGGCATAGCAAATGATCTCTAGTCAAAGTAGTTGAGGTTAGATACTCAATACTTTATTTAAATAGAGAGATCTCAGGTTCAAGTCTCACGTATGACAAAAAAAATGGGTTTTAGGTTGGGATAGGGGGGTTTCCCATCTAAGGTAGGATTTTTCCTGAGGGTTGTCTTAGATTTGAAGCTAATATACGAGCCTTCCTTTAAGAACATGACAACCTAAAGCTCAAGATTTTCTGCTCAAGTAATGGAGATAATTGGATGTCAGTGAAAAAAAAAACCGTAAAAATTTCGTTACTTTATCAATGTCCGTTAAAAAACAAACAAGTTAATCATTATAATACTAGGTTGGTTAAACTTAACGTAATTTAACGTGCCTCTTAACGAATAAACAAGATGGAAGATAATATCACCAATTTAGCAGGAAAAGACGTATCAAATTAGTAAAGCAGATAGGGTATGAGTAATATGTTGCGAGTATATTTTTTTATAATCTTCGTCTGTAAATATAAAATGACAATTACAAAATACAAACTCATTTTCTCATTTCTATTTTCCGCATTGTTATCTGCATGGCGCAAATCAAGTCCATATTGTAATTTGAAATTTAAGCAATTGAGTTGATTTAATAGTAATTAAAGGATTAATAATCATTTCTTTTTTTAAACAAATAAAAAAAAACACTTCGTGAAAAAAAAATAAATTAAGATGAATAATATTCCGAACAAAAGTAGTTAAAAGGTTATCAATCAAGAATATCTAAAAGTTATTTATCTAAGAATTTTGAACATTAGATATGATAATAAGATATTGAATAAAAAGAAAATTTAGTCATGTATTGACTTCACTATCGTATCACAGTTTGTAGGTGCTAAAATGCATGTCTTCTACAAGTTTTCATATTTGTTAGGATTTGATACGCTTATTTCTATCCATTGCTAATCAAATCTCATGTATAAACGGTTAAATAGAAATGACTAAGGCCCTGTTTGATTTATCTTACTCGGTCAGAAGGTACTGATCGGGTAAGAGATTGTTTCAAAACTGACCAGGTAAGGAAAAATATGCATGTGTCAATGGTATCGGACCGGGTCAGATGCTGTTAGTAGTATTTTTAGGCATCAATTATTATCGTTTTAGTATATGTTTTTATTTCCTATCATGCATTTATTTAACGTATTTCTATTTATTTTGATTAATACTTGTTTTGTTGAGATAGAATCTACTTTGGTGTGTTTTGGTTGGTTTTATAGGTTTATTGGGAGAAAAGAAAAAGGTTTAAAAGAAATATTATTAAAGAAGACTTTTCAATTTTAAGGAGTGCAGGAAGATCCCTAAAGTTTAGGATCTATTGATGGAGATCATTATCTTCAGAATTTTCTTAAAAGATAAATAACAATAAATCCTAAAAAAATGAATCTGGAAGTTAAGGGATGAGAATAAATGGAAGAGGGCTGGAAAAAGAAAAGGGATCTCATCTTTTGAAGCATATTGGAGGTCGACTAAGGAAGATCTCTGGTGATATTAAGAGTTGTTTTATATTCGTAAGTTTTTATTTTATTTTAGTTTTGATTGATCTAACCGTCATGTCCGGCTAGAGCAATTTTAGTTTCAACATTAAGGTTTAATTTTTTTGATTTGGTTTGAACTTATGTGAAACATTTATGAGATGTTTTTATTTTATTGGTTTGTTTGTTTGATTCTTGATCTTCAAACCGGATCTACTCCTGTATATATTAGATTGTTAATAAACTTGATCAACTTATTAATTTTTCTAATAAAGTTCTTTAAGATTTAAAACCCTAATCAAGTTTTAATTTTTGATATAAGGAACAATTAACGGTTTGAGTTTGTCTATGAATTCATTCTCGTTATAGAATCACACAATCTAGTTAAACATACCGAACGGCGTGTGTGTTTAATTATAATTGATACTTCTATCATTCGCATCCCGCACGCTAAGATCCGAACGACGTGAGCTTAGAGTAGCGGGTTGGCTCTAATCAACGAACTGCGCTTGATTAGACATTAGATAGAGTGGATATCCGAACGGCGTGATGTCTAGTATCGATACAAATCATTAACTAGAAAATAATCATTGCATCGTATTCGTTGATGATCGTAAGCCAAATCGAATCAAGAAATTACCTTAGTGTTGAAATTAGCTTTCATATTTTTATTTATTTCACTCCTTAATTAGAGTTTTTATTAATTACTTTTCAAAATTAAAAAAATACAAAAAAATGTCAATTTTCGTTTTTCCGGCAAGACCTTAACACGGCCGCGTACCGTTCTGACACGGCCGTGTCAACCTACTGGAATTTTTTTACTTTTTGCAATTTACTTTCAGTTTTAGTTTTTAATTAAAACCCTCATTTTCCTTAACCCATAAGCAATCAAAGTAACTGTGCTTAAACGTTTTTGGTATAAAATAATTAACCCGTATCACTGAGGACACGAACCCTACTTCCGCTCATACTATTCTTAGTGTGTGTAACGGTAGGTTCACATTTTTATTTATTTGTTGGATTCGACACCCAACAGATGCGTAAGAGTGGAAATCAAACACGCTGACCGGCCAAAATTTCTGACCGAGTCAGTGGGTCAGACATTTTGACCGGGTCAGAAGCAAATCATACAGCCCCTAACTCTTTAACTTAAGAAACAATGTTAGAAAATTTTATATTATTAACACGAAATGTTGATTTAAAATAGCTAACTTTGTACATTTATACCAAAATTACGTGTGAAATTGTTTGTTTAAATTGAAGTACTTAAAAAATAAATGTGTGTCATGAAATAGTTTATACGTGAAATAATCATACATCTATTTATAGTACACTAGCTTTAGTAAACTCGTGTATTACACGGGTTGAACAAATCAAATATCAAATATAATAAAAGTTTATCAAGTATAAACGATATTTTATGATAAAAATAATTGAAAATACGTATAGTAAGAATAATATGTAATAAAACAATTATATCAACTTTTTAAACTTTTGGTTTAAAACTATTTTTTTCAAAAAAAATAATAAATATTTTGTTTCAAAACAAACCGTATTAAAAATATCATTTTTAAAAATTTTCTTATTATAAATTTCAAATTTAATTATTTTTTGTTTATAAAAAATTAACTTTTTAAAAACATTAATTTTAAAAAAGTTTGATGGTTTGTAAAAATTTCTTATTCTATAAAAATTATTTTTAAAAATAACATTAATAAGAAGATCTTTTTTTTAATTTATTAAAAAAACTATTTTTATCTAAAAAAAATTAAATAATATTATTGATAATTAAGGTAATTATTTAATAGGAGAGAGAAGCGGAAAAATTTTGGTGAGAGTACTGAATGTGGTGTTGTCACGTGTCACCCAAGATACTCTTTTATTAAAGTAGCAAGATTGGTTACAACAATCTAACGAAGTTAAATAAATGTAGAATCTCTATACGATTGTCATTATTGACACAAACTTTTATAATGAGATGTACTTCTTATCATTACATCTTCAAGTTTACTACCTTTCTAAAGAGATCGACATTTATTTTTAGGTTTAACATGCTATTTATAATCTAAGATCTCCACTTGCATTAAGTTGAGAACGCCCGCAGGTTGTTCTTGCCTTAATATCTAGTGATCGAATTTAACAAATACGACATTGTTGGTATAAAAAGACTTTAACATATTACATGTCATACTAAAAGAAAAAGACTTCATTGTATTACATATCATACTAAAAGAAAGAGATATAAGAAGAAGATCGTAATCTAACACTAAGTTGGGGTATACCCTAATTTTTTTCTGATTTATGTCATGAATACATGTAGCTATAACATGATACCATTTCTGGTCCGTCTTCTAATAGCTTACAACGTTAAACAACACCACTTCAATAATAGTTTTGACAAACTAACCACAAACAAAAACTAATCTTGTGATTGTAAGAGGAGTAAAGGTCATCCCATATGTTTGAATCACCATCTCGTGTTAAATAACCATCTCTTTGTGTGGTTAAATGCATTAGTAATTAGTGATAATTAATCTCTAAATTTTATTCCTTAAATACTAAACGTAAGTAATATATGTTTTGTAATTTTCACGCCTCTCACGAAAAGAAAAGGCCTAATACTCAAGTCCATTTCACATATGGGTGAATTTTGTAAGTCGAAAATACATTCTTTGATGGTACGCGAACGTCAATTCACGTACAACATAACATGTGACGTAAAATAAACACGCGAACAAAATTCACGTATCTCGTACCTAGACACGTAACTATTTCCTAACGTAACAACCTTACATAGTAATAACACGTGAGAAACTAGTGTTTGTCGATTTCGGATTTTCTCTTAAACATAAACTTTCATTTTATAATATAATAATACTTTGTAAATGTTGTGTAGCGACAAAAATCTAGTGGCTGTGAGTTGATGCCAACCCATAGCTGAGTCACACTCGGCCCCACCTCAACAAAAATCTTCAACCTCAAACTCGACCACTATGACTCGCCCGGTTCACCCGTGACACGCTTACCGGCTCACCGCTTGCCATCTATCAGTCTATCATCGTCTCCTACCTCCTCTCGTATTAAAAATAAGATGAGTAAATTAAAGTTTGATGTTATGATTTTTATCATTTTAACCATTTGGGTTTTAAAAAATTAATAAATCAAATCTCGTGGTTTGTATTTAATATTTTTTCCGAACTAATACACTAACAGAGTTAGATTCTTCTGTTAGTTTCTATTCAGATAACCAAAATGCTTTTGGACTGAAATAATCCCTGAAGTTATTAAAATAGCCATTTCAATTCAAAAACATTTTTTTAGAATACAACTAAAAAGTTTAATTATGTTATTGTATTGAATTTAAAAGGTTATAGAATGCTACACAGGGTTTGATTTGTTAAAAAAAATCTTGTTTGGAATACTTCCAACTTTGATATTATTTTTCTCCAATGGTCCCTTACTAACTGATAGTTAATCCCCGTTAGTTTTTTTGATAAAATAGAGTTAACTTTAAGCCATTTTTCAACTCCGCCACAACCTAGCCTTCATCGGGTTTTTTTTCGGTGTATAACCTCCATCATCACCTTAAATTACCTCCAACAAGTCAATTCTTTCATATCAGGAGCTGAAGATTAACGGGATTCAGGGTGCAGTATTTTTAGATTGACGGACCTAATGATAGACTTCAACTTTCTTCTTAGGGGCTGTTTGATTTCACTTACTCGGTCAGAAGGTGCTGACCGGATAAGAGCTTGTTCTAAAACTGACCGGGTAAGTGAAAAAATATGCATGGGTCATTAGTGTCGGACCGGGTCAGACGCGAAAGAGTGCAAATCAAACACACTGACAGGCCAAAATGTTTGACCGGGTCAGTGGGTCAGACATTTTGACCGGGTCAGAAGCAAATCAAACAGCCCCTTAGTGCTTTGACCACATAAGCAGTTCATGTTATCAAAAAACTAACAGGGTTAACTTTTAGTTAGTAAGTGATAGTTAGAAGAAAATAAGCTTAAAATCGAAAGTGTTTATAAATATTTGTTTAGTTGTAATTAATCCCGGCCAATAAATAAAAATCATGATTATTAAAATCCGATAACCTTTAAAATAATTAAATCATAGAATCTAAAATAGTAATTTGCTTTTTAAAAAAAATAATATTATTATGATAATATAAAAATATTCAAAATTGATAAAATACAAAAATAAAATTTTGATTTTGCGAATGAAGGAGTGGGAAGAAATTGAGTTTTCAGTGAAGGACTCGGTGACTATGAATTCTCAGGGAAGGACTCTCCGGCATCCTATAAATAGCCTCTGTTTTTCTTCACAATTTGCACCACAAAATCACTTCTTCTCTTCTTAACACATTTATACATTTTGTTGGGATCTTAAAGATGACGATCATCGTTGATCAACCCCAATTTGGTAATGATCACTTCAATTTCTTACCTTTTTATCTGCAATAATCTGTATGTTTGAAGTTACAAGAACAGAGTAATTAGACTTAGGTCTCATAAGGTTTTAAAGATTTGCATTTGTCCATTGCATGTGAAATGTTTAAACTCACATAATCATGGGTTTTGTGGTTTGATCTGTGATTAGACATAAAGCATCGTTTTAGGGTTCTGGGTGTTATTGAGATCTTAAGTTCTTAACTGTCATTTAGTTTTAAGATTTTGGAAAATTGATTTCTTGTGGTAGTTCAAATGGTGTTTTGGATATGAAAGCAACTATAATATTAAGAAATCAAATTGGGATTTTCTTTAATTTTAGATATTTTGTGTAGATTAATTCAATTTCATATGCGTTTGAGAACAGAAAATGGAAGTCAAGAGCAGGTTGTGAAGAACAGAGCAGAAACAGAACTTGTGTTAGATGGTGGATTTTGCATCCCACATGCCAATTCATTTGGTCACAATTTTAGGTATTTTAATTTCATCAATTAATCTTCAAATTTCCCCTGAAAAATTACTAGTTTTTGATGGTTTTTTGATGTTTTGATATGAATCTTTGTTGTTCTAAAGGGATTACGATGCGGAGAGTGAAAGACAACAAGGAGTTGAGAACTTTTACCGTGTGAATCACATCAATCAAACAGTTGATTTCGTGAGTGTTTTAATCTTTTTTAAATAAATTTGGGTGACAAATGATGAATCTTGAACTGTGAATCTTTAACTATGTGCATGCATATGCAGGTCAAAAAGATGAGAGCAGAGTATGAAAAACTTGACAAAGAGGAAATGAGCATATGGGAATGTTGTGAACTCTTGAATCAAGTGATCGACGAGAGCGATCCCGATCTAGACGAACCCCAAATCGAGCACTTGTTGCAGACCGCGGAGGCGATACGAAAAGACTATCCTGACCAAGATTGGCTTCACTTGACTGCCTTGATCCATGGTACCTTTGAATACCTTAAAAAGAAAATGACATGATGTTATGTTATGTTATGTTTTAATTTTATGGTACTTAACATGGGAAACTGTTGTGTAGATCTTGGTAAGGTTTTGCTGCATCCTAGCTTTGGGGAACTTCCTCAATGGGCTGTTGTAGGCGATACATTTCCGGTCGGGTGTGCTTTTGATCGATCGATTGTTCATAACAAGGTTTATTTGCTAGTAAAGTTATCGATTGTATTGAATTTTGATTGTGCATTGGGTAAAATCCATTTGGGTTTTTGATAACAGTACTTCGTGCAAAATCCTGATTATAACAATCCCGCTTACAATACGAAGTATGGGATTTACTCTGCGAATTGTGGACTCGACAGCGTTATGATGTCGTGGGGGCATGATGATTACATGTATTTGGTATGAATCGACTCTCTACTCTTTAAAAGTTTCTTTCATATCCTTTTAATACCGCTTGAAAGCAAAACCAGTGATTGCTGAATTCAATCATGAAAGCTCGCTTAAAGTTTGCAAGTTAATTGTTTTAACATGTATTCTACCATCATTCACTTAGGTGGCAAAGGAGAATGGGACCACACTTCCTTCGGCCGGGCTTTTCATCATAAGATATCATTCATTTTATGGTATGAAGTCGCGTTGGACTTTAAATGATGAAATTGTTTCGTGAAATATGTTGTTGATTGATCTGATCTTTTGTTGTTGTTGTTGTTATGGACGATAGCGCTGCACAGATCTGAAGCATATAAGCACTTGATGAACGAGGAAGACGTCGAGAATCTAAAGTGGCTTAAAATATTCAAGTAAGCATCTTGTTAACATGATGTTTTCCTTAACCAAGGCAAGTATATTAACATGTTATTAATGTAACATACACATATATGTAGCAAGTATGACTTGTACAGCAAGAGCAAGGTTCGGGTTGATGTCGAGAAGGTGAAACCGTACTACGAGTCTCTAATTGCCAAGGTGAGACCATTATTTGGGCGAATTAGTGTTTAATTATTTGTTGATCCTCATTGTTAATTTGTGTTTTGTGCAGTATTTTCCTGCAAAGTTGAGGTGGTGAAGAAGAAGTTAGTTCCAGTTAAGTATAGTGTTATGTGTAGGAATAAGTATTATTGCTCATATAAGAGCAAGTTAATAAGCCAAAATATTAATTAGAAAATAATATATGTTAGTTTCCTGTTTCCATTTAGGTAAATATAATGTTTCTTCAGTTTGGACCATGTTCCTATCATGTGTAATATGATTCCTTGCATCCTTTAATTCCTTATTGTTTCAAATAAATAAAAACGTTTGAGGAGTTGAATAAAAACTTTTGAGTTTTTCAATACGACTTACATGTTGCAGTTACATAAATTATAAAATAAAAATATTTAAAACTCTATATCTTCTATCTTTTCATTCTTAAGTTCTTTTTTTTTAATATGTAGTCTGTCTTTTTTGTTATATTTAATTATGTACAAATGTCTTTGTAATTTTCAACCTAAAATTGAATAAAAAGTCGTATGACGGTTTATAATCTATATATTAAGTGTTATATTAGGAATTCTCATTTTACATATTAATTATTAGAGGCACATTCATATTACAACCAATACAAACAGTGAATCAACATGATGCGTGTCACATCGCGCATGGAATATCAGAGAGAGTAAAATTGTATTGGTTACGTAGCCATCTTATGAATCACGTGAAAAGTACTATATACAAATATATTATAACGTTCTTATAGCTTTTTATAATATTATTAGTTCTAAAATAAACATTTTTTTAATAAAAAGAAAGACATGGTTCAAACTCGAATGATAACGCTACATATTTTAAACAATAAAGTAATTTGGAATTTATGAAAATAGAAACATTTTCTAAAATCAGATTTGTTTAATTTGGACATGAAGTCTAGGCATGTTGAAATAAAAAAAAACAGTGGCTTGAGCTTGTCATCCTCTGGTGACTCCAACGACAAAATCCAATGACAGAGTTGATAAGTCTATTTAAAAAAAAAAAAATTTAATAAAAAAAATCTAAGAATAGAATTTGAGAGATGTGAAAAAATATATGTTGTTTAGTACTTCTAGGATTAAAATTGAATATGATAAATAGGCTAGTTCAAAAGAAAACAATGCCTAAAAGATTACCTAAGAGAGTGAACTTAGGAACGATCATTAAACATGATCATATGGTATGGTCACAAGTTAGGGCTTTCTTGATCCATGTAAAGTTTGACCTTTATGTTAATGGGTAAGTCTGTATGGGTGTATGGCTCAAATCAATTAGACTGTCATTTTGCTTGTAAGTTCCGTATTATAAAAAGACAAAGCTATGTAGCCTTTTCGAATTTTCATTGTACCCTTGATAACACCGTATCATTGATATTTTTTTTGTCTTTTAGTGTGAAAATGATGATATATTTCAAATATAACTTAAAAGAGTTGCACATATAAAAGTGAAGAGGGATACGTTTATCACAACTTTATTTAAATTATTTTAATAACTTTTAGTTGATTTTAAACAGCTTTGCAAGTAGAAACCAAATATAACTTTGGATTAGTTATTATTAAAGTAAATTATATTTTTCGTCCTTCAAGTATGCATAAAATTTCATATTTCATCCCTAAATTTTTAAAACTACAAAAAATATTATTTTTTTGAAAGTCTGCACGGTCTTAATTCTTTTAACTAAGACGGTCATAAAATTTTTATGTTAGTTATTTATAAATGATTAAATAACCTTAAAGGATGAAAACTATAGTTTACTCTAATAATTAACAAATCAAGATAACATCGATGGTGAAACCTCACCGCCACCCATCAAGACCCTTCCGCTCCACCATCCTCCGCCCTTCACCATTGTCATACCACTCTCTACCATCTTCATTGTAGTTTCCATCATCGTACCACTTTCTACCCTCTCCATTGCAACTTCCATCGATCACCTTTCACTTCTTTACTACTGCCAAGCCCCTACACCAACACACCCTCCTTCTTTGATTCCTTTTCGGTTGGCAAAGAACACTACCACTCCGACCTGCCACCATCAGCCACCATCATCCTTTACCTTCGCATAACCTATATGTTGTTTTTTAATTTTAAAAGTTTAAGGATGAAGGATGAAAATTTACCTATAGTTAGTGTAAAAAGTGTAATTTACTCTCATTTTTATTTGTGGTATAGTAATTGTATTTATTTTAAGGGATAATATAGGTGAAGCCTGTTAAATTTTCATAGTTTTATTTGATACACTTGTTAATGTTATATTACATACTTAGGTCATTTTGGGGGTGCACGAAAGATTTGTTGGATGTATATACTTCAGTACTTTATTATGATTCTAGAATAATATATATATTCTCAAAAAAAGATATCATGGCGTAGATTAACTAATCTCCAACTAGGATTTTTATTATAAAAAATTTAATGGTTGAGTTTTATAATATGTCCCATAAGATTTTGTATGCACAAGTTACTGAAAAGAAAAGGTGTCATGCAATTAAATCACAGTTTTAATTAACAAATGGGTTTACTTTCCTACTTGCAGTACGCTGATTTAGTCATACCAAATCCATTGACCAAATATCGTTGACTAATAAAGTCAATGGCTTATCTCAAATCGTAAGTCGAGAAGTTGACCCATGACTTTATCAAGGTGCATAAAAGTAAAAACTTTTCTATATAAAGCAATTACCCTCGTACTCTTAGCATTCACCTTTCATCATCAAATCACGAATCTTTTTCTCATTCAAAAGCTAATGGCTAGTAGATCATTTAGCTTGGGTACACTCGTTAATCTTATCTTCATATTCGTTGTCGTCTTGTTAGATCTCATGCATCCACATGCACAAATGGAAGCAGTTGTGTTAAATTCTCATCGTGCGTACTCTTCTTGATCCCTTTTCATCTTAAACGATTTGAATATACTATGAACTATGTATGATCGTGTTTTATGTTTTGTTTATGCAGAGATGTATCAAGATCATCGTTATCCACCATGTTTGTGTTGTCAAACAAATGCACCGCCGCCTCCACATTGTTATTGTGCATGCTTTGTGACCCATTCAGGGAACAAGTCACCTTGACGTTTACAAAAGTCATAAAGAAGTTCAAATTTCGAGAAAATGTACGAGTGCACACAAACACAAGTTGAGTACAAATAAGAAATCAATAAATGCGTTCATGTATGTTACGTTGTGACATGCTATGTAAATGTGTCTTATTAAAGACCATAACCATAGTAATAACAATCGATTTAGATCTACTACAAGTTCAATTATGAACGAAGTAATTATATATAGTTTGTTGTTGGTATAATGTTTTGGCTTCATTGATGGATTTCCCACAAATACTACACTGACCGTTTGAAATACATGTATCCTATCGGTTATCACCTCATTGAAAATGCCTCATTTATAAACCGCATTTAAGTTATTTTTACATTATTGGACGTGAGATTGATCCTTAACCTATAAGATTGAGACATCGTCTTGATAACATGCCATCCTAAAGAAGAATAGAATTCACAACTAATAATAAAAAAAATATTTTATTCTCAGTAATTATTTTTCAGAAGTATTTCTATTTTCTTTTAAATATGCAACGAGCACAATTGACTCGTACACTCATTCATTTTACTAAATTAATATAAAAAATAAGATTTTAAAATGAAATAAATAAAAATGTTTAAAATCCAGTCCAACCACCCGGACCAATTCACCGGTTTGATCGATTCAACTGAAAAAGATCTAAATATACACAACCGGACCGGTTCTATAGCCGATTCCTGGTGCGACCGGCGTATCCGGTCTGAAAACATTAACAAAGAAAACGATCAAAAAGACGTAAGCGAAGGCGATCTCCTATGAATCTATGATACTTGAGGCTCAAAGTACGAGTCTTTCAAAGCTTCTGCATATTTCACCAACTCCATAGAAGACGAAGACGACCAACGACGACCGACGCCGCCGCCGTGGCCTCTTACGTCGGAATCAATCTGATTATAAAAACACGAACAACTATGCCTATGTGCTATCTTCTTAAATCCCCCTGATGATGATGATGATGATGTTCTCAACCTCCGATTCTCCGGCGACCACCAATAACTCATGATGTCTCCACCACCGGATTCAGATCTTCTTCCTCTACATGAATTCCTACTATGATTCCGACGATAGCGTCGCATAAGCTTTCCCAAAAACTTACTGTTGTTGTGACGTAACGAATCTCCGACAACCGATTCGTCAAACTCACCGGAATCCGGCCGTTGATTGGAATCGATTTCAATTTCGTGTGAGTTGAATAAACAATTATCTTCTTTGTGTGCGTATTGGAGGATCAATTGTTTGGCTTTGTGTTGTGATTTAGGGCTCAAAGTTTTGTTTAGATCTCTAGCGATGGTTTTACCTGGTGGTGGTTGGAGGTTTCTGAGCTCGTAGCGTAAACATGCATTGATCCATCGAAGATACACAATTTGTTCGACATCAGTGCATCTGTCTGATTGAAGTTGCTCGATTGTGTTTGATAGATCTTCGTTTTCTTTCTTCAGGTTTTGACTTTCTTCCTTGACTTTCTCGCACTGCGAAATTAATCCATACTCTGTTAGATAAGAATTAACCCTCTAAATCAATCCAACTCAACTAATATAAACAGAAAGCTTTTTCATTTAGCTAGATGAAGCAAATGAACACATGTCTCGTTCCTTTTCTTTTTTTTTTTTTTTTTTTTTTTGTGTTCGTGAATGTTAGTTTGCTTACATTCATTCATTTACGTTTGTGAGCATCCATTTATGTTCGTAACATTCTTTACGTTTGTTAATTTACATATTTATTTAAATTCATTGTTAGTTATTAGAAATACTAATTGGTCTATGATGTATTAACCAATCATCGGCCCAATTAATTTTAAAACCAAACATTGTGTAACCAACTAACGAACAAACAAGTACATGTTCATGTTCATGAACATTTTCTTTTTTGTTTATCTACACTTATGTTTGTTGTTGTTCGTTCATTTGGAGTTGTTTATATATAGAATAATAACAACAAACATAAAAGAATACGAATATGAGTATGTTCATTTTTCAATAAACGAACATGAACAAGAAAAATTCATTCGTTGTTTAAGTGTTCGTGTTTGTTTATTTGTTCGGTAAAAGTAAACAAATGAACACAAACAAGCCTCGATCATGTTCGTTCGGTTCTTCTACAAGATCCAATATTATTAGTGATTGATGAATGAATTTTTTTAATAGGTTAATTTTGAAGTGTTAAGTGGTTTTTATGTTGATTTTCAATAGTTTTGTGTTTTTGGGTGTTACGCTATCTCAATTGGCAAAACTACCTTAGATGGACACTTGCGCTAGTTGAGATAGCGGAAGTCGGACAAAAGGTTGACTTCTACTATCTCAAGTGGCGGAACTGTCTCTAGAAAGAAGATGACTTGATGAAGATAAGGGGTTATAGCCTGAAGTCATCACTTTTCTAGAGGTAATTCCGCTAGTTGAGATAGCAGAAGTCAACTTTTTGTCTCACTTCTGCTATCTCAACTAGCAGAAGTGTCCACTTCATCAAGTAGTTCTGGTAGTTGAGATAACAGAATATCTAAAAACACAAAACTATTAAAAATTAACCTAAAAAACACTTAACACTTCAAAATTAACCTATATCAAAACAAAAAAAAATCGATGAATGAAAATATAAGAATTAATCTGCTTACTTCAGCATCTTCTAACACAGATGTTGCGAGCATTTGAACACAATCTAACCTGTGAGCCAAATCAGCATTTTCTAGCTGCAAATCATGGTTAGATCTTCTTAATTCCGCAACTTCAGCTTCTAAACCCTTTAGTTTACAAACCTCTGATTCGATCTCAGCATCAATGATGACCATATGTTTGTTTTCGTCTTCCTGCATCTTTTGAACTCGTTGATGGAAATCTAATATTTGTTTCTTATGTTGTTCGGCGTCTGATTTAATCATCTTTTTTAGCATCTTTGTTTTGATTTGTGCGTCTTCAAGATCCGCTACAACTTTCTTATAATCAGTCATTTGTGCCTGTAATCTTCTGTTATCAGCTTGTAATGACTTTATCTTTAGTGCAAATAATTTAGCTTCCATGTTATTCACTTTAAGACGGTTTTGAAGCTCCATGACTATAGTTTCTTGCTCTTTTAGACCATAGTATTCGAGTAACTTGATCTCTAAGTTACTCTCTCTTTCTTTGAGGATTCTTACAGTGTTTCTTAGACTCTTGATCTCTTGTTCATGGGTATTTTTTTCTGCACATGAATGTCCTTTGGATGATTCACTATTTGCTATTTCGAATTCAGTGTTGTCTGAATGATGCAATTCCTCCTGCACCATATCAAAATCAAGATTCTCAAGAACGCGAGATAAGATAACAAGGCGGACTGAATGCCATAAAACAAATATACGATGTATACGCAGGAGTAGTGACAAATCTAGGATTCATGGTTGATGTAAACTATCATAACAAATAAAAATGTATTTCAGAAACAAAGACAAAGATTCCTTGCAGAAGAAGTAAAGAATTGCCTAATATGCAAGCAAAAGCATGTTCTGTATGAATCAAACATCATCTGTCATGCCCTAAAAAAGACTTCCTTCACCTCCAATCTTAAATAACGCGATGCACTTGTTGGATAACACGATAATGATCTTTAACAAGTTGAGTTTCTTCATATGATATATATGTATATATCTTAAATAAAGAATCTTATATCTAAGAATCAAACTCTTGTAAGTATCAAAGCAAACAAACATTATCAGTAAAATTCCACTGATACACTGGGGTCTGGTCTTGTTGGACCGAAACAGATAGGTTCTTACATGTTTATCTGTTGCCAGAGGATCAAAACGGAGATGATTGCTTCTCGAATTCTCCTGTTTGTCGCTATCTAAACACAAATCTAACACTATAAACAACAAGAACACATAATTTTAGTGAAATAAACAAAAAATCAACACAAACCTGAACGGTTTCCATGTTCATGTGGGGATTGAGAAGCTTTTGATCTTTTGTTTACGATCAAAGAATAAAGAACACCACCAAAAGACAATGCTAAAGCCACTCCAAATTTCAACAACACCGGAGCAATATCTCTGTTTTCGTTCGACATTTTTTAATAAATAAAACCCTGTAAAACTTTCACCATAAACACCAGCATGCGATTGCTGTCATGTTCTTGATCATCATCATCATAATCTGCGATCTGTTCATCATGAAAACAAATTATAAGCATGACCCATTTGATAAGAAGAATGAATTAGCAAAACCCTTGATCAGTTCTACACATAAATGCATATACGACGTTAATTTGATAAAGTAATATTGGGGATTACTTGCAGATGGAGAGATGATTCTTGAAGACACTGGTTTCCGTTGAAGAATTAGTTCTCCGGTGAAGGTTCAAGGTGTTCTTCCTTCTTAAGTTGAATCGATAACGGTTGATGTATGAAATGGGTTTTAAATTTTAAATGAAACCTCAAATTAATTAATAAGAATATGTTATTCAATCGAACATGTGGATTATATTTGGTGTTATGTTTAATGTAGATGCGGTTCTTTTCTTTTTCTTGTTCTGGAAGATATTATGAGTTTGTTCTTGAAAGAATCAGATGCCTAACTCATGATTACAACTTACGGCCACGAAACTGCCATTTAAAAGAGTTAAGATGCAATGGTATATTGACACTAATGATAGCCTCTTACAAAGTTGTGTGAGTTTAAAACTGTAATTTGGTTAGAAGATACTTAAAAAGTAAAAAATTATTGTTAGAAATAAAGAGTTTGGACGTGTTGTTATTATAATATCCTATATCCTAAATCGTACCGAAAGGCATTACGTCTCAAAATTTAACTTTAATGGTTTTGTTATAGGTTTAGAAGTTTAAAAGAACACATTATTATTTATTAAATATTAAAGATACTTAAAAAAAATTTTATATCGAGAAAAATATATGAATCAGACGAGAAATGAATTCTATAGTAGTAATCAAATAAATTATCAACCACTTAGTTAAAAATCGATCTACAAGTTTAACAATTTATTTAAAGACAAAAGAAATTAAACATAAAATTAACGGAACTAAACACATCAAAAAATTGTATGTGATTTCTTAAAATAAATTAAAAAAAAAAACCTTGTAATCAGAACTTATAGTTTATGTTACTATTATTATTTTTCTTTTGCTTTTTAACCTTTTAATAGGGTTAAAACATTTTATCATATGCTACATGCTAAAATAAACCTTACATCGTGCTATCATACGCACATCATCCTCAATCGTCATATGGATGAGACCAAAAAGGGTTATGCAACTCATAGGACCTTTGCAATCTATGTTTATCGTTACATCAATCGCTTCTTTCTTAATCAAACACATCATATAACCTATTTGATTGTAAGGGTACCAGCTCATACGCTCGTTTGTAGCATCATGAACCACATGATTAGTTAGTATAACACTCGTACATTATTCGGTTCTTTTATGACGCTCATACGATCCTTTGATGTGTTAGTTAATATGTTATATCAAGAGATGTACTCTAATACCTCTTAACTCTACGTATACATTACATCACTCACTTTACACTCTTTCACTTCATTTAATCCATGCAAAAGTAATTTAATCCCTTTTCGTCTCTTTCTCTCCTTTAGAATAATTAAAAAAAATTAATTGTGTGTGGAGGGTTTTCCGTTACCCATTAACGCGTAGGGTACTGCCCATGAGGCCAGTGTTTCACACCTTTAACCTTGCCAACTTAACACTAACGCTTGAGACCCCCTAGCCTTGATGATGTGCGTATGGTATGTGTTACTATAATGTTATGAGGTAAAATTACAAAAACCATAATCCTGATCATGAGAAAGAGATTAAATAGGATACAAATTTTCACAAGAAAATCGTCTATGCATCCCTTCAATCGCACATGTTCCTCTGTGTTTATCGATCATCTTCTCCCAATTACCCTCAAAATGTCCCCAAGTGTTCATCCTTTTTGAAATTCGCGCGTCTTATTCCCTAAAACCCTTCGTCCCCTTCGCATAAACCCTAATTTCTTCCCATCATCTTCATATGCAACTCACAGATATGCGACCATTTCAAACCCTTTACTCTCGTACACACTTTCATCACTTATTCTCCAATAAACACCCCCAAATCCACAAGCTTTACAGAACATTTCACTCCACCAATCATCGATTCAACAAAGAACCCTTTTCAGTCTCCACAGTATACGATCCTGTAAATGGTTGTCTTGTGACAAAACCAGTGGCAAAATCGAAACACCCACAAGGGGAAAACGATAATCCCTCTGAAAGATTGTCTAATTTCAGATTATCTAATTCAGATTACACTGATGCTCTGAAAGACGATAGATCGTATGGGAGTGTTTTGAAGGGGAATCAAGGTAATTGGTCCGGGTATGGGGGTAGTAAGAAGAAGAGTAAAAGCAAGAGTACATGGGTTTGCTCTGATTGTGGGTACTCTGATGGACAGTGGTGGGGGTATTGCCGTGAGTGTAAGGGTGTTAATACGATGAAGGAGTTTACAGAAGTTGATAATGGAGGAAAGACGAATGGGTTTCAGGTGTCGGAGAAGATAGTTCAGTCGTGGTTACCGAAAGGGGTGGGCGATGCTGTTCCGTTGAGGTTAACTGATGTTAATAGAGGGGTTAACCATTCGGATTGGCGGTTTCCTTTGTAAGTTGTTTAAAGTTGCATATCTAGTGTTAAAGATTTAAAGATTGTAGTTGAATTCGGAGCCTGTTGTTTGGTGCATTATTGGCAGACCTCGACATAGTTTTAGTTTTTGAAAATATTCAATTTTTGAATGATCTTCAGTTAATCATTTTGTAGGTTAAAGATCAAAAGATTGTAGTCAAATTCAAAAGCTGTTGTTTGGTGCCTTATTGGCAGACCTCATACATTAGTTTTTCAAAGTGATAAATTGATAATCAGTTTGTAGTGTTAAAGATTCAAAGATTATAGTCGAATCCAGAACCTGTTATTGGGTGTGTTATTGGCAGACCTCCATAAAGTTTTTAACTTTTGAAAATTTTCAATTCTTGAAGGTACTTTGTAGTGTTTGGGTAATCAAGTTCTTCCGAGTATAAGATTATTCAAGGGCCAAATTATCGGTTCTATAGTAGGCTAGCAGGTTTTAAATGTGTCTAATTATCTATATGTTTTGCTTGATTTTAATTTTTAGATCTGGATTATTTGGAGATGAAGTTTCTAGGGTTCTTGGTGGTGGTCTTGTACCGGGTATACTATTCAATTTCTTGTGCATGTTCTAAATCAAATTTCAATTTGTTTTGTTGCAACCCTTTTCACGATATTTTCGTCTTTTTGCAGGTTCATTGGTTCTGGTTGGTGGTGATCCGGGTGTTGGGAAGAGTACACTAATGTTGCAGGTATTTTGGATCATGATCTTTACTTTATGTATACACTTGTAAATTGTAGCACTTATGGAAGTGTTTTTCATTAATATAAGTCTTGTTTTTATAATATTCTCATATGGAAGATTGCAGCAATTATAGCAGAAGGAAAAGAAATCGGTAAACCATCTCCTGTACTTTATGTCTCAGGTGAAGAGGTAACAATCCACTTTCACCATTAATGTTGCTTTCTTTTTTTTGATAACACAGTTAAATTTATAACATTAAAATTGACGATTTTTGTAATAGAGTGTAGAGCAAATCGGAAACAGGGCAGACCGTATGGAAATCAGCACGGATGAATTGTTTTTATATTCAAGTACTGACTTAGAGGTGCTTGTTATAGTTTGCATAATTTATTATTTAGATGGTGGATTCATAAACATGTTTTGTAACTATTTATAATTTCAGGATATTTTGGGTAAGGCTCAGGCTCTCACTCCACGCGCTCTAATAATTGATTCTATTCAGACTGTTCATCTAATGGGAGTTACTGGTAGCGCTGGAGGCATCTATCAGGTTAGTTTTATGTTTTATTTTACTATATAACACTCATGAAACATCAATCTTGTGAGATATGATAAGAATTTTTACAGATTAAAGAATGTACTGCTGCCTTGCTTCGTTTTGCTAAGAAGACAAACATACCTGTATTCTTGGTGAGTATAAAAAATGAGCCTTTTATACTTGTTTATTGATTATTATTATCTCCCTGTGCGCTAATTATTCTCTAGTCTGTCAAGCTTTTGGGAGTTGGTGTTTTTTGGATTATAAATCATTTTGGACTTGTGTTAGATTGGGCATGTAACAAAGTCAGGAGACATAGCTGGACCTCGTGTCTTGGAGCATATTGTTGACGCAGTGTTATATATGGAAGTTGGTACCCTTTTACTTTATAATTTGACTGAATAATTTGCATTTATAAATGTAAAATATTAGCTCAAGCAGTTAGCTTTTTTTGTTATAACGTTGTTCCATGATTATCCAAGGGGGAACAACATTCATCTCATCGTCTACTTCGTGCATTCAAGAACCGTTTTGGCTCCACTGATGAGGCATATTCTTCTTTTTTTATTTTTTTCATTTTTGGTATCACATCAGTTTTTTTGCAGTTGAAATTTAATTATGTTGTGTTGTATTTCAGCTTGGAGTGTTTGAAATGTCACCATCTGGACTAAAAGCTGTCAAGAATCCCAGTGAGATTTTCTTGAGTGAGGACCATTCAGATTCAGAATATTTGGCAGGTCTGGCGATTGCGGTAGTTATGGATGGGTCCCGCACATTTGTCATCGAAGTTCAGGTGCTTTTTAGTTTTTTTTTTTATTTCTTTACTTTGATACCTGAAGACTTGTAGGATGCAAATGGAAAGAAAAAAAATAGATATTTGACTAATAACTTGCCCAAATTTGTAACATTTATGCATTTATTTTGAGACAAGGTGAGTTTTATACGATTTAATCTGCAGGCACTATGTGCAGCGGGGTCCTCGCTCTCTAGGCAAGTGAACGGGGTTCAAGCAGGCAGAGCTGATATGATCATTTCTGTGAGTAATCGTCAAATATTATCTTTTCCAAATTTAATGCAAATTTAGATAATTGCTATAATTCCATTCACTCATGACTATACTATTACTATTTTATGTATCTGTTTTTTGTAGGTTCTTATGAAGCAAGCTGGTCTCAAGCTCCAATCAAATGTATGTTATTGTTTCATTTGATCCGCTTCGAGAAATGGTTTTGTAACTAAAAATTGGTTGCATGTAAATCACAGGCGATCTTCTTGAATGTTATTAGCGGAGCTACTTTAACTGAAACTGCTGGTGATTTAGCAGTTGCAGCAGCAATATGTAGCAGGCATGCTGCTGTATAGTTTTCTATTATTGGATATTTATTTTGAAAAAATCTTGTGTTTTTAAATTCAGTTTGTGTTTGTGTCCCCAGTTTTCTTGAGTTTCCTATCCCTAGCAATGTGGCATTCATAGGAGAAGTTGGGCTTGGTGGCGAGCTTCGTATGGTGAGAACTTATTAATATCTATTTGGTGAAATAAAAACGCGTGATAACTTATTAATCTCTATTTGGTGAAATAAAAGCGCGTGTGCATGCTGATGTTGGTTATTACAGGTACCAAAAATGGAGAAGAGGGTGAGTACAGTGGCAAAACTCGGGTATAAGAAGTGTATTGTGCCAGAATCAGCTGAGAAATTGTTGCGGGGATTGGATTTTGGAGGGATTGAGGTTTTGGGGTGTAAAAATCTAAAAGAGGTTATTAACAGTGTGTTTGTAACAAGTTGAGAGCTTCAATTGATGTTCTTTTGGATCATATACACTTGAATACTTGATCAAGAAAGGTATAAGGACAAAAGTGGTTGATCATCACAAGTGCTTGATCAAATGTTTACTTGAATCCACTAGGAAGAAGACAATGGCTTAACAGAGCAAAGTAGAACAAAAACTGAACTAAAAACTTGTTGGTACTAATCAGATTATTATAAGAATTTTAATTATTCAATTATTATCTATTAGTTAATAATAATTTGTGCATAACACACTCCTAATTTTTAGTTTTGTCAAGTTACATTTCATACGCTTGGTTTCAAGTGTGAAGTGTGAACTTACAGTCTTTTAATATGATAATTATTATGCAAGTGATAATGTCCAAATAATATGAGTACTATATATCAATTACCGCTATGGATTATCTCCCATCTAAAAGAATAGCTGAAAGCAAAAGGAGATCACTTTCGATTAAGGATTAAACATAGGAGGAAGCAGTCGTTGGATATGTTCCTTCTTCAAAACAAAGGTAGGAGAGTGAAACCACTAAGATATACCATAATTATACTCAATAGTAAATCTCATCCGTAGTTAAGTTATTGATAAGACTCTAGATTATAAACAAGCATTATCTTTATTACAAAAAATAAGACTACAACCAAAGAAATCTCCAGCTCCAAAGCAAAATATAGAACCAAAACATTTCATAAAATGAAAAAAACATAATACACAATCTACATACACTAAACCATCAAAAGCACATCACGCATAACAATATAGAAAAGAGCGTACAATGGCCATACAAGTAGCACACACTAAATGATCAATAGATGATTAAAAAACATATAACAAACAGCAATAGACACAAGATCATAAGCCATTCATAAAACAAGAATATAGTAAGCAACAATATACAATGATCAAGGGCACACGTTATGTCATCATAAAGGACACGCGTAGCATCAATAGGAAGTCAAAAACCACTAAGATATATTTTGTATTATTAAAATCTAATTTACCTAATATAAAACATACTCATAATAAGCGAATCAAAACAAAATTAACCAATTCTAACTTGAATAACGAATAACGATGTAAGCATAAGCAGGTTATAATTCTCCTGCCATCAAATCTTTATCTCCACCCTTGATTTCCTTATGACTGAGTTTAGGTTTGATCTCATTATGTTGGTACATCTTCATAAGTTACATCACACATGGAGTTTAGAACCGCTAGTATACATAAAACACCAGGTTAAAAATTCTTGAAAATTCTCAAAACACCACACAACTTCTGAGCGAGCCCTAGTGTCGGAAATGCCTCACGCCGGTGAACAAAAGCGAAACGTTATATTTGTTGCAACAATCGATCGCGTCACCGTCTCTTATGCTACCACCTGGCTCAGCAATCACACCAATCCCACTTTCACATGCTTCCTCTACTGCATCTTTCCATGCTGTTTAACAAAACATTCACCATTTATTTATAAAGAAAATCATCAAATTAATAACTGAATCAGCCAGGTAATTAGTTAGCTATTTACCAAATGGGAAAAATGCATCACTGGCCAAAGCAGCTCCCTTGACCTCATCTCCAGCTTTCTTCAAAGCTATTCTCAAACTATCCACACGATTCGGTTGCCCACTTCCCATTCCTAACATACAGTTATTCTGCCACAAGATGAACATAGTTACAATATTGTCCCACACGTTCGAAGGACAATCAAGCATTTGACTTTTTAATTTAACACAAACTGATTTATAGGTCACCTGACAAAAATGCCTATTGACGTAAATGCTTTCAAAACTTTTTGAAAAATATAATAATATCCTTTTATTGATGAGCGATATTAAAGACAATAGAGATGAAACTAACCTTGGCGATTACAATGGCATTGCTCTTAACGTGTTTCACACACAACCATGCAAACTTGGCATCATCTAGCTCGTTTTGTTCTGGTGCTTTTGTGGAAACTACATCAAATTTGATTTCTTCTGGTGTTAAATCATCTGAATCCTGGGCTAACCAACCCCCGCCTACTTGCCTAAGTGATAATTTTCCTCTACTGTTTTTCTTTAATTCAAGAATTCTCAGTGTCTTTGACTTTCCACGAAGGATTTCAAGACCCTTTTTGGTGTAACTGGGAGCAACAACAATCTCATAAAACATTCGGGTTTCACCGTCTGTTGGGCTTCTAAATTCTCTGATATCCTTAGCAAGTGCCTTCATTATAATATCATACGTACAAGGGTTAGTTATATAAAAAAATCTAACCTAATATTCATGTTCTTGAAACTGTAGGTAAGAAAATATGTTTTCCACTGTATGTAATTAACCTTCTAGAGCATGTAGCATGGTGACATCACATCCGTTCTGATTTACATTGATGTCACACCACCATTTAACATGTTACCAAAATTGCAACTTTCATATTTTTTTACCCAAAAGCAACTTTCATATTTTTTCTTTGTATGTAACAAGGAATATTTCGTTCACATTTATGCAACATACTTCTAGTTTTTACCATTGTATGCAGGTAACCTTCTATAGCAGGTAAATTGGCAGTGTGCCATGTCAACATATTAGCAAAGTACAATGGTAAAAACTGAAATTGTTGCATACAATGGAAAAGAACAAATATTTCTTACATACAATGACAAAAAGTACGAGTTACTAAATCAGCAGATGACATAGCATGATATAAAAACTGCATCATACACAAAAAAATTAACTAACCTCATCGACTTCTTTGTTGAATGCTACTATACCACCAAATGCACTCACGGGATCGGCTTTCACAGCTAATCTATATGCTTCAATTAGATCATCACGAGAAGCCACCCCACAAGGGTTTGTATGCTTTACAACAACGCAAGTGGGGTTTTCAAATTCACAAACACAATTCCAAGCTGCATCAGCGTCCAAATAATTGTTATATGACATCTCCTGCACCAAAAGATTTTTAATAAAAACATAGTTTGATCAATTCTTTTTAATTTTTAACCATAATGCAAGGTTTTGGTATATCACAAAACAAAACAATGGAATGTAAACGATTCAATCCATTTTCTTGCCAACCCCATTACTCTCTCCATTCTACCAAACAGACCCTGACATCGTCATTCCAGTAATCATAAAAATTACTGTAAACCCAATATCAACAGATAAAGGCAGATGAGAATATTACTCAAGTGAAACTAAATGAAACACTATAAACTCACCTTCCCATGGTGTTGAATAGCTGTTGCAATACCACCACCATTAACTTCTGACAAGCTGCTGTCAGTGTAAAATGCAGCCTTCTGATGAGGATTTTCTCCATATCGAAGTGAACTCTTCAATGAAAGTGGCACCGTAAAGCTAGGTGGGAATTTATCTTCACAACAGAATTAAAATAACAGTAAGTTTTTTGGTATCAATAAAGATAATCGACATCATGTTGAGGCCATTTTTTTTTAATAAATATGAGAGTACCTCCTTCAGTCTGCTTCCACAACCACTCAGAAACTGCAGAATCATATGCAGCGACATGTTGGAAAGCTTTCCATGCAAGTTTCCTTCTAAATTGTTGGTCATCCTTGTTTCCTTTGAGAAATTCAAGAAGCAAAGGGTAGTCTTGAGAATCAACAACTACCAACACATCCTTGTGATTCTGTTTTAAAAAAATTTAAATAGAAGAAGTCCTGATTAGATATCATTGCATTTCTTATTAATTATAAATTCATATAGCACATAATTTGTCTTACAGTTGTAAATTAAAAACACCAACACAGACAATGACTATTTTCAGTTGGAATAATAACCTTTGCTGCAGCTCTTATCATTGTAGGGCCACCAATATCAATGTTCTCGATCCCATCATCAAATGTAACTCCATTGCTGGAAGTGACTTTTTCATAGAACGGATATAAATTAACTACCACCAATTCAAACGTACCTGTAATAATCAATTATAGAAACACAACTATTATTTAGCAGCTGATTTAATCTAGTTACATTGCATTTGATATCAAATATTAATTATGTAACTTACTGATACTGTGCTTTTCTAGAGCTTCCATGTGATGGCTTTGATCTCTTCTGGCAAGAATGCCTCCATGTACACTGGGATGTAAAGTTTTTACCCGACCATCAAGCTGCAAACGATGATAAAGTAAATAATTTCTAAGACTTACATGTACACCGATGAAATGTGTATTTACGATGCTATAGTGAATTTTACCATTTCAGGGAACTTGGTAAGTTCTTCTACTTTTGTTACCGAAATTCCAGCTTTTTCCAAAGCAGATGCAGTTCCTCCAGTTGACACAATTGTATATCTGCATATTCAAGTCACAGACTTCATAATTTTGACTTACAAAACTTAACTTCACATCTTTGAGCCGACAAATGTTGGTAAGCAAAGTTGTTAAAAAGATAACACGTACGGAGACAAAGACAACTGACAATCACATTTCTAATATTTAGAATTTAAACGCAAAATGTAATGAATATCATTAACAGAGGAAACGAATTCTATGAAAGGTATGAGAAGTGGTTCACCCCAATTCTTGAAGTCCAGTGGCAAGAAGATCCAAGTCCTTCTTGTCTGATAACGAAATCAAAGCATGCTTGCTTGCTGAAAATAAGATAACATAAGAATAAAATAAGTTGGGCGTAAAAATAACAAGTATGATCAACTAAGAAGTCCATTTAGTTGGCCTAGTATTCCTTTCTTACAAACCACCTTCTTATAAAGTTACTAAACCTAAATTCCAATGCTATTAAGACCGGACGTAACTGCCAATCGCCCATCACACCAGTCCATTTAGGGGTGCAAGCGTGAATTGGTAAAACTCTCTTGTTAATTTCATTGATTTGATTAAGCATATATAAAGTTAGGAAACTCAACTAATTAGGAGATATACAAGGAATAGATATACATGACAAATATAATACAAATCTAATCATCATCTAAAATAACCACTCGGTCAACTAGGGTTGACCCGAGGTCTTGACTTGCGTAGCTAATAGTAAGAACCAGACAAAGGTTAACTGGCTGGTCCCTGCGGTTCACCGGATTTTACACCGGCTCAACCACGATTCACCTGCTTTTGACAAAAAACATCATTTTTTTATATTTTTCTAAAATTCTATGAATATAACGATAAAATTACTCTTTTTTCTCGGCTTGTAACAAAATAACGATAAAAGCTTAGTTATTTCGTTCAATTAGTTTATGTTTGAATATATGCATTGGAATATTTATATTATTCACAAACGTCATCCATCCGTTTCTTAAACCGATTACTTACAATCGAACCTTTCAGTAATCCTGTTCACTCTCCTTGGAGGCTTGGATACCAAAAACATTGATAGTTCCATAATAAGCATTCAGTTTCATAAAATGTCTATTCCATTAATACACATGCACTAACTAAAGCGAATAATAACATATTAATAGCAGTTATTACCAGATGGAGAGGCGTTAGCAGCAGCCATGGTTTCAGCAGCTTCCGTCGTCGCCTTACTCCGATAGCAATTCAATCGTCGTGTGTAATTAATATTCTGTATCCAACAAATGTTTTATCGGTTACAGAAATAAGAAACTGATAGATTAAAGCGCAAGGGTTATGTAAAAACCTGCTGAAAGCAGAATTTGTTGTTTTTCAGAGAATCGGCGAACTGATAATCAGTTGAGGGGAAGTTGAAAGTGGTCGCCGGAGACGTACGGACGATAGCAGGGGTTGAGGTTGAGGAGGTGACGGTGGTGAACGGAGCTCTCAACCTCAGCATCTTCTCGTGAGGGTTTGGTTTTGTGTTTCAGAGTTATGGGTGGATCTATCTTAGTAGAGGAATGGTGGAAAAGCCCATTAAACATTTTGCTGCTGTCTTTATGTCTTGTGAATGTTATTATCCCTAGGCAGCCCAACAATCTTAAGCCCATCATAAGTCCAAATATCCACCGAAAACAAATTTGTATTCAAAATTAGGTTTGAGTATCATATGGTTTACTAGTTATAGTAAACTCGTGTATTACACAGGTTGAATAAATAAAATATTAAATATAATAAAAATTTAATAATTATAAAATGATATATTAAGATAAGATATGATTAAAATTATGTATAAGTAAGGACTATAAATAATAAAATAATGATATATACTTTTTAATCTTTTGTTTTTAAACTTTTTTTTTATTTTAAAAAAATTAAAAACTTTGTTTCAAAACAAACAATTTAAAAATATAATTTTTTAAAACTTAATTTTTATAACTCCTAATTTTAATTAATTTTTATTTTAAAAGTTTCTTAATTTATAAATATTTATTTATTTAGAAACAATATTAATAAAAAGATATATTTCTTAATTTATTATTTGTAATTAATGTAATATTAATAGGAGAGAGAAGCGGGAAAATTTGATGAGATGAAATGTGCTGGTGCCATGTGTCCATCATAGTTACTCTTTTATTAGAGTAGGTAGATAGATGTAATGAACGTAAAAAAAAAAATTTGATAACGACCGAAGAACATTGTTACCACTGTATAATTATTTTGTATTTATTTTTTCAATCTTCATAATCGAGTCACCACAACTCTATACATATATTTTGTATACATAACCACGTTAATATCACCGTTACAACAACCTTAACGAAACGCGTCACATCATGCATGCTTATTTTTTATTATATAAATATTAGATTTTATTAATGCTATACACACGTTATTTATATTTTTTAAATGCACTTTTAGTTAAAGAATATCTTTAGATGCAATACGTATGAGTGTGTACTAATGCTTGACCTAGCTTTTGTTTCACACATTGGTGAAACTAAATGCACTTTTAGTCAACTAGCACCATTCTTTTTATGGTTTTAAGAAAAAACTTAGAATACGCAAGAAATAGCATAGATTGTAGAATACTAGAATTAAAACCGAAATCTCTAATCAATTCTCATTTTCTATTACTAAATTGCTAATTAGTTCGACTAGTTATAGAAAAACATATTGGATATTTGTTGGTATAAGATTTGTTGAAGTTAACATTAGTTTTATCGATTGCAACCACGTGCGAGTAGCTTATAAGTAAAATGTTTTTTATTTTATAACCCGACCCAACGTTTGACCAACCCGAAAACTATAACATTTAGATTGTTAAAATACGGTATTTATAAAATAACGGCACTATAATCTTAATATCTTACACAAGTTTGGAGAGACACCAAATCACTTCGCGATTTAAAACGTATAATCTTACCTTATATTAAAATTGATAAGTGGAATGTTTTAAGGAGAAAGGAAAAAAACATGTGTGAAACCATTTTACAATCGTGGAAGGAAAGCAAACGAAAGAAGGCACGACGTTATCTAATTGTGACACACACAAACAACACAGCGACCGACCAATCCCGTCACTAAATCCAAAAATCCCCAATTCACACCCATTTTCATTCTTTCTTCCTAGTCATTTCATCATCATCATCATCATCATCATCATCATCATCATCCCCTTCATCTTCTTCTTCATCTTCCCCTCAACGCATGCAATCATTCAACCACCTGTTGTTAATCGATCAACCACTGCTTAATCCCTCCGCTTATCGGCGCTGGCCGTCGGTAGGCCGAGCCCCGAGTCACCCTCACCAATGACTCGGCGATGCTCTCATTGCAGCAACAACGGCCACAACTCCCGCACGTGCCCCGCACGCTCCGGTGGCCTCAAGCTCTTCGGCGTCAGACTCACCGACGGCTCCATCATGAAGAAGAGTGCCAGCATGGGGAATCTGTCATCCTCTCCTCCTGCAGTTTCGCCCAATCACAGCTCCCCTGCCACCTCTGACCCTATCGACGCTTACCTTTCCGACGATCCTATCAGCGCCTCTTGCTCCGATAAACGTCGTGCTGATCGGAGAAAAGGTTTGTTACATCACCGTTTAGGTTTTGGATGACGATTGGTTGTCGTAGGGTTAATTTGGTTTTTTCCTCTTATTGTTGATCTCAAGTGATTGGATGATAGTGGGTGATGATTCCTCTAGTTACAGTATGAATATGGAACTTTGATATCAAAATTGATGATAACTAGGGTGCTGATTGTTGATTTATCATATCATTTTTTTATATTATCTGAGAAGTGGTTGGTGTTATTGAGTGGATAGCTTTTCATTGATTGCCTTTGGCTTTGTTTTGATTTGATTATGTCTGTGACCTCAGTTATTTGTCTTTATGGTTTTCTTTAAAAGGGGAAGAACTGTTTGTAATGCTACACTACTGCAGTGTTTGGGATTAATGACATTAAAGACAGAAGTTAGCACTTGTGCCATGATATTATAGGACATCACTAGAATGTAGTTGACGCATTAATCTTGTGATGATTTGTCTTGTTTGTTTATCTGGACTCCAAACATATGACATATTCTGATAAGTTATTGACAAATAAGTTGTTAAGTCTCTAATAATTCTTTGATAAAAATGGGAGAAGTTACCTTTTCTTTCATAGATTAAGTATTGTAAATGCTAATATATTTACGCTAATCATCATCAAGATGTTATGCAAATTCATGAAGTTATTATATATAGTATTCATGTTTGACACTATTATCAATGGTCATGGGTTGGGCTGTACGGGTTGGATGATTGTTACATCTATTACTAGATCGATGAGTGCTTAGAGAAAGAACACAAACTTGGTTAATCATCTGATTACAGCTCCAAGCATGATTGGATATACATAGAGCTGGAGATGGTAACGATATCTATAGAAAAAGAATTTGGACTCGTATGACAAAAGTACTTGAATCCTCCGAAATATGTCAATTTTTTCAATTTGCAACATGTGCTTAAAGGCTAAGAGTGTGTGGAAAATTTCAAAACATAAAGGCCAAATGACAGAAGTTTTGGACATGGCAAAGATGAGTAGGGACAGAACTTTATGCCAATCTCAACATGCATACCTCTGTTTTTTTCCCTTTAATCAGAAATAATCTAATACGTTGAAGCTTGAAGCACCTTGATTTTGCTAATGCTGAAATCGTAGTATCAAAAAATTTGACACATGATATTTAGTTGTATTAAATACTTGCATTTTGATTTATTGCAGGTACACCCTGGACTGAGGAGGAACATAGGTTGTTCCTTCTCGGTCTCCAAAAATTGGGGAAAGGAGACTGGCGAGGCATAGCACGCACTTACGTCTTATCCAGAACTCCTACTCAAGTTGCTAGCCATGCCCAGAAATACTTTATAAGACAATGCAGTGCTACTAGAAGAAAAAGGCGTTCTAGCCTTTTTGACATGGCTCCAGATATGGTTTGTCTTGCTTCTTAGGGGATGTTTGGCATTAGGTTTTGAAAGTGATCATCTGATATTGCATTTTCAACTCATAGACAGTTTTTTTAAGTGGTTATCTGATTAGCGTCTGGATTATTTCAGGTTATCAACGGATTCAGATTATTTGATTATTTAGGGGTCATTTTACATGTCTAAAAAACCACAGTGCTTTTCAACAGCTACCCTTATTATTTTATACCATATAATCACTTTCGAAACATATAAACATCAGATGTTGCACTATATCCACACATGAAACAAAATGAATGATGAAATATGGATGTTTCACAGGCGGTAGAAGCACCAGAAGACCATCTCATGCTCCCTCCACCAGTGGCAGGTACTGATCATGCTGAAAACTCCAGCTGTTCATTAAAACTTTCTCTAAAACCCGATTCTGATCAATCCATGGAAGCTTCTCCAAGTGAAACAACAAAAGAAAACATCAAAGAAGAAACACCAAAAACAATAAACGACCTTCCACCTATCATACCCTCCTTTTATCCAGCTTACATACCAATTCCCTTCCCGGTTTGGCCCTCTCTTATGACCCAATTCGATGAACCAGCTAACAACGATACCAATATGAACCCTGATGCTTCACACCATCAGGTCCTGAGACCTATTCCAGTCCTCTCAAAAGAACCCATGAATTTAGATGAACTAGTTGGGATGTCAAAACAGTTGAGCTTAAAAGACCCGGAGCCTCATCATATCGAGCCATCACCATTGTCATTGAAATTACTGGCGGAACCCTTGAGGCAGTCAGCATTTCATGCCAGTGCTCCGGTGGTTGGTAGCGCCGGTGTAAACAAGGGTGACAAGGGCAGTGGTTTCCCTGCAGTTTGATTTGATGTGGTTAAAATTTGAGGTGGTGTGGTTGGTGGTATTTGTCTACTTGTGGTTAATGGCTGTGATGATGTTAGATTAGTGTGTTATGTTTTCTTTTGTTTTTCTAATATGTTTTATTCTTTAATTTATAATTTTATATGTATTAAACGGTCTGATAGGAAAATAATATCAAAGTGTTGTTTGTCAATAATCACCTTTTTGTTTTGTAATATAACTAGCATTTTGATTGATTTTTATAATTATGTAGTAAATTGTCCAACAACACGTCATTTGTAATATCCAGTTGTAGAAATGTAATGGACCCTCACCAGTTTAGCGTGACGGATTTGTTATTGAAGCGTGCCAGAATGGCAGAATCACACTCATTTTATACAAGAGGTTGATTGTTTAAATTATTTAAATCGCTAATAAAAGTAGATTACTAGCCATCCATCACACCTTAATAAAATCAAATAAGAATTAAGGAACGAAACTTAAAACACTTCGTAATTTGTATTGAACTCTATTTGCTTTATTAGTTCATCAGTATTTATAAGGTGAGTATGGATGGTTAAAACACAAAGCACCAGTGGTCTAGTGGTAGAATAGTACCCTGCCACGGTACAGACCCGGGTTCGATTCCCGGCTGGTGCATATTCGAGCAGTGATGTCTTATGCCTTCACTGGTGGTTGGGTCCATCAGGTTTGTCTGAACACAGCAGATGACAATTTAGGCTTTACTGAGCTCTATTTTTTTTTCTTTTCAAAAGAAATTTTGGCAGCCACATAATCGCAAAAATCAGACCAAACATATTCTGATGGACTGGTCATGATACATTGATTCATATTAGAATGCTATGTAACGAGACACAAAACACAAAAATCATATATTCTATTACTACCTTCATTAAAAAAAGATTAGACCATAATAAACTTAAAACCTCAACTTCATACACCCCATGTTTTTTTTTTTTTTTTTTTTTTGGTAACGGATCATATTACAAATAGTACTGTAAAGAATCAGATTGAAAAATGTGTTTCGTTGGTAAGAATTAGTTCCACCCCTACCGATATATAATCTAAACGAGATAGAGAAAGAATTTTGCTAAATGATGTATAGAATCAATGACTTTACATAAGCCATCTCATGATTGAAAGGAATTTCTTTATCCGGAGAGCTTTCATTTGCAGTATAAACCCTATCAACTACTTGTGTTCGAGGGGCTCCACCGTCAATGTAGAGTAATTCTGGGTAGCCGAAAGCTTCAACCACGTCATTGAAGTCGGAAGGAGATACAATTTAGAAACCTCGGAAGAGAATAGCGCCACTTTTGACGAGAAGAGACTCTAGCCATGCCTTTTGAGCTCTGATCGCATCTTTGAAAGCCGAGAGTCCTATTGCAGTCGAATCAGAACTAGCCGTCGGGGATAACACCGTAGGGAAAAGAACACCGTCGTCCCGACAATTTTGCTGAGACAGTTCTACTTGAAGGAAGGATTTTCCGGTGGCCATTCGGATTGTTTGTCAACTTTTGTTAGAAAACATTTTGAGGGTCATGCATGAAGTCTACTATAGTAAACTTTCTATTTTAATGTGATTTAAAAAATGTGACAAATATTTACTCAACTTAGATGTAACTATCAAGACGTCTTGTTTAGGTAAATAGACTTCAGCAAAGATTAAAATCAATTTCAAAATAAAGTTGTCAATTATAAGACCAAATGCAATCTAGTTTCTCATTTATTTAGTAAACTCGTGAATCCATTGTGAATACGGTGTATAATTTCCATGTAAAAGTAATAATAAACAAACGCAATTTGTGTTAAAAAAAGTAAAAAACCCAATTTTTTTAAGAGACAACCAAATATGACAAATAACTTAACTTAAAATTGAAACAAGATACAACCGACTTTTTAAGTAAATTCGTGAAAGTCTTTGTAAGTTACATGTTAATTAGTGAAACATAAAGCTATAAGAGACTCACAGTAGAGTATTTATATAATTGTGAGTGTCTCATGTATATTATAAAATTGTTGTAAGTAATTGTGATTACATTAGAAAGAAAATATTACGGTTTATCTGCATATTTTGAAGGATACTATTCACCGATATTAATTTTTTAATATTTTTTAAAATTGACTATGAGTAGATGATAAAAAATATAATGATAAATGTATAAAAAACATTGCTACTTGAAATAATAATAATAATTATTATTATTATTAGTATAATTATAAAAATAAAAATAAAAACTAATGTGAAAACTCTTTTAAAAAAAACTTTGACAATTTCAAAGGCTAATAAGTATGAATGACTTATCCGTGAACATAACCGGCCAGAAGGAAGTTATAAGATATATAATTCATGTTACACGTAACCCAGTACTAATTATCTAATTACAATTTATTAGCAATACGCATGTAGACATGTTATCAAATGTTTTTAAATTTTAATGTCTAGCTCTTTTAAATAGTAACTCCAAATGTAAAAGACATTTTTGTCATCAACTAGTAATCACATATTTGTCTGTATAATTACTTGAATCTGATTTTATAATTAACTGGATTAGGTTTGTATTTTATCAAAAAGTATTAAACATTTTTAAGATACCGGAATAAATATCTTCTAAAACCAACTTTTTATTTAAGGGAAAACCGTTAAAATAAACAATTGCCCACATAAAAAAATAAAATAAACATTAACCGGACTAGAATTTAGCTGGGTTTGACCGCGTTTTAAGTGGAGACAACAAAAAGTCCTTCTTGACTATAATTTAGGTCGGTCGAGTTCAATCGGTTTCCGGCGAGTTCAATCAAAACATGTTCAGCTTCACGTTTTAGTCAATAAATAGAATGACTAGACAGTAATAAGATGAAGCAATGTGGGGACCACCTATTCCAACTCCTTCATCTATCACAACAATGGCGTCCTTGGTATTCTTTTGTTTGATATTATTCTTAATTGTTCTTATAATTTTGCTCTTGTATTCTAATATTTTTGTTATCAATGCACCCAAGTGTGCATGATGAAGATACGTGTGATTCTCGCATGTGTTCACAAGATGTTAGCAGTGATGATGCCATAATTACCACAACAACAGATGTTGAAGACTTAACACATGAAGAGCATGAAAATAAAAGGCCTAGGAGATCAACTCGTAAGCCTAAGCGGTTCAATGACTAGATAACATATGCAGTTCATTACAATTTCCAATCTAGCTTCCCACTATTTACGACTGTTAAGGAGCTTTTTCGTTTGACTATGTTATTTGTGTTTCACTGCTTATGTTGTTTAATGTGTGCTTTCTTATCTTTAAATTGTAAATTTCATATTGTTTACCGAAATTTACTGTTTAATTTTCTTTGATACTTGTAATTTGGTATTACAATAAAAGATGTTTGTTTATAATGTACTCTGATAAAGTGATGTAATTACGACGTTGCGGTACCCGGCCACCGGACGGGTATAAAACTAGTTTTTAAGATACCGGAATAAATATCTTCTAAAACCAACTTTTTATTTAAGGGAAAACCGTTAAAATAAACAATTGCCCACATAAAAAAATAAAATAAACATTAACCGGACTAGAATTTAGCTGGGTTTGACCGCGTTTTAAGTGGAGACAACAAAAAGTCCTTCTTGACTATAATTTAGGTCGGTCGAGTTCAATCGGTTTCCGGCGAGTTCAATCAAAACATGTTCAGCTTCACGTTTTAGTCAATAAATAGAATGACTAGACAGTAATAAGAAGAAGGTGTTTGACACGCTACTATTAGTTAAAGCAGATAACACTAAACAAAAAATTACGAGTTGTAGTCAAAATTTCATTTGGTGATTTTCCCTTTATTTAATACATTTGACCTTATCAAGTGCACTTGATATACATGACACCTAAAATGTGTGATATACATAATGACAAACTAAAAGTCCACCACTACCTATACTTATACTTTAAAACAAATTACTATAGCACAATAAGCAACCATATTGTAATCGTTACTAACCCGGTCAAAAGTTGATCAACAATCCAAAATGGCCACCGGAATTTCCTTCCGGCAAGTAGAGCTGCCGGAGCAAAAGCCTCGGGACGACGGCGTTCTTTTCCCGACGGTGTTATCGCCACCCTCGACCATCGATCCCGCTGCAGTACACCTCTCTGTTTTCAAAGACGCCATCCGAGCTCATAAGCCATGGCTCGAGTCTCTTCTAGTCAAAAGTGGCGCGATTTTCTTTCGAGGTTTTCCTGTTATATCTCCATCCGACTTCAACGACGTCGTTGAAGCTTTCGGGTTCCCGGAACTGCCCTATGTCGGGGGCGGAGCCCCGCGAACACAAGTGGTAGATAGAGTTTACACAGCAAATGAAAGCCCTCTAGATAAAGAGATACCTTTCCATCATGAGATGGCCTATGTAAGTTATTTTATCATTTCATTAATATTGTTTATGTTAACTGTTAACGTCTTAACGATCAATCAATGATACAATATTATTATTATTACTAATCTTGATTAATTAAACTTTTATAATAGGTTCCGAATCCACCCACCAAGTTATTTTTCTTCTGCGAAGAAGAACCAGAAGCAGGGGGAGAAACTCCGATAGTTTTAAGTCATATCATATATGAGAAGATGAAACAGAGGCAACCGGATTTTGTTGCGAAACTGGAGGAGCATGGATTGAAGTATATAAAAATAGCGGGTGATGATGACGATTCGTCGTCATACACCGGTAGTGGCTGGAAGTCTACATATAAGACCGATGATAAAAGTATTGCGGAGGAAAGGTGTGTATCTTTTAATCTTAGTCAAATTAGATTCTAGAGTAAATTACTATGTTAGTCGTGTGGACTTAAATTGAAATGAACCCTAATATATTGGACTGTTAGCGTAATAAACAATTATCAGACTGAAATCATAATTTTCGTCAAAACACATATGCTAAAATAATAATTTACTCTAGATTCTAATAATTAAAATATTTGTTTATAGTAATTCATACTGATAATTTTAGCAATGATATTCCTAACTTTTACTTTTTTTACTTTAATTTTCATGAGCAATACTAATAGCATAATTATCATAGACTACAATTATTTTAATTTAATTTTCATTTGATTTCGCTTTAATGCTCTTCTATTTCATTCATAAAAATCTGAGTGAAAATTAAATGTAAATATTTAATGATTATACGGCTATGATTGTATTTATCAACAACGATGAAAGTCAGAATGTCTTAGGTGAAATTATCCGTCAAATTGTTGGTATGATCATTATCCATTAAATTGTTGGTATGAATTATTATTGTGATACAAGTATGTTTGATTCACAGGGCGGCAAAGCAGGGAACAAAGCTGGAATGGATGGGGAACACTGCGAAAATTATTACGAATCCGATGCCAGCGATCAAGTTTGACGAGGAGAGTGGCCAGAAAACATGGTTCAATAGTCTTGCGGTTACTTATAGTGGGCCTGCGGAGAAAACTGGCTCTCGGAATACTTCGGTGGAGTTGGGTAATGGCGAGCCTTTGGATGACGATGCCGTGAAGGAGTTTTTTGAAATCATGGAAGAAGAATGTGTTGCGATACCTTGGAAGAAAGGCGATGTTCTGCTGGTTAATAATTTGACGGTTCTTCATGGCCGACGACCACTAGTAAAGCCTCCCCGTCGCGTATTGGCTTCCCTGTGCAAGTGATAACGAAAAGTGGTTTTCGGATATGTTTTCTGTGTAATATATATGATCAAATGGATGTTTGTTTTGAAGTTTGAATAGGGTTTTAATACGTTGATTTCTCTCCGTTATTTTCTTAAACCTTATAACTTACAACACATGAAATAGTCTTCATATGTAGATAGATAACGATTAACGGCAACATTATGATATCCAATTAGTCAGCAGTGTGGATGTTTGAGCGAGTGCACGTTTGCAAAGCTACGTTACCACAAAACTGGGTAATAGCGACTGAATTTTACGATTTAGAAAAACAATCACAAGTAAGTGATTGAGTTACGATAGAATTTTAAAACGATGGCAGAAGTAGCAAGTGCATCTATTAGGATTAGGATCGCAAATCAATCTAATTTTATGATGGTTTCATTGTGTTAGTAAAATGGTTGTAAAGAAGGAAAACAATTAAAGCAAATCTAGAATTAGATATTCAAGAATTGCTGTTGTGAAGCGGTTGAAAAAGAATAAAACAAAATAAATCGAACGTTGGCTACTAACCAGTAGAACAAAGATATAAGACGAACAAAAAATTATTTAAAAAAGATTGGTCGCAACTTGTCGTAACAAGTAGAACATCAAATAAATTAAAATACGACGGTAACAATCTTTCATGGAGACCAACATTTTAGTTTCTAAAACAGGACGATTTTAATTCAAAAGAAGAAAGAAAGAAAGATAAAATCGAATTAAAATAATGTATGTTACACTTGAAAAGGTATCTAATAATATATTATTAACATATGTAACGAACGTAACTTTAATATCCAGTCCACCAGATACAACTGCCAAATGACCACGCACCGGAAGATTCTTTTGAGACGTAGAACTAGACATGTACAAGAAAAAAAAACCGGTTTACATATCAAAAAAAACAAAAATGGTTCGGTTTCCAACCCGAACTGCTTTGGGCAAAAAAAAAAAAAAAACTCTTTGTACACCTCTACTTAGAATTACCATAGCAAAAATAGTGTTGTCCCCCACAACTAACACCAATATTACTGTCGTCTTCTGATCTCAACAACGTCATATAAGCTTTTGGCTTCCCTGAATACATCTACATCAATGATAGCCCTCTGGATAAAGATTAAAGAATTCCTTTCCGTCACGAGATGACTCATGACTTACGTACGTTAATTCAACTGCTTTCTCAATAATTTCATCTTTCGGTTTAATTATCAATCAAGTCTTTGTAGGAGACAGGTGTAGTAGTGACTATCCTTTGAGATATCCTAGACTCTACTATTGTAGGATTATACAGTTTGGTTTCTTTGTTTTCAATTTATTAATAGAATCCAGACTTGCCGTCCAGCTTATTTTTATTTCCAGAAACTCGATTGAGGAGCATGAACTGACGTATAAAAATAATAGCCGATGAAGACTATCCGTCGTCATTCACCGGTAAAAGCTGCAAGTCAGCATACATGACAGATGACAAGAATGTTGCAGAAATAAGGTTTATGATTTTGCATCTAGCAAAACAAACATACACCACTTGCACACTATTCGGGCACGGGGCACATGACGAGTCGTACGAGTAATATGATCATACAGGCAATACGAAGCTTATACGAGGCCTTATGAGATGCCCATAGCGTTATACAGACTAGGGTTTTCAAAAAATGTTATACGGGTCGTATGATGGTTATGGTTATAATGTTGCACAAACCGTATGTGATGGATGTTTGCACAATCATACAAGTTGTATAAAGTGATGGAAGCAACCGACGTGACCACACACACCATTGACAAGGTCATATGGCCCCTACGAATGTATGATGATGCCACACATATATAGTAGGACCTTTTTTGCATAAGTTTTACGTTAATCCATTACAGTAGCTAAACATGGCTCACTATAATGTTGTATTGACAGGGCAGCAAAGCTGGGGACGAAGATGGAATGGAAGGGGAATGCTGTAAAAATCATAGCAGCACTGCCGGCCTTCCGATTGGGCAGAGAAAGTAAACGTAAAACATGGTATAATAATCTGGCATTAAGAGAAACTGGTCTGATACATATGTCGAGCTTGGAAACGGTGATTTGGTGTCTGACCTTGTGGTCAAAGACTGTTTGAATATCATGAAAGAAGAATGTGATGACATACCTTGGAAGAAAGGCGAAGTTATGCTTGTTAATAACTTGTATGGTCCTTCATGACCGACAGCCGCTACTAAAGCCACATCGCCAAACACTAGCATCGCTTTGCAAGTGACGGAAACAGGAGTGTATTCTTCCTCCTGCGGCCTGCTGGTACATGACAAGTACTATATGACTCGAATAATAAGTTTTAGATATCAGGCTACTTGTTGGTACATTACAAGCACTATTAACCATAAGCCCAATGCATGATACTCTGCTTCATGTTGCATCTTTATATTACAAGAAAAACCCAGTAATAAACTTGTCAAAAACCCAACGTTATAAATAAACAAATATGTGTACGTATAAAATCAAAATGACACTATAGCAAACCATCTATGCAACTATTTACACACTGCATGCAGTGTGACAGTGAAAACTGAGAATAGATCCACCTCATCAATTCAAGAATGGAGATTGTAGAGAAGGATGACCCCATGGAAAAGTGGTGCCTGATGAACCTATCGACCTTGAACTAGGCCACTAAACACTTGGCTGTTACCAGCAAGAGTAGCTTCCCACTCAACCGATGATAAAAGAATATGTGAAAGTGAAATAACAATT
The DNA here is from genome assembly GCA_025506415.1 of Flaveria robusta. Taxonomy (NCBI): domain Eukaryota; kingdom Viridiplantae; phylum Streptophyta; class Magnoliopsida; order Asterales; family Asteraceae; genus Flaveria; species Flaveria robusta. Next base: position 18,442,427 of record CM046459.1, on the reverse strand, counting down.
TGCTTCATGTCTGGTCTCAAGATTGGGTCGTCCTCAACACATTGTTTTGCCAGCGTGGCCATCTGCAAATGCAAATAATAATTAATAATCAGGTGGGTGTATTCAAAACTGTAAAGTACTAGAGTTAGAATCATATGATTTGGTACCTTGAAAACACAATCATGAGGGAATAGATCCAATAGATTAGGATCAATGTGGTCTTTTAAGCCTGACATACTCATAGAATCGGGTGAGTGCTTAAGTGCTGCCAACATCTGTAATTATTCACAACAAATTTTCAAGATTTGAAAAAAGAACTTGAAAATTTAACAAATACAAAATTTTGAATTTGCAGAAATCGACTTACAATGGATGCTAATGAGCGCCTCTCAGAGTTTTTCTTCACAACAGCTTCAGTTCGGGTAATGGCTTCTTTTCCGGATATCAATTCAAAAAGAACAACACCAAATGCATATACATCACTTTTTGTTGTAGCTAACCCATCCCTGAGGTATCTGTGATAACAGCGCAAATTATATATCAGTTATAAAAATGAATTAATTTGAGATGAAAACAAGTATATAGGGTTTTTAACATAATACAGCAAAGATACAAGCATCAATTCCTGATTCTAACAACCAACAACCAAAATTATCACAACTGGCAACCATGGTTCAAAATTTTATAGAAATAGAACATCTTGCCTCATTGCCTGACAACACACCAGTTTAGCAGGTCATTTTGCCTTTATATGTATTTTTTTTTTTTTTCTGTTTTTCAGTATTCATAAAAATTTACTGCTTATCATTACTTAAAATTAAAATCTAAAAAAAATAAGCAGGAAAAGACAAAAATTACCTGCTAAACTGTTTAGTAGGTAAAAATTTGTTATTTTGCAAAAAAGAAACTCAAAGTTAGTTGCTATTTTTGGTAGTTTGCTAGAATCAGAAATTAGTGTGTAATGTATTGCTAAGCAATTTGCAAAAAGCCATTTATATAAAGTTATTAACTTACTCTGGAGCTAAATAACCAAAAGTTCCAACCACTCTTGTAGTTGAAGCTTCTCCATCATTAGTTATTCCAACGAGTTTTGCCAACCCAAAATCTGAAATCTGTTTGATGAAAGGGTGTTCATATGTGCTGAATGACAGATAATAAAATTTATTCTTGTAAGGTAAGTAAGATAGATAGATACCTTGGCTTTGAAGGCACCATCAAGTAATATGTTGCTTGTTTTAATATCTCTATGAACATAATGAGGCTTAGTGTGCTCGTGTATGTATTCCAGGCCCCTTGCGGTGTCTAATGCAATTTGAACCCTCATAATCCAAGACAATGTAGGATGACCTACACGATATCAGGCATTTTTATTCATTCCTTTCATCTCTTAACGTTTTGTAGGATAATAGTATGTCAAAATTGCAATATTACCCTTGTTTTGAGGATCATGTAAGTGACTTCCAAGTGAACCTTTTTGAGCATATTCATAAATGAGGAAAAGCTCATCATCACTAGCTGCATAACCAATAAGTTCTACCTTGACAATAAAAAAACCAAACAGAGTCAATATATGAAAGAACTAAAACTAAAAAAACTGGTAGTGAGTTATGAAATTTAAATAGTGATATAAAAATTGAGATTCAAAATTCTTACCAAATTTGTATGATGAACCTTGCACAAAAGTTTCATTTCTGCTATGAATTCTTTAGTTTTAGTTGCAGTCATCCTTTTGACAGCAACTTCCTGGAAAAAAATAAAGAATGTGGCAGTAAGATTGAGCTGGAGGTAATTGCTTCAGTTACATGGAAAAAAATTTGGGGTGCGTTGTTGCCACATCACATTCACCTACAAATGGGTTGATTTGGGTAATGTTATAGATTAAACGAGTCAAATTGGTCAAAAAGGGTCGACAGTTGCTACTCCAATGCTAACAACCTACCGAGTTGCTTTAATTAGAAAAAGTTGGATTCTTGTTGGCAAATCAAGCCTTTAAATCATAATTAATGCATAATTACGTGTAAAAGTGAACATAAAGTGTTTGATTAGGCCCGCACTAAAAAGTTAGCTATTTGATCTCAAAAAATGTAATGACCCGTTATCCAAACCAGCCATTTTGCCATCAACAGAGAAAGGGAAAAGATCAAACAGCAAACCTGCTCACGAAGTAAACCATAATACACAGAACCATATGTCCCATGACCTAAAAGATTGGCCTCAGAGAAACCATCCGTACATGAAAAGATATCTTCATATAAAAACACAACAGGTTTCTCTACATCAAACACATCTGTCCCAATAACTGCAATAACAAAATGAAAACAGCAAATGACTTCAAAAATCATGCTTACAGCTACCACATAAAAGCTTAGTATAACATAACCCAAGTCAAAACCTTTTGGGATGTTGGTATGACGGTCGCTAGATTCCTCAATAGTTTGCTCCCAATCATCAGTTTTGCAGCAGTGTCTCCCTGAGCCACACCAGAAGCTTGATGTTCTCAATATATGAAACTTATGAGAAACATGTTCATTCTCAGGATCCTTCAAATGATTCCTTTGGGCATCCCGGAAACAAATTGATGATCTTGCACACACAAAAACTGCTACAACTGCTATGCTCAGAACAAAACCAACACATAAACCCCCTATGATCCACCAATGTTTTGAATCACCCTTATGATTGCTCTCCCCTTCTACAAAACAAACCATTACAGTGTTAATCAATCCGTCTCTCGCAAGGTGTTCAAAAGGCTCATAAGCAGGAAACAAATAGACAGCTTAGTAGCTTACCTACAACAATGGCATCTGAAGATGGTGATGGAGCAGGTGCAGGGGGGGAGTTATTCTGTACAGGATATGGCTCACCAGGAACTACAAGATCAAAACAAGATTATAACGAACTGTACTATGCTAGAGATCGTAAAGTCATAAACCAATGAAATCAATTCAACTATAAAGAAGTTAACGAAAGCAACATAAAGCCATCGTTGATTAAATTACGTTAAATAACTAATCAACAACAAACCTGAATTCAAAGGTATGTAATAAAGTACTCCAACAGTAACATTATCGGGATTATCAATCCCATTAACATCCTCAATGCTATCCATACTAACACCAAATCTACTGGCTAAAGACTCAATGCTATCCCCATCCTTCATCACATAACTCATCAAGTAATTCCACAATCCACTCGAACAACCACAAAACAACTGCAACGACACCACCGCCCCTGTTCTCGCAGGCCGGGAGAAATTCGAGAGGTACGCAAGCCCTCCGTAAGCATCAACCACCATATCGTACACAGATCCCCCTGTTTTCCTCACCGTGTATGTAGTATTCGTCAAGTAGTTATGCACCGGCGAATTGGAGCACGAACAGTTCTTCCGAACAAACACGTAGTTACGGCCGTTACCTTCAACTGTGAGATCGTGAGGCAAGACGTCGAACATGCTCATGATCACATCTAGGGTTTGGTTAGGGGATGGAGCGAAAGCTAAGAAGGAGGTGCATAATCGAGATGTTTCGGTGCAGTTTAATGGTGTAGGGTATGCAGAACATTGCAATTGCGAAACGAAACTGAACAGTAGGAGAAATTTGAGCATATGGAAGCATTTTTGAATTGAGGAATCCATTGTTGAACGATCGCGAGGGTCTGTAAGTGATGAATTTGAGGGAAATTGCAGGTGTTAGTTAACGATTGATGAAATTGAAAGGTGTTTGTAGCATTAGAGATGAAAAGATTCAGTTGTTTAGGGTTTTGGTGGAGTAATCTGTGAGCAAAAGATGAAGAAGGAGGAGGAGAATGAGTGTGCTTTTTTGAGTGCTTGAAGACTATAAAAACTGATGATATCGACGGCTCGTATGAACAGTAAAAAGCGGAAAGATAACAGTACTTGTTACATGTTTTTTTTTTTCTTTTTTTTTTTTATGGGGGCACATGTTATGTGTATTTTTGGTTTGTGTCAAGACAAATCTAAGAAAATAAAAAAAATAAAGATCTACTATATAGTACATCATCTCATATGTTATATATGTTATAATGGGTTTATCAGTAGTATGTTACGTCACATATTCTTTTTGTAATATTTAACTATAATATGATTCATATGATTTGTTTGATATGTTTTAATAGTACGTGATTGGTGTGTGAATAATATGTCTCTCAAAAATAGATATGCGCTTACGGTTTATATTTAAGGACATTACATATTAATATATATGTAAAGTGAATTTTCAATAAAATGATCTTTTATAACAAGTTATTACATTCGCATGTTAATGTTTTCTCATATATATGATTTTATACGTAGATTTGTTCTGGAATGTATCAAACTTGATTTTTAAAAACAGATAAAACTAAATTAGCAAAAACGGTAGTCTGAATGATGTTCTTTACTCTGTCATATTGATAGAGTATACATAGCTCACAAGTAACTATTTAATGTAAATCTTATTTTATGTATCTATTTAATTATTTATTTTTGAGAACCACAGTCACTTTTTGGGTTTTACGTATATCTGATACACAGCAAACACATAATTACATCATGTATAAAACCGTAAATTAAATGTACGTTTTTATTTTTAATGTTGTGAATACAAATAAAATATTAAAAAAATTGGAATAATGGATAATGATTATACACATGGAAGGTGGTGGTCCACCAGGAGGGAACATGAACGCAAGATTGCATGTGTATCGACTAAAAAATACAAATAAAGGTGGCAACAATGGTATCCCATCTTCTAATGATTATATGCTTGTATACTCTATAGTTTATACATGCAACTTTCAACCTATTTTTAACTTTATAGAGTAACTTAATTTAGAGATCACACATGGCGTCATAAAGACACCGTTATTTTACAAGCTTTTCTAAGCTAAATAATATATTATATGGTTACAAATTACAATACCAGAATATGCAATTGTTTTGACCGTATTTTCACAAAGATACAAAAGCTATTAATGTGATAATATTCGATTATGACTATTCATTGGCTCTAAACCAAACAAAAACCAAAATATATTCTCTTTATATATAAAACTTGATCTTTTTGAAAATTTGTGTTGCTTTTAAGAAATCGAAAGAAAATAAAAATAAAAATTTTTGAACATTTTTGTTGTAATCATAAAATATGAACCATAAGCTATTTAATACGCTACCTTTTCAAGAATAAAACATGAGCATAACCGTTTTAATGTATTATAGATGCAGTTAAATGGCGGTATGTGGTTATCTTCTTTTGATGAACTTATATTTTCACAAAGGAGAAAAAGGACAGTAAGAAACGACATCAAAATGGAAGGAACAAAATGCAAATAGAGAAAAAACACGCGCATTGAGTAACATATACTACATGCATCGGTTTTACAGTACTCACCGCAATTTTACCAAGGATCATCTATATTACTATGATAAAAGGAAACTTTTCATGTGGTGCAAGTGACCCTTATGAGAATCATATAGACCCGTATATGACAAATGAGCTTTTATTTAAGATAAAATTAGAAAACATAAAATTATCCATGATGATTTAATAGTGAAGACGTACAACATACGAAGATTTGAGATTGATACCGTTCACATGTGCCTTGAGTATTATTTAAATAACAAGTTGTTTCAATATCTTTTCCGAGAGCTCTATAATCCACATAGTAGCAAGTGCACCAAACAAGAAAATGACATAAAAAACCAAAGTAGTGGTTAGAAATTGAAAGGTTTCCAAGCTTGCAAACATTATTTCATAGTGATCATTTGTCCATTTGTAGATAGGAAGTAAAAGAAATATTCGGTTCATAAGTAATGTTCTGTATCGAACACCATCAACGTGTTTTGACTTTTTAGTGCATCGATTGTGAATGAAAGAAGAATTTCATGGTTAAACGTACTTGTATGGCAACAATCTTAAAAAGCCCAATCAATAAAAAAACAAATCTATGAGCTATTCGTTAGTAAAAGAGACAATATATATGATATGAGAAGCAGGATGTTACAATTAACTAGTCAAGTTAATTAAGACGAGCTCGTGCTCGGTTTGGCTTGAAATTCAAATCAAGTTGAAAACATGAGGTCAAGATTGGTTTGATTTTTATAAAACTCAAACTTAATTTCTACAAAAGAGTATAATTATATAACTTGTTAAAAAAACTCAAAATAATGTGAGGCTAACTCGTTTGGGTTTTAATAGAAGCTTTGTTTTAATGTGAAGGTATTGGATTTAAGTCAGAAATATTGTAATTGGTTTGGAATAATATAAAGTTAGATTTTCCACTCTAGTTTCTTGCTAGAGTGTTTTGAGATATATATTTAAGTTTGTTTGCTGGAAAATAAAAAGATAGATTTTCCATTATAATGTTTTTTATAAAAATCAAACTTATAGATGTTATTTCTTTTATTATTTTGTTGCGGGACCCGCAAGTGGGCTGGATACATCTGTAAAAGCATAATTAATAACCTAACCGCCCAAGCCCAAGGAAAGCCGCTACTGTCCCTCCCTTATTTAACATTTATTCCTTATTATAGGCAAAAAGGATTCACGCATACAATATTTTTATTTTTTAGGCAACCCATATTATTGATTTTAGTTAAAGTAACAAATTCGGTGTTTATTAATGCATATATATAAAATAATAAAATGCATATTCAATAGAAAGTTTGATTGTAAACACATGTATAAGTTTATGATGATTTAATTAAGATGGTACACTACATTAATTCGGTCCACTAGTACAATAATGTTTATGATTTCTTATCATATTTGTAAATTGTAAGAAAATGGGTACGGCGGGAATCGATTGTTCTATATGTTCATTGGTCAACAAGTTAAATTGTTGTTAATATAATAGAAGATCTTTTAAATCAACCGATTGGCCTTTTTTAATTGACTAATTCAAGACTTTCAAGATCAAATCATCTTTAAATCTTGAAGATCATATATTAAGATCGAGAAATAATCGCACGATGCTATATGTGCAATTGTACGTTATTTGATAAATATATTTAAAACTAGTCACAATAAAAATCACAACGAAAATGTATCGGCATTGCGACGCTAAAAATAACGTAGAAAATGTATGGGGAAGAAAGCAGTCAATGTTGACAGCAAATCTATATGCAACGAATTTGTATTCATTTTGAATCATTGTTATTTTACGTTGTAAAATTGAATTAAAAATAGACGTAAAAACGTTGTAGTACACATGTGAAAAGTCAAATATTAAAAACAATAACTAAGTCGATCTAGAACCCGTACGTTGCGACAGAGCCGTTAAACGGGAAAAAGTAGGCGTAATAATATTAAATCGCGTTCGCACGTTACAGCATGTTAACTCTCAAAATTTAGACCGAACTGTAAACCAAAAGTTTATAAAATATGAAAAGTATAGGAGAGCAAAATTGAAGGTGAAAATTTTTAGAGGTTAATTTGTAAAAAATGAAAAAGTATTGAGTTTTAAAAATAAAAATTAAAAAAAAAAGATAACAAAAAATATGTACAACTTTTAAAGTTCCTGGTATAACAATTGATGCAACCTTAAATTGATAACTAGTAATGTATAAATATTCAACAGTGTCTTAACACATATATATTAAGATTATAAATTTAATCCGAAAACTTGTGTAATCGACAAATAAGTATTTTTAGATTTTGGGAGTATCAATCTATTTTAATAAATGATTACATGTGGTGACACATGTCATCACCAGATTTCAACTCACAAAAACTTTACCGCCTAAACTTTCTTTAACAAAATTTTCACAAATCATGCAATATTTCTTACTTGAAGTTTTTTATTTTATTTTATTTTTTTTTGAATAACAAGTGTGAAGTTTTTATTTTTTTAACTACCTCAATCACGCAACCATTTTTAGGGATCTTGAATCCGTGATATCAATCATCTCAAAACTTATTTAACCCTTTAAATCTTATGATCACAAATCCTTATTTTTATATAATCAATTTAAAATAAAAATAATAGAGTTTAAATATTTTTGTTTACGTATTTGAATTACATATTTATAACTTTTAACCCGTGTAATACACGGGCTAATAACCTAGTTATGCATATAACTTTGTAACTTCAGATTTTTAGTTAAACAAAAATTCATATTATTGAAACAATAAGATTTGATGAGCCTTTGGTCAATGGACTTGTCATGCCGAAAAAGGTTGAGTGCCAACAACGGCCAGCCAAGGGGGACCATCATCTCTAGCGACGATATGAGTATGAGTCAAACTATACTCTTCTAACCAGGCACCAAACTAGAGGTGGGTATGTATCACCTCCTCATACACCATGACATGTGTGGGGAGTAGATTGAGATGAATCAGTTTCCAAACCATTTCAATAGGAAAAGCAAGTTCATTGATCAGACGATGCCTCGTTGGAGGCGTAAGGCGGTAAGGTCATGATAAATCTTGTGTCTAGAGTGCATTGTTGCCTATATACTCTAAGGGAGGGAACTTCTAGCTCCAATAACATCATTAAATTAAAATTACAAAAAAATTTAACACGAGAGCCTCAAAAGAGAATTGCCATTTTTGTGGTGAAGATCCTTGATTATCTAGCTCTTGGAAAATGTCTCTAAGTTCGGTTACGAGTTAATAGAATAGACACACGACCGAACATTTTTGAGTGAACCATATAAGCCCAGTGAAATCCGGACCAAAACTAGTGAAGGAAACAATGATGCTTTCATCCTCCTTTTGCTAGAAGTTTGTTTTTTAGGATGACTGGTTGAATCAGAGGACCGTCGGAGCTCTCAGTATCATAGTCATTGTGGTTCTAAACATTGATATGCGTAATTAACAAAACAGTGTGCTAGAAGTTCGTTTTTTAGGATGACTGGTTGAACCAGAGGACCGTCGGAGCTCTCAGTATCATAGTCATTGTGGTTCTAAACATTGATGTACGTAATTAACAAAACAGTGTAATACTCTAATTTTTTGTAATGGGGGCATTTTATTGATTTGTATTGTTGTAGACGAAGGAAATCCAAATTGAAAATACACAAATTCTGTGTAAACCCTACCAAAAACCCATTGGAAAGTGGAAACCAATTTAGCCTGCTTATTTTGAGGGCTTTGAGCCTGGTAGTTTAATGGGTCAATTCAAGGGTGGGCCGTGGGCGTAAAATTAAGTAATGGGCTCAATGGACTGAGCCTTTTAACGTAGGCTAGTTCAACTGTTCAAGTACTCATTTATATGTTAAGTTTCGTGATACTAATGGACTAATGATGACTATACCCGATCCACTTGTTTCAATTAAATTATTGAGTGTTTAGTTAAAATGTTATTTAAGTGTTATGTAGATAAAATCATTTTACTTAAGCCATTTTAAATCAAATTTAGTGATTAACTAATTTTTGAAGCCTGTTAATACAATAGTGTAGGAAAAGTTGTGTTTGGAGTCCGTTAAGGGTTTACGCCTCATAAGTTTAAAGCCCCCTTTAACTATCATGTTGTGGTGTTTGAAGCCCCAGTTATGTTTATGTTATCATTATTAACGCCTTCTCCTTGTCCAGTACGTATGGTCTTATTAATTTCCCCATGCTATTCATCAATTTTTAATGTTTTTATGGTAAAGAGCAATTTAATAGCACGAATATTACTATTTGGTGTTTTTTAAACAAATTTAAGTGATTTGGTTTTATATAATATTTTGATTTAATTATGTTAAATAGTTACACCTAAATACCTAATGATGGTATATGGTAAATATGTCATAAATTGTAATGAAATTTGTTGTTTTCATGTTGGTTTGCCAAGAGCTATGGATTCCGGCAAGGATTCTGGTGGTGTGGTTGTCGATCTCCTACATCAGTGATGGTTTTCTTCTTTCCGGTCACACTGGGGTTTTTCACAAACATTGATTCTAGGTCAAACTGAAACCCTATATAATTCACTGTGGTGACCAACCAAAGTAAATCTATAGATTCTAATAAACCAAAGTTTCTAAAGCCACATGTCATGTTTTTAACCTATCTTTTTGCCACTTATCATTTTTTTAAACATTATCATCTCATTTTCCCTCCAAAAGGGTATTGTAGTAATTTAAACATTAAAACTAATTTATCTCTCTTATTAAAAATCAATTTTATTAATTACAATATTTCTCTCTCTCATTTAAGCTTTTTAAAATCAATGTATCTTTTTAAAGTTATAAGAAAATAAAAAATCACATTTTTTTTAATTAAAATAGAACTAATAATATAAAATTTTTATATTATATGAAATTTTCAAAAACATTAAACTTTTTTGAAACAAAATATTTTAAATCCGGCCTTTTTTTTAAAAAATATAAAAATGTGAACTTTATTAAAAACTATCTTATTAAAACAACCAGAATAATTACAAACCAGAGTTTTTAATAAACAAGATTTTTATAAAAATAAATTCTTTTATAAAAGAATCTTAATACGAATGTTTAAAAACGAAACTATTTAGATAAGAGAGTTAAAAAATAATATAATTGTTTTATTTTCTTGAACTATTATATATATAAAATTCATATCTTATATTAAAATATCGTACTGTAAATCTTTGTGTTTATTACTAACTATAATCCGTTTAATAAATGGGTTTCTAGCCTATCTATTTATATATCTATCTGTTTGTTTGTATATCAATCTATCTATAATAAGGAAAAATAAGATAATACGTGACGCAACGGTAAGCCTTATCATACTAACTTTCTCTTTTGTCTTTATTATAAAAACTAATATTGAATACTAATAATATTACTCATACTATTTTCAAATTAAAAAAATATATTTTATAAGTTGAAAATCTATTTATTTTAAATTAAAAACACACTTTTTAAAAACAAAAAAGCAACGAACTTTTTAAAAAATCATTTTACTTAAAACAAAATATTTACAAACCATAAATTTTTTATAAAACAAAAATTTAAGAAATATATATTGTTATTTATTTACTTAAAGTAGCTATTTATAAGTAATTATAATAATATTTTATCTTTAAGCATAGTTTTATAATTCATAAATTTTTTTTACTAATTATTTAATAATTTATATATTCAACCCGTGTAATACACGGGGTACTAACCTAGTTTTATATATAATGGCCTTTTTGCTTTTTATTGTTTTATGATTAGTTAATTACCGAAGGTGTATAATATAAAACTAATGCTCTTAAAGAACTTGACATGTTTTCAATATATTTACTAAAAAAATACATACAATAAAATATTAAATAATAAAAGTTAAGTTTATTTAGAAAGCATAGAAGATATCTTTTTTAAGAATATAATAATAATAGTTTAAGAATGTAGGTTATGTTTTAATTTATATACTAAAGAATATGGAAAATATGTAGTTTAATATTTAATTGAACTTTGGATTTGGTTGAGAATAAAGATTAGACAAAGTGGATGTAAAATTTGACCTAAGCGATTGCAGTTTGATTCAATTTTCATTTAAAAATGGTGCAAAATGAAGTGGCAGTCAACTGAATGAAGAGAATGGATGATATTATGATAACTGTCTTTAATATTTTATCATGATAAAGATCACATTATTATTGATGAACATTAGATTATAATCTTATTTTTATTATTACTAAACTATTTCTCAAATATTTAATACGAACGTCATTTTGTCAAATTATAGTCATTAATATTATGGGCATTTGCATATTTTCATTCTTAAAGTTACTAGTTACATATTTAGTGAAGTTAAAAAATCAATTATATATTTCCCTTATGTAAAACATATATATTACATATTTATCAATTTTATTGTAATTATTTATTGAATGATTATTTTACTCGTATTTTCACTAAAGTACTTTTACACCTTACACTTTTAAGACAATCAATTACATATCGTTTAAAACTTTTTCAAAACAGTAATTATCGATAATCAAAGTTATATATCCAAACACAAAACATAATTGTTTAAAATTTGTCAAAATTTTAAATAATTATAATAATAAAACATTAATATATAAAAATCCCTTAGTAAAAACAAGGTAAAATAAACATTTAATAGGTTAATTTTAATTAAATAGATAAATATGTAATAACTATGTTTTAAAAGGGGAAATATGTAATTGATTTTTTAACTTGAAGAAAAATGTAATTTATGATCTTAAAAAGGGAAAAGATGTAAAAATCTCTTAATATTAAGTTACTAGTTATTTCTCATTTGTTTAACACTGTGATCACCATAAAACAATTGTCTACTAGCCAAAATAAATATTATTTTGTAAATATGTAGGGGAAATTGTTAGTAAAAATAGATCAGAACGCAAACCATAAACTATAAATTATATATCTTATTCGTAAAGTATTTATTTTATGTAGTAAAAATAAATTTTCAACTTATTTTCTTATTATGAGAAAAGTTAAGAATACACGATACTCCTGTTTCAAGATATATTGATATTCTTTTCCCTATTTTAGTCTTATAGTACAGGAATTAAGAGTACTAATTAATTAAGCTTAATTTCAAGAACCCTAATCATAACCATCTCAAAAAAGATATTCTATTATTGACTTCTAAAAGTTTTTTCTTGTTTTTCCTGGAAGCCAACCCTACTTTAAAGGGTGCATTGCATCTGTTCATTATCACCTATAAAATAAGATTGTAAAGGAATTTCACATATAAAGTTCGAAAAAAACAATTATTTATCCAATATAAAGTAACTAAATTAACAAGTTGCTAACATCATGCTTATCATCATATGCTTGTATCTTAATGATTATACTTGACAAAGTGATTAGTAAAGTAAGATCTTTCTCTTAATGACCAAAGGAAGTCTTAATGATTAACTGAAGACCCACAAGACCAGGCTAAGGTTTAATATTTTTGACAACAACTTAGCACGCGCGACGTGGCAAATGAATATTGTTTGATAAAAGTATATAAATAATCGTTAGATAGATAATTTTTTGATACTTTTTTAAAATTTTATATTGTTTGATTAAAAAGAGTTAGATTGAAATTAAAAGTGTCCAGAAAATTCGAACAATGGACCTATAACAAAAACACATTAAAAAAAATGAAGCAAGCCAAATAGCCAATGCATTAGGCAATGACCGATCGTTAGGTTTTCCTTTTTTGGTAATAGAAGTTTTTGGTTTGGATTTAATTAGCCAAGAAACCAACACAAATGTGTCAACAGTCACCCCACCTAATATACAATTATTTTTATGATCCTTAACATTAACATTTTACTTACCTATAAAATATGATAAAATAGACTTTAGAATCAAACATTTATAAAAACAATGGTTATGGAGTTTATAATAAAATGATATGAAATGAAACAGGATAAAAATATAACTATAGTCAATTCTTATTTTGTAAAGGTAGGCATGAAGAATGTGACAACACTTTATGGGTGGATATGGGATGAGTCATGAGCACACACTTGTTGTATATATGCTGTTGAAAACGTGGATTTAATTCAGATCACACAACTAAAGAAGTGTGAAAATACTAGCCGCCTGTCTTACAAAATAATAACATTAACTCATGTCCTCGTGTGTTATATTAAACATCATCTACATGTTTTTTTTTCCGAAAGAGAAATGAATACTATAAATCCGATCACCAGGGTAAACCCATTGGTTAAAGGCCGCCCACGTAGACGACATTGGTGGCCCGGCCCGCCATCATTACAGCGGAAACCCACCACCCAAAAACTCCATGTTGTAAAACCCGACACTTGAAGCATATTGCACAAATTGGGATTCAAACCCATAATATCCATATTAAAAAGTCATGAAATGCCTCATTTCAAAACAATTAATTTAAGGATTTCTTGACAATATTATTGAATTGAATGCTTAACAAAAAATGTTAATTTATGTAGACTAATACATGTATTTTAATAAACAAGTTACACAATATAAATTATTTAACACAACTAAATGTAACCAATAACATGAATGATATGATAAATTTAATACGATTTAATAAAAATAACATAATAAAGTGAATAACATGACACAAAACGTTTAAACAGTTATTGACATGACTCACTACACATGATCAAGAAACATGAGACATGGTTATCATGATAAAATAAAAATTATAAAAAAAAACTAGCATACATATATAATTATAATATAATAAAGCCATAAAACTATGTCATTGAAATACCCATAAGCGTGTTGTCATGACGTATTAACCAATAACAATATAAGTTACATGTCTTATATGTAGCTAAGTAATAATGTTGTGTTGAAAAATTATGTCATATTTGACTAGCTCTACTTAATGAGTAATCGAATACATAACAGGAATAAAATCTAAAACAGAACGCATATATGCATATTTACGAAAAACTTACGAGATAAGAAATGCTAAAATTCAACCAAAATATACTCCATTAGCATTCATAAATTCAAACATATAACTTAGAGGAGTTATTTCAACTTACTTATAAATAATTTATTTAACATTAAACATAAATTGATAACATTTGTTTAAAACGATTAAACAGAATAAAACTAACGTCTTTAACTAAAATTGAGAAAAGTTAACTGATTTAAACAGATTAAGTTGGTCTAAAATATCTAAAATATATTTAAATGCGTACAGAGATTATGCCATGTGATAATGTTAGAACTTAAAACTTAAAAGCGATCCACAAGAATCATGATAGTTTGAGGGCCCAGCACTCAACACTAGTGCGTTTTGTGGATCAATAATCCAATCCACCTACTTTCTTTTATTACGTGGATAATAATTATTATCTCGAATATCATTTCAATTTTGGTCGGTAGGAGAGCTCCTATTAGCAAGTAGAAACCGAGTATATAACTTGTTTGGTTAAGTACTTTGAATCGTTTTAGTAGGAACCGCGTATACAACTGGTTTGGTTAAGTACTTTTGGATTGTTTTTATTCGGTCTCGGTTATACTATGTATTTATTGAACCGATTAATAGTATCAGTGATTAGTGGTTGAATCAGATTTTTTAAATTTTATGTATTTATTTCTAATTTCTCAAGTACTGATATTTTTACTATTTTAGGCTTTATATTTTGTTAATTTCAGACGCTATATTGTCAAATTATGTGTTATTTTGAAAATATTATTTTGTTAAGATGGTAATTCATATCAAGATATGAAATAGATTTATATTTTCTTTTTAATTATGCGTATGAGTGAGTATTGATTTCAAATTTATTTATGCCATTGACTGTTTATAAAACTAAGGCAACGAGTCAACTAAAAAGGCAATCGACTAGATGAGTAGTACGCTAATAATAAAAACTCTTTAGGTTCAAGGTTGTTTACCTGATCATGGTAATTGTTGGTATGTTATTAGCAAGATCTTATGAGTTTTCTTAGTAAAAGATATAAAAAAAAAACAAATCATTCATTATTCCTAGTTAAAAAATATATGTTGGTATGGCTATTAATAGTGATTGCATATAATAATTAAGTGAAGCATATTCATTATTAAAGTTAAACACCCTAACAAAAAAGGTGGGTGGCTATGTGAAGTTAGAATATATGGTTTATAATCGAGTCAAAATAGTAAGGTTCATGGAATATCGAATACGTATTGCAATATTCCACTCCGTATTCAATGAACCAAACAAAATGTTATTGTTAGAGGGAAAAAATTATAAAAATAAACTTTTTATGTATGGATGTAAGTTAGTAAACATGTCAGAGTAAATTATACATGTATAATAATGAGGTCCGTAAATGTTAAAACTATTATCATGTTTGTTTTTTTTCATGGATTATCGTAAATGTCTTGAAATGTATAAACCTAACAAGTTTTTAGGAAAATGAATTTGGTAAAAGAACTGATATATGCATATGAACAAAGGTTTCAATGTAAAATTTTTAAAAAAAGAAATAAAAATAGTTAACTTTTTGTATTATAAAGTATTTCTGATGATAAAGTAAGGGTGAGTTAGAATATATAATAATTTTAAGTATTTCACTGGAACATGTATAGAAGTTTTTCTATAGATAATACTT
Source organism: Flaveria robusta (assembly GCA_025506415.1). Lineage (NCBI taxonomy): Eukaryota > Viridiplantae > Streptophyta > Magnoliopsida > Asterales > Asteraceae > Flaveria > Flaveria robusta. The sequence goes on along the minus strand of CM046459.1, from coordinate 18,426,472 downwards.
AAGTATAAATACTCAAAAATATTTATCCATGGTATTTTCTCAACAAATAAACTTATGAGTTATGACTTGTAGTCCATAGGGTTAGTAGAAAAACTGATTAGTTGAACCAAACTAAAAACTCAAAGTAAATGAACCAAAATAACTAATGATTTAAGTATCAATTTTTATAGTAACCGATTAATATAGTTCGGTTGTAGTTATGGTTTTTGGCAATCAAAATAATTAAGCTATAACTTGTTTGGCCCTAAATTTCATGTTTCATTAAATGAACCAAAATAAACAATGATTCAAGTATGCATTTTTTATAGTAATTGATCATAATAGTTTGGTTATAGTCATGGTTCTTGGATAATCAAAATAATTAAACCGTAACTTGTTGGCCCTAAATTTTATGTTTCATTTGGATCCGGTGCTCTTAAGGCTAAGGTACACCATAACCAATGGGTATAATACATAATCATGCATAAACCCTTATAAAGTTTATTACAAATGTTGTTTCGACTTCATTTTATGTATTTATGTTGTGGTGCTATAAAACTTGAGTACACCACCCCACATAATCACGTAGTGATCCAAACAATAATGTGAACAAGTGACTGTTGAGTTAAAAAGAATAAAAATCAACTACATATCAAATTTGGTTAAGCCGAGAATTGATTAAACAACAACACCGACTTACACTCTAATAATCGATAACACATTTAATCTATTTATTTAATTACTAAGAATCAAATCAAATCTCTCCCGTCTCTAATAAATTTGTAAGGCCACAGGGAATGAGTATTGGAAAGTGGTGTGGAAAACCCAGCCTCGGGTAGGAACACCACCTGATACGACCGCATTCGAAATGATCAATCTTCAAAAGAATATTAAAAGAAAAAAAGAGAGTTGGGGCAATTTTCTCATAGTTTATTTCAAGACATCAAGAGTACTTGTAGTAAAAAAATAAAAAATAAACTTACCGAACAAAAAACAATCTTTTAAAACTAGAAAAATCAACTAAAATAGGAAAGCAAATAAGTGGCAGAATCTTCATATTTGAAATTGCAACTAATCTCTAAACCAAGTTAAATTTCGGATTAGCCTTTTGGGACGTTGGGCAGGAATGACTTCAGATTAAGCATGTGTGATTGTAACTGATGGGCTTGTATTTCCCGGGCCATGCGTATCACCACCCCTCGGTTCCGATGACAAAAAAAAAAAAAAAAATCTTTGACTTAAGAAACTTTCACTGCTACTCACTTGTTGATTTTTACAAACAGACTTGTACCATACCACACACACATACACACATAAAATAAAGAAAAATACGTTAACATCCTTCAAACTATAAAAAAACTTATGTAAATGAAAAATAATTAATATACGTTCATGTGTTGTGCGAGAAAAGTTAAGAAAAAAAAAAAAAAACATTTTTTTCCTAATAAAGAGTGAAAGTAGTGGTGGAGCTAGTATGGTCCCTATCGTAGAGACAAGGTTCTACATTCATTTTCGTTTGAAATTAACGAATATAATGTTCCATTACCAAACCTTGTCAATTTACTATCTTGCCCCTGCGCGTGGTGTGCACACATTAGAAGTAGAGATTGGGATTAAGAATGAAGAAGGGAGACGATAAGAGAGAGAGAGAGAGAGAGGTGGTACTCTAATAATAATAATAATCATAATAATACTAATAATAATAGCGCCGACTTCACAAAGACGAATGACGAGTAACATCGTGTTAATGTTCGACGGCCGGTCCCCTAAACTTGCTTTAAGCCTCAACATTAACATTTTTTTTAAAACATGTAATTGTATTACTGACCAGACACTTGTTCGTTTGATTATCTTTGTTACTCAAATAGTAAAACTTGAGACGTTTTTTAAAAGTAAACTTAAATTAGTTGAGAAAATCTTTTGGTTTATTTAAAACCTTCTATTGTTTTTGTTATATATAAGACTTAAATTCAAAACCTTTATATATTTTTATAAGATTTTGAGCTAGCTCACCTTAATCCATTGAGTTAAATATCATCTGTTAAACCCAAACTACTATACCATTACCACCGGATATGACAACTTTCCCTTTTTACCCTTTTTTGTTATTTCTATATATTGATTCAAATTATGCTAACTTTGTGACCTCGTAACTTGAAAATATATATGTATTTTAAAATTTTTAATTAGTTTCATAATAGCCAATCCATAGATGTATTTCTACAACAGTGAATATATTATGTACTCAATCAGTGTAAGGTATGATACTAGTCTTATATGGATTGTGTGGCCAATTGATAGGTGTCTACAGATTACATACGTTTCCTCGCCCACAAGAGTAGTCTTTTAGGTTAAGTTTTCATGATTGCTCTGTAACAATAATATTAAAACCAAACTTGAAAATATGGCTAGGAGGGGATCATTCGTGACTAGCACGGACATTGATTGTTTCTTAACAATGATTGCTCTGTAACAATGGTATTAAACCTTACATTGGTTTTTTAACTTGTCAATTGCTTGTTTCTTTAAAAATAAGTTTTTAATATATAATGTATAGGACCTCCAAAACATGTTCCGGAAAAATATATAATTTTACAAGTTTAAAGATAGATATGCAATTGACCCTTATTAAAATTTGTATTGAAGGTAGATATATAGCTAGTATATATGTAAACATGTGCTGATAGTGTCTTGGTTACACGGCCAAACTCTTGGGTGATAAAAGTGTACATTTTTAACACTGATGTAAAACACATTTCAACATCTTTTTAGACATGTTACCGGTTTATCTTTCACTACATAAATCACTATTTTTCAATGCATCACGTGGAGAAAAAACTAGTTCACACTTCACACGAAGACTTCATCAATCATCATACTACAACTAAACATTGTTACAAAAATACACATTTATGTTTCTAACTTTACACGCTAACTGAATGAAAGACTTAGATATATTAATTAAGGTACCGCTTATGATTTTAAAACAAGTTTCATTTATTGTCGTGTGTATTTGGATTACAATGTAACATGGAGTTGATGACATTTTGGGGACAAAGCAATGACAAAGAAAAGTCAACGACCCGAGATTAAGGTACAAAGTTAGACACGTAACTAAATAAGAAAAAACATCAATCAACCCAAATTAAGGACTAATGCACACGAGTCGAAGAAAACTTTCATCTCCTTGAAGTCACCCATTGAGTATCAAAGAGGGTACATTGACTTTAATTTCCTCACACACATTTTAATCCAATAATTAAATATTCCGGGCCAGATTCCATTATTAACTATTCTAAACTCAAGTGGTTGAATTGAGATATTTTAAAAGTATCCATTAATCAGGATGAGAGCTGAATCCAATGATAAATGCATTTGGAGTTATAATGGTGAAATTCGTTTTAAGGTCAAGGGTTCGAGCTTCGCCTATAATGGGTTGGTGTAATTAATTATGGCTTGAAATTAGACGTGGGTTAGAATCTAACCGTTAGATAAGTATGTGAGATGTCATTTCCAAAAAAAAAAAAAAAAAAAAAAAAAAAACTCATTGACCTTAATTTATTTGTCTGTTTTTTTAAATCTTTTAACAACAATATCTAGAATTTTACTGAATAAAATCATTATATAATAAATAAAAATCCACAAAACTAAAACCTTAGAAGAATGCACCGCCTCACAGGTATGTCCCGTAGAAACTGTTTTTCTAAGCACAAGTGGAAGAATCGAATATGGGTCTTGCTAACTTTTATACAATTAGATAATGTGCACTAGTAAAGACGAAACTAGTAATGTAAACTTGTAAAGTACATTCAATTCTTTCTAGGAACAATACATATTGGATATATCACTCAGGATATATTTTAAAAGATTATTTTATAGTACTAAAATATCAAAATGATATAATAGATGACTAAAATATAATTTAACTTCATTTATGTAACTTATAGACAATACCTTTGCTACGCAAACAAACGCATTCGCACAAAGAATACCACCCAGGATGTAAAGGCATCACTATATTCCAAAGAAAATCATTAAAATAATTTAATTTAGGTATATTTATACTTAGTATTAACATTTCACTATCTTTTTACCTCTATAGCATTGAATGTGTAGAATTATTGTGTTAGAGTACCATGCATAATCATAAATGTCTTTGATAATATTCATTTTTTTGAACGATAGTAAAGTTTATTTTCATTCAAAGTTAAGAACTTTCAAGCAAAAAACTAGAATAATTACAAAGCGTTTTACGATTTAAATCGTGACTCTACCAATATTAAAGCAACTTGACCTAGACCAATCTAAACTCGTTTGATTCGATCTATTTTTCCACCGATAAAAACGAAGCCACCTTTTAATAATTAACAAAAGACTAATAGTAATTAGACCAAAAGACTTGTTAAGCATATATCTTTTGTTAATCTGTCTCAGAGATAAATAACTTGTTTAGGAGGAAAGAAATAAATTCAATAAAAATAACAGTTGAGTAAACATAAAAAGATAAATAACAATTTTTGAGCAGTACATCCAATAAAAATAGTTGGATAAGATATGTTTAACACAAGAGTTATGCTAAACGTATTCTTTCTCATACTAAATGAGTTGTCTCATCTTTTTATTTACTTCGTATAGACCTATTCTTCTAGGGCTTTATATTACATGCACTACTTATTATAAATTACAGTTAAAAAAAAACAAACTTATTTTTACGTAATTAAAACTACAGTTTCTCTGTAAACTATAATTTACTTTTTTGTTAACCGTAATATGCATCTTCCAGAAACATATGTAATGAATGAATCAAAATCCCCTTCTAATAATTATCATTTCTTTAGACTTTAGTTTGAGTAGCCCCACCCTTTACCACAAAATTGCTGTCATAAGAGGGAGCTGAGATGATGTGTATGTCACAGTCTAATCAAAATAAATAGACACCTATAACAAGCCACAAGTGTGTGAAACCAGAATATTTTATATGCCTTTTGGTGTTTTGTTTAGGGGAAAGAAAGAAAGAAAGAAAGCACGCTTTACTTGTTGAACCAAACAACATATATATTGGGGAAGATGAAGATGCAGATGGTTGCGTGTCTACACACATTTCACCCTCTGTCTTTTGAGTGAAAAAGAATCTATCTTTCTTTCATCTCTGTAATCTTTCCTTATTTTCGCTTCATTTCCAGACACCCTTTGTTCTTCCCTACTCTGTGTCATCATCTTCAAGATTTGAGACACCACAGCTTTATACAGCCATAGCCATAAAGAACACACACAGTTAGACACAAAATAACTACAAATCCCCAAAAGAATCCATCACTCATCAAGTCATCTGTAGTTCTGTTATATAATTTCATATGGGATTTCAGTTTTGATTACATCTTGCTGGTTTTCTTGAGTTTCTTTCATAAAAAGTTTGAGAAAGAGGATTGCTTTGTTGTTGGTTGTTTGATTTCATCTTGATTTTGAGTGAAAAGATTGTAATGGAAGGTGGGTATTCAAGAACAGATGAAGATTTGCAGCATCCTCAGCTGTTGGATTTGATTCCTAATGGAAGAAATTGGTTTACTGAAGATGATAATAATAATAATAATATTCAAGGGTCAAAAGTCACCCATGGAAATGGTGATGAAAATAAGCTTGAATTAAGGCTTGGTCCACCTGGTGTTGAAGATTGGTGTGTTGCAGATGCACACAAGAACTACAAATCATCACAAAAAGCAGCTCATAAAAGGTATCTTTTTCATATTTCTCATTAACTTTAGCTATAATTTCATGGGCCTTTTGAAAAATTATGAATCTTTTTGTAAATTTGGTGATTCTTGATGCTGATTGTTGGTATTTTGTTTAAACTTGAAGAAGTGCACCTGCTGCAGTTGTGGGATGGCCTCCAATTAGATCATTTAGGAAGAATATTGCAAGTAGCAGTTCAAAACCTCCACCTGTTAAGAAGGAAACTATGGTGGAAAATTGCCAAAAAGGTTTCTTTGTGAAGATCAACATGATCGGTGTCCCAATCGGTCGAAAAGTTGATCTTAATGCTTATGATAGCTATGAAAAGCTTTCTGTTGCTGTTGATCAGCTCTTTAGAGGTCTTCTTGCAGGTTAAAAGTCTTTAAATGTTGATCAATTAAGTCATTCATACATATGTGTGTATGTATATAATTGAAATGGCTTGTTAAATTTGTTTACACAGCTCAAAACGATACATCGGGAGCTCGAATCAACGGTAATCATGAACACGAGAAAGCGATTACGGGTTTGTTACATGGAAATGGAGAATATACTTTAGTATATGAAGATCATGAAGGAGACAGGATGCTTGTTGGGGATGTCCCATGGCAGTAAGCATCTTATCTCTTCGGTTTTTCTGGCTTTTTCTGCACTAAAAAGTATAAATGCTTATAGTTTTTGAGACGTTTCTAATATTCCACAAGCTTAACTTTTTCTCAGATAGGGCTGAAAACGGATCGGGTCGGGCAACAATAATACATTAAATCATAGCAAAATTGAATCATTTAGAGGCTTATGAATAAATTACACAAAATTCTAACATATTATTTGAGAAAATTCAGTTTTTTCACGGGTGGCTATGAGAATGATGTTATATATTATTGACAACTCAATTATACTGCCAAACATGTTATATACTGATGCAAGAGTCAAGTGTGTCCATTATTGCATATGGTCATCTCAGTATTGTTGTTTATTTCATACGCGATCTGATTCTATATTTTCTTATTTGACATGTGGTTTGCAGCATGTTTGTTTCTTCAGTTAAGAGGCTGCGGGTGATAAAGACATCTGAAATTTCTAACATATGCTGCTGTGAGTTAACTCAACTCTTTATCAGTAATCAGTTGTGTGAATCTTGAAAGTTTTGGATGCCAATTTTGCAATTTGTTAATGATTAGTTGGTTTTGTTTTTGTTGCAGTGGGAAGTAGGCAAGAGAAGATGAAACTTTGATGCAAATGTTTATATGAAGTTGGATTGAAGAAGAGACTATTAATGGCATCTATTGAAGAATCAACCTGTAAAAATTGGTTTTTCTGAGCAAATTTTCTTTAGATTTGTGGTGGTTTAGTGTTAAAAAACTTGTGGGTTATGGATTTAGATGTTAGCATTATCGCATCTGTCTTGTTGTGCCAAATTTTGACCTTTGTGGACATTTTTCTTGATCACCACCGGTGTGTTTTTAACATGTACTCGATATGTAAAGAAAAGATAACTTGATGGCAAAATTGAAAAACCCTATGGAAAAGATAACTTGATGACAAAATTGAAAAACCCTAGGACTTAGGGGGCGTTTGGTTGGAAGGAAAGAAATGGAATGAAATGGAATGAAGAAACTAGTATAATTTTCAAGCAAAATTATGTTTAAATGGGTAATGAAATGTAAAACCCAAAGGAATGTTTCACCTCAAATTCCTTTGGTTGTGGGATTTCAAATTCCCTTTTTAGGTGGAAGGATTTTAAAATCCCACAACCAAGGGAATTTGAGATGAAACACTCCCTTGGGTTTACTTTCAATTGCTCACTCAAACACAATTTTACTTGAAAATTATACTAGTTTCTTAATTCCATTCCATTCCTTTCCTTCCAACCAAACGCCCCTTTAATTTTTCGCTAATAATATCAGACGTCACTAATGTAAACACCTCTTTAAAATATACTTTTAAAATCCTTTTATTGTTCACCTTGTAAACTTAAACAGATACGGATTTAATGTAAATAAACATAAGGTATCAAACCCTTGTTGAAATTGAAAATTTACAAGAAAAATTAAGTTGGTTCCATATTTTGTTTTTAATTAGTTAATATATAATAAGTTTTACATTATTTATAACTTCCAACAGGATTTTAAAACCAATCTAATCAATTCAATGACCGATTTGGTTATTGAAACATTAGGTTTGTTTAAATATAAAATGAGCCGGGTCAATAAGTTCTGAAAAGTTCAAAAACAAGCTTAAGCCTAAAGCTCATCCAAGAGACAAGCTTAAACTCAAACTAGACAAACAGATTATTTATACTAGATAATCATACAAATATTATTACGTGTCTAATTACAATAGAAAACTAGACAATATGTATAATTATAATTACAAATATAGAGAAAATAATTATACATATACAAGTCTAGCACAATCAAGAGCTTTAGAGATAAAACATAAGACTTGAAACATGTCACGCCTGAGCTCATGCAAGTTGAACAAGCTAAACACAAGCTCAATCTAGCCACATTTACAACACCAGTGTGTTGTTAACAAACAAGAGAAAGAAAGAAGAGATTAATGTCATTTAAAGGCAGGCTAACATTAATGGATTGTATCAAAGTTACAAAAGAAATACCAACTTAACCTTCATCTATCACTCTTCATAGTTTTCCCACAGCCAACCCTAAACAAGCTCTCTAATCACCATTGCAACACACAAAAGACTTGAAACCAACAAAAACTGTACATCACAACTCGAGATAACTCAAACTAACACCCCCCCCCCCCCCACCCCCCAAAAAAAAGAAAAAACCCACCCAGACACACTCTCCCAACCCAACCTTCCAACCGCATCGCTGAGCAAAAAACGATCATTGCTAGAGAAACAAGCAAGTTAAATCCGCTAAACTGCATAACCACTTACCATATCTTCTAGCTTCTGTCAACCAGCACAGCAACTTTCATCTTCTCTTTCAAGCCGTTGATGTCATGCCTAACCTGCATATACAAAACTAAAACCATACAAAATCCGTATATATGTATTTTTTTTTATATAAAAGCGTATGCTAACATCTCCAAATACTTGCCTCATAACCGTCTGTTGCTCCAAATCACCTGCTGCTCGTGAGTTTAGTACCATATCCACTTCTACCTTCGACTTCACAGTTAAAAAACCAAACAAAAATCAAATCTTTAGCAAAACTCATGGCACCATCACCTTGCTTTTAACGACTTACCATGGCTATATTTCAGAAAACATAATTTAAAAAGTAACGTTTTAACATATAATGAAACAAGTAAAAAAAACCAAAACAAAACCTCAACGACTTCAAACGTCTGTCTGTTACCACCGACATCCTCCAATTTGCTTTCTTCAACCCCACATGAATGATTAACGATAACAGGGGAAACTGAATTCCAATTCTCTGGGCTTAATGATTGCCTTTTGTGACACTCATTTTGTTCGACATGTGTTCCATCGGCTTTTCTCTTTCTAGAAAGATCCTCAGATGGGAGTTGACTTGTGAGTTTGGGCAATCGGACACGGTTATGACCGTTTGAAAACACATATGACGGGATTTGTTTTCTACGCACATGAGAAACATAGATTTCCATCCCAGGTCTCCAAAACATATACATATTAACCGAATGCCTAAATTCATCAACGGTCCCACGGATGTCAAACTGTTGACCTTCTAGAATTACTTCACCTTGTTTCCTCTGTAATCCCATAAAGAAAGCACCGTGAGAACATTGCTTTAGTGGATCGGAATATTCATGAGGATACGGATGGCACTGCAACTTCCCTGACGTGTCGCGTTCTATCTGTAAAAGAGAAAATAAACAGAGAAGAAAAGCATATATATGAACAGACGTCAAAGTCAAAATACGAAAGTCAATCAGTCAATTAGCACACATTACCATCAAAGTCAACTGCCTTAAACGAGATTCAACCCAACCTTTCCAACAACGTAAATCATCGGCATTTGCAGCCACGATATCAACCTGCAGATAGTTTTTGTAGCTTTCAAAGAACATGTACGGTTCAAACAATGCAGGCCACTGGGCTTTGTTAAGTTCAATCGCCTGGAAACACAGAAGTCAAAGGTTAAAGTCAACACCAAAAGGTCAATAGACAGGTAATTACCATACCTCGCATATTCTATTCCCGAATAAGAATTGTTCTGTCATTACACGCAATGTGCTAGTGGAGACATTATAGCTAGAATTCATGCACGGGTATGCAGGCGTTATAATTGGCATATGGTGAGTTCTGTCCTTCGGGTTTCTTCGGGGGTCCCACACAGCAAATCCAAGCTCCTCTTCTTCTATTGCACATAGCATGACTGGATTCGGCCACCGCCACTGTGTGTAAACCCTAAAGAATCTTGACACTAGCATACTTGGAACAGCATTTGGATAAAACTGACAAACCCGAGCAACCAAAAGAGCCCAATTCACACCACCAAGAAATCCAGTCACCTGATGATAAAAACAATACATCAAATTGTCAACTTCATGAATATAGTTAACAAAGAAAAGGGAATCACCATCCATTTACTTACATTTGAATAAACGCCACGTTTTTTGGCCCAATACTTCAAGCAACGAAGTGTAGTACGAAAATGCTGAAAACAATATAAAAAAAAAAAAGAAGATAAAAGTGAAAACGGTGAAGATAAGACAGTCAAAATTGACAGGTAAGACAATCATACTTCAACATTGGGAACATGCTTTAAAATTTGATCAGCAACCCTACAGCCGTTGAGACTCCTAACTGTTGGCTCATCAACGTCATGCAATACAGAAACATCAGAGATGTCTAGATTCTGCCAAAAAATCATTTGCAACAGTAAAGTTTAGTCAAATATAATATGAATAATTTCAATCACAAAAACTTACATCTGGGACAACTAAAAGAGAAGCGCTGGCATAAAGAAGATCAATAGATATCCCGTCAAATTTGAGTTTCATTAACGGAACATGAGCATCTGGAACTGGTTGAAGCTCAGTAACTTCCTCCATGCCGCTTAAAATATCATGCAAAACAAAGAAAAAATCCTCCTGATATATTAAAAAAAAAAGCAGTGTGAGCTGTAGTTATACTACTTATACAAAGAGGCAATCCTCTAATTTCTGGATGAAACTATAACTTACATCTCGGTTCACATAAGAAGGCCCCACACACAAGGTGTCAATATCTGCATTAGGACCATGAACCTACAGATTTTAAAAATTAGACAACTAACAATTAAGATGAGCATCCTCTTAACAGATATTTACCATTGTTTTTACCAGCACTTACCCCAAGCCGATATGAACCAAAAGTAAATATTACAGCATTTGCATCTTCTACCATTTGATCTGTGTACCCTCGTAGACGAGTAAGTTGCTTCACCCAATCAACTACAATCTACACAAAACACATTTTGCAAACACAATTATTTGTTAAAGCATAGTATATGTTCACAATATATGAGTTTCCCTGAACATCTTTCATAACCAACTAACGGCCTATATAGTTCCCTAAATGCATATTTGAGATTGTTACTTACTGTCAACTATCATAACTACTTCAATATACATCAAGAATAATATGATGTACAATCTACAATATATGTTAACAATATATGAGTTTTGTTAAACATCTTTCACAACCATATAAATATATAATGGCCTACGCAATTCCCTTAAATGCATATCTAAGGCTGCTACTTAGTGTCAACTATCATAACTACTTCAACCGTAATTAAGAAGAATATGATGTACACTTAGATCTCTTCGAGAAGTTAACTGCAAATTAAGTTCAACCAAAGTCAATTAGTAATATGCAGAATGTTTTCGACCATCTACAAACCGTAAACAATATGATACTAGATCAAGATTGTGAATAATTACCATAAAAGGTCAAAGATTAAGTAGCTAATCAAAACATAATGACAGAAATTAAACCCTCATTTAAAGAACCTGCTTAATTCGACCAAGAACATCCTTCCTCTTATTGGCTTCTTCTTCACTTTCATAAAGTCCCGCATCAATCAAGAACTTCAAGAACCCAAATCAATCAACAAAACCCAAAATGGTTAAACAAAGATCATCAAAAACACAAAATACCCAAATCAAACAACAAAAGTACAAACCCTACCTGATTCAATTTCTTGGTTCTTACTAAATCAGCCTGAGATGGCCCCGCAAGAGACAAGGGTTTCGTAACCCCGTGCTGCCTCGGCGAAACTAAAGACTCCGAACCCACCATTATTACACCAAATCACGACAACAATAAGTTGTAAATCGAACGAGATTGAACAAGAATCGATGAAATTTGGAGTACCGATCAAGAAATTCAAAACCCTTGGGTTGGATTCGGCGATTGGGCGATCAAGATTGAGAAAAGTGTGTTCAAGAATCTGTGGAAACCCTAGAAGTTAAGGGTTAAGGGGATTAAAAGGAAGTCGGATCTGAAGAACAGTATAGCGGTTAGAAATCGAAAGGCAAGATTGATTTATAGGCGTGTGAATTGAATTGAAATTGAGGATTGAGAATTGAGAATTGGGGGTGGGGTTTGACACTTGAAGTATGAATGTATGATATTGTTGTGTTGTATTTGATTCTTTTCCACGTTTTCGAGATATTGTTTTCCCACCGCTTTAATATATGTGTTTAGTCGGTTAGCCCCTCAACTACGGTCTAGTGTGTATCTTTTTTTTTTTTCAAAAAATAAGATTTTTATATCGGGGTAAAATATAAGGTTCAGTTTTGATGGTTTTATTTAAATTTCAAGGTAAAGTCGTTATTATTGTTATCTAATATGTATATATAAGGTGGGCTATACATATCCTTTTTTTTTACTTGTCATATTTCACCTTCAAAAAAATTACCTTTGGATTTCTAGTTCACACATGCTAGTGCGGTGTCCGCGCGATGCATTGGGAAACACAGGCAGACAACTAGCTCGGGATCGACTCGTTTACAAACCAAGGTAGTCCGACTCAACTTGTTTACAACCTAATTGATCTTGAGTCGAGTTTTTTCAAGTGAGCTTTGAACATTCGTTAAATAAGTTTCTAAATATGTGCATTGAAAAAATAAATATCTATTAACAAAAAATGTTCATTGTTTACCTAATTTAGTAAAAAAGGGCATGAAAGGCATGTATACTTTAATTTTTTCAATTAATGAGATTTTTTAATTTATAGTGGTTTGATTTATGAACATTGGCTCCAATCACTGATTGTTTATAGGTTTTAGGGTTTGAGCATTGTGTATAAATATATGTTATATGTATTGTCGGTAATAATTCTAAGGGACTGTTTGATTTGCTTCTAACCCGATCAAAATGTCTGACATACTGACCCGGTCAGACATTTTGGCCGGTCAGTGTGTTTGATTTGCACTCTTTCGCGTCTGACCCGGTCCGACACCACTGACCCATGCATATTTTTCACTTACCCGGTCAGTTTTGAAACAAGCTCTTACCCGGTCAGCACCTTCTGACCGAGTATGTGAAATCAAACAGCCCTAACAGAAGGAATCAATTTTCCTCTCTTGTTTTCGCTCATCTTTTCTTTATTTTACAAAACGTTGTTAGCACGAAAGTGCTCAATTGTTGTTGGTTATGATCGCTAACATAAAATTTTGTTTAAATGAGTAGTTAAACTCGTTTGGTTCGACTTGAAGAAAAAGTTACCGGTGGGCAATTTAAACGTGCCAGAATTGCTGCTGTCGATTCGTAAAATCAAAATGATCAGAGAGATGCATGAATCGCCAATCGACTTTTATACGCTAAATCAGATACGTTATTACAACTCTATAAATCATATGTGAGTGAAACGAAACCTGAGTAATTTTTAATGATTGTGTCGTTTCTTAGGAAGAAGTTAGTAAAGAAAATAATAATAATAATAAAAATAATAATAATAAACAACGTGCTTCATAAATTCAAAGTTTAGATTCCGGAAACTTAAACACACAAAATAACCCCACCAGATCTTGAATCTTAAATCGACTGCCTTAATTCATCTAGTATAGAGGAGAAGAAAGAAAAAAGATTCAAATTAATGGGGTAGCGTAGAGTTTTAATAAATTGTATCTTGGTATATTAAATAATTTTAAGAAAAAATGGAAGGGTAGAGATAACCTTATCATGGGATCGGTGGGGATGATGAGTTGATAACCCATTTTTTTTAATTAGCCAAAAGATAACATATGTGTGTTTAACTTTAGAGTTTTGCCTAGCACCCACATATTAGTTGTTTTTACATTTTTGCCCCTATTAATTAAGAAAAGTTTTTACTAAACCATATTAAATCAATAGAGTTATATATATTTCAGGTGATTTAGGGAAAAAACTTTAAGATACGACATTAGTGATTCACTAGCTTTAGTAAACATGTGTGTTACAAGGGTTGATCAAATAATATATTTAATAAAATAAAAAGTTATTAATTATAAAATTATATTTTAATATAATATATGATTAAGGACTATAAGTAATAAAAAATTATATTAACTTTTTAAACTTTTATTTTAAAACTTTTCTTTGTTTTTTTTCCAAAAATAAATTAGACATTTTGTTTCAAAATAAATCATTATAAAAAATATTTAAAAAAGTTTGATATTGTTAAAAAGTTTCTTATATTATAAAAGTTGTTTATTTAGAAATAACACCAATAAAAAGATTTCTTTCTTAATTTACTTACAAAACTATTTTAGATCTAAAAATAATCTCTTCTCTTTACTCTAATAAAAAGTTATATAGCAGGGACACATGTCAACACCATATTCTTCCTCAACTATTTTTTCCCGCTTATCTCTCCTATTTAATAATCACTTTAATTACTAATAATATTATTTATTTTTTTAAATTAAAATATTTTTTAATAAATTAAGTAAAAGATATTTTTACTATTGTTATTTCTAAGAAAATAATTATTCATAAAATTAGAAAAATTTTAGAACATCAAACTTTTTAAAAAATACAAAATATTTTATATTTGGTGTTTTAAAAAGTAAAATTTTTATAAACAAAAAATAATTATTGAGAGTTATAATAAAAAAAAGTTTTAAGTATGATATTTTTTAAAATGTCATTTTGAAATAAAAATTTTTATTTTATTTATTATAAGAAACATTTCAATCATATCTTATTTTAAAATATCGATTTATAATTAATATTTTTTTATTTAATATTTTTTATTCAACCCGTGTAATACACGGGTTTACTAAAGCTGGTTAAATAATATTATTAGTAATTAATGTAAATATTTAATAGGAGAAAGAAGCGAGAAAATTTTGATGAAAATTAATGTGGTACTGCCATGTGTTCTAATAGATACATTTTTATTAGAGTAGAAAGATTAGGTTTAAAATTCAAGGTGTTACAATATTATTATCACACTAATATGTGAATAACTGAATTTCAAACACTAAGATTAAAGTAGTTTGAAATAATGCCTTACGATGTCTAGTTTAATATTTTTTTTAGTTATGTATATTAAACTCCAAAACAAATAGATGAATATGTTAAATTATGGTCACTCAAAGGTAGCCTAGCTAGGTTTATCTAGTTAAATGAATAGATGGTGAACCATAAGTGTAAAGTCATTGTTTTACTATGTGCAGTTATTTTAAATAAGTTTAAACACACAAAAACAATATTTAACTCTCTACAAACTAAGGCTAAGAACTTTCATTATTTTTGTTCCTTGATTTGTTTTTGACATTCTTGTAAAGCAAATTGAGCTACACAATAATCTTAAACCTTTATCGAGAACTTGAAGTCCACAAATATTATTAATGTTCAAATGTTCAAATTGAGCATGAATAAACATGTTTTTCTACTTAATAAAGACATATTTAACCACAATGAAATATTTGTTATAAGATGCAATGTCAAATTTATTCAAACTCGAGTTCGTCGTCCTCAACATTCATAGCTACAACTAACTAGTTAGGACCTTGAAGCTAAAATCCGCTTGACGATAAGCAGCGTGAGAGAAAATCTCCAAGCAAATATTGTAGTCATGATCTTCATTCGTCACCATATTTACTTATAATGTAAATAGAGAATACCTCTTATTGAGGACATTCTTCACATGTAGAGGAAGTTTTAAGAATTATTTTTTTACTATCATAGGTTGATCCTATTCTCAAAAAGCTCACTATATAGGATATTATGAATTTATCCTCTTACGTTTGTGAGATTTTAAATTGGTTAACAAGTAACTATGATCTTATCCACATTACCTCTGAATTGAAACTTTATGGAGAAAACATCACCAATGTTAATATTCTTCCTATTCCACACTTCTAAATTGCTCATGTCATAGTTGTACATAGAACTTAGTTTCACAAGATACTTGATTATAGTATGTATTCTGGTCATGGAGTAAATTAAACAAGCTCATAACTAAAAGTCACCGGACACGACCAACCGATGCTAGCACGTTTCTTGAAGCTAATGCAGCTACAAATACATGACAAATGTAGGAAAAAAACAGGTTGTGGCCTTATATAGGGCATCATATGATTGGCAAGATGCAATTGAGCGAAAGCCACAGGGGCTTCAATCTCATGCACCTGAAGATGATGCTTCTAGGTGCAGACTCTAGGTGCTGCTAGACAAGCTCAGGTCTTTAAAAAAACTGATATCTTGATGCATGGATTGTCACTGGATAATATGTCCTAAACAGTGTGGAAATTTAAATATTTGTTTGCTGCAAGCATAGGTTGTTGACATGTTATTTATACCACAAATTTTATTTATATGTATTCTTTATGATCACGGTTTTTGTGCCATAGCTCTTGATGAATGTTGTTGTTTGTTCCTAATTGGCCTAACTGTGCATTTTTGTCATCTCCTGTGGTACTGCACTACTGCACTGTTTTTCTTTAAAAGTTTGTATTTATTTGTATGTTCAGCAGTCCTTAATCATTATAGTCATCTGATACAGGCAAAAGCTGATGAAATTGAAAAGCTAATGATAGAGAATGAGCAGCTGAAATCCATAACCGTTGATCAGAAGGTATATACAATTAAGTTTATGCTTGTCATCGAGAAACCTGGGCTTATTGTTTCATACTTATCTAGGGCTTCCCTCATTCTGCTTTATGGTCGATCAGTCTATGCTTAAAATCTCTCTCTCTCTCAACTTGTCTTCTTATCTTAAATAGGACATCTAAAGAGAGTTGCAAAAACAGTTCAGGAAGATTTGTGAATATCCATATTAACCAAAGTATTATGTCCTACTCATTGCAGTTGCTGCCGGAAAGTTTATCACAAGCTTTTTCTATGTAACTCATTTCTCCTTTCATCTCTACTACTCTCTGTTTCTATGCAGAGAAAATCAAATGCTGATATTGAGTCTCTACAGGAAGAGTATCATCAAAGGGTGTCGGCCCTTGAAAGAAAGGTACATTGTTTGCATATTTCTTGAAGCTTAGTTATAACACTTCTGTTATAGAAACACTGTAGGGAAGTATTTGAAGAAAGTTTTATGATCTGTACTTGAAAATTGTCTGTCATCAAAGCATGCCAACTCTTGAAAGAATGCTAAATAGTTGGTATTCGCTATATCTTTCTAAGGGCAGCTGTCAAACAAAAAAAACCTACAGACTTTTGCTGAATTCTTACATAAGTCACTAGACTTTATTGTTGTATGTTTATATCTCAACAACTCAACTTATAAAAACTGAACAAAAATGTTCTTATAAAGTTTATGGATTGATCATGCAAAAACAAAAAACTGTTAGTTGAACTTTTGTAAGTTTAAGCACTTTATTCTAAAAGAACTTGTTCAAAATGAAGTCCATGGGCATTTGTGGTGAGTGTTTATAAGTTGAGGATTATGCAAAATGAAGTCCAGGTTTGTGAATCAGCAAAAAGTCTATAGGCTTTTTTTCCTTCTTTTAATTTATTTTTAACAACTACACATAACTGATTATTGCATTTGGCAGAGCTGTAGTTGTCATGATTAATGACATTTTTAAATAACATCTAGATTGAAGAGAACAAAATGGAGAGTTTAAGAAAAGACAAAGCAGCCACAGATAAGCTGCTACAAGAAACAATAGATAAGAACAAAGCTGAACTTGCAGCACAAAAAGAACACTTGATGAATGCACTGAATGCAGCCAAGGTAGAAAAATCACTAGCTGAGGCCCGGGCCAACAATGAAGCGAGAACTGAACTTGAGCATTGTTTAAGGGAGACTGAAGAACGAGAAGCTATGCTAGTTCAAACTTTGAAAGAGTTGAGGCAAACTCTGAGCAGGAACGAACAGCAGGTTTCTGTCTGAATTTACTAAAATCAATAACCTTTGGTGATGCCGGGAACAAGAAACTATGCTGGTTAAAACGTGTCTTTTTTTGGGTACGGTCAAAAATGGGCTAGGCGGTTTGGGTGACCCATAAACAATTTTCCTTATCTATTTAAAATTTTTATGATTAATGAATTCATTAATTAAGATTAGAAAACAAATCTAAATATACAAAAAACAATTTAGAAACTTAAACAATTATTAAGATGGGTGGGTCAGATGGGTTTTGTGATGAGCTTGGGTTAATCATGCCAATTTTTGGTAGGGGTTGATTTTTTTTTCTTCTTTTTGAAATTTTTTTTATAAATAATTGAATGTGGTAGTTATGATCAAGAAAGAATATTATTACGAAAGCAATCTAAATCTTTAAATAAAACTATTTAGGTAGTTATATGCATTGAAAATAGATTTTTAAGGCGACTTTCAACACACATTGCCCGTCGTAAGAACCATTTTGACCCGTTCCTATTTTGAGGCAGATTGAGGCTATGCAGGTATTCTTTTGTTTGACATGGTACCTTGAGCTTTATGGTTTGAATGCCTATATTTCTTTAATAGGATGCAACTGCTAGGAAGACAGAAGCTTGGGCTGTTGTGGAGGGATCACTAAACATGCGGCTTCAGGTCTGATAAATAGTCTATGTGTGTGTATTTTATTTAAAGTATAAAGACTTATATTTCATAAACTTCCCTGATAACTCATTTGCAGGATGCAGAGGACAAAGCTGCAGCTGCAGAGGAAAGAGACCGTTCTGTTAGTGCACATTTATCCCAAATGTTATCCCAAGTTAATGTTCTTGAGGCTCAGGTGCTTTTGTTTTCTCTCTTTAATTGGTTATATGGAAAAATAGAGGGGTTGGGTAATGGGTCAAAATAGTTAATTTTTTGTTATTGATCGGGGTGGGTTGATTGGAGCACTTGTGCCAATTTTTAACTACTTATAAATAATAATTGTGTTAAATATGATTACAAAATTACATTTTTCCAATTTTAATATTATATTTTCATCAAAATGATTTAAGAGATAAAATTACCCGAATCAACTCATAAATCAAATCAAGTAAAATAAATGAACAAGGAAAGTCTGTTACTGGCTCTCCCAGTTCACCAAATCATTTATCAAATTAAGCATAATGAACTTGAAACCCTAATCTTTTATTTATAGATTTTAGCGGCTATGGTTCATATCCTAATTTAATTACATCTCCTAATCTTTATCTAAATCAATATTCTCCAATAAATAGTAAAATAACATGATGATCTATCAAATCACTAAAATAATAATTTCCATACTAGTATGATTAAACCAGGATCTAAACAATCATATTTTGTTGCAGATATCATGTTTGAGAGCTGAGAAAACACAATTAGCTAGGTCTCTTGAGAAAGAAAGACAGAGGGCATCAGAAAGTAGGGAGGATTACCTTGCCTTAAAAGAAGAAGCTGATACTCATAAAGGTCATGTGAACCAAGTCAAAGAAGAAATGAAGGAACTCAAAAGGAAACATAAATTAGAGATGCAAGAAGCACTCACACAACACAAACTTCTCCAGCAGGTATTACTTGTGTGGTACATCAACATTTTAAAAGATGTGCACACAAATACGTGTATCCAAACGGGTAAGGGTTCAGATTGAGATGAGTTATATTATAGTACGGACTTATATGGATCAAGTTGATCCACATTTTCTTTTTTTGTTTGTTTTAAAGATATTTTTACATATAATTATTGAGTTTATTAGACCATGAAGTCAATTGGATCGGAACCGATCAACACAAAAGGATCCAGAGAAAACAGAAACACGAACAGGAAAAAAAAAGAAAAACAGTCTTGTAATCTTTACTACTTCCAAAAGAGTCCAGAAAGTTACAATTAAAATATTGAGATTCTATCCTTATTTATAATAATATAACTTGACCCCCAAGCTAAATTAAATAAGGAAAAACAAAATTAGGAAACAATCCTATAGCATCTTTATTCTAAATATAAACCAACCCAGTTTATTTCTAACCCAAAACTTATTAATAATTGCAAGATTAACCCAACAATCACCCCCTTAATCTTGTAATTGATCAAGTGGTGATCTTCATTCCAAGAAGCTCCTTCATCTCTTCAAACTTCTGTCTTGGTAAAGCCTTGGTTAGAATATCCGCCTTTTGCAACTTTCCACTTATGTGTTCAACTTTGATTTCTCCCCTTTCAATACACTCCCTTATGAAATGATAACGCGTATTGATGTGTTTGCTCCTCCCGTGAAACACCGGGTTCTTCATCAAAGCCATAGCTGACTGATTATCAACTTTAAGTGTAACAGTTTCCTCCTTCCAGCCAATTAACTCAGCTAACAAACCTCTCAACCAAAGTGCCTGGCATGCTGCAGTAGCAGCAGCCATGAATTCTGCTTCACACGATGACAAGGCCACTGTACTTTGCTTCTGGGAGTTCCATGCGATTGGCGCATCACAGAAATAGAAAACCAGACCAGTTGTGCTTCTACCATCATCTGAATCAACCATATGGCTACTGTCACTATAGCCATATAGTGATTTACTCCCATTCCTTCGGTAGTGTAGTCCCAATTCAGCCGAGCCTCTTAAGTAACGCATGATCTGTTTAACAGCTTGCATATGAACCTGTTTTGGCGATTGCATATAGCGACTCACATAGCCAACTGCATAGCTCAGATCAGGCCGTGTATGTGTCAGGTAACGAAGGCTGCCAACCAGCCTTCTATAATCAGTTGCATCAGCATCTGGCCCTTCATTCTTCTTTGACAGCTTCAAGCCAGGTTCCATAGGGAACTTAGCTGCATTGCACTCTGATAAACCAGCCTGTTTCAGTACCTTTTTCGCATATCCAGCTTGTTTAATCGAGATTCCTTGGTTACCTTGGTTCACCTCAATACCAAGATAATATTGCAAGAGTCCAAGGTCACTCATCTCAAAACGAGCCTCCATTTGTCTTTTAAAACTTGCTATATCATCTTGATTTCCTCCTGTAACAATCAGATCATCAACGTACACTCCCACAAGCAATAATTGATTGTTAGTCACCTTTCGATAAACAGCCTGTTCATGCTTGCACCTAGTGAACCCAAGCTGTTTTAAGGTGCAGTCTAGACGAGTATTCCAGGCTCTAGGAGCTTGGCGTAAGCCGTATAGAGCCTTTACTAACCTGTAAACCTGCTGCTCCTTTCCTTTCTTCACAAAATCTTCTGGTTGAGATACATAAACCTCTTCCTTTAGATCACCATGAAGAAATGCAGATTTAACATCTAGATGATGAACATTCCACCCAAAGTGTGCTGCCAAAGCCAATAATAACCTTATGGTCTCCATCCTCGCTACCGGAGCGAAAACCTCATCAAAGTCAATTCCAAACTTTTGCACATAGCCTTTAGCTACGAGACGTGCTTTATGCTTGGTAACGGCTCCATTTGCATCCTTTTTAACTTTGAACACCCATTTTAGTCCAATGGGTCGATGACCGGGTGGTAATTCGATTAGTTTCCACGTGTTGTTTCTTTCAATTGACTGAATTTCTTGCTGCATTGCTTCTCTCCATTTAGCATCCTTTGCAGCCTCGGTATAGCAACTTGGTTCTTCTTCCATTACTAGAAGATCATCATAATCAAAGGCTGCATCTTCAAGGACCTTTTCAATAGATCTTTGACCACGAACAGGAGTATCATCAAAGGTTTCCTGTTCTGCATTAGATGGATCTGCTGGGCCTTCTAAATCAGTGGGTAAATGAGGTAGCATTGGCCCTCGGCCTGCTACAGCAAATTTTGGGCTGTCATCTTCGCCAGAAACCGGACTGTTTGGCCTGAAATCAGATTCTGCTGGGCTGTTTGGAACTGCAACTGGACTGTTTGGCCCAGTAACAGGCACTGTTGGAACTGAATCACTGCCCAGAGCTGTGTTCTGATCTGCCCCACTGTTTGGCTGCATATTTCCACTTTCCCCGGACATTTGAACGGGGTTCACCTGCACAATAAAATCCTTCCAACTTGTACTTTGAGTGTCATATTCATTCAAGTAATTATTCCAATCCAATTTTATATTCTCTTCAAAAACAACGTCCCTGCTTACCACAACTTTATTGTTTATGGGATCAAATAAACGATAGGCTTTGGTGTTTGGTTGAACACCAAGATGCACCATTCTTTGACTTCTGTCATCCAGCTTCTTCAAGTGTATTGAGGGCACTTTAACATGACACACACATCCGAAAACCTTTAAATGGTCTAAGTTTGGCTTTCGACCCTTTAAGACTTCGTATGGTGTCTTGTCTTTGAGAGCTTTTGTAGGCATCCGGTTCAGTAAATAGATAGAGTGTCTTACGCCTTCTCCCCATAAATTTTGTGGAAGATCCATAGCCCTTAAAATACTCCGAGTCATGCCCAAAACAGTCCTGTTTTTACGTTCCACAACCCCGTTTTGTTGCAGGGTATATGGAGCTGAAAATTGGTGTGTAATCCCTTCTTGATCACAAAAACCTTCAAAAGCATGTGAGTTGAACTCGCCTCCATTATCTGTCCTCAAAGTCTTTAATTTCATTCCAAGTTCCAACTCCATTAGGTTCTTGAATTTTCTGAAACATTCAAAGACCTCATCTTTGGTCTTGATCAAGAAAGCCCACATATACCGACTATGGTCATCCACAATTAGGAAAATGTACCTGTTTCCACCTTGCGTTACAGGCGAAATCGGACCACATACATCTGCATACACTAATTCCAAAGGTCTTGTGGCACGATAGTTAGAATAATCAGGAAAAGGTAAACGGGTTTGCTTTCCTAAAAGACAAGAATCGCAAACCTGTTTAGGATACTCTATGTTTGGTACACCAAGTGCCATCTCCTTTGCAACCATGTTCTTTATAGAGTCGAAATTTAAATGGCCCAAGCGTGCATGCCATAACCATGCCTTGTCATTAATGTTTGCGTGCAAACAAATTGGAGCTGCTACCTTTAACTCAATTTTGTACAAGCGATTTGGTGATCTTTGTACTTTCATAAGCATTGTTCCATTAGCTTCATGCATCCATAGGTATTGATCTTTCATTAGAATTGAACACCCAACTTCTGTGAATTGACCAAGACTAAGAATATTAGTCCTTAGATATGGTATGTAATAAACGTCCTCCAAGATCCGTTGTTCGCCATTCTTGCAAGCCAAAATAATATTCCCTCTTACTTGTATGTCAACACACGAGCCATCTCCAAACCGTACTTTGCCAACTGTATTATAATCAATGTTAGAAAACCGTTCACGGTTACCTGTCATGTGATTGCTTGCACCATTATCAAGGATCCATGTGTGAGTTTCATCCGGATTCAACACGTAACGTTGTGGCATCACCTTTTCCTCGTTAAGGAAAACGACCTCCTTTTCCGCCTCCTTGTGAACAGCCATTAACAGGACTGGTCCATTATCCTGTTTTTGTGCCAAATTGGCTGCTTCCTCATTCTTCCTTGTTGGACATTCAGACGAGTAGTGTCCATATGCATCACAACGAAAACATTTAATTTGAGACCGATCTTTTCCCCTTTTTGGCTGCTGATTTGAACTTTGACCTTGATCATCACCTCTTCCCCGACCGTTTGAGCGACCCCGGCCTCTCCCTCGGCCTCTACCATCTCCCTTGTTAGAACCGCGGCCCCGACCACTTCCCTTTTGGTCTCTTTTCTTTGCCTGCCATTCATCATAAGAGAGTAGTAGGTGATCACCCTTGGAACCTTGGGATTTACCACCAGGTCTGATCCGTTCTTCATACGTCCGTAACCTGCCAATAGCCTCTTGAAACAGCATAGTATCAACATCAGCAAACTGTTCAATAGAAGCTACAATGGGTAGAAAACGATCAGGAACATAACCGAGGAGTTTTCGGACTAGTTTCTTGTCCTCAAAAACAGCCCCAAGGCTGTTTGCTTTGGACACAATACCGCTGATCCGACCAGCAAACTCTTCAATCGTCTCTGCTTCTTTCATCTTTAAAGATTCAAATTCAGTCTCTAAAGATCCCAATTTTGCCACCTGTACTCGATCAGCACCCACGAACCTAGCCTTCAGAGCAGCCCAGACATCCTTGGCTTGCTCGAACTGTGCAACCTGCAGAACCAATTCTTCTGGTATTGCCTGATACAGATAGGCAATGGCAAGGCTGTTCTTCTTTGGGTCAACAACAACACCAGCACCAGGTTCGATAGCTTCCCATACTCCATGAACGTTGAAGATCGCCTTGATTTTAACAGCCCAAATTGTGTAATTTGAGGCAGTCAAAACAGGGCACTGCAACGTCAGGTTGGTGGTTTCTTTGTGAGGAACGATTTGATTTTCTGAAGTCAATTGGATCGGAACCGATCAACACAAAAGGATCCAGAAAACAGAAACATGAACAGGAAGAAGAAAGAAAAACAGCCTTGATTGCTGATAATAAACAGCCCCCCCTTTAATCGGAAAACAAGTCCTTTTGTTTTTCCAATAACAGAGCCGATTGCACCTCAGCCCTTCGAGTACTGCAATCCCTTGTTCAATCAGACCCTTTGTGTAATCGAGCAGTGGTTCAAACCAAGCTCTGATACCAATTGAAGTCAATTGGATCGGAACCGATCAACACAAAAGGATCCAGAAAACAGAAACACGAACAGGAAAAAGAAAGAAAAACAGTCTTGTAATCTTTACTACTTTCAAAAGAGTCCAGAAAGTTACAATTAAAATATTGAGATTCTATCCTTATTTATAATAATATAACTTGACCCCCAAGCTAAATTAAATAAGGAAAAACAAAATTAGGAAACAATCCTATAGCATCTTTATTCTAAATATAAACCAACCCAGTTTATTTCTAACCCAAAACTTATTAATAATTGCAAGATTAACCCAACAGACCATAAGTAATATCATTGCAATAATAATTTAAACTTTTAACTCCATATAGGGTTATATATGTTAATTCCTAACTTGTTGCTCCAATAGTTGCTTCGGAGGTTGTTTAGCCCGTATCTAACTTAACTAGCTGGTTTAAAAAAGACTTTGGACTAATTTTGACCTTAGTGTCCTTTTTAAATTAAGTTTTTATTTGACCCATTCGACCCCTTTCGACCCCTTTCCTTCTTCTTTACAGAGGTACTTAAAAAACTAATGTTACATGACTCACATTTCTTGTTTTCTTGATGATTATACAGGATATAGAACGTGAAAAAGTTGCACGTATGGAACTAGAAAAGACAACCCGACTTCATGTTTCTACTGTTCATGGACAAAGTTGTGCGGCCAAAACCAAGTCTGTCTCTGCAAACGGTGAGAGTAACTCCTTTTCTTAATAAGATTCCTAGAAGTGGTAATTTCAACCCATTTGGAGTTGACTTATACATGCAAAAAAGGCATTGCTTAAAATGAAACATGTCAGATAGGTCGAAAGTCTGTTTATGGTCAGTTTGATTTCCTTGGTGTACATAATTCTTATACAGGCTTGACACGCAGAGTTTCAAGTGCTAGGAGCTTAAGTAGTATAGAAGAGAGTTTCTTTCCACAGGCATATATACACTCCTCACATAGTTTCTCTGAAAGAAGGCCCTCGAAAACCCAAAGCCCATTTTATCTAAAGAGCATGACCCCAAGTGCTTTCCAAGCT
The DNA here is from genome assembly GCA_025506415.1 of Flaveria robusta. Lineage (NCBI taxonomy): Eukaryota > Viridiplantae > Streptophyta > Magnoliopsida > Asterales > Asteraceae > Flaveria > Flaveria robusta. The sequence goes on along the minus strand of CM046459.1, from coordinate 18,400,822 downwards.
TCTCTACGCCAAAAAGAGGGTGGACTTGCATGTTATATGTCTAGATCAGTATGAAACTATGTTAAACCACAAGCATCGCTAAGCATTCATGATGTAGTTATTATATTGATGCGCCTTTTTACCCATTTTGTTTATAAATGGGTATTCAGGACGTGCTTTATCTGAAAAGAATCAACAAAATTTCTTAAGGGGGACAGTCAAATGGGTTGAACAGGTCAGGGAGTTGAAAGTCAGCCAACGTCTTTTTTATACATACACCTTTCGAGATATTCAACATTGTTTATATGAGTATAAGTAACACAATAATTATTCATAAGTTTAAAAGAATAGATAAAAATTTTGTTTTTGGGTCAACCTAACCAATTTCAACCTCTACTAAAATGAACCATTCCAACCCAACCCGTTTGACTCCTTACCCACTTTTCCCCGACCCGCCTATCTCACCACATCATCCCATCTATATTTATCATTCACTCTCATTTATGTTAATTTTAAGTAGTTTTGTTTTTTCCATTCGTTTTAGTTGTCCATGGAAACAATTCGTGATTCTCTATCTGAGGAGCTAGTTAAAATGACTAAGGAGGTATGTTTTTCTTCTTTCACTCATTTTATCTGAAAAGAAAATAAAGAACCATGTTTTTATTATAATTGTACATTGACATGCGTATTATTTTTGTTGTAGTGTGAAAAGTTACGTCGAGAAGCGGCTTTGTTACCTAGCATTAAAGCAGAGCTAGAAGCACTAAGGTTTAGACACTCTGCTCTACTAGAGTTGATGGGTGAACGAGATGAAGAGGTAAATACTATCCACTCGCTTTTTGTTAGGCACATTTTGCAATCTCTTTAATCACTATAACACTTACAATATCAAACACAAAAGCAAGAATCAAATTCAAGATGAACACGAAGATTTATACGTGGTTAGATAGGTGTGATCGGCGTCCACTTTATTCAACTAGTGATGTTTTGTATTTAGGTGCTCTCACACAAAGATTATACAATACATGGTAACTCTTATATATAGCAAAAATCTAAGTAGGAATTCCTTTCTTCGTCTCCTAGTTTGCCCGGTATGGCAAATGGGCCCTAATGTAGGCTTGACCCAAGATGGTGAAGTCTCCACACCCAACAATTCTTGTGCTTGGAACTTGGAAGTTTTGACATCTTCAAACTACGATTTGACAAGTTTCAAACTGCATTTTGATATTCTTCTGCCCTCAATGTGTTTGCTATATGGATCTGTCTCCACTTGTATTCTATAATCTCTTTTTTTCTTCTTCACTAGTTGCAGCCGCCTTCTTATCAAGCAACCTGAAGGCATAACTTCAACTTCTCTAAGTCTAAGGTAACCATCTTAGTGAAGATATCAGTTGGAGTCTCGGTCGTTTTTATCTTTTTTAGCTTTAGAGTATCATCACTAACCAGATCTTTAATCTTCAACAGTTCAACCATATAAGCTTTTTTGCTGGCCTCAACCAAAGCCATGTATTCTACATCTATGGTTGAGAGAGTAACACTTTTATGAAGATGAGACATCCAGCTAACAACAATGCCTCCCATTGAAAAAATATACGTGCAGGTGCTTTTATAAGACCATTGGCACCCACCAAGGTCTACATCTGCATAGCCTCTCAGAATGACATCTTTCCCCTTAAAATACAACTCCATCTTTGAAATCCTTTTCAAATACCTAAGCAGCCATTTAACTGCTACCCAATATTTTTTCCTTGGATTAAACATAAACCATGGCATGTGCAATATCTAGTCTTGTGCATACCATGACATACATGAGGCTTCCAACTACGGATGTTTAAGGAACTTTAACCATATATGTTTTGTCTTCATCTTCTGGGGTAACTGATATTTAGAAAGCTTAAAGTGACACCCGAAAACTTAAAGTGATGCCCCGAAAGCTTAAAGTGACACCCGAAATATGTACTTCTAATATTGGAAACTTTAAGCCTGAATTTCTCTAGCACTTTTTCAATATAATTCTTTTGGTAAAGTGTCAGAGAATGATGTGATCTCTTGGGTATTAGCCAAGATGAGAGCAAGTTACAAGAACAATAAATAGAAAAAAATCAGAGTTCAATAAAATTCATCCATGCCCTTCAAAGCAAATCCTACGAGGTCTTTAAGAGGCTTACAAAATAACTACTAAAGCTTAAACGTGTGAATCATGGGGAGAAACTAACAACCCATAACACAAATATTACTCACTAAATTTAAAAAGAAATAACAATTAACATGGGCATGGCAACGTGGACTCAAAAATGCAAGGCACGTATCAATCCTCCCCGCTCGAATTCACCTTGTCCGCAAGGTGAAAGTGTGAGTAAGTATTCGACATCATATCATCGATCATGAATAGTCGCGGCTTGGAGCAACGATGACCCGGAGCAAATTTCTCATCACAGATATAACATAGGCCTTTCTTTCAGCGTTCTCGAGCTTCAGCAGTAGAGAGACGACGATGGGAAGCAGCAATAGGTTGTGCGGTATGATTCTCCGGAGGAGGCCCAAGGGCCAAGTAGACCGGCAGTATGGGTTGGTGAAGTCTTGTAATCTGATGTTGTGTGTTGGGAAGGAAGTTGCAATTTGTTACACTCATTGATCACCCTCGCAACACCAATAGTTTCGGGGAGAGTACGGGTGTTCTTTATCTTGACATCCAACCGTATCTCATCTTTTAGAGCCGCTATGTAGCAACTCGTCAAGAAGGGTTTCGGTAGCCCATCAACTTGATGGGACAACCTTTCGAACTCGTCCTGATAGGACTCTAGAGTATCGGTTTGAGTCGGGCGAGGGCTTCGCTCGGGTCTTCAAAATCAGTTGGACCAAATCATTTGCGTAGTGCCTTGGTGAATTCGACCCGCAAGAGGAACTTGGTTTGCCAACGATGCCACTTCAAGGCAATCCCATCCAAGTGAAATGAAGCCAACTCAACTTGTTGATCCGGTGAAATTCCCTTAAAAGCAAAGAACTGCTCTGATTGATAAATCCATCCAGCCGGATCACCCCCACCCAACCGTGGAAAGATGAGTTTCAAGCCGGTGGAATTGGACCGGACAGGTCCGTTCCTACCGCAAGTACGGTTGGGGCGAAGCAGTGTTTGGAGTTTAGCCAAAATTGTTTGGAGAGTAGAGTGGATCTGCTCGATACTTGACTCGTGTCGGGCCAAAGCCTCATCGGTAGCTTGATGTTGTTGCAGGTGTCCATAGGATCGATCGGCTCTGATACCACCGATGTGATCTCTTGGGTATTAGCCAAGATGAGAGCAAGTTACTAGAAGAATAAATAGAGAAAAATCAGAGTTCAATAAAATTCATCCATGCCCTTCAAAGCAAATCCTACGAGGCCTTTAAGAGGATTACAAAATAACTACTAAAGCTTAAACGTGGGAATCATGGGGAGAAACTAACAACTCATAACACAAATATTACTCACTAAATTTAAAAAGAAATAACAATTAACATGGGCATGGCAACGTGGACTCAAAAATGCAAGGCACGTATCAGAGAACCGTCTTCTTGTTTCTAAGAATACTCATCCCGAGTATTTATCTAGCATGACCTATGTGATCCTTAATAGTTCACTCTTGGCGGAAGCCAATGTCCCGAGATCCCAAGGACTCATTCTGACTGAAACAAGGGGTGGGTTTTTACCAACTGAAAAATCAGCTATTTTAGGGAAGCCAAAAAACGTGAGCGCCTAGCGCGAGCCTTATTGAAAAGGCCCTTTACTAAAAACATAGAAGGTAAGGCCGACTTTTGAGCTGTAGCATTATAACCATAGGGCTTAGATAGGCCCTTATTATTCTATTTGTAAGATAGGTTGCTTGAGTGCATTTTGACTCTTTTTATTAGTAAGGTTGTCGTATCGATCAAGGTGAAACTTGAGTTTGATTGCAGGGCGCGCGCTAGCGCTTTACTAAGAAGATAGAAAGGGATTTTCTTGTTTAGTAAAGTCTCGCTTTTTGATAGGAGTAGGTGCGGCATAAACCATTTGCGCTTTTAACTTCTTGAATTCTGTGATATCTGAACTTTCAATCAACATATCATCTACATAGAGCAGTAGAATGATATAAAAACGCATGAACATCTTGATATAACATAAATGGTCCCTATCACATCTTTTGTAACCAACCCTGCCCATTAAGATGTCAAACATCATGTATCATTGCATGGGCATTTGCTTTAGACTATACAAACTATTCTTCAACTTAGAGACCAGGTTTTCTGCCTTGAACTTGGAAACCCTCTAGCTACACCATGTAGATTTCTTCATTAAGATCACTATGTAGAAAAGCAGTTTTGACATGCTCTAAATACAATTTCTCGACTGCTCCAATACTGGGAGCAAGTTTGATCGTAGTCATCTTTACAACCGTAGAAAGATTCACCTCTTTTCGTTGAAAACCCATGACCACTCATTTGTATATCTCAATTTCGTTGAAAATGACATTTTTGCTTCAAATTTTTTTTATGTTTCTCATAATCCCAAAGTCTACCCATCTCTTCTGATCCATAACCAACTAATGTGCACATCTTGTCTATGCTTCTGAATTCAGTATATCCTTATCACTATCGTTCAACAAAATGCAAGCACAATAACCAAATATCTTCAAGTGCTTAAGATTGACCTCTTCCCTTACCATAATTCCTCAGGTATTTTGAAACCCAAAGGAACTAACCGCAGGTGCAAGGTTGATACCCATAATATCTTAGGTAATCCTGCATTTAACCTCATGCTTCTAGATTTTTCATTCAAGTAACTGTTCATTTTCTCAGCCATATCGTTCTGTTGAAGGAGTACCAAGAACTTTCTTGTTCATCTTTATCTCATGCTTGGCATAATAATCAGTGAACTTCTTGCTTATGTATTCACCAACATTATCCGACTTTTAGCTTTTTACCTTCAAATCAGTTTCATTTACTTCATTTCTTAAATACATCAAAAACTTTAGATTTACGTTTAAGAAAATAGATTCATACCTTTTGTGTTGAGTAATAGACGAAAGGCCACCTAAGGATAAGACTGATGTTGGCCCAAAGATATCTAAGTGGACAAGCTCTTGCTTTTGAGCTTTTGGTGTCTTTCTGGTTTTCACAAAAGAAACTTTCTTTTGTTTCCTAAAGACACATGATTCACATAATCCACTTTTCGCTTTCATCAAGTTTGGAAACTTTTGCCCTGAGCTGCCAACATCTTCAACCCTTTCTTCCTAATATGTTCAAGTAGCCGGTGTCACAACATAGATGAACTCAGACCTAATTTCATTGCATTGAAACCATCAACAACAATTTCTGCCATTTATAATGTGCCCTTCTTCTTCCTTTATGCAACCACTAGATTTCCCTTAATCACTTTCCATTGTTCGTTACCGAAATGAACATCATAACCTTTATCAACCAATTGGACAACAAAAATCAACTTCCTTCGTAGATTTTGTGATAACTCTAACATCCTTCAACATCCACTTGGTTCCTAATGTTTTAGTCAACTCAATGCCACCAATTCCTGTAATGTTTATTGCCAGGTCATCAACTAGACAGACCTTACCAAGGTTTCCTATTCTCAAATTATTGGCAATATCTAGACTTGGAATAGTGTGGAATGAAGCATTGGAATCCATGATCTAGGATTCCAGAAAATTCTCAATACTGCAAATAAAAGTGTCATCATAATAATCAGAAGCTACATATCTTACTTCTTTCTTTACCGCTGATGGTTTAGGGCACTCGCTTCTGAAATGACCATTCTCCTTGCAATTTCAACACGCGATGTCTTTCATTGGTTTTAACTGATCACTTTTCCTTGACTTGGATTTGTTTCGATTATTTCCATCTCTCTCAGCTCTTCTTCCTATCTCTTCAGGATGTAATAGAGAACTAGAAGATTCCCTAGTGCTTCTCCGTCTTGTATCTTCATTCAAAATCAAGTCATGCATACCATCGAATGTTAGCTTAGTAAATCCACATGAGCTACTAATTGCAGTGGTTGTGCCGGCAACAAGGGTAAAAGAAACCGCACTTGGACCTCGTATTCAAACATGATTGCATTAGATGCCTATCGAGAGAGAATTCAAATGAGCTCATTAATAAATATTAATGTGTGCTAATCTAACACGATTGTTAAAAACAGCCTGGTGGATTTGAGGTTTAAAGTGTTTATTCAAACCACCCGGACGCTCATCCACTCTAAATTATATTCCTATGCTCTGTAAATTTGTTTTTCTCGCCTCTCTCTGCTATAAAATAATTAACTAAATTAAAAAAATATTAAATGATTTTAATTTCTTTCTAGATTACAAATAATTTTTAAATAAATTAAGAAAGATGTTTTTTAATTAATGTTATATCTAGAAAATAAATTTTTATAAAATAAGAATTTTTTCTAAAATATTAAATCTTTTTTAAAGTATGAAATATTTTAAGATTGGTGTATTTAAAAAGTAAATTTTTTATTAACCAAAAAATATTTAAAATTAGGTGTTATAATAAGAACTTTTAAAATTAGGAGTTATTTTGAATAAGTTTAAACACACAAAGATAATATTTAACTCTCTACAAACTAAGACTAAAAACTTCCATTATTTTTGGTCCTTTAACTGTTTTTGATACTCTTGTAAAGCAAATTGCGCTACAAACTAATCTTAAACCTTTATCAAAAACTTGAAGTCCACAAATATTATTAATGTTCAAATAGAGCATGAATAAACATGTAGTTCCACTTAATAAAGACATATTTTAACCACAATGAAATATTCATTATAAGATGCAATGTCAAATTTATTCAAACTCGAGTTCGTCGTCCTCGATGTCCCTGGCTACAACTAACTAGTTAGGACCTTGAAGCTAAAATCCACTTGACAGAGAAAATGATTAAGCAAATATTATAGTCATGATCTTTATCCGTCACCATATTTACTTATAACGTAAATAGAGAATACCTCTCATCGAGGACCTTCTTCACATGTAGAGGAAGTTTTAAGAATTTTTTTTTACTATCATAGGTTAATCCTATTCTCAAAAAGCTCACTTGGATATTACGAATCTATCATCTAACGTTCGTGATATTTTAAGTTGGTTAACAAGTAACTTTGATCTTATCCACATTACCTCTGAATTGAAACTTTATGGAGAAAACATCACCAATGTTAATATTCTTCCTATTCCACACTTCTAAACTACTCATGTCGTAGCTTTACCTAGAACTTAGTTTCATAAGTAAAATAAATAAAATTTTTATTTAAAAAAAATATTTTAAAAAATATCATACTTAAAACTTTTTTTCTTATAATTCTCAATAATTATTTTTTGTTTATAAAAATTTTACTTTTTAAAACACCAAATATAAAATATTTTGTATTTTTTAAAAAGTTTGATGTTCTAAAAGATTTTTAATTTTATGAATAATTATTTCCTTAGAAATAACATTAGTAAAAATATCTTTTACTTAATTTATTAAAAATTATTTTAATCTAAAAAAATAAATTATGTTATTAGTAATTAATGTGATTATTAAATAAGAGAGAGAAATAAGAAAAAAATGTTAAAAAGGAATATAGTGTTAACATGTGTCCCTATTAAATAACTTTTTATTAGAATAAAGAGATTATTAGAATAGAGAGATATGTAGTGTGCTCTCTTGTCAAATTATCATTTAAGCCGTCTAAAAACAAAATTGGATAAATAATCCTTATTATTTTAGGAAAATTCTAAAGGATTAGAGGACATGTCAAACTCTATGTTGACATTTCAATAGTTTATTAATTTAAAAGATGCATCTTTATAAAGTCACACGTGAGTTTCTCTACCTATCAGAATTTAGCAATCACCCGACAATATGGAACGTTGTTTATTGACAAGTTTAATAAGGACCATTGTTGGGAATAATATGAAGTGTAGTTAGAAGCATATGCAATCGACATAAGATATGCTTATTTAGATAAATGTTAAAAACTTCTCATGCTAATATGCGAATTATCATATTCTACATGAGGACAAACTTATCATTATGTTGTTGTACTAATCAAATAAAATCCAACCGCTAAAAATTAATACTCTTCACCATAACTAATCTCAAAAAGAAAATCTCAAGAAGAAATGACTAATTCATTTCTAGAATAAAATAACAATACTCTAAAAGAGGTAAATATCCTACAAGAGACTAATATAATCGCAAAAGAGATTAGTGAAATCCCAAAAAAGAATAATGGAGCTCTATAACAAACTCAATTATTAAACAAATTTAAGATCTCAATATATTATATACGATACAGTACAATATCGAACCAAAATGAAATACATATTTGGAAATACCATAGCAACAAACGTATTGATGAAAAAGATTATTTATATCAAACTCTGGAAGGGTATATACACAGAGATGACTTGCTGAAATAACAAGACACCTCAAAGGCTAAATTCAAATTGCTTGACAAGCAAAACGTTTTCAGATCAGTAGCCCGAACACCCATAGACGTCAAACCAGTAGGTTAAAGATGGGTGCCTTTGAGACAAAAAAACACAAAGAAAGAAATATTGTGATATAAGACAGATTGTAACACAAGGGTTTTTATTTTTATTTTTTGTTCTAAATCCAAGTGTTGATTATGAGAAAATATAGTCCATGGATATGATAGCACTCTCATAATTGTCAGCCTCACAATCTAACAAATACTTTATTTAAATTAAATCTATAGATGCCATCACCAAACATTAATACGAGACACTTGAAATTGACATCTACATGAATATCCTTTTAAGGATTAAAATTGCTTGAAGCATTAAAATTACCACCTCAGGATATAAATGCTTGATATTTATATGGTCTTAAACAAGCAAGTTGGTCGTATGTGGTACAACCGATCCAATAATTATTTGATGTACAGGTTTGATAGAATTATATCTAATTTGCTTTGCATAGCTTAAATATTTCTTGATCTATAGTTTGAGTATATGTGTTATCTCCATCAATTTACACTTAGAAGATGGTCGCACGTTTTATATTATTAGTGTTAATCAGAAGATGGTAGCACGTTTTATATTATTAGTGTTAATCCGCTAAGCACACCTATCGATTAGTCATGTTACCCCATCAACTAAAACTTTAGCCATATATAAAGTGCCATTTTATTTACCTTTAGCAATTACAAGATTCCCTTTCACAACCTTACACTATCCCCCGTCAAACATAACATCATATCCTTGATCATCCAAATGTTCAATAGATATCAGTTTCTTTTCAATGCTAGCAATGACCTGAACATCCTTTAAGGTCCATGAGGTACCCGGCGGAGTTTTCAGCTCTATATCCTCGTTCATGTGATAACGAGAGTATGATTATTAGAAAAATAAACCTTACAAAAGTTATCAATTCGCAGATTCTTCATCGTTTTCAGAGAAAAATAAACCTTACCATTTCTGAACTACCAAATCCTCGATTTACATCTTCCACCATCCAATAAACTTAACCATCGAATTTCTCTCTTTCGGTTTTCCTTCCTCGGTCGTTATTCTAAACTACGGATGTTTAACAATTAAGTCAGAACTGAGAACAGTGGTTGCGTGCCTGAACTTGAATGTGTTCAACCGTACGCTATTTATGAAACCAATTTCAAAAAATCAAAAGCAAACAAGTTTGATAACGCACTGGAGTTTTTATAGCAATAGACAATCAAAGTAAACGTAACTTGACCTTAATCCAAACAAAAGTACCACATACCTGAATAGTAGCGGAAACCTAGACGGTTACGGTGACGGAGATTGTATTAGACAACAAGGACGAAGAAATCCTAGTTCAACGGTTACGGCAAATATTGTTCGTATAGAATCTTCAAAACTCAAGAGCCTAAATCCCTTATATCAGCTGTTAGGATCGAAACACACACAAATACAAGCAAGAAAACAATAAAGCGGTTAACAACACAAGAGATTTAGAGATTTGATCGCGGATGTTTAATATATTCTCATTTATTCTGCCATTCAGATGTCCCTATTTGAAGCTTTGTTCGGTTACAAGCTCAATATCCATATCCCATACATCGTCGATGACACCTTTATTGCTTTTGTTGAGGAGTTACAAAGGGATCACATGAATCGATGATTCAGTCCCTCAAAAAGCAAATGCTTAGTGCCCGAAATCGAATAAAACAATTTGCTAATGCTCACGCTCTTAACAAACATTTGAAGGTGGTAATTAGGTGCGTGTGAGACTGTAGAAATCATTTCAAACTTCACTCAAGTTGCTAATGCTCACGCTCTTAACAAACATTTTGAGGTCAAAACTTTTTTTTTAAAAAGGCGGCATTTTTAGTATAATAAGTTAATGCGTGACTGATGTAAATTTCACGGGTTAATAATACATGCCCTATTTCTTTGTAACTGGATTTACAAATGGAATAAAAGGGGTAATAGCTAAGCTGATCGAATTGGTTATCTTGGATTGCGTAATCTTCTCTCTAGTTTCTTTTCAAGCCTAACTGAGAGCCAATAGCATAGAATTACCTATCTTCTTCATTTATTTTACTTGATTTGATTTATGGGTTGATCGGGTAATTTTATCTCTTAAATCATTTTGATGATGAAAATATAATATTATAATTGGAAAAAAATGTAATTTTGTAATCATATTTAACACAATTATTATTTATAAGTAGTTAAAGATTTTGTACAAGTGCTCCGATTAACCCACCCCGACCCATAACATAATTTACATATTTTGACTCGTTAACCAACCCACCTAATTTTTCCATATAACCAATTAAGGTGAGGGAAACAAAAGCACCTGAGCATCAAGAAAATTAATCCGGGATAACGTCCGGGATAAATGTGCACTAACAGAACGATCTCTTTCCTCTACAGCTGCAGCTTTGTCCTCTGCATCCTGAAAATGAGTTCAGGAAAGTTTATAGATATAAAAAATTTATACTTCAAATAAAATAGACACATATATATACTATTTATCAGACATGAAGCAGAATGTTAAGCGATCCCTCCACTGCAGCCCAAACTTCTGCCTTTCTACCAGTTGTTTCCTATTAAAGAAATATCAGGAAATTTAGACCCGTTTATGTACAATTGGATCAATTTAGGATATGTTTTAGCCCAAGCATGTCAAATGATCAAAGTGCTAACTGCTAAGCAAGAAATTGGTGAAGCAGAATGACAAAGTAACCCAAAGTGCCTTAACATACAACCTCCTAAATTATTTTATTCAATGTTTTGGATTATTATTGTAATATTAGGCTTTTGTAAACATATTCAATGTTGTTGATAAATAAACTAAAAATAGAATTGTTTGCAGGTCCTTTCTACCCATTTCAACTTGTCCTAAAAAATTGTCTGTTTGACCCAAGCCAAAATTGACCTGTCAACCCAGCCCTCCAGACCAGCCTAATCGCCACATCAGTAACAGAGGACTACTGAATAGTGAAACAATGAAAAGAAAATAAAACAATGTGTACAATTGCCCTATGTTCTCAAGATACTATCTGCAACAAGGAATTATAATAGTAAAAATGGCAATATGGACCCATTATTGGATGGGTGGATTTGTTGTGTTTATCTCAAGAGGGTCAACTAGAAAAAATCAGACAGATAAGAGGGGAACGGGTCAAAACAATTCTTACGAATAACTACCTAAATAATTCTATTAAGAGATTTAGGTTACTTTCATAATAATCTTGCTTCTTAATCATAACTATCACATTCAACTACTTATAAAAAAATTTAATAAATAAGCAAAAAAAACTTTAACCCATATCAAAAATTGACACGATTAACCCAAACTCATTACAAAACCTAGCTAACCCACCCATCATAATATTGTTTAACCTCCTAATTTGTTTTATTCGTAGATTTAGATTACTTTTGTATCACATTGTCTTCTAATCATAATTAATGAATTCATTAATCATAATTTCATAATAATTTTAAATAATCAGGAAAACTGTTTATGGGTTGGTCACCCAAACCAACCTAGCCCATTACAAAACCCATCTGACCCACCCATCTTAATAATTGTTAAACCTTCTAAATTGTTTTTTGTTATATTTAGATTTGCTTTCTAATCTTAATTAATGAATTCACTAATCATAAAAATTTTAAATAGATAGGGAAACTGTTTATGGGTCACCCAAACCAGCCTAGCCCATTTTTGACCCGTACCAAAAAAAAAAGACATGTTTTAAAACCAACCGGCTCAACCTCAACTCTTTCAAAGTTTTCTTTTGGTGCATTCATCAAGTGTTCTTTTGGTGCTGCAAGTTCAGCTTTGTTCTTATCTATTGTTTTATTGCAGCAGCTTCTCTATGGCAGCTTTGTCTTTTTCTAAACTCTCCATTTTGTTCTCTTCAATCTAGTTGTTTTTAAAAATGTTAATTAATCATGACAACGACAGCTCTGCAAAATGCAACAATCAGTTTTTAACTTTTTATGTTTGGATACAGAGATTCAGATTCAGCTTCTGATGATAAACAGTTTCTCGTTAGCTGCAACAAAAGTGGCATTGGACTCACAAAAAGAATTTGTAGACCTCTCTTCATCCACCAACAAACCACAGTATCTGCAGAATCAAGAACATGAAAACTATGAAAAGGGAAATCAGAAGCGAGAAAGAGATAAAATCACCTGTTTTGTTATGTTTTCATGGGAAAATTGTTACATACCTTCAAGAGTTACTCCCGAGTTGATTTTGATGCTTTCTTGAAGTGATGTTGAGGTCAAAGAACATTGGACAGTTTACGGATGTCCCTGGTATCTCCCAGTTAGTCAAGAACATTGGACTCACAAAAAGAAATTGTAGAACTCACGATCATCCACCAACAAACCACAGTATCTACTGAATCAAGAACATGAAAACTATGAAAAGGGAAATCAGAAACGAGAAAGAGATAAAATCACCTGTTTGGTTATGTTCGGTGCACGACTCCTGAACCTACCCTGATTTTGGAGTAATCTCTGTTTCGTATGCGTTTAATCTTCAGTTGAGATATAAACATACAACAATAAAGTCTAGTGACTTATGTATGAATTCAGAAAAACCTGTAGGTTTCTTCCTGAACTCCTGTTATATTCTTTTTCATCTCCCTGTTCATGACCAGCAGACTTGTGTCCCAGCATTCTGACTCATTGTTTCTGTGAAATTGCAATCAAGTTGTTAGAGATGAAGCCGAGTAACAAATATCAAAAGTTAGAGCTTAATTGTAACCCTAGAAATAAATTTATACTCTAATTGATCTTAAGCTCAAATCCTTCATATTACTTGAAACTTATAAATAAGAACCTGTTTGGTTTTACAGTACTTACCCACAAGTGCAGAACTGAAAGAATTTATTCGATTACCACTAAATGAAATCGATGCACCCTCCTCAGCCTCCTGTTCTTCCCAAGTCAAGAACATTGGACTCACAAAACGAATTTGTAGACATCACAATCATCCACCAACAAACCATAAACTACTTTAGCAAAAAGTGCTTAAACTTATAAAAGTTCTTTATTTTTTGCAAGATCAAATCCATAAACTTTATAAGGACCTTTTTGTCCAGTTTTGATAAGTTGAGATATAAACACACAACAATAGAGTCTAGTGACTTAATATAGCAGCTACAAACTATTTAGCATTCTTTCCAGAGTCGCCATGCTTTGATGACAGAAAATTTTCAAAACTATAGACCATAAAACTTTCTTCAAATACTTCACTGCAGTGTTTCTAGAACAGAGGTGTTAAAATTAAGCTTCTAGATATATATATATATATATATATATATATATATATGCAAACCATTTACCTTTCTTTCGATGGCTGACACCCTTTGATGATACCCTTCCTGTAGAGACTCAAAATCAGCAATTGATTTTCTCTACATAGAAACAGAGAGTTAGTAGAGATGAATGGACAAATGAGTTATATAAAAGAAGCTTGTGATTAACTTTCCGGCAGCAACTGCATCAAGTAGGACAAGACATTAGAAACATAAACTTGAGAGCATAAACTTGAGTTATTAAGGCTGAGTTAACATATAGCAACAAGACATTAGAAACATTAGTTACGTTTAGTTGTCAAAAATAAAATAAGGAAAAAAAAGCCTATGGACTTTGTGCTGATTCACAAACCTGGACTTCATTTTCACATAACTATAGTTAATAGGAGTAGGAGGGGGAGGGGGAGGGGGGGGGGGGGGGAGGAGCAGAGGGAGAGAGAGATTCTAAGCATAAACTGATCGATCATAAAGCAGAAAGATAGAAGCCCTGGATAAGTACAGAACAATAAGCCCAGGTTACTCGATGACAAGCCCTGGTATATACCGTCTGATCAAGGGTTATAGAGTCCAGCCGCTCATTCTCTATCATTGATTTTACAATTTCATCAGTTTTTGGCTGTGATAGGTGACTAAAATGATTAAGGACAGCTGAACATACAAATAAATACAAGCATTTAAAAAACAGCGTGGAACCCCAGGAGATGACCAAAATGCAGAGTTAGCCAATTAAGAAGAATTAAATATGAACACCGACATTCATGAGTAGATATGGCATAAAAACTATGATCATAAAGAATACAAGAATCAAATTTGCGGTATAAATAACATGTCAACAATTTATTGATTGTGTGAAGATGAAACTATTTTGATTTAGCTTGTATCATAACAAATATTTAACTATCTTGGGGAGAATATATATTATCCACACTGTTTAGAACAAATATTTAATTAAAAAACATGATTTTCGAATACCTGAGCTTGTCTAGCACCTAGAAGTGCAGTCTCCATGTTCTTCAATTCCATCTTCAACCTCTCCGATTCAACTGCAGAGTCTGCATTATCAGGTAAATTTCTTCCTGAACTCCTGTTGGGTTCTTCTCATCTCTCTGTTCATCACCAGCAAACTGGTTCATGACATGAACCATCTCAGAAGCATCATCTTCAGGGGCATGAGATTGAAGCCCATGTGGCTTTAACCCCGTTGCATCTTGCTCATCATATGATTCCTTTAGATATTTAGACAGCTTGATAGCGATAACTACAGAATTTCGTTACAAAATATAACTTGGAGGGTCATATTAGATCAACATTACCTTTAGAAGTAATCAAATATGGGAAGTGCAATTTCTCACAAAATGTAGTAATCTACCTACTAATTGGTTGTACATTAATATGGCAAATACTTAGAACCAAATAATCCGCCATAGCAAGACATCATTCATGCAATGAAACCGAGTAACAAATATCGAAATTTACACAGGTGCTACTGGGACTTGTGGTTCTTTCATCACAACCAAGTAATTACAGATGAAGCCAAGTGACAAATATCAAAATTTAGAGCTTAATTGTAACCCTAAAAATAAATTCACAATCTAATTGATCTTAAGCTCAAATCCTTCATATTACTTGAAACTTATAAATAAGAACCTGTTTGGTTTAACAGTACTTACCCACACGTATGGAACTGAAAGAATTGGTTAGATTAGCCACTAAATGAAATCGAGGCACCGTCCTCAGCCTCCTGTTCTTCCCAAATTCAACCTGAAAGATCAACAATTCATTTTGTTTTTACACTAAAATATATCACTGACACCTAAATTCTGATGAGTATAATATTTTTGAGGTTAAATTGATCTTACCGGAATATTTCATGAGAAGATTGCAGTTGCTCTTTGTCTGTCACTTCAGTTTGGGTCCATAGAAGCCTCACAACCACCCATTTTAAGCCTTCAAAGCCTCACATAGCTTCAACAACCCACAGTATCTGCCTAATCAAGAACATGAAAACAATAAAAAGGGAAATCAGAAGCGAGAAAGTGATCAAATCACCTGTTCTGTTATGTGCACGAGTCCTGTTGTATCATATGCGTTTAATCGCAAGAGAAAGCAGGCTAATCGATGAAATGGGCCGATAAGAGAACGATCACCACCACCGTGAACACTGCACCGAATGTTTTGGTTCGTTGGAACATTTGAATCCGAGAGTGGGTATCCATGCACGTTTGTTCCAGAGTCTCCATGGTTTGATGACAGAAAATTTTCAAAAGTATAAACCATAAAACATTCTTCAAATGCTTCCCTGCAGTTTTTCTAGAACAGAGGCATTAAAACTAAGATTCTAGAAATATGCAAACCATTTACCTTCTTTCGAGGGCCGACACCCTTTGATGATACTCTTCCTGCAGAGACTCAAAATCAGCATTTGATTTTCTTTGCATAGAAACAGAGAGTTAGTAGAGAAGAATGGACAAATTAGTTATATAAAAGAAGCTTGTGATTAACTTTCCGGCAGAAACTGCATCGAGTAGGACATAATACTTTGGTTAATAACTTAATATGGATATTCACAAATCTTCCTAAATTGTTTATGCAACCCTCTTTAGATGCCCTATTTAAAAATAATAAGCACAAAAATATGAAAGTAAATACAGAAAAAGTCAGATTAGCAAAGTCAAAATAGAAAAAGTCAAACATGTAAATTAGGCGGGAATTAAAGGGTTAGTAGTGTTAGTTTTAGTAGTTTGTAACAGCCAATGTAAGGGTATAAATACCCCATAAGTATGTCGAATTATGTGTGGAAATAAGATTGTATTGTGTGTGTTTTGTGTGTCCCGTTTGACCCTGTTTTCCATGTAGTCACTGCACAAATCTATGCATACTCTTAATCGATGTTCATCCACAATATTGATCCTGATCTATGATCCGAAGGGGCCTCAACATTTTCCACACTGTATAGAACATATCATCCAAATTCCACCCAACACCCATGGATCAAGAATATCAGTTTGTTTAATTAAATAGCACGATTATTTCAATACCTGAGCTTGTCTAGCAGCACCTAAAAGTCTGCAATGTCCGACAAATTTCTTCCTGAACTCGTGTTGTCTTCTTTTTCGTCTCTCCGTTCATGACCGAAGGGGCCTCAACATTTTCCACACTGTATAGAACATATCATCCAAATCCACTCAACACCCATGGATCAAGAATATCAGTTTGTTTAATTAAATAGCACGATTATTTCAATACCTGAGCTTGTCTAGCAGCACCTAAAAGTCTGCAATGTCCGACAAATTTCTTCCCGAACTCGTGTTGTCTTCTTTTTCGTCTCTCTGTTCATGACCGAAGGGGCCTCAACATTTTCCACACTGTATAGAACATATCATCCAAATTCCACCCAACACCCATGGATCAAGAATATCAGTTTTTTAATTAAATAGCACGATTATTTCAATACCTGAGCTTGACTAGCAGCACCTAAAAATAACTCACTGACAATATTTTCAAGGTTGTCCTTCCCAATATCAGTTTATGTACCCTCCTCGGCCTCCAGTCCTTCCCAAATTCAACCTAAAAGATCAACAATATTTTATTTGTTTTTAAAATAAAAAATAACTCACCGAGACCCAAAATCTGATGATTATAATGTTTTCAAGGTTGAACTGATCTTACCAGAAGATTTCATGGGAAAATTGTTAAATAGCTTCAACAGTTACTCCCGATCGAGTTGATTTTGATACTTTCTTGAAGTGATGTTGAGGTCAAAGAACATTGGACATTTACGGATGTCCCTGGTATCTCCCAAGTCAAGAACATTGGACTCACAAAAAGAAGTTGTTGAAATCAGAATCAAGAATATGAAAACTATGAAAAGGGAAATCGGAAGCGAGAAATCACCTGTTTTGTTTTGTTTTGTTATGTTCTGTGCACGACTCCTGAACCTACCTTGGTTTTGGTGTAATCTCTGTTTCACTGCACTGAATGTGTTTTGAATATCAGAGTTTAATTCCACAGGGTAATCTTGATGATCTTCAGGATATAACGTTTCTACACTTGCCTTCTCCTCAGTGGAGTTAGTTGAGTCATCAGCATCATCTCCCTCTTCTCCTCAGTGGAGTTAGTTGATCTTGAAGTGATGTCCCTGGTATCTCCCAAGTCAAGAACATTGGACTCACAAAAAGAAATTGTAGAAGTCAGAATCAAGAACATGAAAACTATGAAAAGGGAAATCAGAAGCGAGAAATCACCTGTTTTGGTGCCCATGTGGTTCTGACCCAATTGCATATTGTCCATCATATGATGCAGCTCAGGGGAAGTGGTAGCAACTTGGTCTCCAAAACCTCCCAACTCATTTTCTATTAACACAAAAGATATTGTGGAACCAATTATTGAGTTTTCTCAGTGTTCTGTAGCAACATCATCACTTGGTTTTGTTTGTAAAACAGCTTCAACTTCAATGCGGTCATCAATGTAAGCTGAGATATAAACATACAACAATAAAGTCTAGTGACTTATGTATGAATACAGCAAAACCTGTAGGTTTCTTCCTGAACTCCTGTTGTATTCCTTTTCATCTCCCTGCTCATGACCAGCAGACTTGTCTCCCAGCATTCTGACTCATTGTTTCTGTGAAATTGCAATCAAGTTGTTACAGATGAAGCCGAGTAACAAATATCAAAAGTTAGAGCTTAATTGTAACCCTAAATTGGATGAGTATAATGTTTTCAAGGTTGAAGTGATCTTACCAGAAGATTTCATGAGAAAATTGGAACTTTCTTGAAGTGATGTTGAGGTCAAAGAACATTAGACAGTTTACGGATGTCCCTGGTATCTCCCAAGTCAAGAACATTGGACTCACAAAAAGAAATTGTAGAAGTCAGAATCAAGAACATGAAAACTATGAAAAGGGAAATCAGAAGCGAGAAATCACCTGTTTTGTTATATATGTTCTGTGCACGACTCCTGAACCTAAAAGATCAACAATTTATTAGTTTTTACACTAAAAAATAACTCACTGACACCCAAAATCTGATGATTATAATGTTTTCAAGGTTGAATTGATCTTACCAGAACATTGGACTCACAAAACGAATTTGTGACCTCACAATCATCCACCAACATACCACAGTATCTGCCAAATCAAGAACATGAAAACTATGAAAAGGGAAATCAGAAGCGAGAAATCACCTGTTTTGTTTTGTTATGTTCTGCGCACCACTCCTGAACCTACCTTGGTTTTGGTGTAATCTCTGTTTCACTGCACTGAATGTGTTTTGAATATCAGAGTTTAATTCCACACGGTAATCTTGATGATCTTCAGGATATAACGTTTCTACACTTGCCTTCTCCTCAGTGGAGTTAGTTGAGTCATCAGCATCATCTCCCTCTTCTCCTCAGTGGAGTTAGTTGATCTTGAAGTGATGTCCCTGGTATCTCCCAAGTCAAGAACATTGGACTCACAAAAAGAAATTGTAGAAGTCAGAATCAAGAACATGAAAACTATGAAAAGGGAAATCAGAAGTGAGAAATCACCTGTTTTGTTATATATGTTCTGTGCACGACTCCTGAACCTAAAAGATCAACAATTTATTAGTTTTTACACTAAAAAATAACTCACTGACACCCAAAATCTGATGATTATAATGTTTTCAAGGTTGAATTGATCTTACCAGAACATTGGACTCACAAAACGAATTTGTGACCTCACAATCATCCACCAACATACCACAGTATCTGCCAAATCAAGAACATGAAAACAATGAAAAGGGAAATCAGAAGCGAGAAATCACATGTTTTGTTTTGCTATGCTCTGTGCACGACTCCAGAACCTACTTTGGTTTTGGTGTAATCTCTGTTTCACTGCACTGAATGTGTTTTGAATATCAGAGTTTAATTCCACACGGTAATCTTGATGATCTTAAGGATATAACGTTTCTACACTTGCCTTCTCCTCAGTGGAGTTAGTTGAGTCATCAGCATCATCTCCCTCTTCTCCTCAGTGGAGTTAGTTGATCTTGAAGTGATGTCCCTGGTATCTCCCAAGTCAAGAACATTGGACTCACAAAAAGAAATTGTAGAAGTCAGAATCAAGAACATGAAAACTATGAAAAGGGAAATCAGAAGCGAGAAATCACCTGTTTTGGTGCCCATGTGGTTCTGACCCAATTGCATATTGTCCATCATATGATGCAGCTCAGGGGAAGTGGTAGCAACTTGGTCTCCAAAACCTCCCAACTCATTTTCTATTAACACAAAAGATATTGTGGAACCAATTATTGAGTTTTCTCAGTGTTCTGTAGCATCATCATCACTTGGTTTTGTTTGTAAAACAGCTTCAACTTCAATGCGGTCATCAATGTAAGCTGAGATATAAACTTACAACAATAAAGTCTAGTGACTTATGTATGAATACAGCAAAACCTGTAGGTTTCTTCCTGAACTCCTGTTGTATTCCTTTTCATCTCCCTGTTCATGACCAGCAGACTTGTGTCCCAGCATTCTGACTCATTGTTTCAGTGAAATAGCAATCAAGTTGCTACAGATGAATCCGAGTAACAAATATCAAAAGTTAGAGCTTAATTGTAACCCTAAATCGGATGAGTATAATGTTTTCAAGGTTGAAGTGATCTTACCAGAAGATTTCATGAGAAAATTGATACTTTCTTGAAGTAATGTTGAGGTCAAAGAACATTGGACAGTTTACGGATGTCCCTGGTATCTCCCAAGTCAAGAACATTGGACTCACAAAAAGAAATTGTAGAAGTCAGAATCAAGAACATGAAAACTATGAAAAGGGAAATCAGAAGCGAGAAATCACCTGTTTTGGTGCCCATGTGGTTCTGACCCAATTGCATATTGTCCATCATATGATGCAGCTCAGGGGAAGTGGTAGCAACTTGGTCTCCAAAACCTCCCAACTCATTTTCTATTAACACAAAAGATATTGTGGAACCAATTATTGAGTTTTCTCAGTGTTCTGTAGCATCATCATCACTTGGTTTTGTTTGTAAAACAGCTTCAACTTCAATGCGGTCATCAATGTAAGCTGAGATATAAACTTACAACAATAAAGTCTAGTGACTTATGTATGAATACAGCAAAACCTGTAGGTTTCTTCCTGGACTCCTGTTGTATTCCTTTTCATCTCCCTGTTCATGACCAGCAGACTTGTGTCCCAGCATTCTAACTCATTGTTTCAGTGAAATTGCAATCAAGTTGTTACAGATGAATCCGAGTAACAAATATCAAAAGTTAGAGCTTAATTGTAACCCTAAATCGGACGAGTATAATGTTTTCAAGGTTGAAGTGATCTTACCAGAAGATTTCATGAGAAAATTGGTACTTATTTGAAGTGATGTTGAGGTCAAAGAACATTGGACAGTTTAAGGATGTCCCTGTTATCTCCCAAGTCAAGAACATTGGACTCACAAAAAGAAATTGTAGAAGTCAGAATCAAGAACATGAAAACTATGAAAAGGGAAATCAGAAGCGAGAAATCACCTGTTTTGTTATATATGTTCTGTGCACGACTCCTGAACCTGAATGTTTTGGATATCAGTGTTAGTTGATAGGTTTTGTAATGAGTTTGGGTTAAACTATGAAAAGAGAATTCAGAAGCGAGAAAATCACCTACAGGGTAAATGAAATCTTGATGATCCTAGCATCTCCGAAGTCAAGAACATTGGACTCATTTTCTAACAAGCAATCAGTACTTTTTAGAATAAAGTGCTTAAACTTATAATAGTTCTACGAACAGTTCTTTATTGTTTCTGTGAAATTGCAATCAAGTTGTTACAGATGAAGCCGAGTAACAAATATTAAAAGTTAGAGCTTAATTGTTTCTAGAACAGAGGCATTAAAACTAAAAGAATTGATTCGATTAATTGTTTCATAATCTAATTGATCTTAAGCTCAAATCCTTCATATTACTTGAAACTTACTAATAAGAACCTGTTTGCTTAAACAGTACTTACCCACACGTGCAGAACTGAAAGCATTGATTCGATTAGCCCCTAAATGAAATCAATGCACCCTCCTCAGCCTCCTGTTCTTCCCAAATTCGACCTAAAAGATCAACAATTTATTAGTTTTTACACTAAAAAATAACTCACTGACAGCTAAAATCTGATGATTATAATGTTTTCAAGGTTGAATTGATCTTACCAGAACATTGGGCTCACAAAACGAATTTGTGACCTCACAATCATCCACCAACATACCACAGTATCTGCCAAATCAAGAACATGAAAACCATGAAAAGGGTAATCAGAAGCGAGAAATCACCTGTTTTGATACCACAATCCTGAAATTATTAGTGTTTTTTGGTACCACAATCCTGAAACCCCTGCATCAAACGTGTAAAACTGATAAATGAACAGATAATCATAGATTACGAATTAAATAGTGATCAAATGCTTACCATCGACGGTGGAAGCAGAACCACCGGACTGATCTTCTTGATGTTCCTCAAACTACATGAATCAAAAGCATCGCGAAACCCTAGAATCTGTAACGATAGTTTCATAATCATAGATATTGTATTGCAGATTGAAAAACGAAATCGAAAACGAAAACGACTACGACTCCTGAACCTACCTTGATTTTGATGTAATCTATGTTTCACTGCAGTGAATGTTTTGGATATCAGAGTTTATATCGACAGGGTAAATGTAATCTTGATGATCTTCGGGATTTGAGTCATCAGCATCATCTCCCTCCTTCAAATGCCTCGAAGAATCATCATGATTTTCTGAAGAATCGTCATGTTTTTCTGAACAATCGTCATGTTTTATATATGAAGATGAAACGAAGCAATTAAAACCATAGATCTATAATCAAGGTAATATAAAACGAAAAACCATCATTACTCTGAGAAATTATTTGTGTTCTTGGTACCACAATCCTGAAACCCTTGCATCAAACGTATAGAACTGATAAATTAATAGATTACGAATTAAATAGTGATCAGATACTTACCATCGACGGTGGAAGCAAAACCACCGGACTGATCTTCTCGATGTTCCTCAAATTAGATGAATCAAAAGCATCGCGAAACCCTAGAATCTGTAACGGTAGTTTCATAATCATAGAAATTGTATTGCAGATTGAAAAACGAAAACGAAAACGAAAAGGAAAAGGAAAACAAACTCTGTTATAAGCAAGCGGATCAACAGTACGTTTTTGATTGATTGACGAATGGAGATTGTGAATCATTGATCACGACAGGTAATTGTTGAATTTCATCTGTGGATTCATGTTGTTAGTTTCGGAACGGTGAATCGAAGCAATTATAGATTACAAAATCATCAAAAACGTACCATCGACGGTGGAATCAGAACCAAGAGCTCCGTAGCAACCACACATCGCGAAACCCTAGGAAACACGTAACGATAGTTTCACAATCATATCGAAATTGTATTGCAGATTAAAAAGTTTAAACGAAGAGGAATACAAACACTGTTTTACGGTTTTTGATGGATTGATTGATTTGAAGATGGAGATTGTGAATCCATGATAGCGTACTTGTTGAATTTCATTAGCAGATTGACGTTTTAATAAGTTTTCAAATGGTGGGTGAATCCAGTCATTTATTGATATCGGATTTTCAAACCGTTGTCAAATCTTGAAGATGATCTTTAACCAAATTACTTTCCAAATGTAATTATTACAATATATTTTTAACGCATCAATATATGAGTTATACGTTTACCTTTTTTTTTTCTTAAATATAATCTTTGAAAAATATATATATAATTTACATAATTAGACAACTACTTTATGAGTAACAAAACCTATTAACAGTCAAATATTTTTGAACAAATTGCCATTAACATGATCAACAACAAAATTATACAACAAGTAGGATTTTTCTAAACAAGATAACATTCATTATAATTGCATGTAACATTTATTTTATGTAGTTTCAAATGAAATAATTTTTCTTTTTTGATAAACCATCTTAATATTTTAATAAATATTAATGTGTGCTAATCTAACACGATTGTTAAAAACAGTTTGGTGGATGTAAGGTTTAAAGTGTTCATGCAAACCACCCGGACACTGATCCACTCTAAATTATATTCCTATGCGCTTTAAGTTTGTTTTTTCCGCTTCTCTCTGCTCTAAAATTATTTACTAAATTAAAAAGTATTAAATAATTTTATTTTCTTTTTAGATTACAAATAATTTTTAAATAAATTAAGAAAGATCTTTTTTAATTAATGTTATATCTAGAAAATAAATTTTATAAAATAAGAATTTTTTTAAAATATTTTAAATCTGGTGTATTTAAAAAGTAAATTTTTTATAAACTAAAAATATTAAAATCAGGAGATATAATAAGAACTTTTTAAAACGACATTTTTATACGGTTTGTTTTGAAAAAAATGTTAAAACATTTTTTTTAGGAAAAATGTTTAAAAATAAAAGTTTAAAAAGTTGATATTATTATTTTATTATTTATAGTTATTAGTCATACGTAATTTTAATCATATCTTATTTTAGAATATAATATTATACTTCATAAAATTTTTGTTATATTTAATGTTTATTTTTTTAAATCCGTGTAATAAACGAGTTTACTAAAACTAGTATAATTTATATAATTAGAAAACTACTCTATGAGTAACAAAACATATTAACGGTGAATATTTTTGAGCAAATTGCCATTAAAAGGATCGTAACAAAATTATACAACAAGAAGACTTTTTCAAAGCAAGATAACATTCACTATAATTGCATGTAAGATTTATTTTATGTGGGTTCAAATGAATAATTTTCACTTTTTGATAAACTATCTTAATTTTAATAAATATTAATGCGTGCTAATCTAACACGATCGTTAAAAACAGCCTCGTGGATGTGAGGTTTAAAGTGCTCATTCAAACCACCCGGATGCTCATCCACTCTAAATTATATTCCTATGCCCTCTAAGTTTGTTTTTCCCTCCTTTCTCTGCTCTAAAATAATTAACTAAATTAAAAATTATTAAATAATTTTAATTTCTTTTTAGATTACAAATAATTTTTAATAAATTAAGAAAGATGTTTTTTAATTAATGTTATATCTAGAAAATAAATTTTTATAAAATAAGATTTTTTTCTAAAACATTAAATCTTTTTTAAAATATGAAATATTTTAAAATTGGTGTATTTAAAAAGTAATTTTTCTTATAAACTAATAATTTTTAAAATTAGGAGTTATAATAGGAACTTTTAAAACGACATTTTTTATATGGTTTGTTTTGAAAAAAAGTAATGTTTAATTTTTTTCTTGGGAAAAAAAGTTTTAAAATTAAAATTTAAAAAGTTGATATCATTATTTTATTATTTATAGTTATTAGTAATACGTAATTTTAATCGTATCTTATTTTAGAATATAATTTTATACTTCATAAAATTTTTATTTATATTTAATTTTTATTTTTTTAATCCGTGTATTACACGAGTTTACTAAAGGTACTATAATTTATATAATTAGAAAACTACTCTATGAGTAACAAAACTTATTAACAGTGAATATTTTTGAACAAATTGCCATTAACAGGATCAACAACAAAATTATACAAGCAGGTTTTTTCAAAATAAGATAACATTCACTATAATTGCTTGTAAAATTTATTTTATGTGGGTTCAAATGAATAATTTTCACTTTTTAATAAACGATCTTAATATTTAATAAATATTAATGTCTGCTAATCTAGCACGATTGTCAAAAACAGTCTGGTGGATGGGAGGTTTAAAGCGCTCACGCAAACCACCTGGATGCTCATCCACTCTAAATTTAGTTTTGCAAACAAATATTTTATAACGATCTTGAAGTTCAAACAAAACAATAAAAAAGAAGTAATTGTTCAATCACGTAGCCATGTGTCCGGTCGGCCAACCATCACATGCCACCTCCTACCTGGCATTATTCTTTTGGGTTTCTAGTTCACACATGCTAGTGCGGTGCCTACACAATGCATTGGGAAACATGGGCAAACAACCTAGCTCGAGATTGACTCCTTTACAAACCAAGCTAATCCGGCTTAACTCGTTTACAACCTAATCGATCTTGAGTCGAGTTTTTCGAGTGAGCTTTGAAGATTCGTTAAATAAATTACAAAACAAGCTGATGCTAGCACATTTCCTAAAGCGAATGCGGCTAAAAACATTACAAAAGTAGGATAAAAAGAGGTTGTGGCCTTATATAGGAGATATACTTGGATGATCATGGTCAAAACAGTATAAGGGGTTTAAACTGACCTAGAATGAGTCGATGACCGACGGGAAGCCCAACAAGGGTCAAGAAAACATCTCCGACAAATGTAGAATGACCAACAATTGTTATACAAAGATGTTAGAATCATAATTTCTGTCCAAGAAGCTCCAATAAAGCTACAACAAGCATGGAACATAAATGCCTAAGTATACAACAAAACAACTAGCACTATTATAAAGTATACAACAAAACAACTAACACTATCATAAAATATATAACAAAACAACTTACACTATCATAAGAAATATTTCTTGTCTCTGACAACACAGACACTATTAGGTGCTAATAGCTTATTGAATGCTCTCGTAGAGCATAATTTTCTTACCTACACTTATCAAAATCTTTATATTAGTAAATTCTAAAAACAACTTTTATCACAAGATAAGTCACACTAAAAAAAATGAGAGTGAGCACCACCTCAAACAAATTAAAAGTTTTGTTACCAAAATACATATCATGTGTAGTGTGCTCTCTTGTCAAATTATCATTTAAGCCGTCTAAAAACAAACTTGGATTAATAATCCTTATTATTTTAGGAAAATTCTAAGGGAGAAGAGGACATATCAAACTCTATGTTGACATTTCAATAGTTTATTAATTTAAAAGATGCATCTTTATAAAGTCACACGTGAGTTTCTCTACCTATCAGAATGTAGCAATCGCCCGCCAATATGGAACGTTGTTCATTGACGGGTTTAGTACGGACCATTGTTGGGAATAATATGAAGTGTAGTTAGAAACATATGTAGTCGACATAAGATATGCTTATTTAGATAAATGTTAAAAACTTCTCATGCTAATATGTGAATTATCATCTTCTACATGAGCACAAACTTATCTTTACGCTGTTGCACTAATCAAACAAAATCCAACTGCTGAAAATTTATACTCTATAATAACTAATCTCAAGAAGAAAATCAACCATGTCTCACATTAATATATTTGATTATACGACCTATATATATCACCACCATAATGTACCAAAGTAAAATCATAAACAAAACTAGACACTTAAATTGGTTTTAGTTTCTAGTTATATGATTGACTGGAGATATATTTATAGCAGCTCGGCATGCTAACTGACGATTAAACTTAGGGGGAGATAAGTTTACGAAAAGCCTTGTAATATAAAAAATAACCTGAAATGAAGAAATCACAAACACAACCAAAGTGACAATATCACATATACCAGCATCAAATTTACCTGCTCGAATTGAAGTAATCATACAATCAAAATGTGGAAAATAAATCGGTTTCAATGATAAACATCCACGAAAATAAAAAGACCAGAATAATAATACAGTTGATTTAACCCCATAAAAGGTTATATATAAAACCCCAAAAAAAGATAATGTCCTGCAAGGTTATATACAAAACCCAAGAAGTGCAAATGTCAAGAACATGAAAACTATGAAAAGGGAAATCAGAAACGAGAAAGAGATAAAATCACCTGTTTTGTTATGTTCTGTGCACGACTCCTGAACCTACCTTGATTTTGGAGTAATCTCTGCTTCACTGCACGGAATGTTTTGGATACCAGAGGATAGAATGGAATTACTTGTTATTTTAATTTGTTTTGAGAGACTTTGATACGAACCCAGGGAGGGTCCGACCTGGCTGCTGAAGAAAATGGGGAGGAGGGAAACCGTGAGCGGGAAAACATTTGAAAATTCAGTAAATTAAGGAGTGGGGTTAACAGTTCCCGCCAATGTTTAGTTTAAATAGCCGTGTCTTGCAATTGAGAAGGTAGTCTGGTTAATTTTGTGTGTTAGTGTTATTGTATTGGAGATTTGCCATCTCGAATGTGGCTGTTCTTGTAATCTGCTCTATTAATTCTAAGCTTTCGATTTTCGGGTTCTATCAAATGGTTCCATTGTCGGGAATCGAAGAAGATAGTATGAACTGGAACACCCGGGAAATCACTATCGCCGCCCAATTAGCAACCATCAGAGCTCGACTAGACTCTTTGGTATCTTCCTTAGAAGAGGTTATTAAAGCTATCAAAATCCAGAAGCCCATGGTCGACTACCATGCCACAACAAAACCACTACCAAAATTACCGATGCCATCACCGCAGCTGAAACAACCAGAACCGCAGCCGCCGCTGAAACCACCGAAACCACCGGGATCACCGCAGCTACCATTGAAACCACCGGGATCACTGCAGTTGCTGTTGAAACCACCGGGACCGCCACCGCCGCCAAGCTCATTACAAAACCCATCCGACCCACCCATCTTAATAATTGTTTAACCTTATAAATTGTTTTTTGTATATTTAGATTTGTTTTCAAATCTTAATTAATGAATTCATTATTCCTAAAAATTTTAAATAGATAGGTAAATTGTTTATGAGTCACCCAAACCAGCCTAGCCCATTTTTGACCCGTACCAAAAAAAAGACACGTTTTAACAACAACCAGCTGTTCGTTTTAGTAAATTCAGACAGAAACCAGCTGTTTGCCTCAATTCTTTCAAAGTTTGAACTAGCATAGCTTCTCGTTCTTCAGTCTCCCTTAAACAACTCTCGAGTTCAGTTCTCGCTTCATTGTTGGCCCGGGCCTCAGCTTTGTTCTTATCTATTGTTTTCTTGCAGCAGCTTCTCTGTGGCAGCTTTGTCTTTTTCTAAACTTTCCATTTTGTTCTCTTCAATCTAGATGTTTTTAAAAATGTTATTAATCATGACAACGACAGCTCTGCAAAATGCAACAATCAGTTTTTAACTTTTTATGTTTGGATACAGAGATTCAGAATTTCAGATTCTGCTTCTGATTAGTTCGCATAATCAGTTTTGGATAAACAGTTTCTCGCTAGCTGCAATAAAAGTGGCTGTTAGAGGACAGAATGAAAATAATGTCAAATGAAATCTTTTTAATCAAATAATGTCATCTTTGGTCTTTTAAATAGCAGTTTTGATAATAAAAAAAAAAAAAAAAATGAAGGTTCAAAACCATTTTCCAGACTTGTACTCTGAAAAACATCTTCTATTTTGACTCTAGAGAAGTATTTACCTGTAAAGAAGTATTTACTCTCAGAGAAGTGTTTCAATTGTATGGATTTTTGTGATAAACATCTTAACAATTAAATTATTAGTCTAGAGAAGTATTTACGTGTAGCTTGCTTATAAACTATTAGCGTGTAAAATCAATGTGGCCAGCCGGCCCTAGACATAGTTATTTTTGGGATAGATTTTGTATAGCAATCATACCAGAAATAGGATTATTCTCTTGTATTATAAATAGGGCAGAAGAGGAAGGGAGGTGACGGCAGAGGGCAGAAGGGTTGGGCACTTTCCATTTCTTCTAATCTTCAAACACCCTAATCTGGGGTACTCAAAAACAAAAAGAACATGTGAGACAAAACAGTCTTAGCTTTTAAAGGCAAAACAGTATATTCTATCGCATACCTGCCCATGATGTTTCCTGATTGTAGATTCTTGAACAGCTGGTTTCTTTGAAAGCTCTTAAACGTATAAGTTAGAAGGAATGATGTCCTTTAGAGAATGTTAAAACTATTTTAGCAAGTAATAGTAGTCAAAATCATTTCTCTTAAACGTATAAGTTAGAAGGAACAGCTGTCCTTTTTACAAAACGAATTTGTGACCTCACAATCATCCACCAACATACCACAGTATCTGCCAAATCAAGAACATGAAAACCATGAAAAGGGTAATCAGAAGCGAGAAATCACCTGTTTTGGTACCACAATCCTGAAATTATTAGTGTTTTTTGGTACCACAATCCTGAAACCCCTGCATCAAACGTGTAAAACTGATAAATGAACAGATAATCATAGATTACGAATTAAATAGTGATCAAATGCTTACCATCGACGGTGGAAGCAGAACCACCGGACTGATCTTCTCGATGTTCCTCAAACTACATGAATCAAAAGCATCGCGAAACCCTAGAATCTGTAACGATAGTTTCATAATCATAGATATTGTATTGCAGATTGAAAAACGGAATTGAAAACGAAAACGAAAACGACTCCTGAACCTACCTTGATTTTGGAGTAATCTATGTTTCACTGCAGTGAATGTTTTGGATATCAGAGTTTATATCCACAGGGTAAATGTAATCTTGATGATCTTCAGGATTTGAGTCATCAGCATCATCTCCCTCCTTCAAATGCCTCGAAGAATCATCATGATTTTCTGAAGAATCGTCATGTTTTTCTGAACAATCGTCATGTTTTATATATGAAGATGAAACGAAGCAATTAAAACCATAGATCTATAATCAAGGTAATATAAAACGAAAAACCATCATTACTCTGAGAAATTATTTGTGTTCTTGGTACCACAATCCTGAAACCCTTGCATCAAACGTATAGAACTGATAAATTAATAGATTACGAATTAAATAGTGATCAGATACTTACCATCGACGGTGGAAGCAAAACCACCGGACTGATCTTCTCGATGTTCCTCAAATTAGATGAATCAAAAGCATCGCGAAACCCTAGAATCTGTAACGGTAGTTTCATAATCATAGAAAATGTATTGCAGATTGAAAAACGAAAACGAAAACGAAAAGGAAAAGGAAAACAAACTCTGTTATAAGCAAGCGGATCAACAGTACGTTTTTGATTGATTGACGAATGGAGATTGTGAATCATTGATCACGATAGTTAATTGTTGAATTTCAAAATCATCAAAAACGTACCATCGACGGTGGAATCAGAACCAAGAGCTCCGTAAGGCCACCCTCCCACGCAACCACACATCGCGAAACCCTAGAAAACGTTCACAATTATCACAATATATATTTAACGGGTCAATATGATTTATACGTTTACGTTTTCTTTTTCCTTAAATATAATCTTTGAAACATATATAATTAAACAACTACTTTATGACTAACAAAATCTATCAATAGCGAATAGTTTTTAACAAATTGTCATTAGCAGGATAACAACAAAATTATACAACAAGCAGACTTTTTCAAAACAAGATAACATTCTCTATACTTGCATGTAAGATTTTTTTTATGTGGTTTCAAATGAAATAATTTTCTCTTTTTGATAAACTATCTTAATATTTTAATAAATATTAATGTGTACTAATCTAACACGATTGTTAAAAACACCCTACTGGATGTGAGGTTTAAAGCGCTCACTCAAACCACCCGGATGCTCATCCACTCTAAATTATATTACCAAGCCCCCTAAGTTTGTTTTTCCCTTCTCTTTCTGCTCTAAAATAATAACATAAATTAAATAATTTTAATTTCTTTTTAGATTACATATTATTTTTAAATAAATTAAGAAATATGTTTTTTTATTAATGTTATATCTAGAAAATAAATTTTTATAAAATAAGAATTTTTTCTAAAACATTAAATCTTTTTTAGAATATAATATATTTTAAAATTGGTATTTAAAAAGTAAATTTTTTATAAACTAAAAATATTTAAAATTAGGAGTTACAATAAGAACTTTTTAAAATGACATTTTTATACGTTTTGTTTTGAAAAAAATGTTTAATTTTTTTTTTTGGGAAAAAAAGTTTAAAAATTAAAGTTTAAAAAGTTGATATCATTATTTTATTATTTATAATTATTAGTCATACGCAATTTTAATCATATCTTATTTTAGAATATAATTTTATACTTCATAAATTTTTTATTATATTTAGTTTTTATTTTTTTAATATGTGTAATACACGGGTTTACTAAATCTAGTATAATTTATATAATTAGACAACTACTCTATGAGTAACAAAACCTATTAACGATGAATATTATTGAACAAATTGTCATTAACAGGATTAACAACAAAATTATACAAGCAGGGTTTTTCAAAATAAGATAACATTCACTATAATTGCATATAAGATTTATTTTATGTGGGTTCAAATAAATAATTATCAAATTTTGATAAACTATCTTAATATTTTAATAAATATTAATGTGTGCTAATCTAACACGATTGTGAAAAACAGCATGCTGCATGTGAGGTTTAAAGTGCTCATTCAAACCACCCAAACGCTCATCCACTCTAAATTATATTCCTCTGCTCTCTAAATTTATTGTTCCCGCCTCTCTCTACTATAAATAATTAACTAAATTAAAAAATATTAAATAATTTTAATTTCTTTTTCGATTACAAATAATTTTTAAATAAATTAAGAAAGATGTTTTTTAATTAATGTTATATCTAGAAAATAAATTTTTATAAAATAAGAATTTTTTTAAAACATTAAATCTTTTTTAAAATGTGAAATATTTTAAAATTGGTGTATTTAAAAAGTAAATTTTTTTATAAACTAAGAATATTGAAAATTAGGAGTTATAATAAGAACTTTTAAACCGAAATTTTTTATATGGTTTGTTTTGAAAAAAATTTTAATTTTTTTTGGGAAAAAAAGTTTAAAAATTAAAGTTTAAAAAGTTGATATCATTATTTTATTTTTAATAGGTATTAGTCATACGCAATTTTAATCATATCTAATTTTAGAATATAATTTTATACTTCATAAAATTTTTATTATTATTTAATTTTTATTTTTTTAATCCTACACGGGTTTACTAAAGATAATATAATTTATATAATTAGACAACTACTCTATGAGTAACAAAACATAGTAACAGTGAATATTTTTGAACAAATTGCCATTAACAGGATCAACAACAAAATTATATAACAAGCAGGTTTTTTCAAAACAAGATAACATTCACTATAATTGCATGTAAGATTTATTTTATGTGGGTTCAAATGAATAATTTTCACTTTTTGATAAACTATCTTAATATTTTAATAAATATTAACGTGTACTAATCTAACACGGTTGTTAAAAAACAGCCTGGTGGATGTGAGGTTTAAAGTACTCACGCAAACCACCCGGACACTCATTCACTCTAAATTTAGTTTTGCAAACAAATATTTTATAATGATCTTGAAATTCAAACAAAACAATAAAAAAGAAGTTACTATCCAATCACGTAGCCATGTGTCCGGTCGGCCAACCATTACATGCCACCTCCTACCTGACGTTATTCTTTTGGGTTTCTAGTTCACACATGCTAGTGAGGTGCCCACACAATGCATTGGGAAACATGGGCAAACAACCTACCTCGGGATTGACAACCTAATCGATCTTGAGTCGAGGTTTTTTGAGTGAGCTTTGAAGATTCATTAAATAAATTTCTAAAGTATGTGCATTGAAAAAATAAATACTATTAACAAAAAATGCTCATAGTTTACTCAATTTAGTCAAAAAAAAAGGGCATGAAAGGCATGTATAGTTTAATTTTTTCAAGTAATGAGACTTTTTTATTTATAGTGGTTTGATCTATGAATATTGGCTCCAATCACCAATTATTTATGGGTTTTAGGGTTTGAGCATTATGTATAAATATATGTTGTATGTATTGTTTGTGATAACTCTAATAGAATGAATCAATTTTCCTTTCTTGTTTTCTCTCATCTATTCTTTATTTACATAACGTTATTAGCACGAAAGTGGTCAATTGTTGTTGGTTATGATCGCTAACATAAATTTTTTTTTAATGAGTAGTTAAACTCGTTTGGTTCGACTTGAAGAAAAAGTCACCGGTGGGCAATCTAAACGATCAGACGGATACATGAATCGTCAATCGACTTTTATATGTTAAATCAGATACGTCATTACAACTCTACAAATTATATATGAGTGAAACGAAACCTGAATGATACGGGTTTTTAATGATTGCATTGTTTCTTAGAAAGAAGTTAGTAAACAAAATAATAATAAGAGTAAATTACATTTATGGTCCCTGTAGTTATGTTAAAATTTTGTATTTAGTCCCTAAAGTTTAAAAATCTTGAATATAATCCCTATTATTTCTTTATTTTTCATCTATGGTCCCTATGCTTGTTATTCAACGATTAGTAATATTAAAAATTGTAAAAATGACACTTTAGCTGCATTTACAATCCAAGTGTGCTACTTTTTTCTTTATTTCCCTACCCGCTCTCTTTCTTTGTACACCCACTCCAAACACCATAACCACTAAACCTTTTCACAATCAACAGACCATTAATTTCTTCAAATATCTTTTTATAAAAACACACAGAAATTTTTTAAAAGTCATTTTTATAAAAAAAATCAATTTAAATGCCTTTTTTAAAATTTTTTTAAAACATTTAATAAATAAACGGTTTTAAAAATAATATTTAGAAAAAAAATTATATTTAAAGAGCGAATTGTTTTAATAAAGATGATAATGCTTTTAAAAATACCTTTAAATATCAAAAAGTTTTAAGAAAGATGACTAAAAGTAAAAGGTTCAAAAACATTTAAAAATCGAACGTTTAAAAAAAGACATTTCTAAAAACATTTTTTATTTTTGTATCAAATTATAATCATATTACTAATGAATAATAAGTATAAAATTAAAATAAAGCGTAGATTTCATTGACGATCATTGTACGTAAAAGTCATTTTAATAAATTTAACATTTTTAACTGAACTAACAGAGTAGGGACCAAGGATGAAATATAAATATAAAATTAGGAAGTATAGTCATAATTTAAAACTTTAAGGACCAAACCACAAGGATCATACGTGTAATTTACTCTAATCTAACCTAATAATCCTTTACATGTGGTGTCACATGTCATTCTCATAATCCCTCTCATCTTAGTTTTCTCGCCCAAACTATTTATTCCATTTTAAAAAGTCAAATAACTAATTCTTAATTTTTTCTCTTTCTCTCTTTATATTATAAATCCATATCCTTTTTTAATCATTAACTTCTTAAAAAATATTTTTTATTAAATAAAAACTAAGTATTTTGATTAAAAATATACTTTTTTTAAAAATATTTTAAAATTAATCTTTTTAAACAATAAAAGTTTTACATAAAAATATTTTTCACAAAACAAACCCATAGTTTTTAAAGAGTGAGATATTGATAAACAAAACGAAATTTTTTCAAAGCAATACTTTTTTAAAACGAAAGTTCTAAGAATATTAAAAGTGTTTTATCAGCTAATCAAATTACCTTTATATTTGACGTTTTACAGTTCCTAACTCTTCGTTAATAAATATTTAGTATTTTTTCTTATTTAACCCGTGTAATACACGGGATTATAACCTAGTAATAATAATAAACAACGTGCTTCATAAATTCGATGTTTAGATTCCGGAAAAATTAAACACTCAAATAACCCCACCAGATCTTGAAGCTTAAACCGAATCTTAAACCGACTGCCACAATTCATTTAGTATAAAGGAGAAGAAAGATATAAAAATCAAGATTAATGGGGTAGTTTGGAGTATTTATCAACTGTATCTTGGTATATTATATTTTTTTAAGACAAAAATGAAAGGATAAGGATAACTTATCAAGGGATCGGTGGGGATGATGAGTTGATAACCCATTTTTTTTATTAGCAAAAAGATAACATATGTGTGTTTAAATTTAGAGCTTCGTCTAGCACCCACATATTAGTTGTTTTTACATTTTTGACCCCTATTAGTTAAGGAAAGTTTTATTAAACCATATTACATCAATTGAGTTATATACATTTCAGTTGATTTAGAGATCACAAAACTTTAAGATATGACATTAGTGATTCATTAGGTTTAAAATTCAACGTGTTACAACATTATTATCACACTAATATGTGAATAATGGAATTTCAAACACTAAGATCAAAGTAGTTCGAAACAATGCCTTACGATGTCTAATTTTAATATTTTTTTAGTTCGTATATTAAACTCCAAAACAAATAGATGAGTATGTTGAATTATGGTCACTCAAAGGTAGCTTAGCTAGGTTTATAGTAGCGAACCATGTAAAGTCGTTTTACTGTGTGGAGTTATTTTGAATAGTTTAAACACACAAAGATAATATTTAACACTCTACAAACTAAGACTAAGAACTTCCATTATTTTTTATCCTTGAACTGTTTTTGATACTCTTGTAAAGCAAATTGAGCTACACAATAATCTTAAACCTTTATTGAGAACTTGAAGTCTTATTATAAATGTTCAAATAGAGCATGAATAAACATATAGTTCTACTTAATAAAGACATATTTTAACCACAATGAAATATTCATTATAAGGTGTAATGCCAAATTTATTTAAACTCGAGTTCATCGTCCTCGATGTCCCTGGCTACAACTAACTAGTTAGGACTTTGAAGCTAAAATCCACTTGACAGGAAGCAGCCTGAGAGAATCACTAAGAAAATATTGTAGTCGTGATCTTCATCCGTCACCACATATACGTATAACATAAATAGAGAATAACTCTCATTGAGGACCTTCTTCACATGTAGAGGAAGTTTTAAGAATTTTTTTACTATCATAGGTTAATCCTATTCTCAAAAAGCTCACTAGGATATTACAAATTTATCCTCTAACGTTCGTGATATTTTAAGTTGGTTAACAAGTAACTCCAATCTAATCCACATTACCTTCACATTGAAACTTTATGGAGAAAACATCACCAATGTTAATATTCTTCCGATTCCACACTTTTAAATAGCTCCAATCATAGTTGTACCTAGAACTTAGTTTCACAAAATACTCAAATATAGTATGTATTCTGGTTGTGAAGTAAATTAAACAAGCTCGTAACTAAAAGTCACCTGATGCTAGCACATTTCCTAATACGAATGAGGCTAAAAAAACATTACAAAAGTAGGATGAAAAGAGGTTGTGGTCTTATATAGGATATATACTTGGATGATCATGATCAAAATAATATAAGTTTAAACTGACATAGAATGAGTCGATGATTGAAGGGAAGCCCAACAAGGGTCAAGAAAACATCTCCGACAAATGTAGAATGACCAACAATTGTTATACAAAGGTGTTAGAATCATAATTTCTTTCTAAGAAGCTCCAATAAAGCTACAACAAGCATGGAAGATAAATGCCTAAGTATACAAAAAAAAAAAAAAAAAAAAAAAAAAAAAAAAAACCAACTAATACTATCATAAAGTACACAGTAAAACAACTAACACTATCATATAATATACAACAAAACAACTTACACTATCATAAGAAATATTCCTTGTATCTAACAACATAAACACTATTAGGTGCTAGTAGCTTATTGAATGCTCTGATAAAGCATAATTATCTTACCTACACTTATCAAAATCTTTATAGAAAGAATTAGTAAATTCTAAAAACAACTTTCATCACGAGATAAGTCACACTAAAATAAATGACAGTGAGGACCACCTCAAACAAATTAAAAGTTTTGTTACCAAAATACATATCACGTGTAGCGTGTTCCCTTGTCAAATTATCATTTAAGCCGTCTAAAAACAAACCTGGATAAATAATCCTTATTATTTTAGGGAAATTCTAAAGGATAAGAGGATATATCAAACTCTATGTTGACATTTCAATAGTTTATTAAATTAAAAGATGCATCTTTATAAAGTCACACGTGAGTTTCTCTGCCTATCAGAATGTAGCAATCGCCAAACAATATGAAACTTTGTTTATTGATAGGTTTAACAAGGCTTGAACTTCATCATCGAATTTAATATCAATTGACACTAATTAAGACCGGATAGTGTTAAAGTTGATACAAGTGGTAATGGATCCTTCTTTCAACCTTGTCCTTACTAATTCTCTCTGTTAGAAGCAACATTCTTGGATAACAAGAGTCTGATAACAGAAACAACTCTCATGTCTAGTGTAGCCTAGTTGCCATTTGATGTCTTTTCTGGTTTGTTACCCATTATAGTTGCATCCAAATCTTTCTGAACTACCAAATCCTCGATTTACATCTTCCACCATCCAATAAACTTAACCATCGAATTTCTCTCTTTCGGTTTTCCTTCCTCGGTCGTTATTCTAAACTACGGATGTTTAACCTTATTCTAAACTACGAATGTTTAACAATCAAGTTAGAACTGAGAACAGTGGTTGGGTGCCTGAACTCGAGTGTGTTCAATTGTACGCTATTTATGAAACCAATTTCAAAAAATCAAAAGCAAAACTCAAAAGCCTAAATCCCTTATATCAATTGTTAGGATCGAAGCACACACAAACACAAGCAAGAAAACAATAAAGCAGTTAACAACACGAGAGATTTAGAGATTTGATCGTGTATGTTTAATATATTCTCATATATTCCGCCACTCAGATGTCCCTATTTGAAGCTTTGTTCGATTACAAGCTCAATATCCATATCCCATATATTGTCGATGACACCTTTATTGCTTTTGTTGAGGAGTTACAAAGGGATCTCATAAATCGATGATTCAGTCCCTCAAAAAGCAAATGCTTAGTGCTCGAAATCGAATGAAGCAATTTGCTAATGCTCATGCTCTTAACAAACATTTGAAGGTGGTAATTAGGTGTGTGTGAGACTGTAGAACTCAATTCAAACTGCACTCAAGTTGTATAGCACCCAAAATTGCAGCTTGTTTCTATGGGTCTTTCTTAATTCTCGAGAAATTTGAAAGTTCTGTTTATCGATTAGATCTTATTGTTCATTCGATGGTTCATCCAACTTTCCATGTTTCTCTTTGAAACAAGCTCATGACATTAATGTATTGGTGACACCCATGCCAATGGCTCCACGATTTTAATTTTAACCATGTGCAAATTTAGACCAACTACATCATATTTTTAGGTCAAGCGTTGATAAACTTCGATTGCATTTTCCCTCGTTTCATTTTGAGGACAAAACTTTTTTCTAAAAAGGTAGTATTTTTAGTATAATAAGTTAATGCATGAATGACGTAAAGTTCACGGGTTAATATTATACATGCCCTATTTCTTTGTAACTAGATTTACAAATGGAATAAAAGTGTAATAGCTGGGTAGTAGCTAAGCTGATCGAATTGGTTATCTTGGATTGTGTAATCTTCTTCTCTCTAATTTCTTTTCAAGCCTAACAGAGAGCCTATTTTTCTTGATTTGATTTATGGGTTGATCGGGTAATTTTATCTCTTAAATCATTTTGATGATGAAAATATAATATTATAATAGGAAAGAATGTAATTTTGTAATCATATTTAACACAATTATTATTTATAAGTAATTAAAATATTTTGTACAAGTGCTCAGATCAACCCACCCCGACCCATAACAAAATTTACCTAGTTTGACTCGTTAACCAACCCACCTAATTTTTCCATATAACCAATTAAGGTGAGGGAAACAAAAGCACCTGAGCATCAATAACATTAATCCGGGATAATGTCCGGTATAAATGTGAACTAACGGAACGGTCTCTTTCCTCTACAGCTGCAGCTTTGTCCTCTGCATCCTGAAAATGAGTTCAGGAAAGTTTATAGATATAAAAAATTTATACTTCAAATAAAATAGACACATATATATACTATTTATCAGACATGAAGCCGAATGTTAAGCGATCCCTCCAGTGCAGCCCAAGCTTCTGCCTTTCTACCAGTTGTTTCCTATTAAAGAAATATCAGGAAATTTAGACCCGTTTATGTACAATTGGATCAATTTAGGATATGCTTTATCCCAAGCATGTCAAATGATCAAAGTGCTAAGCAAGAAACGGAAGCAGAATGACAAAGTAACCCAAAGTGCCTTGTAACACTAACACATACAACCTCTAAAATTATTTTATTCAATGATTTGGATTATTATTGTAATATTAGGCTGTTGTAAACACAAAGGATTGAGCCGAATCCAACATGCATATATTTTAGATAGATACATACTTATATATTTTATTCAATGATTTGGATTATTATTGTAATATTAGGCTGTTGTAAACATATTTAACACATCAGTTGTTGATAAATAAACTAAAAATAGAATTGTTTGCAGGTCCTTTCTACCCATTTCAACTTGTCCTAAAAAATTGTCTGTTTGACCCAAGCCAAAATTGACCTGTTAACCCAGCCCTCCAGACCAGCCTAATCGCCACATCAGTAAACAGAGGACTACTGAATACTGATGCAATGAAAAGAAAAAAAAAACAATGTGTACAATTGCCCTATTATGAAATCAAAACTTTAAAGCATACCTGATATCATTTTCGTTGATATCTTTCCTAAGCATATCTTCTCAAGATACTATCTGCAACAAGGAATTATAATAGTAAAAATGGCAATATGGACCCATTAGTGGATGGGTGGATTTGTTGTGTTTATCTCAAGAGGGTCAACTAGAAAAAATCAGACAATATTAGATAAAAGGGGAACGGGTCAAAACGATTCTTACGAATAACTACCTAAATAATTCTACTCAGTGTTTAGGTTACTTTCATAATAATCTTGCTTCTTAATCATAACCATCGCATTCAACTACTTATAAAAAAAATTAATAGATAAGCAAAAAAACTTTAACCCATACCAAAAATTGACACGATTTTAGATTACTTTTGTATAACATTGTTTTCTAATCATAATTAATGAATTCATTAATCATAATTTCATAATAATTTTAAATAGTCTGCAGGAAAATTGTTTATGGGTTGGTCACCCAAACCAACCTAGCCCATTTTTGACCCGTACCAAAAAGGACACACCAACCTGCTTGACAGAAACCTGCTAATCCTTTAAGCTCAGTGTTTGCCATAACTCTTTCAAAGTTTGAACTAGCATAGCTTTCCGTTCTTTAGCCTCTCTTAAACAACTCAAGTTCAGTCCTCGCTTCCTTGTTGACCCGTGCCTCAGCTAGTGATTTTTCTTCCTTGGCTGCATTCAGTGCATTCATCAAGTGTTCTTTTGGTGCTGCAAGTTCAGCTTTGTTCTTATCTATTGTTTTCTTGCAGCAGCTTCTCTGTGGCAGCTTTGTCTTTTTTTAAACTCTCCATTTTGTTATTTTCAATCTAGAAGTATTTAATCATGTATTTAATTATGTTTGGATACAGAGATTCAGATTCAGCTTCGGATGATAAACAGTTTCTCGTTAGCTGCAACAAAAGTGGCTATTAGAGGATAAAATGAGAATAATGTCAGATGAAATCTTCTTTTAAATCAAAATAATGTCATTTTTGGTCATTTAAATAGCAGTTTTGATTAAAAAAAAAAAAAAAAAAGAGAAAGTCCGAAACCATTTCCAGACTTGTACACTCAAACACATCTTCTCTTTTGACTCTAAAGAAGTATTTACCTGTAAAGAAGTATTTACTATCAGAGAAGTGTTTCAATTGCATGGATTTTTGTGATAAACATCTTAACAATTATATTATTAGTCTAGAGAAGTATTTACCTGTAGCTTGCTTATAAACCATTTCTTATATCTTCATACTCCCTAATCTGGGTTACTCAAAAACAAAAAGAACATGTGAGACAAAACAGCTTTAGCTTTTAAAGGCAAAACAGTATATTCCATCCCATACCTGTGTCCTTGTCCCGCCTCCCTATACTCTACCAACAGCTTCTGCTATGGGTGGAATTTACTGGTTATGTTTGTTGTTTAAAGTTTAAACAAACCCTCATTTCATGAAAGTGGTGGCATCACTTCTTTTATTTTGCCCTCTACTTAGTGTGTCTCTTTCTCTCATGAGAGCATAAACCTGAGTTAATAAGGCTGAAATAACATATAGCAACAAAATATTAGAAACATTAGTTATGTGTAGTTGTCGAAAATAAAATAAAAAAAGGAAAAAAAGCCTATAGACTTTTTGCTAATTCACAAACGTGGACTTCATTTTTGCATAACTATATCCTTAAACTTCAAAACAGTCACCAAAAATGCTCATGGACTTCATTTTCTAACAAGCTATTAGTCCTTTTTAGGATAGAGTGCTTTAACTTATAATAGTTCAACTAACAGTTCTTTATTTTTTGCATGATCAATCATTCAATCCATAAACTATATAAGAATCTTTTTCTTCAGCTTTTATAAGTTGAGATATAAACATACAACAATAAAGTCTAGTGACTTATGTATGAATTCAGCAAAACCTGTAGGTTTCTTCCTGAACTCCTGTTGTATTCTTTTTCATCTTCCTGTTCATGACCAGCAGACTTGTGTCCCAGCATTCTGACTCATTGTTTCTGTGAAATTGCAATCAAGTTGTTACAGATGAAGCCAAGTAACAAATATCAAAAGTTAGAGCTTAATTGTAACCCTAAATCGGATGAGTATAATCTTTTCAAGGTTGAACTGATCTTACCAGAAGATTTCATGAGAAATTGGTACTTTCTTGAAGTGATGTTGAGGTCAAAGAACATTGGACAGCTTACGGATGTCCCTGGTATCTCCCAAGTCAAGAACATTGGATTCACAAAAAGAAATTGTAGAACTCAGAATCAAGAACATGAAAACTATGAAAAGGGAAATCAGAAGCGAGAAATCACCTGTTTTGTTATGTTCTGTGCACGACTCCTGAACCTTCCTTGCTTTTGGAGTAATCTCTGTTTCGTATGCGTTTAATCTTAAGTTGAGATATAAACATACAACAATAAAGTCTAGTGACTTATGTATGAATTCAGCAAAACCTGTAGGTTTCTTCCTGAACTTCTGTTGTATTCTTTTTCATCTCCCTGAACATGACCAGCAGACTTGTGTCCCAGCATTCTGACTCATTGTTTCTGTGAAATTGCAATCAAGTTGTTACAGATGAAGCCAAGTAACAAATATCAAAAGTTAGAGCTTAATTGTAACCCTAAATCGGATGAGTATAATCTTTTCAAGGTTGAACTGATCTTACCAGAAGATTTCATGAGAAATTGGTACTTTCTTGAAGTGATGTTGAGGTCAAAGAACATTGGACAGCTTACGGATGTCCCTGGTATCTCCCAAGTCAAGAACATTGGATTCACAAAAA
Source organism: Flaveria robusta (assembly GCA_025506415.1). Lineage (NCBI taxonomy): Eukaryota > Viridiplantae > Streptophyta > Magnoliopsida > Asterales > Asteraceae > Flaveria > Flaveria robusta. The sequence continues at coordinate 18,358,082 of CM046459.1, read as the reverse complement.
GAAATTGTAGAACTCAGAATCAAGAACATGAAAACTATGAAAAGGGAAATCAGAAGCGAGAAATCACCTGTTTTGTTATGTTCTGTGCACGACTCCTGAACCTTCCTTGCTTTTGGAGTAATCTCTGTTTCGTATGCGTTTAATCTTAAGTTGAGATATAAACATACAACAATAAAGTCTAGTGACTTATGTATGAATTCAGCAAAACCTGTAGGTTTCTTCCTGAACTTCTGTTGTATTCTTTTTCATCTCCCTGAACATGACCAGCAGACTTGTGTCCCAGCATTCTGACTCATTGTTTCTGTGAAATTGCAATCAA